>OX276331.1:19008830-20208830 GCA_946251845.1 Andrena fulva | reverse complement strand
ACCTTTATTTTTCGTTGATGGTGAATACAACACTTTAAAGTTTTAACACTGGTAGTTCTTATAGTAACGATTTAAAAACGGTAATGATAATTGTTGAAACGGTAATGAGGCAATTAATACAATGAGCTCTGCGGGTGGTCAGTCCCTTTTTATAGGGCACTTGGTCACTCCTTCTCTAGGATTTGTCACATGACAAATCATAGGTGGAAGGACCTCATCCCACAGCTTCTGCCTGGGATCGTCCAGAAAGAATCTTCCCATCGTTCTTATCTGCGAATCTGGTTACTAGTTAGTCACGTTTTTTCTGCACCCTTTAGGTGTGTTTCCTCGCGACTAATACGCGTTATTCTATTAAATTCCCAGTGGCGACGATAGCAAGATTCTTATTTTAATTCACATTTCATGTTTCTACGCTATTGTTTATAATACGCTCTGTACGATCGGCTTCGTACAGTTTACTTACTAAGGGTTGAAGTTAAATATGTTGGATTAGTATCGGTGATCGATTTGCGTGGAATAACGGGAGGGCAATCTTCTGGCGAGGATCAGGGGCACAGCTCTGCTAAGGTGTCGACTCCACTGGCGGATGGGGCCTCTGACCCATCAGCTGGTGTCCACTGGTTTCCTTAGTGTGAGTGCGGCTGGCTAGCTGGTGTGCGGCTGGCTGGCCGCTACCTCCTTGATGCTGGCTCTCCTGTTCGCTGTTGCAGTCCGTGTTCTCTTCGCTCGATCTCTTCTTATCGTAGTTTATAAGATAATGCCTTATCGGCGATACTTTGTATAATGTTTTATATAAGTTTTTCATACGAGGTGGTTATAATACCTCGGAGTACGAAATAGTAAATATTGTATGTTTTAAAAGGTTAATTAGTAGTAGATTCCACGTCGCGGGACGTGACACCTCCCCCTTTGGTAAGCAAATTTCCAGATTGCCAGTTCAATGATCCCCTTTAGACTGGTTGAAGACCCGTTTTTTTTTCAGGAATTCATGGATCTTTTCAATATTTCCACGCTCGGGCTACACATAACGAATAGACGCTCCCTCGCGAGACAATTTGATAATCTGTATGATAAGCTTAATAGTATAATTCGAGAAAATATAAAAAAACTTGATTTTCTTTGGACCACGGCAGGCATATGATCCGCAAAAAAATGAGTTTTTTAAATGTAACATGTCACTAGATTAACGATTCTTTGGAGAGGGAATCAGTTACTCCAGCTTGCCGGAGGTTTCGTAGTCCCCATACTTATACCAGAATTCCTGAATTATTAAATGAAATAAACCATGATTTCAACGTTGACACTAACAAAATTAAAGCCACATTAACGGACAACGGCAGCAACTTTTTGAAAGCCTTCAGAGAATATGGAGTGAAAGGAAAGAGCATAGAAAAAGCAGTTGATGTGGGAGAAGAATTGGTTAGCTCCGGTAGGGATTACCAGGATGACATGTCTAACAGTCGCTACAACGAACGCACCAGCGGTGATGATAAAGACATTTTGATGACTACAAATAATGAAGATATCGATCAGCTCCTTCCAAACTATCTACCAAAACATCTAAAATGTGCTGCTCATACTATTAGTCTCTGTATCACGACGGATGTTAGTAAGTTTATCAAGCGTTCCAAGGAATTTCAGCAACTGCATACGAAGGTTATAGGAAAATGCAATTCGCTTTGGAAATTAACGAATTGCCCGAAATCGGCAGAAATCATAGAAAGTGTGTTGGGATGTAGCTTACATAAACCAGGTGATACCAGATGAAACAGCCTTTATGATTCCATAAAACAAATATGTCAACATAAAGAACAAATGAAATCCTTATGTAGATCGCTGGGAATCAAAAGCATTTTTCTGCCAAGCGACTTCACATACCTTGAAGAACACATCATGTGTACACGCCCCCTAGCAGAAGCTTTGGACATTCTCCAAGGTGATAAGAATACTTTCTACGCGACTTTATTACCTTGCTTGTTAGCTGCTCGAAAGAAATTGAAGGAATTTACTCAAGAAGAACCACCTCTAACTTATTGTAGGGGAATGCTTGTTGACGTCGTTCGAAAGCAGATTTGAAACATTCCTGGAATCTCACTACTCCCGAATCAGAGACCGCAGCAATAGCCGCAGTATCCTATCCAGTATTTAAAAAGAAATGGATTATATGCATACCTGTAGAGAAACACGAAAAAATTCTAAGAGCCTTTAAAACTGTTGTCGGTAAACAGATGAATGTATTAACAGACACGGAATCTAGTTAGCCAGAACAATCGTGTACTTTTAGCAACTACTTCGACTTTGGTTCTCCTTCGGTAAATGAAGAAGCAGAGACCACCTTTTTGGATGCCGAGCTCCGTGTGCTTCAATTTTTTAAGGATCCATCGCAAGATTTACTTCTGCTTGATAGATACCCAACAATTAAAAAAGTCTTCATTGAGTACAATACACCACTCTCCTCGTCCGCAGCTGTGGAAAGAATATTCTCCTATGCTACGATGACCAACCTCCCAAAATCAAGCAACCTCAGTGACAAGATGTATGAAAAAAGAGTGTTCATCAAAACCAATGTAAAGTTGGAAGATAATTAAAATAAATCTGTCATCAGTCGAGGTGGCCCTATTAGTGATTAGTGGTGATCTAAAGATATTATTTTTTCCTGTTTTTTTCCTATTAGGTGATGTATTTACCTGTATTTCTGTATTAATTTTGCTACATGAGACGCATTAGGTGATTGCCGTTATTTTTGTCCTTTAATATATATTGTAAGTTAGGTTGTGACGAAGCGTGTCGCGGCACGGAGGCGGCCGGTACGAGTACCGGCGGCGCCGCTAGGGCACGAGGTTTCGCGCTGCTGAAGCGGGCGCGTACAGTAGGGTGTATCGAAAAAACCAAAAGTGGTTGTAACGATTGAGCCTAGTGCGGAAAAGTTGTGGGTCAACATTACTAAAACATGTGTAAAAGTTGAACTTAATCAGTTAATATCTTCTGTTCTGTCCAGAGGCTAAAAATATCAAAACTTTACCGAAATAATTGAGAAATACCAAACTTTCTAAAAGCAAGTATTATTCCAAAACAATATTTGTGTCAAAACGATTCATAAGGACAAACGGCCGCAAAATATCCATCTCATGTCGTGCCAGCCTCCAAGAATGTGGGAAAGCTTGAGGTTAAGAGAAATTTATAGAGAAATTTCCCTACTCACGGCCGAAAAAGTATTCGGTGTTTTTTTTTTGCAACTCTTTGCCCGCTTCTGTTTTATTTAGTGTTGCTAGGAAGCGACTCAGAACTCACCATGTGAAGGTGGTTGCACCTCGAGTTCCACCTCCCTACCCATTACCCAACCAACCACTCATGAAGAACTAAAAAATTATGTCTTAAGTAACTGACATATATAATATATATGTAATATATATTATATAATATATATGTAATATATATTATATAATATATATGTAATATATATTATATAATATATATGTAGAAAACGGAAAAAGGAAGCCTCGGACGCGGGACTCGAACCCGCGATCTTTAGATTCTACGCACACCAGAGATGGGCATTATTTAAATAACAAATTATTTTAAATGACGTATCAAATAAAAAATACTTTAGTCTTATTCGTCACGAATAAGACTAACCCAAGTCAATTTTTAATCGAAGCGTCCATGATTGAAGTAGGTCGATCATGGGGATTCAATCGTCGGCCATGATAAAATAAAAAATAATGTTTTCCCTTATTTAAACTACGACTCTCATATTTTTTGAGTCGGTGCCTCATCATTTGCAGTGTGTAAATCTGGCGCCGGCTTAAAAAATATGAGAGTCGTAGATTAAATAAGGGAAAAAATAATTTTTTATTTTTTAGTGCAATTTTATTTTCTTGAAGTCGGTTTTAATTTTTTTAAAAATTTTTATTTTTAGCTTTTTAGTTTTATATATATTGACACAACATGCTGAGGAAATATGCGCGTACGTACATAAAATAATAATAATTAGGTGACAATAGTCTTTATTATTAACCATAAGTGGCAAAATATTGGGCCAATGTTGATTTAGTCTAGGACGGGACCACCGGGGCATTGCCCTCTTTCGAATAAAAAAAAGATCATCAAAATCGGTCCATATGCTGAGGAGTTATGAGGGGACAAACATACAAACGGGTCGAATCTATAACCTCCTCCTTTTTGAAGTCTGTTAAGTAATAAAGAAATTCACTTTCCGTATAATCGATGACACATCGCCGAGCAATTCCAGGCGCCAGTTTAGACGGGTGAACGATACAATGTCGCTCGGCTCGGGCCTCGCGCGGCATCGATCAAAGGCTCTCGCGAGTCTCGAGGCTCGCCAAGGTTAGTCGAGCTACGCGACTGAACTACGATTGAATACGAGAACACTGTTCATTCAGTCATGATTGCATCCCCATGATTGAAGGTAGGTCAATCATGGCCGACGATTGACTCCCCATGATTGACGTATTCAATCATGGCTGACGATTGAATCCCCATGATTGACGTATTCAATCATGGCCGACGATTGAATCCCCATGATTGACCTACTTCAATCATGGCCGACGATTGAATCCCCATGATTTCAATCATGAACGCTTCGATTAAAAATTGACTCGGGTTAGTCTTATTCATGAGGCTCGAATAAAATTTTCGTCTTTTGGTCGAATTCAATTTTTTATTTGAAATAATTTTTTGCCCATCTCTGACGCACACTGATCAGCCGCCTTAGCCTACTCGGCTACCGCCGACTTCCCTCTCTTGGATATTCCGTATCCGCCTCTTATGTTATGGAGGTTCCTGATCCCCACATATATGTGAGTCAAGAAACCTTCATCAGGTTTGAGGATACTTGCTGAGTATGTAATAAAAGTTTACTCTCCCTTCTGGTTTCGAATTAAAACTCAGCGTCTATTAAGGATGGCGGGAAACAGATTTTCTCTTTCATAACGTCGATGAGATACTTGCCCACACAATATTTGGCGGTCGTAGATCGTGTTATATCAAGAAATGCGTTCTTTTCTGCTCCAGAGAATCTGCTGCTTTGTATGCTGGCGAACGAAAGAGCAGATATTCGTAAAACTGCTGTTAGAAAAATTATAGAGGCCAGAGCCATTACAGTTGATTCTAGCCCTATACGCAAGTTCTGTGTGCCTCCATTGAATTTTCAGGCAAAGAACTATGTCCACATGATAGATTGGTCTTCCTGCAAGGTCTTCGCACCTCCTGTTCTATCTCATGTAACTTCTGATCAGCTGCAGAGCTCACTAGCGAGTCCTATACCAATTGAGTGGGACTACTATAAGTTCCCATCTCACACTCAGGCAGTAGAGCGAACCGTAAATCTTGTCACGGAGGCATCTTCAAAAGTATGTGGAGAAGTTGCAAGAGATGGCTATATTCGATCCACACTGGAGGCAAGAGCTGAACTCCCAGAATTAAATAAAAAAGCAGGTTTCATAAAAATACTTAAGACATAATTTTTTAGTTCTTCATGGGTGGTTGGTTGGGTAATGGGTAGGGAGGTGGAACTCGAGGTGCAACTACCTTCACATGGTGAGTTCTGAGTCGCTTTCTAGCAACACCAAATGAAACAGAAGCGGGCGAAGCGTTGCAAAAAAAACACAGAAATTTTTCCCTTTTTTCTCTATAAATTTCTCTTAACCTCAAGCTTTCCCACATTCTTGGAGGCTGGCACGACATGAGACGGTTATTTTGCGGCAGTTTGTCCTTATGAATCGTTTTGACACAAGTATCGTTTTGGAATAATACTTGCTTTTAGAAAGTTCGGTATTTCTCAATTATTTCGGTAAAGTTTTGATATTTTTGAATCGCGGCCCGTCGCCGCGGCGAGCAGACCTCAGGTACCGCGTTAAGGGACCCAGTTCGGCTCAAGCATTTGAAAGGGTCTATTCTAACGGTCGGCATACCTGTTTCAGAAAAACCAATTTGTTTATTCGTTATCGTATCGATATGGAAGTGATACCGATGGCTTCCTTACATTTTTCCAATGAAAATCATACCAAATATCATGTAAATCGGACTATTTTTAACGAAGTTATTTTGAAATCGTGTAAATGGATTTTTCTTCTTATTTCCTTCAGTATGGTCCGAATTGCGTCGTTTTTGGTGTTTTCTTTATCGAAGAAACACAAGGAATCGATTACCTTCGTTTTTGCAAAGATCGGATGAGAAATGTGGAACTTGAGCATTTCTCACTTCTTAGTGGGTATTATAATGATGTCCAACCGCTTCGAGGGTCGAAAGCCATCAACACTCGGTGAGGTTCCGCGGGGTTCTACCTTCGCCACGGGGTACCAAGCGGCATCAGGTTTGTGCAGTTGGCACCCTCAAATGCGAATTTTTGGAAAAAATCAATGGCATTTGTTACGTTCGGAACGTAAAATTTTTCTTTTTGGTCAGGGTATGCCTCAACAACGCCTAGCGTTATGGGAAATCCCTTGTTGATCATACTCCTGCCTATTAGTTAATAATATTTTTGGTAGAACAAGATCCTTTCTTTGGAGCGTCGTCGCCTCGACGTATTGCCGTCCCGCGATAAGGATAAGGCGGTGCTGACGCAGCGGCGTTCTCACCAGAGAGTCGCGTTCGAAAAGACCCAGTGGTTCTCCTGTTGTGCCGAATCCGTTCTATGTAAGCGGCAGGGGTGCCTTTCAACAATGCCTTGCAGCATTGTGGGAGAACCCTCGTTGAGAACACCTCTGACCGTCGCGTTAAATATTGTAACCTAATCAGTAACGGCTACAGCGGGAATGCGCGGACTGGATCACTTCTTAGAAGATTGACGGAATTGTATACTCTACATCCGGTGCGAGGAACTGTTGCACGTTTCGGAGCATGTGTGAATTAATTAATCAATTCGGAATTGTTTTGTTAAAATCAGATACCTAGCACAATTTCTGATAGTCTAAAGACTGTGGGATTCCCCTAGTAAAAAATTATGCATTTGAATTTATGAACATTGAGGGATGGCCCTCAGCTGTGTGAAAATTGTATGGTTTTCGAGAGCAGGAATGTCATGTTTTCCTGTGCGTGCGAATGTTCCGTAGGGATCGGTTATGTATTTGAATCGGGAGTCTGATGGATAGACGTGAACACGCGCACACCGCCTCGTTAAGTAGGCGGGCCCATGATAGCGCGCCCGAGCGATAAATTGCAGCGTAAGCACTTTCGGCGCGGACCCACTCTGATCGCTGCTGAGAGCATGAAGCTGCGACACTCTATGACGGTAAATCGCGAGGTGCGTGTCGCTGAGTCCGCAAGTGTTTTAGAGCTAGAGTTCTCCGGTCTACTGTGTAACCGCGTGAAAGACTCAACTTTGCGAAACAACTCTTTCTCCTAAACTATTAACTTACAAAATAATTTATTCTATTAGTGACTTAATTTCAATTATCACTCATTTCGCTCAGTTAAAATTATTATTATTCAGTTTCATTTCATAGTTCATCTCGTGTACATTGCATCATATCTTCAAGGGTGTGCGTGTTCGCGTCTCATTCCTATTTCTGATTTTGGTTTATCAACGACTCAAGAGTATCCGAAATTCAGAGAGCAAAATTAAGAGCATACTTACATTTTATATTATTGAGACTGTCTGGTGAGTTGCACCTCTTATTTTTCTTGTACGCTTTACTATAATTGATCCGTGATTAATGACAATTTCTGACAGTCAATCGACTGTGGGATTCCCCTAGTCAGGAATTATCTGCAATTATACGAGTACCTGTTGTAGAATTATTGTTTGATTTTTTTTTAATATTCAGTTCTGTTATATGCGTTTACATCCATCCAATATTTCGACATTAAAGCTTTATTTGTCATAAAATTTTATTTTTTTCTTATTATACTCGAGCTCATTTTAGAAGTAATTAGACGACCGACGAGTTTAGATCGGTTCTGCGCATGTTGGCGCTCATTGGTTATGCCACCACCAATGGTCTTTCGGCTGCGCATCCGTTCTGCGCCGAAAGCATTGGCGTGGCGCCACTTTCGTATATATATATGTGAAAGAGAATCGGAATGGTGCAAGGAGAGTGGGAAGCCTGGGTGGTAAAGTGGGGGAACAGAGACCTCGCGACAATCGAATAGCTCATTCAACATGCGCGAAATCAGTTCCTTCTAAAATGAGCTCGAGTATACCTATCTGAATTCATTGAAAAGACCCGTATGGGACTAGAGCACCAACGATCCCAAAATCTACCCCTTATCCTTCTGATAAGGTATTTAGATATTTAAAAATAAAAAGAATTGACTGTTACAACTGCGGCGAGCCTCCTTGCTCCTCTTACAAAATATACCCAGTACAACACATTCTGATAGTCTATCGACTGTGGGATACCTCTAATCAGAATTTGGCTGTCTAAAACGCGGCGCGTAACACATTCGTTTGTCCATCGTTTGTGCACGTTTGTCCAACAAAAATGTTGGTTCGTCCACCCTTCAAAAAAAGTTATAAACAAATAAAAAAAATTTCACCTACACCCCCCATGAAAACTTTTCAATGATTAGTCAGTGGGAAATGATTGCCCACGATCTGTCCACGTTTGTCCACCTCAAATTTTCGTTTGTCTACCCTCCAGAATCGAATTATTAATAAAAATAGCGAAAAAGTTTTATTGGAATTATTGACGAATTGACGTTATTTTTTTTTTTAATAACGTCAAACCTTCGTGTGAGTTATATGTTAACTCTTCCTTTATGAATTTCCTTCATAATGTTCGGTATTTTGTGTGCAAAAAATGGGATGTTAAATTTGTTCCCTATTTTTGGGATTCAGGCCCACTGTGCGAGATAGAATGCAGGTAATTACTCCATGATTGGCAAATATTGCCAAATCTTGTTTTCGCAGTTGCAAGGACAAATATATGTTGACTATAAAACAAAAAAGTAATTTGCTTGGAAGATCCCGAAGAGTACCTAATTAAAAAGCCGATACTAATTGCTGATATTTTTTCTACGGCTTTCTTATGGAAAAAAACTATACGTAACCAATTATTTGCTACCTGCTAATTATTTCGGTTCCCAAAAAAAATTTTCTTTTATGTCACCGAAATTCAAAAGCCTTGTAACGGGTTAGAACCGGTCGGACGCGGATCTTCCCCCACCACGCGCGCCTAGCGCGGCCCGCCGCTACCGAGCGCGGCCGCGAGATGACTGCGCGCCGAGCGGCGCTGTCGCTCGCGAAGTTTGCGCGCGACCGCCTATAAGCCGGCGCGACGGGCCCGTTAGGCAGAGTCTACCACGAGCGGTACATGCAACCGGTTAGAGCTCTCCCAGCGATCTCTTGTGTAACAAGCTGAATTACTGCGTACTTTTGGTTTCTCCTACCTCCACGGCTCCCAAAGGACGGCGAGTTCGCTTACCTTTGGACGCAGGTCGACATCCACCGTCAATCTTAGGGACAGACTTTGTCTGCCCCGGAGGACATTCTACTGTCTCCGTATCACCCGCGGGTTTTACCCACTGGGCGATCGGGTTCAAGGCTTCCCGGTCAAGGCCATTGGCGGAGATAACAGCCAAGGCACCAGAACGACCGGTACCCCCCACTCCTACCTCCTCCGCCGAAACGCACCGACCCGCGCATCGCGACCCGCCGCCTCTCCGCCGCTTATTACCGGCGGGTTAAGTTAAGGTCTAGGTTAAGAACCGCACCTATTGTTAGCCAGCACAGACCTGGCCAGGTAACCCTGTATTCTAGTATTACGAATAAAGACCGTCAACCCAGATCACCCCGCCTCACTCACTCGGCTACCCCCACCCGCCGTCCGGTAGCTAGCCTCCGCGGAGCGAGGTTACAGCCTCGATTTATAATTTTGCATAAAATAAAAACATATATATTAGCTACCCGAATATTCAAGTACTTGAACAGCCCTAGGCCCAGCTGCGCCTCGAGGACACGCCGATCGTCCACCCACTCCCGGCATCTAGCCAGGGCGTGGTCGGCCGTGCCCGAGTCGTCCGAGTCGCAGCTGAAGCACTGCGACGACTCCTCCCGCCCTATGCGACGCAGGTATGTGCCGAAGCAACCGACACCTGTTATGACCTGGGTCAGGCGGAAGGTCAGCCTGCCATACCCGCGGCCCACCCATTCGTCCAGAATGGGCAGAAGCGCCCCGACAACGCGACCCTCCCGATGTTTCGGGAGGGCCAACCACTGGTGCCATTTGGCCACCATGCGTTGCCGGGCCTGTCCCCGCACCACTTTATGTCCGCCGGCATTCGGGCCCCCATCGTCGCGGAGATCACGGACGGCGGAATCAACTTCCGCCTCCATCTCCGCGAGCAGGTGGAATGGGGGAGACCCAGCCAAAGCGGACAGTTCGGCGTGTGACACCGTGCGATACGCTCGCACGGATCGGAGGACCGCCTGGCGGTGAACCCTTGCCAAGAGCTCACGCCCGACGCGGCAGTCCTCCAGGTCGCCGGCCGAAATAGGCGCGCCGTACAGCGCCATGGACCGGACGACCGTCACATATAGCCGCCGAACCCCCTCGTGTGGTCCACCCAGGTTGGGCATGATTCGCCTGACGGCGAATACCTGCTTCTCCAACCTGGGGGCGAGGGCTTTGAAGTGGCGCGTGAATCACCAGTAGGTGTCCAGGGTCAGACCGAGATACTTCATCTCTCGGTCAACCCTGCTGCAGGCGTCTCCGATCCTCAGGGACGCTCCGTTGGGGACACCGCTTCCAACCCTCTCCGCGAGCCACATCGCCTCGGTTTTCTCCAAGGCGACTCGCAGACCGAGCGTCCCGATCGAGGCTATTACGCGTCGCAGCGCTTCCTCGGCGAGGCTGATCGCCTCCCTCCAATTTTGCCCGGAGGCCACCACCAGGGTGTCGTCGGCATAGCACACTAACGACACCCCCAGCGATGGCATCACGACCCGCAGTACCGCGTCGTAGGCGAGGATCCACAACAGGGGCCCTAAAACGGACCCCTGCGGGACCCCGCGGTACACATACGTCACCCCGTCGCCCGTCGCCCTCCCGGCCGACGTACGAGACCACACGGCCGTGGAGAAAGTCCCAGACCAGGCGGCGAAGGTAGAGCGGGACGTTGTGATACAACAACGCCCGCTCGATCGCCGCCCAGGAGACGGTGTTAAAGGCGTTGGCGATGATCGATGGTCGATCGCTGCCGCCTGAAGCCGTATTGGCGGTCGGACAGGTCCGGGCCCACGGCCTCCAGGTGCTCGCACAGGCGGGCAGCTATTACTTTCTCGAGTAGCTTGCCCGCCTCGTCCAGGAGGCAAATACGCCGAGGGTGACTCCGCGGGTCTACCGGGCTTCCGGAGGAGAACCAGCCTCGCCTCCTTCCAGGCTGGGGGGTATCTGCCGGTCTTCAAGACGGCGTCGAACAACCGCTTGAGACCGGCTCCTAGGGCGCTCAAAGCGCAGGCCCACACTCGCCCGGGCACACCGTCGGGACCCGGAGCCGCGTTTCTCCTGCGCATGCGCGCCACAGCGGAAGCGAGCTCCTCGTCGCTGACCCCAGGGGCGTCGGAGGTGTCCGCGCCCCTGTCCAACCACGGATCTCCGGACTCGTCGGCGCCACCCTCCCCGTGTACCGAGGAAAGGGGAACAGCGCCTCTAGAACTTGTTCTAGGAGCCGGGGATCGAGGCCCTCCGTGACCGGGGGCGCCCAGGGTCCGAGTTTTATGGACACGGCCCTGTATGGACGCCCCCACGGATCCTCGTTAAGGGTCGCGACGAATTCCTGACAGGTCTGATCTTTTGCCCGGGCTATGGCCCCCCGAAGTTCGCGGCGCGCCGCCGCAAAGGCGGAGCGCAGCTCGAGGAGCCGTTCCTCCGAGACCCGTCGTCGATCTTGACGACGGGCCTTGGTATACTGGCATCTGGCCACGAGATTTGCCGCGCGGAGTTCCGCGATCTCGGCCGACCACCAGTACACCGCCTTCCTACCCCCACCCGGCGGCCCGGTCCGCGGCATAGATGCGTCGCAGATAGACTGCAACGCGCCGCGTAACCAGAGCGCGCCGGCAACGGGGTCATCCAGCACGTCGCCCGGCAACGGAGGCCAGGCGACGACGGAGGAAGCGATTAGGGCCGCGTCAACATCAAGTTGTTTGAGCGCTCATCGCGGGGAATGCCTTCCGACTCGGGTAGGCGGCGGAGGGGGGGGGGGGGGTGGCGGAGGTGGCCAGCATCACGTACATGTGGTCTGACGCCGGCTCACAATCATCCGCCACCCAGCAGCTCGACGTTTTTGCGGCGGCAGCGGGGTTAACCCAGATCAAGTCGATAACCGACTCGCCCCGCGGACCGCGGTACGTCGTAACTGCGTAGGGGTTCTTTAGAGAGAACCCCATCGCCGCACAGTGGGCCGGATTCACTTATGTTGCGCCATTTGGGTCTTTTTTTTAACACATCGAAATGCCATTGATACCAAAAAAATAGGAAAAAATTATTCCTTTCTAATGATGTATAATATAATATTTTTGACATTTATTTATTTATTTATTTTTCAATTTTTAAACAAAATTTCGAGAGAAAAAAATTTGAAAACTATTCATTTGGTACTTTATTTAATGCCCTTTTCAGTGATTATAGGGAATGTTGGGGAAACTTTTCGTTTTCAATTTATAAGGAAAAGTCGAAAAATAAAGGAATGCGGTCAAATATCGGTTTGTTTAAATTGAAGGCGAATCCTTTGCGCTAAACATCATCTTCTATTAGTAATTAATGTAAACAATTTATTAAAAAATAATTCTGAAAACAGTCAGTAAAATTGCGACATTTCTTAAAATTGACAAGGAATATCTTTCAAGTCTCAACGAGTCCCGTATTTTTACATGGGGGAATCTTTTCAGTGCACCTTCCTCTATACAATCACGCAAGAATCACTTCCACCTTCGTCCGGTTTCGAGAAATATTTCGGTTTGAACTCATCAGCGTCGCGTCCTTTTCTTCACGTTCATGCGACGACATGTTTTTATAACACTTGAGTCCTACAAAATACCATAATGAAATTGGAACTGAAAATTAAAAAAATAATTCTCTTTCAATGATATATAATGTAATATGTACCAGTAAAGGACGGGCGTCCCTTCTTTCATTGGAGTAAAAGTTCTGCAGCTTCTGGGTCTAATGTTTTCGGTTTTTTGTTGCTCGATTTTGTTCTTGCGGTAGACATGTATGGATCTGACGTTAAAAGCAACCTGAAAAATGTATCTTCGTTTGTGGCGATCCTTGAATTTTTCCTGCTATTTCTATTTCTATATTTTTTTAAATCTTTGTGTCTCGTTTCCAGTGCCTCTTCAGATAACTGACCGATCGGAAGTAGTGCATTTTTCACTATATCTGCTCCATGGATGAGTAATTTATGTACTGAAGCTGGCATATAATACCAGCCATAATTGTTTACAAAGCACCTTGCTGTCTCCAGCGCATATTTTTGAAATTTTGTAGGATCTATTTTCTGTGATGATGAAATTACTTGACGTATTACATGAAACCGTTTTATTAATGTGACATCAATTTCAGTTATTTCTGCGGAAATTTCGGCGTTCGTAAAAAATCGTCGGCCAGTATTGCCATCGTTAGAGGACCCCCATCCTTGCTTTACAAAGTCAACGAGTAGTCCCAGTTTTTGTCTAAATAGCTGTTGAATTTTCTCCTTCCTTTCAGTTTTCAGCTTCTTCATTTCTGCTGTGGTTGCTGCCCATTTTTTAAATGGCATATTGTAGGATACATGTAATAGGCATTCGAAACAACGAATCCATGCATGAAGGGATGAAATGCTAAAAGAATAATTGTCGGTGTTTAACGGTTTGGTTTGTACTAGTTCCAAGTTGTTCATTTCTAATGGCTTTGCGTTGCAAATATAGCAACGCATCGCAGATGTGGTACCCGTTGCGGTATTACATATTTTATTGTCAACCATTGTGAGCATCATAGCATATTCTATTTCAACATTGTTTATGGCATTGGATTTTAAGTTTTCTATTTCAGTCTTAATTGAATTTATTTCTGACTGTATAATCTCTACAGTTTCTTTTACGTACTGAAATTTTATTGGCCGACAAAACCACGACGAAGAAGGCCGTGGATTTTCCCATAAAATTTCTAAAGTTAATTTGTTATGAAGCTTCAAGGGCACCAAACTGGAAACAAAAACAGTGTCTTCATTGATCTCACTATCAGTTTGGACCATTTGTTTGTATCTTGGTTGCCCTGAGGCTCCATCGCAACCCCACTTGCAAGTGAGAATTAGTTTGGTATTATTTTCCGGTAGTGTCTTGAAAGTTTTCAATATTCTTGATACTGTATGGTCCAGCAAACTTTGCAACTCCACTTTGGCTAAAGTTTCCCCGATTTCTATTGTATTCTTTGGGGGGTAACCATTTTGTTTTTCCTGTAATAGTTTCAAATAAGAGTTCAGCTGTGATAAAAATGTTTAAGGCTGTTTCTGTTGTAAACACTTTTCCTTTCCCTATTTTTTTTTCAATAAGTGCCTGAATATTGTCCCTGTATTTGTTTGTCTGAAGACATTGAAGTAAGCGCGACTTTTCATGCATTCCACGAGTTATAAAACTCAAATTCGTGGCGTTCAATAATTCTTCTAAGGAGAAGTTATTGACTAAAGAACGAGCTCTTCGTAAACGTTCACTACTGCTACACCCTGACAATGTTTTTTTTCCTTTCCGTATTTAGATGATCTTGAACTTGTTGCTACTGGTCTTGAATGGCTTGTGGTTGGAATTTCAGTGAGTATTGCATTCGGGTAAACAAAATATTTTTCTAACCATTCTTTATTACGTTTTAAAAATGAGGTTTTTTTATAATGAGACTGAACCCACCTATGCTTCAATTTCCAAGAAAATTCTTTCAATGCAGTTTTTAATAATCTCAAATTTTGTGGTGAAAGCTGAATCTTCCCACTTCTTTTTTTATACAAAAGTAAGTAATTTCCCATATCTTGTGACGCATTACTTAGTAGCAAGTATAAGTCCTTATGCTTACGAAATGCTTCCATACTTTCCAAATAATTAAGAGTCTGAATAATGGAAACGTTGCACGTGAGAAATAGAAGATGCTTTAGAAATAGATCATGTAACAAATTACTTACCAAATACAAATGAGATGAAATGTGGTATAGATTTAAAAGAAAATAAAATTTAACTATATCTTCAACTTAACTAAACGAAAGATATATATATATATGTACTATACACTAACGCATTAATATACACTAAACACAATAAGGTATATACACATATATAATATATTAAACACAAACTGAACAAAATAAAATTTAAAGTGATAAAAACTTATAAAAATTAGAATGCAACTTTCAAATCTGTTGGAAATGGTTTGAAAACGTCACTGTGCAGTCTCTGCTGGTTCAGTTTCAACTGATTGGAAATGGAAAATACAGGCCCAAGTCGAAGGCTTATCTACATCATAGCATAAACACTTCAAGTGCCGATAATCTAAACAATTCCTTCGAAGAAGGATGCAACGCATGAACGTGAAGAAAAGGACGCGACGCTGATGAGTTCAAACCGAAATATTTCTCGAAACCGGACGAAGGTGGAAGTGATTCTTGCGTGATTGTATAGAGGAAGGTGCACTGAAAAGATTCCCCCTTGTAAAAATACGGGACTCGTTGGGACTTGAAAGATATTCCTTGCCAATTTTAAGAAATGTCGCAATTTTACTGACTGTTTTTAGAATTATTTTTTAATAAATTGTTTACATTAATTACTAATAGAAGATGATGTTTAGCGCAAAGGATTCGCCTTCAATTTAAACAAACCGATATTTGACCGCATTCCTTTATTTTTCGACTTTTCCTTATAACTTGAAAACGAAAAGTTTCCCCAACATTCCCTATAATCACTGAAAAGGGCATTAAATAAAGTACCAAATGAATAGTTTTCAAATTTTTTTTTCTCGAAATTTTATTTAAAAATTTAAAAATAAATAAATAAATAAATGTCAAAAATATTATATTATACATCATTAGAAAGGAATAATTTTTTCCTATTTTTTGGTATCAATGGCATTCCGGTGTGTTAAAAAAAAGACCCAAATGGCGCAACATAAGTTGTTTGGGATTGGCCCAAACGGCCACGGGCCAAGCCGGCGCGGATTCGCTGCCGATTCCGCGCGCGATTCAAACCGCCGCCGCGACCAAGGCGACGCAACCAAGTCGCGATATGCACGATCGCGGTGATGAGATCGGTCGGGCCATCTGTTGACGCGCACCTCACCTAATTGGGCAGCTGTCGCGCTTCATCGCGTGACAGGCTTTGTTACGCCGGTGACGTCTTCGTCCGACTTGGGACGACCAGCTGTTGGGTGGGGTGCTGACGTCACAGAGTTCGGCGAAACGGCCGATCCATCACCGCGATCACTCCCTCTCTTCTACGAATCGTGCTCGCGATAACAAGTATCTTTAAACTCTCGTACTCGAGTTCCGCTGGAACGTTCCAGTAAATTCGTGAACGGCCTGTTCGAGCTAACCGCGGCTTTCGCGTACTCGAGTGCTAGACTAAATAGGAACACTTTTGTGATCAGTATAATTAGACTAACTTGTAATATATTTGTGAAAACGTCGTGTAAATATACAGTGTTCGTGACCTTAGACTAAACTTAACGGCTACCCTTAAAGACTACCTTATACTCTATTCTACGTCTAAATCTAAGTCTAACTCTCGAGCGTACGATCTTCGACGCGTCGAGTCCGCAACATAAGTGAATCCGGCCCACTGTGCGCCGCCGTCCACTCGAGTAGCACCTCGCCCCTGGAGTCCGTTCTGGGAGCGCCCCACTCAATAGCGTGGGCGTTGAAGTCTCCCAGAAACACGACCGGCTCGGCACTCTGAGGGGCGATAAAAGCCCCCACCTCGTGCAGCCGGTCCTCGAACTCCGGGACGGAAAACCTCGGTGCGAAATAACATCCCACCACGAGGAAACCCCCCCACTTAACGGCCGTCCAGCCGCTGCCATGTCGGGCGACCGAACACGGCAGGGCTCCCCGTTCCACCCCCCACGTCATCGCCACCTGCCGATCCGGATTCGTGGACCGAAAACATCGGTCCGGAAGCGAATACGGTTCGGTGGCGACGACCAACCCGGCCCCCAACTCCAGGCGAGCCTGCTCAAGCAGGTCGTGCGCTCACATGGAGTGGTTTAGATTGGCCAGCAGGATCGGTGGGCCTCGGGGCATTACAAAGCCCTTTCTGCGGCCTCCACCGGATCCTGCTCGGGCCGGGCTGCAGCCCCCGTTTGCTCGGGGGCCCCGACGTCGCTCTCCGCGGCGGGGGAGACAAGCTCCCCGCCGTATGACGCGGCGATCGACTGCGCGAGGAGAACAGCCTCCTCGGCGCTCATCGCCGTCTCCACCTCCCCGGTTGTAACCGCGGGGGGGGGGGGGGGGTCGCCTTCCTGGCCTTCAAGAAGGCCTCTCTCCCCTCGGGTCGAGGACCGCTAAGGGGGAGCACTGGGCTGTTCCCCCTCTCCTTCTTCTTCCTCGACCCCTTCCGGGGAGATCCCCCAGGCGAAGACGGCGTCGAGAGCGCGTCAGCCGAAGCCCCCGGCTCCCCGCCGGCCTTGCGCTTGCCCGCGCCGGACTTGGCCGCCGAGGTGGAGGCCAGCACATCGGTCTCCATGGTCTCGGCGGGCGCGGCCGGGCAAGCTACCGCAGCAGCGGGCGCGGACATGGGCGCAGACAGGGGGGGTGGCGTCCCCCCGGGAACACCCCCTCCCCTAGCTCTCCTCCTTCTTGCTGACGACGCAGGAGGGGGCCGACAGGCGCGGCCCCCCATCCGGTGCTCGCCCGGCAATCCCGCGCCGGTGCACAAGGGGCAGCTGGGGACGGCGACGCAGTGTCGCGCCACGCGCCCCTCCACCCCGCACCGGTAGCAGAGGAGGCGTCGGCTCTCCGGGCTGGAGCATTTGGCCTGAAGCGCGAAGTAGACTGTCGTATACACGGGTCACGTGGTCTGCAAAGCAGCCGTACACATGAAATGTTTACATATAAATTACATGTTAATAACACGTTTCTGAGACATGATACATAGCCTATGTCCATCCTAGAGTATGCAGGAACAACGTGTCAAAATTTGAGGAAGATCGGTTCAATAGGTCTTGAGTTTTGCGCGAACATAAAAATCGACTCTCTCTTTATATAATAGTATAGATATAGATAGATAGATAGATAAATTTATGAATAATACCATATTCATCACTAATAATAATTTTTTTCTGTTCGAAACCTTTCTTTCCCACCTCTTATTACCTCTCAATTTGGTTACCTCTTAATTCGTAATTGTAATTCAATTACATTGCACTTTGCAATTACAATTACATTGTACTATTTTAATTGAATGCGAGATCTAAATTACGAATTACAATGTAATTGAATACGATGTAATTGAATTATTTTGTAATTATAATTCATGGAGTAATTCAATTGTAATTCTGCACAACTCTGATATACAGCGGGTCCCAGAATTGAGGGACAAACCGAAACATACAATATTCTGATGCAAGAAGACGTAGAAAAGTCCTTTACCGTTTTGCGATCCGAGGCTTCGTTCTCAAGATATTAATAGTTGAATATTAGCAGTGGAACTTCCGATCCGCGCAGTTTAAAGCCGAAACAACTGACGCACAGTAGTAATTCCTAGCACGCATACGCAGGGGACGGACGTAGATGCAGGTTCACACAACAGTACAATCGACCGCGCTGGTTCAAACCGTGAAAAATATTTTATTCCAAATACTTGGCGCTACGAACCGAAAAAATGTTAATTGTCTTAGTATTAATAATTTACAACAACTCACTTACAATCTAAAATACATCACGAACGCACACACAAGAATAAAAGAAAAAGATTAATGCAATTTATACATATTTATTCAGTTTAGCAACACCAATTCGAGGCGCAGCGCCAAGTATTTTGAAAAAAAATATTTATTCGTATTGAAATATTTATTTGTATAAAAATATATCTGCTTAATATTATTTAATACACTTTTTGTTTGTATAAATTGTTATATATAAAGTTTATTTGCTTCCCCTTGGGGATTACAATCCGCGTCACTCCACCTGTTCCTTAAACCTATTCCTTAAGGGGGTAGACACGTCACGTGACCTGGCCGATTCGGCAGGTCGGTATTACAGCAGATTTTTCTGCACAGAAATGGTAATACCCATAGATACGCGGCTGCCTGGTGCACGCGAGAGGGAGCTGTTTGCTATTTCCGTATTCTATTCTGAATAAGGAAATAAATTCTCAGCTGTTGCGTTGTACATGTAAATATTTATTAAATTGAATGTCTGCTGATAGAGCAAACGTAAAAAATTCATTGTACATACATTTTAATTACTTAAAATGTGCTTATGCTACAATATGCTACGTTGGCAGTAAGGAATTATATAAGTGAAAAGGAAAAATAGATGAGGGGATATCCCCAGAAAATGAAGTATGTTAGGTTAGACATTTTTTTATTAGGAAAACACTGAAACAGAACATGAAATACGGTTATTACAAGATAATTAAACGTCTTATGCAGAAAGCAGTTATGAACAAACATTATAGTATAAAATTGTGTTGGATGTTGAATTGGGGCTAATGAAAATGCGCAGGATGGATGAGCGTGATTATTATGTGGTCCCCTCCTCCAAGTGACAGCAAATATAACCTATGTATCTGTTATATGACAATACATGTTTAGCGGCTATTTCGTTCTTTTGCACTACATTTGTAAACTTTTTATCATCCTTCCGAAACATTCTTATTACGCCGCAATAGTATCTTTAGGAAATCGGGTCTAGCATATAGGTTATATTTTCTGTCACTTCGTGGACAAAAAATCCGCTCTTCCAAGTGACAGAAAATATAAAATGGAGGAGCGGATTTTCTGTCCTCGAAGTGACAGAAAATATAACCTATATGTTAGACCCTATTTCCTAAAGATACTATTGCGGCGTAATAAGAATGTTTCGGAAGGATGATAAAAAGTTCACAAATGTAGCGCAACAAAACGAAACAGCCGCTCAACATTTATTGTCATACAGCATATACATAGGTTACATTTTCTGTCACTTCGAGAAGGGGACCACAATATAATAATCACGCGCATCCAACCTGCGCATTTTCACTAACGCGGTTGGCGTCATGGAAGGGGTACCTCCTCCTCCCTGCATTTTTGGTAGTTGCAACGATATTCCTGAACCCAGTGTACATATGTACACCCTGGTTTGATCTGTAAAAATAAATGAATTTAATAAAAATTACTTTTTGTGTTTATACCACTTGAATGTAAAAACTGATACTTACACTTCCTGAAGAATCCATTATTATTGTTTCCTATTTCTCATACATATTTTCTCGGAATGGCACTTACTCCTTTCGATTATAGTTAGTTGTCATGGAACCTGTGATAAAAAGTTATAACGAGTTGTAATCGATCTGAATGCAATAAAAATGTAAATGTATGTATGTTATTTACTTATTTTTATGCTTGCGGAGAAGACTCCCTTCCTTTCCTTGCTTCATAGAGCATGATTTTCACCTTTGATACTGGTTGATGGAAATATCTAAAGCAAATTCATGTATGAAAGAAACATTCATGATGATTTCTAATTAATCCAATTATTTGCATAACAAAAGTATGTGTCATACTTACGCTTTTATACATGTCATTTCCACTTGATATGAAAGAATAGCTACAGGTATTTATTATTAGGAGAGTGTGAAGAGACCCACCACCACCCCCGTCATAGACGGTCCTCTTCACTCTCCGTATGTATCTTCTTTGTAAACTACATGCTTATACTTACATTTTGGAACATTGCTTATTCGACAGCTCTTCATATGCGCTGGATGCACTCACCGGTGCAATAGTGACCTTGAATAGCAATTGATTATTCGACAGCTCTTCATATGCGCTGGATGCACTCGCCGGTGCAATAGTGACCTTGAATAGCAATTGATTATTCGACAGCTCTTCATATGTGCTGGATGCACTCGCCGGTGCAATAGTGACCTTGAATAGCAATTGATTATTCGACAGCTCTTCATATGCGCTGGATGCACTCGCCGGTGCAATAGTGACCTTGAATAGCAATTGATTATTCGACAGCTCTTCATATGTACTGGATGCACTCGCCGGTGCAATAGTCACTTTGGATTACATTTGCTTATTCGACAGCTCTTCATATGCGCTGGATGCACTCGCCGGTGCAATAGTCACTTTGGATTACAATTGCTTATTCGACAGCTCTTCATATGCGCTGGATGCACTCGCCGGTGCAATAGTCACTTTGGATTACAATTGCTTATTCGACAGCTCTTCATATGCGCTGATTGCACTCGCCGGTGCTATTGCGATGTTGTCATCCATCGTTTTCTGTACTTTCTTGTGTACTTGTACCTGCTCTTCCTATTTTTATGTACGGAGGTTCTCTAATCGGCTGTTGTCGATTGTATCTACTATCTACAATTTCTGGCAACATGCAGTCCTCGTAGAACTTTCTCAGTTTTTCCTCCATCTCTGTTGCCCAGAATCGATCATCTCGTGATACTGTTGTAACCTTTATTCCTTTCGGCGTCCATAAACAGAATAAAGCCCGTTGCCTTTGCGTTATGTGCAATTGTCCTTGCACTTGATAATAGTAGTGATGAATTTTATTCATTTCATCACCACGGAAAATACGCCTTATTGCAGGAAGTTGCTTTATTGCTTCAGCAGGCGATAAATCCTTCGCCGATTCCGGACATTTTACTTCGACGATGGTATCATCGCCCACGAGGCCGTCAGGAGTTGCACCTAAGTGAGGCACAGTGGCATCGATGAAGAGGCCACAGGATAGAATATTGATTCCTAATTCTTCTTGCATTTGTCTCAAGGCGTTTGCCTCATTTTCCCTTCCGTATTCGAGAGAACGTAAATTTTGGAGTTGCGGGTACAGTATACTCTTCACAGTATTTGCCCGTGGTGTATCCTTTCGTAATCGGCATACCTTGCCGAAATTGGATGCAGTTAATAATTTCTTCCTATAACCAATCCACTTTTCGCTATTAGCCTGATCGCGAGTTTCCTCTTCGATCTTGTCTCGTATCTTGTGCCACTCATGGAGTGTCGTCGCGTGCCTTTCACGCTCGGAAGAGTATACTGTCTCTTCCATATCTGGTTTTTCTGCGCTGGGGCCGTAATCCTGGTCGCACGATTGTTTTTTATTTCGGAAGGAAGATGCCTTCGCTTCTTTCTTATATTCCATTGCTTTTTCTGCTGCACGCTTCCGACGTCCTTCCATCTTTCTTATCATGGTTGACGGCTCTTTATTCATTGCCGTACTCAATCTGCTAAACGCCTCTTTCGTGTTATATTGGACGACTGCAGCGGAGACTCTACCCTGATACGAGCCCCCTCGTCCAAAGTTGATCCTTTTGCCTCCGATGAATTTAGCTATGATATTATTAAAACTTTCAACAGCATTATTATTGAGACCGTGCAGCAAACTGTCAGCTTTAGGGAAAAGTGGCTGCATCGCTTCTTCGATACTTTGATAAATACCAGCTTCTTGCAGTTGTGGAACGTAGTTTACTTCGTTGGGATCAGAGTATTTGTTACAGATGTATGCTAACTTTTGACACTCCTTGTGTTCACCGAAAACGTGACTCGGTGCATTTATCAAGTCTTCCTTAAAATTTCTTATTCGTTCCTCGAGTGTTATTTCTTCTTGCAACCGGTATTCTGCAGCTTTCTGTATACCAGTACGCAGACGGTGAGCATTAGCAGTTACGACAGCTCTTAGTTCTTTATAGCGGCCTTTTGCTCTGATTTCCTTTATTTTTCTACAGAAATTGCGTAGCAGGTGATTGGTGCATTCTACTTTTCGTACCCGCACCATGTACTTTCCATATGGATCATTGTCCAATATCTTCTTGTACACACTGCTATCGCCATCGGCAACTAATATAGAGTATACTAGGCCGTGCATATCTATGCTGCAATTGAAGCCTTCGACAATAGCAACACTTTCCATGCCAGTTGAACTCTGATTACGACCCCAGTTCTTGAAGCAACGATGCTCGCGCGGTTCTTCCTTCTTCTTAGTTGCTATTTGGCAGGTCATGCAGAATTTATTCTTCACGCTGATATACAGCACTTTCTTCGTGTGGTATCCCACGATGGCTCCTACGCCAGAAAGAGAATTGTAATCTCCTCCGCGGTATGACCTTTTCATCCAGCTGCCATCTGCGACAACTGGGATAAAGGGTACATTTGATTCTGGATATACGTCGCCTCTTGCTATAGCTAATGCTTTTTCCTCTTTTCCAGCATCTTCCATTTCGCGTTGTGCGGCCACATCAAGAGCATCGATTAGGTCATTCTGACATTTCTCGTAGATCCTTTTCGTCATGCAGGACACGTTCACGGCAGCCAATATGCTCTCCAGTTGATTATATCCGCCGCCCGTCATCATTGTTCCGGCAACAGCGGCGTCGTTGATATCCATAGTGGTATCACTCTTCCGAAGACAGGATATGCGCACTATGTATTTGCACATTTTGCACTCTACAAAATACACTTTTTCTAATCCATGATCATCATATTCAATTATATCGAAATTTTCGATGCCACAGCCAGTAGTCGAATGATTTTGAAGATTTTTTATCTGCTCGAAAACATGCGCAAAATCAACGAAGTCTATTCCTCCTGAAATTGGCTTTTCCGACTGTTGTGGTTTTGTATTCTCCACCACCCAGTAATCGCTGTCACTTCCAACATCTTCATTCGTTTCTTCGGAATGTATCTCGCTGTCTGCGTCGAAATCTATTCCTTGTACAATTTCTTCTTCGTTCGACTCGAAATGCACTTCTTCTCCAATTTCCTCTTCGTCCGCATTGCAATGTACTTCTTCTACAATTCCTTCGACAGTTGGAAAATCTTCAAAATTTCCTACGTCTTCTTCGTGTATTCCGTCCGTAGAAAAATCATTCGCAGCAGATGTGCTTGGACGTGTTTGGTAAGAGGTACCTGCTTCCGCCACGGTACCCTGAATTACCGTGAGGCACGCTGCGCTCTTCAATCGTTGTCTGTACGTAAAGAGTAAATAATGAGTAGCACGTGGTACATACATAGAAATAAGAAAAACATACAGGAGAAAAGAAAAGCAAGCATAGTAAAAGAAGATATACAGTAAAGTCTCGATGTAAGCGAAAGCCTCGGAACGAAGCAAGTTTAAATACCCGTGTACGTGTGAGACAATACTAACGCAATCGAAATTTAAGATTAAAACTTTTACCAACATGTTTGTTAGAATCTCCTGATTAAAATGATACCAAATACGACATAAATCGGACAACTTTTACTTATCCTAGATACGAATCGTTTATATTTATACAATTGTCCAAACCATATCGTGTTTGGTGTCATTTTAATCAGAAAAACCTCACAACTGTGATGGTAAAAAATTTAAAAAAAAGAACCAAAAATAAAATACTTTTAATTGTGAACCTCGTTTGCATCGGTGTAGTCTCTCACCGATTTTCGATTTCGGAACGAGTTACACGATCGGCGCGCTAGCCGTATTACATGCTTCACTGGTTGGAAGGGGGAACAGTCCAACTAGTGGTGATAGAAATTAACACTAATGTTACATGGTCACAATTTTGAACTATAATCGAGATTTTACTGTAGATCCTACATTTTTAGAAGTTTGTCGACAGTCTCGAACGTAGGAGAAGAGAGCGAGTGGAGAAAAGGACTGCCGATTGTCTCTTTCTTTTTCATTCGCTATCCTTCTCTGCGGCCGAAACTTATTACCACTAAATATGTATTATCCAAATCAAACCGTGTTTGGTGTAATTAATCATTACGAAAACATCACAAATGTTACGATGCTTTATTTATGAAAATATTATTATTATTATTGCATTAGTTTGAACATCATTCTAATATATCTTGGTGATACGAAGAGGGACGTTACGTGATACAATTGTTCCTCTTAGGCCGCGTCCAGATCTGAACCGAACGCCGAACCGAACGCCACTTGACTAGTTAGACGGAGCAAGACAAGTAGCAAGACAAGAGCAAGACTTACTCCATCTAACTACTCAAGTGGCGTTCGGTTCAGATCTGGACCGGGCCTAAAGGTGGAATCAGACGGCGCGTGAATCGGCGATCTTTGCGCGTGAATCGCCGATCTACGCGCCGTCTGATCGGTCATGGCTCGGCTCGCGCAGGCGCGCCAAGCCGACTTGACGAGCTAGACGAGCCGAGCCAGCTCGCCGATCCACGCGCCGTCTGATCGGTCATGGATCGCCGAGTCGGGCTTGCCGAGCTAGACGAGCCGAGCCAGCTCGCCGATCCACACGCCGTCTGATTCCACCTTTAGACAACGCGATTCCCTCGCTACGCAAACCCAAGGATATGCACATTTGGCCCGTTTTCTTTACACACGCACACATCTGCAGAACCATATCCGCTACTCGCAAGCGAAGGCAGCCACAAGCAGGCAAGTTTGCGTTGCGATACGCGGCTGTGTGAGTATACAGGCACGCGTGCACTTGACCGCGTGTGAAAATAATACTTTTCGCATTCGGATAAACATTTGGGCTTTTTGTAAAACTTGCATATGTGTAGTATTTCAAAGGATTTTTAAAAATTTTCAAAATTGTGGAAATTGACTTTTTTTCATTAAATTATAACTGTTGAACTAAGAGACAGATAATGAGCTTTTGGGAGCTTACACTGGGGAAGTAAGAGTACCTAATAAAAATTACGTCACTTAAAAAAACAAATTTTAGACCATTTATGCTGCAATTGTTTTAAACAAATGCCATTTTGTACTAGCAGGGCACTATTTACACATTTGAAAAAAATGAGGATATAGCCCTACTTGTGCTCTTTACGGACACCTTTTCAGAATCGCGGACGCTTTAAAATTGGTCGCATGAAAATTAATTGAATGTGACGCTGTGTCGCCAAATACCGGCTGGACTGGCTAACAAGGGGACCACGCGGTAGTGGACATCGCTTTTGGAACGACACTATATGGAGGTCGTAGTATTCATGTAGTATGAAAATACCATTTCGGCTTTTAGGCTGGTGGGCCTTCGTTTTCGAGATATTTTGATTTAAAGTTTTGAACGTATCTAGTAATCCAGATACATAACACATATACCCAAGAAGTAGAGCTGTTCGGGCGGCTTGAAGTTCGGACCGAGCCGGGACTCGGTTTTCGAGCCGAGCCGGATACCCGTCAAATTCGGGCGGCCCGAAAAATCCGAGTAGCTCGAATTTGTTTCGGGCGGCTTGAAAAATCCGGGCTCGGAAAATCCGTACGCCTTGTACGCACTGTTCGAACCACATTCAAGACGTACGCCGGCGGCCCGAAACGATTAGGACTACCCGGATTTTTAAGAATATTCAAGCACCCGAACAACCGTACCAATAAGGTTTCGTGGCTACAACGGTAGCGCGTCAGATTGTCATGGGGGAGGTCCGGGGTTCAAGTCCCTGCAACCCGTAACTTTTTTTTTTTTTTTTTGACAATTTTTTCCCGGAAATATATTTTATGAATATTACGTATTATATAGTGCCGTTACATATTACTCTACGCAAATTTTAAGGTTGAAAATGCATTTATAACATAACATATTATTCTAATCACCTCTTTCACCGGTGCTTTCATATTCTTGTACTGCGAAAATATTTCATTCCGACATTCATGCTCGACAATCGCAGGCGTCGAAAGTTTCGGAATGAAATATTTTCGCAGTACAAGAATATGAAAGCACCGGTGAAAGAGGTGATTAGAATAATATGTTATGTTATAAATGCATTTTCAACCTTAAAATTTGCGTAGAGTAATATGTAACGGCACTATATGTAGTGTCGTTCCAAAAGCGATGTCCACTACCGCGTGGTCCCCTTGTAAGCCGTGCGCGGTACTAGCAGCGGCCAAGTGGCTATACCTGATATTGTTATATAGGGTTCTCGCAAATGGTAAGTGTTTGAAAAAAAACTGAAACAGGAAAACTATTACTACTTTTTATACCCAACATAATACGGTATGTCAACTTTTGGTGTTCGCGATCATTTCCGTGATCCGAAGGTGATCTTCAGTTTTTTAAATGGAATACTACATATTTGATTACCCGATATGAAAGAGACTGTCAAGACAAATTCAACCGTATGGCATACTGTAACACGCAAGATTAGGAATGAAAGAAGTAGATAGTTCATTATTGTAGCACGCACTGCTCACAATCAGCCAGTCGAGCCGGTACAGGCCGACGGAGCGTCACATGCAATTAATTTTCATGCGACCAATTTTAAAGTGTCCGCGTTTCTGAAAACGTGTCCGTAAAGAGCACAAGTAGGGCTATATCCTTGTTTAAAACAATTGCAGCATAAATGGTCTAAAATTTGTTTTCTTAAGTGACGTACTTTTTATTAGGTACTCTTACTTCCCTAGTGTAAGCTCCCAAAAGCTCATTATCTGCCTCTTAGTTCAACAGTTATAATTTAATGAAAGAAAGTCAATTTCCACAATTTTGAAAATTTTTAAAAATCCTTTGAAATACGTTTATGTATCACTAAAGACTACAACATATCCACGTTTCACAAAAATCCGAAATGTTACTCCGAAAAATGTCCGATTTCGCGTGAAATGACCCTGCTTGAAAGTTTAGAATACTGTAGAGAGAGAGAGAGTTGGTAATAATATAATTGGAATGGTACAACATTGTATGCGCCTCCCGCTTGCGGTCGCGTAAATCGTGGTAGCGAGCCGATGTGAGTTTGCAGGTTTGAACCAGAAATACTATTATACAGGATGGATACCTGTTACTCTATTGACAGTCAATACTCTAGGGGTGATCCTATGGGCCAAAATAAGACGAAAATATAGAATACAATTTTTTACTATCGCGCTTCGTTTTCGTGAAAATTGGCTTTGAATTTCAGCTAAACACGCGTGCCATTTAGCCACCGGAGGGGCACGCGGAGGTAAGAAGGGCAGGATGGATCCCCGTACAGCGGCCTGTAGACGTTCAATATTATTGCGCAATATTCAATATTGGACAATACATGTGCCGTTTATCTAATATTCAATATTGCACAATAATATTGACCGTCTACAGGCCGCTTTAGGACTACGTGTATGCAGTTCAAAAAAATAATTTGTAAAGAAGTTAACAATAATTTCTTAATCAACTCTCAAATCATTATCATAATTGTAACGTTGTATCTCTTAAAATTCAACGAGGGGCCACAGGGTGGTATTTCGCTTTATGGAACGTTGTAAAATAACGAAGAAACGAAAGGTCCGATAAACTCGTGTCGTGTGCCTTTCGTGAAGATACTTGACCGTGCCGGTAACAGAAATCAGACCCATTCCATTGTTAGAAACATTTCTGCAAACAGTTTTTCGAACTGTTCACAATTCTGTAACGAAGTCATATAACGCCCAATGCGGGAATATTGAAAACAACACTGGGTATTGCTCGCCGTCTTGGAAGGCGAGGCCCAGGAGGATGCATAAGTCGATACCCTGCCGTGCTGTTACTTTAAGCAGTGCCGATAATGAGGAGGTTTTTGTCACAGCTCGGCTCCCCAACAATAAATACATGCTGTTCGGCGCTATTTACTTCCCACCTGCGTCCTCGCCGGCTCGGTATGCTAGTCATGTAGACTGCGTTTCCGAATTATATAATATGTACAGTGATGACATTATATCTCTTTACGGGGACTATAATCTCCCGCACGCGGTTTGGTTCAATGATAATGGCCTATCGTGCTTCAAGAAACCGGGGGTGTCATTGAACGAATCTGAAGCCATCGATCTCCTCCTCGGCTGTTTCAATTATTGTAACTTAGCGCAATTGAATACGGTCTTCAATTCGTTCGACGGCATGCTCGACCTTATTTTTACTAGCCACTCTAATGTAATTGTCGATTTAGTTATAGATGCCTTAATTGTACCAGACGCTTACCACCCACCCCTGTACACAATGTTCAAAGGATTGTTCACAGAACCAGATTTGTCTGACGAAAAGTATGTTTATAAGGACTTTAAACAAGGGGACTACTCCATGATTAGGGACTACCTAAATTCAGTCGACTGGGACTCGCTGATCGGAAACATCGATCCGAGTGTAGCCCTTGATTGTCTATACAGCCATATGAACATAGCCATAAATGCCTTCGTACCGGTAAGATCTGTGTCACGGTCCACTTATCCGAAGTGGTATTCGCCTCGGCTGAAATATCTAATCAGGGCAAAGAAGAGGGCGCATAAGGCGTACAAGCAATCAGGGGCACACTGCGATTATTTGTGCTTCTCATCACTCCGTGCGCAATACAAGATTAACTTGGACCGTGATTATCGTATATATATCGACGGTGTCGAGAACTCGGTTCTGGAGGATGTCAATAGTTTTTGGAGGTTCGTCAAAACCAAGCGGGGTGGTCATGCGATTCCATGCAATATGGAACTGGATCAGATCTCGGCTGCAACACCCTCTGAGGTCGCTGACCTTTTTGCCGTCTTTTTTGGTTCCGTGTATGCTCCTCCGTCGGGAGCGGGGCTGGCCTTGAACCAGACAGGGACATCTGACTGTAGTGTAAACATACACGCGTTATCCATCGATATTAGTGAAATTTATAGTAAACTTAACTCGCTTGATATTAACAAAAGCCCGGGCTTCGATGGAATTCCCCCTCGGTTTCTGAAGGAATGCAGCTTTATACTCTCTAGGCCTCTCTGGCATATATTTAACTCTTCACTAAGGAATGGTGTTTTCCCCACTGTCTGGAAAAATAGTCTTGTAACCCCTATATTTAAGGCGGGAAACCACTCCGACGTAAGAAATTATAGACCAATCTGCAAATTGTCATCTCTGCCGAAGGTTTTCGAGGCTATCGTAACAGAGAAAATAACACCCCTCCTAACTAATATCATCTGCAAGGAGCAACATGGGTTCGTCCCTGGCAGATCATCAGCAACAAATTTGGTGGTGTACCATAGTTATGTCTCTGCAGCCCTTGATAAAGGTCTTCAGGTAGATACCGTATACACGGATTTTCGAAAGGCTTTTGATACGGTTGACCACGGTATCCTGATAAACAAATTGATTTCGATTGGCTTTGGTGGCCCGCTACTTTCCTGGATCGGATCTTATCTGAAGGACAGAGTGCAGGTAGTCAGGGTCCAGAACCATCTATCTGCCCCTGTTTCTGTAAGCTCTGGGGTTCCACAGGGGTCGCACCTTGGACCTCTCCTGTTTCTTCTTTTTATTAACGACCTTAAAGATATATTCCGGAACAGCAAATTTCTGCTTTATGCTGATGATTTGAAGATCTTCCGAACTATCCGTGACGGTCATGATGCGGTGAAATTGCAGTATGACCTCTGCAGATTTGAGCGATGGTGCACCACCAACAGGATGCAATTAAACGCTGCCAAGTGTGTTATAATGAGGGCCCATAGGGCTGTCAATGCTGTGGTATCGACCTATAAGTTAGGGGACACACCCCTGATCGAGGTCTGTGAAGTCAATGACCTTGGAGTTACGATAGCTTCGGGCCTTGATTTTCGAAACCACTTCAGGATAATTACTAGTAAAGCAATGAAAACCCTCGGTTTCATTGCAAGGTTCGGCAGACATTTCAGAAGAGTGGAGTCACTGAAGTTCTTGTTTGTGACATTAGTCAGACCGGTGTTGGAGCATGCGTCAGTTGTTTGGAACCCCAGGCACAAGCTATATATAAGCCTTGTTGAAAGGGTTCAACATAGATTCCTAAGATTGGTCTCTAGAGCTTCGGGTAGCCCGATGCGCTTCTATGACCATGACTATGGTCCGGCACTACGGGCGACGAGGATTCCTACCCTTAGCGATCGGAGGCTTGTTTCGGATCTTATGTTCCTGTTCAAGGTAATTCACAGTCAAATTGACTGCCCGGAGATCTTGGCAACAGTATGCTTCCTCGCCCCGCAACGGCAACTGCGTTCCAAGTCCTTGTTTCTGTCTAAGGTGCCTAAGTACCACAATTATACAGCTGAACCCATCAATAGAGCTATGTCTGAAGCAAATCAATATCTCGCTGACATCGATTTGTTCTCTATATCATGCGATTCATTCCGACACAAAGTTCTCAGTCGACTCTCCGTATAATTGGCCCCGATGAGTAAAGCACGCTATACTTATACCTATACTTATGTAATTAGAATAGCTTACCAGACTCCTATAGTACTGTATAAATTATCAGGTTTATAGTTTTCTATGTTTACTAAAGGGAATTCCCGTTGATGTTAATAAATAATAATAATAATAATAATAATAATAATGTCGTTTCGACGCACAAGCAAAGCCGATGACGTCAGGGTCATCGACGAGGGTTTCAGAGGGATTCGTTTCGACGACTCTGCGTAGCACGCATCGGAAGTCAGCGGCAGGGATCGGCTGACTCCAGCTCTCGCTGACACGTACAGGAGCGGTGGTAATGTATGCGTGAATTGACGACAACGCGAAGCGAATGTGACGTCACATGCTTTTACGTCACTACAACGTTGACTCGCTGCTAGCGTAGCTTCGGCCGACTCTAGCTCGCGTAGCTGGAGTCAATTCACGCACACATTACCACCGCTCCTGTACGCGTCAGTGACAGCTGGAGTCAACCGATCCCTGGATTCAAAGCCATTGCTTACAATCAGAGTTGGGCGTTATTTTTGAATAAAATATCGAATAAATTCTGCTTCGAATAATATTCGAATAAAAGATGGCCGCTAAACAGACAATCTGCTAACATATTAATTAAAAAACTGGGGGTTTCTTAGAATTGCAGAAAGCCAATATGAACTGTGTTTTGTAGAGAACAATTATTTACGACCACGTTATTTAGAATGAATTACACATTTTAGCTCCTAACATCATCATTTTTGGAGATAGAATTATTTTAATTATGTATAAAAATTACGTAGCGTTGCAAATATTTGTCGCTATAACTTTTGAATATGTACTCTATAAAGCAAATAGAACAAATAGCACAAAAATTTTCCGGTTCCATGAGGTTCCTGGATATCTAGACCTTTTCCAACGAAAGTTATTAAAAATTCCGCCATTTTTATGATTATATTTTAATTCTGTTCGTTGGAAATGTAAATACTCATGGCTGAAGCTTGATTTACTACTTATTTGTACCTCTGCAATCCATTATTTAAAATAAAAATAAATAAATCGCGATACAATTGAGCAAGTTTTGATATATAGCTGATACTGACGCATTCTAACAATCAGGGTTACTATGTAAGCGGCCGACTCGCGCTCGCCAAGCTGACTTGCCGAGCCTGAGCGAGCCGAGCCGAGCCGAGCCGAGCCGAGCCGAGCCGAGCCGAGCCGAGCCGAGCCGACTCGCCGTCTGACTTCACCTGAAGACTGAGCTTTTCAATGAGACAATTTAACTAAAGGTACACATATTGCGATCAAAAATCAACAAAAGAAGAAGCAATGTGTACATATTTCGTATTATTATTATTATTATTTATTAACATCAACGGGAATTCCCTTTAGTAAACATAGAAAACTATAAACCTGATAATTTATACAGTACTATAGGAGTCTGGTAAGCTATTCTAATTACATAAGTATAGGTATAAGTATAGCGTGCTTTACTCATCGGGGCCAATTATACGGAGAGTCGACTGAGAACTTTGTGTCGGAATGAATCGCATGATATAGAGAACAAATCGATGTCAGCGAGATATTGATTTGCTTCAGACATAGCTCTATTGATGGGTTCAGCTGTATAATTGTGGTACTTAGGCACCTTAGACAGAAACAAGGACTTGGAACGCAGTTGCCGTTGCGGGGCGAGGAAGCATACTGTTGCCAAGATCTCCGGGCAGTCAATTTGACCGTGAATTACCTTGAACAGGAACATAAGATCCGAAACAAGCCTCCGATCGCTAAGGGTAGGAATCCTCGTCGCCCGTAGTGCCGGACCATAGTCATGGTCATAGAAGCGCATCGGGCTACCCGAAGCTCTAGAGACCAATCTTAGGAATCTATGTTGAACCCTTTCAACAAGGCTTATATATAGCTTGTGCCTGGGGTTCCAAACAACTGACGCATGCTCCAACACCGGTCTGACTAATGTCACATACAAGAGCTTCAGTGACTCCACTCTTCTGAAATGTCTGCCGAACCTTGCAATGAAACCGAGGGTTTTCATTGCTTTACTAGTAATTATCCTGAAGTGGTTTCGAAAATCAAGGCCCGAAGCTATCGTAACTCCAAGGTCATTGACTTCACAGACCTCGATCAGGGGTGTGTCCCCTAACTTATAGGTCGATACCACAGCATTGACAGCCCTATGGGCCCTCATTATAACACACTTGGCAGCGTTTAATTGCATCCTGTTGGTGGTGCACCATCGCTCAAATCTGCAGAGGTCATACTGCAATTTCACCGCATCATGACCGTCACGGATAGTTCGGAAGATCTTCAAATCATCAGCATAAAGCAGAAATTTGCTGTTCCGGAATATATCTTTAAGGTCGTTAATAAAAAGAAGAAACAGGAGAGGTCCAAGGTGCGACCCCTGTGGAACCCCAGAGCTTACAGAAACAGGGGCAGATAGATGGTTCTGGACCCTGACTACCTGCACTCTGTCCTTCAGATAAGATCCGATCCAGGAAAGTAGCGGGCCACCAAAGCCAATCGAAATCAATTTGTTTATCAGGATACCGTGGTCAACCGTATCAAAAGCCTTTCGAAAATCCGTGTATACGGTATCTACCTGAAGACCTTTATCAAGGGCTGCAGAGACATAACTATGGTACACCACCAAATTTGTTGCTGATGATCTGCCAGGGACGAACCCATGTTGCTCCTTGCAGATGATATTAGTTAGGAGGGGTGTTATTTTCTCTGTTACGATAGCCTCGAAAACCTTCGGCAGAGATGACAATTTGCAGATTGGTCTATAATTTCTTACGTCGGAGTGGTTTCCCGCCTTAAATATAGGGGTTACAAGACTATTTTTCCAGACAGTGGGGAAAACACCATTCCTTAGTGAAGAGTTAAATATATGCCAGAGAGGCCTAGAGAGTATAAAGCTGCATTCCTTCAGAAACCGAGGGGGAATTCCATCGAAGCCCGGGCTTTTGTTAATATCAAGCGAGTTAAGTTTACTATAAATTTCACTAATATCGATGGATAACGCGTGTATGTTTACACTACAGTCAGATGTCCCTGTCTGGTTCAAGGCCAGCCCCGCTCCCGACGGAGGAGCATACACGGAACCAAAAAAGACGGCAAAAAGGTCAGCGACCTCAGAGGGTGTTGCAGCCGAGATCTGATCCAGTTCCATATTGCATGGAATCGCATGACCACCCCGCTTGGTTTTGACGAACCTCCAAAAACTATTGACATCCTCCAGAACCGAGTTCTCGACACCGTCGATATATATACGATAATCACGGTCCAAGTTAATCTTGTATTGCGCACGGAGTGATGAGAAGCACAAATAATCGCAGTGTGCCCCTGATTGCTTGTACGCCTTATGCGCCCTCTTCTTTGCCCTGATTAGATATTTCAGCCGAGGCGAATACCACTTCGGATAAGTGGACCGTGACACAGATCTTACCGGTACGAAGGCATTTATGGCTATGTTCATATGGCTGTATAGACAATCAAGGGCTACACTCGGATCGATGTTTCCGATCAGCGAGTCCCAGTCGACTGAATTTAGGTAGTCCCTAATCATGGAGTAGTCCCCTTGTTTAAAGTCCTTATAAACATACTTTTCGTCAGACAAATCTGGTTCTGTGAACAATCCTTTGAACATTGTGTACAGGGGTGGGTGGTAAGCGTCTGGTACAATTAAGGCATCTATAACTAAATCGACAATTACATTAGAGTGGCTAGTAAAAATAAGGTCGAGCATGCCGTCGAACGAATTGAAGACCGTATTCAACAAGTAACTACATATGCTCAACATCGAATCGCAAAGCATCGATGACTGTTGCTAATTTTAAACATTAAACAGTTCGACAGCCATCTGAACTTGTAACATTCAATAGCCGTTTCCTATTGGTTTTCGTGCCCCGAAAATGAATCCGCAAACCGTTTGTCGCCATCACCCTCAGTTTTTGCGAAATTCGATTTTGAAAAAAACTGCAAATTTTCAACTTTGAAGATCTTTTGTGTCGAAACGGTCATAGTTATTGGGTTGCTCGTTGCATCAAATTATTCTATGAATCCTCCCGAATACAACGATGTAAGTTATTATTGCGTTATGAACATTTAAATATGTTTAAACAACGATCAAAGGGAAAAAGACACCCGAAATGCACCAATTTTTGCAGATATCTTTCAATTTATTTCCAAAACTAAGGGTCTCGGAGAAAATCTGACCACTCCACGCGATGCAGCAGACAGTTTTCCTTTGGAAAGCATCAACAGATGTGATAAGTCACATTTCGTTTTCAATACAGCAGCGAAATAGTTTGGCACAACGCGTGGTGCCGACAGTGGTAGTCACGCGCGTTGAGCGATTGTGTTACGCTGAGCGGCAGTGGATGGCGCGCCGCCGTTGACTACCACTGTCGGCACCGCGCGTTTTGCCAAACTATTTCGTTTCTGTATTGAAAACAAAACGTGACATACCACTTCTGTTCATCTGTTGATGCTTTCCGAAGGAAAACTGTCTGCTGCATCGCGTGTAGTGGTCAGATTTTCTACGAGACCCTTAGTTTTGGAAATAAATTGAAAGATATCTGCAAAAATTGGTGCATTTCGGGTGTCTTTTTCCCTTTGATCGTTGTTTAAACATATTTAAATGTTCATAACGCAATAATAACTTACATCGTTGTATTCAGGAGGATTCATAGAATAATTTGACGTAACGAGCAACCGAATAACTATTACCGTTTCGACAGAAAAGACGTTCAAAGTTGAAAATTTGCAGTTTTCTTCAAAATCGAATTTCTCAAAAACTGAGGGTGATGGCGACAAACGGTTTGCGGATTCGTTTTCAGCGCACGTAAACCTATAAGAAACGGCTATTGAATGTTACAAGTCCGAAAAAAAGTCAAATTTTGTCGAACTGTGTTATCTTCTACATCACAGATATAAAATCTGAATTACATTTTTTATCCATTGAAACCTACGTACAACGATTAAAATAACCACAACTGCGTTATAAAGGAAGCATATCTAACGAAACGCGTATAGTGGTTTGAACGTTTGATACTAACGAAACGCATATAGTTTGTATAACATATATAACGAAATTTAAAATTCCTACACTTCGTTTCATCGACATGAAAGTTGCAGGAACGTGCTGCTGACATTTTTCACATGAAAATGAGTCCAAACACGGTACACATCGGATTATTAATTAATTAAATAATAATTAACAATATGAACATACGAATTGGAAAAGAATAAGTGGGACAAGAGGGGTAAAGTAATGACATGCGTCGCGGTGCGCATAGCATCGAACATGTGTACGTAAAGTGTCAAAGATAGCTGTTGATATACATATTTGAAGAATATGAATAATACTGTATTATATACACCAAAATACCGTGCTGCTACTACTACATCACAAACTGTAACTGCATACAAATCTGTACCATAAAACACAACTTACATTTCTCGACGTTTTTTATTTCTTGACAAACGCTTTGCATATAAGTTGGGCTGCTTCGCTTTTACATGACCCTTCAAATAGCGCTTGTTCCTTGCATCTGCGGCTTCCTTCTTTGATTCCATGGCAATGGAATGATCACACACACTTATCAACACTACAGTAACTAACCACGCAGGAATGGAACAATTCACAAATTATGAATATTCCATATGTATCAATATCTACGCAGTAAATAAAAACCCGATTGCTTTCTGCGTCTTCACCGTAGTGCAAACGGCAGAAAACTGATCAGCTAGCGTTGTCGCTGCATTAGTTACAGATGCTGAGAAGCAGAACAAAAGATAGTGGGAAAAGGACGGATATATGCGTTCTGTTCCTCTCTTTCTCATTAGGATTGGTGTATGCTGATACATTTACATAGATTATGTACTTCCGGGAATACTTTTTGGTGCAGAAATGTGCACAGGAAAGGAGTTTTGATTATCCTGTGCTTATAATTTTGACGTATCACCTTTGCGCGTTTGAACCTTTACGCGGGCCGAGACGTGTCGCTCGGTCCTTGGTGCAAGTGAAATACAAAATATTGAGTGAGTGAGAAAGACTGTTTAGGCCCTGTCCAGCGGTTTCAGGAAAGAATCGCAAGTTGTGTAGTAGGATCACCTATATTAGTGGTGGTAATGTATGCGTAAACCGACGCCGGCGATTGTTTTCCGGCAACGCTGGCCCTGGAGGCTAGCAAAGGCTCGATCGTCAGATATACGAGCGACTGTTCAGCCATATAGATCGTAAGTACCTTCACGCTTATTACCCCTGTCTTTTTCACTATATGTACCGATTATTGTGAAAGTGGTCTAACAAGGGGAAGGCACACCTGCTGCAATCGGTTCTGGAATGAGACTAGGTGGACATTGTAGTACACACCTAGTGTAACAAAACCATTAAGGGTTTTATCAAAATGGGCCTTCGTTTTCGAGAAATTTGAGTTCAAAGTTTTGCGCGATACTAGTAGTTCAGTTGCGCAAACATTGTTTTCAAGTAACTGTCGTAGCTGCGGTAGTAAGGTGTTCGGCTATGGTGCCGGAGGTCTTCGGTTCGATTCCCGTGTTCACCTCTTTTTTTTTTCTTTTTATTTTTCTTACCGTAGTAATGCAATGGCTGCACCTAAAATTATTTTGCGTTGTAATAGCTGCGTCAAACAATTTTTATTTTGTTCCAATAATGATGTTAATAGTATATATTATTACAATAATACTCCATACAGTATTATGATTACAAATTATATAATAAAACCGCAAATTACAAATAATATCATTGCTACAATATTAATATTATTATTATTATCGATGATGCATTAAATTTACTACATCTACAAGTGCGAGCGATTTTATATATTTGAAAAATATGCCGAAGTCGTCGAGGCTGCAGACTGTCGAATAGCTGACGGTCATACCTGACCGTAGGGATTATTGTAATAATATATACTATTAACATCATTATTGGAACAAAATAAAAATTGTTTGACGCAGCCATTACAACGCAAAATAATTTTAGGTGCAGCCATTGCATTACTACGGTAAGAAAAAGAAAAAGAAAAAAAATGAGGTGAACAAGGGGAATCGAACCGAAGACCTCCGGCACCGTAGCTGAACACCTTACTACCGCAGCTACGACCGTTACTTGAAAAAAACGTTTGCGCAACTGAACTACTAGAATCGCGCAAAACTTTGAACTCAAATTTCTCGAAAACGAAGGCCCATTTTGATAAAACCCTTAATGGTTGTGTAACACTAGGTGTGTACTACAATGTCCACCTAGTCTCATTCCAGAACCGATTGCAGCAGGTGTGCCTTCCCCTTGTAAGTCCAAATTTTTCATTTATTACATTTCACTTCTTTTTTACGTAATATATCAACATGATACATAATAAACGTGAAGTTCAATTTCTTTTTTTAAAATTTCGACTGACGCCACTTTCATACTAACTGACACACTTCTACATTTTACTTCCAACCTAAGACTGTATTTAGACATATTTCGGGTCAAGTTTCATTACCGTCATAGTATTGTTGTAATTTTTTGTGCTAAATCTATCGTGTGAACTGTGATTGTTTGAGTGTCCGCGTGTTTCTCAAGTTGCGTATCGCCATTGCGAGGCTGCCTCGCATGGCACACCTCGCGGAGTGGATAGTCTGGAGACTACCTCGACCATGATTAATTTACGAGGCATCAGCAGTCGATTTTTCGACGTGCTCAAAGGTGCCTCGCGCCCCCAAGATAAAAAATCGCATGGCTCCGGAGACGCAAATATCATGCTGGAGGTAGCGCGAGACTGTCGTACGAGTCTCCAGACTCTCCACTCCGCGAAGCGTGCCTCGCGCGGCATCCCTACAATGTCGATACGCAGCTTCACACTCAGAGATTCGCGTATTCGTTCTCACGTAAAATAGGAAAGTTATGTTATAATTTACCCGCGAAATGTCTAGAAAAGGTACATTCGGGTGCAATATAGGCTTCGTTTAGTTGAAACTGAAGGCAAGTGATGAAAATTAAAGTTTCTAAACATCAGAAGTGGAAAAATCGAAAATTTTAAAATCACGAATGTTGGACATTTGATAATTAAATTACAAATTTTGGAAATGTTTGAATTTCAAAGCTTTCGAACTTGGAAATTCCAGCATTTAGAAATCTGAAGATTCTTCTCCTGCGCTAAATCTTGGCTAAAGGAAGCCTATATTGTACCCGAATGTACCAAATTGATAAACGTGTACTCTTCTACTGCACTTTCAAATCCATTTTTACGTTCAATAGTTTCACTGTTTCTTCGACTCGTTTTTAGATGACTGGAAAAGAAAATACGGAAGGAGGGGGGGGGGGCGGACTCCGGAACCGAGTCCGTCCCGACAACGGACTCCGTCCCGACAACAAACTCCGTCCCGACAACGGACTCCGTCCCGACAACGGACTCCGTCCCGACAACGGACTCCGTCCCAAAGACGGAGTCCGTCGCGACGACGGACTCCGGAACCGAGTCCGTCCCATAGACGGACGGCAAGGAGCACCCGGACTCCGTCTCGACGACGTCGGTCCAGAAGTTGCAGCAGCGGCCGAACTCCGTCGTCGGGGCGGAGTTCCCGGGAAATGGCAACAGCCTACTGGCACCTGGCGTTGCGCTTAAAGAAGGAGGTATGTAGATACGTAGGCGATCTCACGCAAAACGATCTTTTTTTAATTTCTTACATTCTCACGAAAGTGTGAAATTAACAGTAATTAACTAAAAATTGCAGTAATTAACTGTTTGTGATAGACGCTTAGTTTATTATTTTAATTTGTACAGTATTATAATCTACATCGTGTCTTTAACCTAAGTTGTAATTGCCGCTCTCGTACGCCCAATGAGAGCTTGATATTGCCGCTCTCGTCGCTCCCGTGGTTTGGGTGGACCGAGTAGCTCGAGCCTCGGGATCGGCGGAGCGGGGATGATCTGCTTTCGGCGTACCGGTATCTCGCGGCCTACGTGCCGATGTCTTGTTCACGCGCTTTCAAAGTGACAACACCGTTGTCTCGCGACCTCTGAACCGCGAGAATCCTCGTTTTCTACTAGAACGAGGGTATAATTATATCGAAGGTTTCGGGCTACCGAGCCTTTCAATAATTAACCACCAGCGGGAATTGTTAACACTGTGCGCGCTCGAAACGCTGTTTTCGAAGTAATTAAAACTATATTCTACAATTACGGACACGAGTCGTTTCTCCGATTAACCTGCTTTCCTTGATTTGAACGTGTAGCTTAATTAAAACTTTAAATATTAAGGTTCATTTTGCTGTTTATTTTTCATATTACAGAACAGGGACATGAAAAGGAAGGTGCGGCAGTGGGAGTATCAGAGAGGAGGAAGAGGTAGGAGAGGAGGAAGAGGTGGAAGAGGGGGGAGAGGAGGAAGAGGGGGAAGAGGGGGTGTTCAAAATTTTTTTTATTTTAATTAATAATAAAACAATTGTATAATCGGAAATCATATATTTAGTCATTCATTTTTGTATTCCAAAGCCTTTCATCCATCGACCATAAACAATATTCTCGTATGTATTCGTACTTTAGTCGAAAATCATATATATTCAGTCGAGAAATTACGAATAAATACGAGAAAATTATTCATGGCCGGCAATTGAATTCCCCATGATTAAATTAATTCAATCATAGCGCTTCAAACAGAAATTGACTCAGGTTATTTAAGTAATGCCCATCTCTGGTATTTTGCCATATAATTGAGGCAGTGAGAGCAACAACGGACTAACCCACATTTTTTTTAAATTGAGTTAGTAGCAATAACGTATTCTAATATGCTCTACTAATCATATAAAATAGGGAAAATATTTTTTTTAATATGGATTAGGCCGTTGGTGCTCTCACTGCCTCAATTACTATAACATAAAGACAGCGATTTCAAATGATGTATGTGTTACGGTAAAAGTATAAAATCGGTAGATGTACACATTTTCCGGTATTTGTACACATTTACCAGTCAACCAAGCTGGTACATGTATACATTTACCTAACTATGTACTTTTACCGAAACATATGTATGTGTCACGGTAAAAGCGTTAATTTAGTAATTGTACAGTCAACCCTCCTATAACGCGGTACTTTCATAACGCGGAGCAAAAATTGCGACAGTCCTCCTATAACGCGGTACTCTCATAACACGGTTTCCATATAACGCGGTACGAATTAATCGCGTTATAGGAGGGTTGACTGTATACAGTTCCCAGCAGTTCCTAGTCAATGTATGCCTAAAATGCATATAACCTAACCTACAATCGTACGAAAATATATACATTGACTGCATCACGCTTTTACTGTGGCACATGTATATTCAGCTAACGCTTCAGTTTTGCTATGATTCCACGTTGGCAGTCCTCCCGAGTAGGCGCCATCTCGATTCCACTAGCTGAACTAAATTTGTCACGTGACTTGCTCTGTATTATCGCCAATATGGCGGAAATCGTATTGGGAATGCAGTCACGGGAATACGTTGTTTGTCCTTATATGAGCACATTTTGGGCTGGGTGAGGTCTCATTCGAAAGAGGAAGGTTCGATACAGCCCGCTCTGGTCATCGTTTGAGTCACAAAACTCTTTTTTTTTTTCGACTTTTGCTCTACTTTCAACACTCATATTATTAGATATTAACACAATCTCGTCGAACCATGACCAGAGCGGGCTGCATCGGACCTTCCTCTTTCGAGTGAGACCTCACCCAGCTCAAAATCTGCTCATATAAGGACAAACAACGTATTCCCGCAAACCCATGTTTCGGGCCAATTTAGTGTCGATTACAGAGCGCTGTTTTACCCGTGTCTACCCCCTTAAACCTACTCCTTACACCTTTACACCGGGTCGGAAAGTTTCGGGCGGGATTGGGCGGGGTCCCGATACTTTCGTATTGCTGAAGTTTTCGGGATCCCGAGACTCGTTTCGGACTACAAGCATGATCGCCACGAGCGGGCAATTTGATTTCAGGTCGGCTCGGCAAAACTCGGACGCGATCGGCTCGAAAGGCAGCTATTAAGAGGGGATCGAGACGGAATCGGGTTGTCGCGCAGAACGGTCGCAAATCGGCACACAATTTCGCTCGGCACTAATGCTGCGTATTCCGCTTCCAGGGTAGATAGTGTTGCGTTTTATAGGCTTTCTATTAATGATCAAGACTTGAGTTAATAATATACTTTATGAGTACAACGTAGATATAAGAAACATTACAACGCATGTGACGGTCGTCACTCCGGTCGGAAGGTTGGTCTCAGTCGGCTTTGCCAGGGTTTAATTAAGTCCTTCCGTGGTAGGTTAAATTAGATTTATTCACTATTAATAATTATGTACACTATATACAGTAACTTAGACGCGGGGTACTTCGCGTTAATCGCGGTCAAGCCGTCGTTGCGCGGCGGCGCGGTTCGCGGTACGGCGTCGTTCGGTCTACGTTGCGTGCGTCCGCTTAACGGAACAATTCGGTCGCTCCGCGCCTGGTGTCTCCGTATCGGGACGGTAAGGGAGCGAGAGAGACCGGGCAGCTTCCTGCGTCTCTTTAACGGGACAAGCGTCGGTAGAGACCGGACAGCATCCGGGCGTCTCTGTTCAACACGAGGAGCGGGAGAGAGACCGGGCAACGTCCTGCGTCTCTTTAACGGGACACGCGTCGGCAGAGACCGGGCAGCATCCGGGCGTCTCTGTTCAACACGAGGAGCGGGAGAGAGACCGGGCAGCATCCGGGCGTCTCTGTTCAACACGAGGAGCGGGAGAGAGACCGGGCAACTTCCTGCGTCTCTTTACCGGGACAGGTGGTAGGAACGGGATAGGTTCCGATCTGGCGATCGGCGAGTACACGGGCGCTTGTACCGAGGCTTGCACCGGGCAACATCCAGGCAGGTCTGGTAGTGGGGGTCCGTCTCCCCACTGGAACTGCCTTGGCTCGGAATCATCGCGGCATATGTCCCGATTCTCGGAAATTCCCAGCAGCAAAAAACCGACGCGATCTAGCGGCGCAGTGGGGAATGAGCGTCATCGCGCTGACGCGTCGCGGAACCGGCACGCTTCGGGCGAGTTCGGTCGGGTTCGGTCGCGGTCGCCCGCGTGCGTTCGGCTTCTCGCTCACTCCCGGTCGTACCGCCGCGCGCTCGATTCCTCGCGCTGGGACGCTACGTCACACGCATGCTCATGGCATTACTCGTGAAGAGTAACAATGGACGACCGTTCCCTTGTGCCGCGGCCGCAATGTCGCATAGCTTTATATATATGTATGTGGGGATCAGGAACCTCCATAACATAAGAGGCGGATACGGAACACCCAAGAGAGGGAAGTCGGCGGTAGCCGAGTAGGCTAAAGGCCGAGTTTCCTAGCCGCGATCGGCGGCGGCGGCTGGCGGCGGTCCCACTAGTGCAATGGAGAGGTATGCATCTGTGTCTCCGTTGCGCTAGTGGGACCGCCGCCGGCCGCAGCCGCCGATCGCGGCTAGGAAACTCGGCCTTAAGGCGGCTGATCAGAGCGCGTAGAATCTAAAGATCGCGGGTTTGAGTCCCGCGTCGAGGCTTCCTTTTTTCCGAATCCTACATATGGGGGCTCGTCCGGGATGGGGGGAGCACCGATCGTCACACGGAGCCGTCCACCTAAGGTCGTTGTCTGCGACGCGAAAAATAATAGACACCACGGTCGTCTGGTCCGCGACGCGAAAAGTAACGTGACACAGGTCGTTGTCCGCGACGCGAAAAATAATGTGACGCAAGTGCGACGAATGACATTCGTGGGCGAATGTCATCGCAGGAGGGCCGAGTGTGGGGATCAGGAACCTCCATAACATAAGAGGCGGATACGGAACACCCAAGAGAGGGAAGTCGGCGGTAGCCGAGTAGGCTAAGGCGGCTGATCAGAGCGCGTAGAATCTAAAGATCGCGGGTTCGAGTCCCGCGTCGAGGCTTCCTTTTTTCCGAATCCTACATGTATATACTATGTAGCTTAAAGTACCCGGCGTTGTTCGGTTCCGGTTCGTATTTTTTTCTAATTTATATTACGCAGGTACTTAACAATACATCATATTAAATTTTTTTATGTTACTACTTCTGGATACACTATATTCGAGGTTTTCTTATCAGAGGCTAGTAATATAAATTGTGGATCTTTTTTCCCCCACGCGTGATAAGGCAACATTCAATTGCCAATGTGTAAAACAATTATTGCGTATATCTACACCGATACACTTGAAGGATTGTCCTGGCGCTTATTAATTGTCATAGGAAAACAAATTTTTACCGGATATTGTATACCTTTGAACTGAGAAGGCATATCTGATGGAATCATTGGAATGCGTGGTATAAATACATGTGCACCGGTAGCAGGGTCTGTTAAAATTTTAGTCTCGATTATTTATTTATGTATATATTTACTGACGGGCCAAGGCCCTTTGGTGTCGAGTACATAAATAAGACGAAATATATAGGAGAATTAAGTTCAAGTTACAATATCCGCAGCTTAATATGTCTTGATACAGCTGATTTGAAGATGGTTACGGATCCATGAAAAAAGTCGACAAAGTCGCTGAAATCATTCGCAGTTGTACAAAGTCTATTAATACAATCGTTTTTTCCTAAGCTCGTTCGATATGGGGCAATATGAAAAAGTTGCCTAGATCTTAAGGGTATCCTAGGGACATAAAGTTTTAAAAGTTCCAGAATTCCTGGACAATCGACGATCTGATTAAGGGTTTTATAAACTAAGACCAAGTCTGTCATGGTTCTACGTTGTTTTAGAGTGTTCATATTTAAGGTATTGAGAATGCCATCGTAGTTGTGGCAGGTTATAGACATCGGTTTATTAATTTTGAAGGCGACATATCTTACAAATTTGTGTTGGGCACCTTCGAGGAGTTTGATATGATTTGATTGCGCCGGGTTCTATACTTGCGAAGCATATTCGAGGTGTGGTAAAACTAGAGCCGAATACAGAATTTTAAAGGTGTGTGGGTTTTTGAAATCCGTGGCATGCCTGATAATAAGGCCCAGAGATTTTAAGGCGCTGCTTTTTATGCGACGAATATGATCTGTGAACGATAACGAGGAAGAAAACGTAACGCCTAAATCAGTTATTGTTTCACGATTATCTAGTGGTTTACCGTTAATGGAGTAGGTGCAATCAAGAACTGTTTTCTTCCTCGTGAAACATAAAACATGACATTTCAAGATATTCAACGGCAGCATATTTTTTACACTCCATTCATGAAGTCCGAGAAAATCACTTTTGATGCCTAAGGCATCGGTTTCGGAATCCACCCTGTTGTCCATTTTGAAATCATCGGCAAATAACAAAAATTTACAATGTTGAAAGACCTCTGACCTCCTAAAGTCCTTAAACGAACTAGACAAATGGTGCTTGAATTTAACAACAAGGTGACCATTTGTGAGGTAGCTAGATAACCAGGTAATGATGATGCCGGTGAAACCCATGGCTCGGAGCTTACAGATTAGAATATCGTGGTTTAACGAATCGAAAGCCCTGCGGAAGTCTGTATACACCGAGTCTACCTGGTGACCATTATCAAGCTCCACTGTTAAGTAGTGCTGATATAACATGAGATTTGTTAATGTAGATCTCCCTGGGACAAAGCCATGTTGCTCGGATATAATACAGTTTTTTACTAGTGGAGAGATTTTATCTACGATTAAGCTCTCCAAACTTTTGGCCATGATGTTGAGCACACAAATTGGTCTGTAATTAAATATAGTGCTCCTATTCCCAGATTTGAAAATTGGAGTAACAATGCCTGTTTTCCAGAGATACGGGAAAGTACCTTCCTTGATGGAAAAATTGTAAATAATCCATATAATCCTAGCCATTATGAATTTTGCAGGATTTAAAGAAAATGGGAGGGATCGTGTCTATTCCCGGCCCTTTGTTGGTCTTAAGATTGTGCAGTTTATTGAAGACGTCGCCTAAGTCAATTTGTATGTCTGAGATGCTAAGATTGGTATTGTTTCAAAGGAGGTGGAGGGAGAAGAGTTGGTCGTAAAGGTCGACTCAAAGTACTCAGCAAAAGAGCTTGCAATGTCCTCTGGAGTGTCAAGTTGATTGCCATGTCATCTTGCGAGGCAGGGCGTGATCTATCCTCCTGCTATTCACAAACTTCCAGAAGGCTTTCGAGTTGACTGGGATTTCAGATTCCGTGGAAATTATATATGCATCCCAGCAGATTGTCGTAAGCGATTTACAGTGCGATCTAGGGTTCGCGAAGGTGAGAAATTCGCTGTATGAGTAATTCGTTTGTATGTACGGTGAGTGGCCTTTTTGGACTTGATTTTATTAATCAATTCGAACGAAAACCAGGACGGATACGAGGAGTAGCGTATAGAGTGTTTCGGTACGAAGTGTTCAGTGACATACGTAACACCACAAAATTACCTTTTTTAAAAAAAGGTACAAAAAGGAGCGCCAAGTATACGCGCGCAAAGAACGGTAAATTAATAATCCCATCAAAAAGAATCCCATTTAAAAACATTGTCGTAAATTAATATCTTTACAAAACTAATGATATACAAAAATGGCGCCAATTATAAAAATGGCTATTGTTGTGGCCAAAATGTCGCCTTCTTCGTTTCAGGGTGTAAGACTCCGACGACACAATGTCACACTCTCTGCGGGTTTTTACAACCGCCAGAGTTCACTAATTTATTGGTGATTGGATTGTAGAAGGTTAATGGTGAAATCAAACCAGACACTACAGCGCGTAACAATTAACACTTAGGATATATTTTAACTGTAAAATACTCGCGATATTTTCTGCGCACGAGGTTGCCGGAGAGGTTAGGTTCGGCGATGTGCCACCAAAACACTGTTTTGCACAACTAACTGGTCTTTATTTATAAAAAGTGCACAAAACGGCTGAGCCGTGTTGCACACTGTAACAATTTGAGTTGAGCCCCCGTACACTCTCTCGTACAATAATCCACCGGTTGAACTCGTGGACACGTGAACACGCACAACGCGAATACGCTATCAACCGACTTTGTACACGTTAACTGTGTCGCGAACTCCGTGACCGAGTCTACAGGTGAATGTACGGTGAATTGAACACCGTAATTGCTTGTTGAGCAAGGCTTTGTAACAATGAACAAAAATGCGTTGTACTTTGCACACGGTTGTGAACAGAATGCCGTTAAGATGGATGCGCATTTCCGCCTTGGCGTCGTCTCGAACATTCTGGAGCTTCGATCGACAAGACGGAACCTGATTGGTCGATTGATTGCGTATCGACCGTGACTTCCGCTGCCCAGGAGGTGCTGCGGTGATCGAGCGTGCGGTGACAAACAGAACTATGCATTCCCAAACATTTAACCAATAACGATTGAAATTATTGAAGTACCAGGTTGAATTATAACTGTTTTACTACGCGATTGTAATGCCTCAGAAAGCTGTATGCTGTTCTGTCGATACTGATGGTAAGAAGGTTGAGTTTGATCCGACTAAGAACTGTTCTCTTAGGCGCGGCGAAGCCCACGAAACCCTTGCAGGGGTGTGACTTAAACCAGGAAGTGGTACAAACTATTGCCTATTGGTTGAATTGACGTGGCGTGGACGATGAAAAACGAACGGAAAGGGAACTGTGATTTCGACGAAGCCGAACCGATTAGCGCGACGCCGCGCCGCGTCTTCGGTTTGTTTTTGTTAGCGTCTGGAGAAACGTAATCTCGACTCGGTCGACGAGTCCCTATTCCCCGACGTCGGTTTTAAATTATGGAGTCCCAAACCGTTGGGCTCGGATGGGCAGACCAAGTGTCCCCGCCGCGAGCTGAGTGACATAATACCGAACATCACGATACGCTTCGAGTTTGAAAAAAAACATCGTCATGCTCAACAGCTTATTTATACAAAAAAAAAAAAAGGAATTAAATAATAGTAGTAGTAAATAGGTTTATTTTTTTGCCTTTCGGCCTCAAAAGGGGGTTACATGTGTTATGTGTGTAAGGGTTTCTGGTACTGTTAACTCAAGATTGTGCTTTCGTTTTGACTTCTTCCTTCATCTTGTTCTTCTTTTATTCTCCATTTTTCCAGAACCATACGCATCCACTCCGCTCCTTCTTCTACTCCCTTTAGTATCCCTTTTATCGTTGAGTTTTCTGTTTTCAACTCCTTATAGACCGAGGGCTGGCTACATAGGAGTCAACGTAACTCAATGCAGTCACAGTTCTTATTTAAAAATGTTGGATTAGTGTTGCCGAATACGAAATCGCCGGTCTGCCGCGTCAGTCCGGGGAACTAACGCGGAGGTGGACGGTCAAACGGGTAAAATTTCTAGCACAATAACGTCATTCTTGCAGTTCTGAAATTTCATATACTTATTGTTTACGCATTTAATGAACGATATGCAAAATGGCAGACCTCCAAGTTGAGGATAGGACCATGGCAGACGTCGATGAAAAGTGCGATACGTGGCTTGCGCGCTAGTGCAAGGGGGAAGTATACATCTGTTTCTCCCTTGCACTAGTGGGATCGCCCCTGGCCGCATATTGGAACGGCCCTAAAGGCTGCTGTACGGCTGCCGTTCCAATACGCGGCCTGCGACTGCAGCCGGCGAAAGGCAGGGCCGGCCGCGATGACAGCAAAACAGGCTGCGACGGCGGCAGCAACACAGGCTGCGATGGCGGCGAAGCAGGCCGCGCTGACAGCAAAACAGGCTGCGACGACGGCAGCAAAACAGACTGCGACGGCAGCAGAGCAGGCCGCGATGACGGCAGCAACACAGGCTACGACGGCGGCGGGGCAGGCCGCGATGACGGCAGCAACACAGGCTGCGACGGCGGCAGCGCAGGTCGCGATGACGGGCCCGCCATTTCGAAGTCATCTTCAGCGATGTATGCAAGCTTCAGCACCTCAGTCGCCACCGACTTTTCCTCACCATTCACCCGAACGCACTCCGACGGAGGGCCCGGGGGAGGTACGGCCTGACGACACCATCCTTGACGCCACACCAGACATCCTCTCCTTCAATGGCCAGCAGCTGAAGATCCAGCGACGTATCCGCACGCACGGAGGCCAGCTCTTCATCCAGCTCTTGGGCCGCCCTGATGGCGGCAGCGTTCAGCTGGGTGGGCATGGTTATTGCACTCACGCGCGACAGCGCATCTTCCACCACATTGTCCTCACCCTTTATATATTGAATGTCCGTGGTGAACTGCGAAATGTAGTCCAGGTGGCGCTGCTGTCTAGGGTAAGCTCTATCAGCCCGCTGAGCGAAAGCAAAGGTCAACGGGCGATGATCCGCGCGGACAGTAAAAGGGCGTCTCTCAAGGATGTGTTTAAAGTAGTTCACCGCAGAGTAGATGGCTAGTAACTCTCGGTCATATGTACTGTAGCGAACTTCAGGACCCTGTAGCTTACGCGAGAAAAATCCCAACGGCGCTCGCTCACCATTCGCGCACTGCTCCAGGGCGGCACCAATGGCGACGTCAGAGGCGTCGGTTGTCAAAGTCAACTGAGCCGACGGCAAAAGGAAGACTTGCATTTCTGGAAGGCGTCCTCAACAATAGGCGTCCATGGAATCTTGGAACGGTCTCGCTTCTTAGCACCCTTCATATACACAGTAAGCGGCGCCTGGATGTCCGCATGTCTATTTACCACGTAGCCGAGGTACGTGATCTCAGCCTTCCCAAAGCGACAGTTACCCGAGTTTATCGTTAGATTATGCTTACGCAAAATGTCAAAAACGATCGTGAGATGTCTCACGTGCTCTTCATGCGAGTGGGAAGCCACTATAAGATCATCCAGATAGCACCTCACAAAATTACGTCCCAGCAGGATATGATCCATATGACGCTGAAGCGTCTGCGCAGCATTTTTCAGGCCCGGCAGCATGCCTACAAACTCGAACAGGCCAAATGGGGTGGTTATGGCCGTTTTCGCTATATCCTCAGCCGCAACTGGAATTTGACGATAGGCTCGCCTTAAATCAATAACAGAAAACACCTCTGTGCCCTGCAGGCCCTGGAAAATATCTTCAGGGCATGGAAGCGGGTAACGGTCCAACTGAGTGCAGGCATTAAGACCGCGAAAGTCACCCGTGATTTGCCAACCGGGTATGCTGGTTTCTTCACACTCTTCCTTGAGCTCCGTAGCAGGTAGCTCCTGCTTGAGCTCCGGGGCCGGGGCTCCGGCTTGGGCTCAGGGGCCGGGAGCTCCTGCTTGGGCACCAGATGCGGTGAGCTCGCCCACTGGCTGGATGACGAACGCACCACTCCCTGCTGGAGTAAGAGATTAAAATGAGATCTGGCTGCCTCCAGTCTAGCATCCGACAGGCGACGAGGGCGCTCATGGACCGGCGGGCCAGTAGTAACAATCCAATGCGATGCGGAGGTGTCAGTATCTGGGGCCACCATCATTTTTGGTCGCGTAATATCACCATATGTTTGAACGAGGCCCGTATCCACAATGCCCTCCGGGCCACTAGCACTGTCAATCTGGACAGTCACCGACATGCTGCCGGCGTCGACCGAGCACACAGAACCACGCACACAGAGCTCGGTAACCGGGTCCATTAATGCGCACTGCTTTATGTCTATCAATAGTCCGTAATGTAATAAGAAGTCCGCACCGATGATCGAGGAACTCGTGTCGGCGATAATAAAAGGCCAGCGGAATTCGCGGCGCAAACCGTGATTGAGGGATAAATGTTTCTGGCCATAAGTCTTAATTGTAGAGCCATTAGCCGCACTTAACTCAAATTCAGTGGGCTCCAACTGACCATGGCAAAGGAGCTTGGATATCAATGAAACTATTGCACCCGAGTCCACCAAAAAATTGACCTTCGTCGTACGATCCAGGATCTGGAGGCGACATTCCTTCAAACGAGGTTGCCGAGTATAATCCCTGTCAGCATTCGGCTCACTTGCCGACAGGACCTTTAGTTTAAAGGGGCGGAGGTCTGAGATGGCGCCATGTAGTTGCACGGCAGTTCACAGCGGTGCGCCTTGGCGCCAAATCGACGGTGAAAATAACACATTCCAGCAGGTGCTGGGGATGCAGTTCGCGACCGCACGCGGGACCGACCCCTTCCGTTGGTGGAACGGTCAAGCAGCTTCGTGGTCGCCGCTAATAAATCCCGATTCAGAGCAATCAGCTGCCCCAGCGACAGACGGATATCGGTTAAATCCTTTTCAAAGGATGTGGCCTCAGGTTTTTGTGGTGACGGGGGTGTCCCCAAAACAGGGTGTGCAGCCATCACACCGGAAACGCTTGGAACTTCCATCAATTCATCGGCCGCCACGGCCAATTCGTCCAAGACGGGCTCCCTAAAAATTTTTAGAAAGCGCTGGGTGCTCGCAGGCAGCAGTGCGAGCCACTTTACACGAAGGACATCTTCCGAGTCTTTGTCCCCCGCCAAAGTTCGCATCTGGCGAAGAAGCTGGGATGGTTTCTTGTCTTCTAATTGAAGTTCGTTTAACAATTTCGCCAACTGGCGATCTGCTGAGTCCGAGAAACGGCTTGTAATATGAGCCTTTAAGTATAGGTATTTCCCTTCTTGAGGCGGGCGTCTGACGACGACCGAGACGTCCAGCAGTGACTCGGGGTCCAAAGCCCCGACGACGAGATGATATTTGAGGCATTTGATGGAAAAAGGGCACATACGCCAAAATGCCATTTCAAGAAAATCGATTTCAAAATTTTCATTATAGTATAACTTAATAAAAAGTAATGCAATTAAATCAATTTTTTTTAAGGATGTAGTTACCGTGTCCTTCAAGCGATCTGAATACAGAAGTCATGATTTAAAAATGATATGTGTCTTTATTTATAAGTTTTACACAAGTGGTTTATCTGCCCTTTTTCCGTAAATGTGGTAAAGTCGTAACAAAATTGCTTCTTTGTTTAGTTATTTAAATGTAATTTTGTTTGCTTACTTCGTTACACATTTTTTATACATTGCTTAAATAAAAAAATACAAAATGAAGCACAAAAGTAAACAAAAAATTGTTATGTTTTACGTAAGTATTAGTTTCTTCGATTTTTTAAAGCAAGCAGTCTTATTAATCAATTTTTTATTTCCTAAATTAGCTTCTTTCCTTGCGGATTCGATACTCTATGAAATAAAAATCCTCTATGAAACAAAAGTACTTATTGCACGATAGCACGGTAGCGCGACCGCCCAGCGACTATGTAGCTGCGTGTCGATCACGCTACATAATAAAGCAGCATTTAGGTAATCTGAACGCGAGTGAAGTAATGTCCTTGATATATTATATATATAACAGGTACCTGAGTTGATTTAAACGATTTAAGGAAAAAGGTCACATAGGCTTATATGCCCTTTTTCCATCAAATGCCTCATTTGTTCTCGTCCGAATTTATTCGATGCGTTCTAAACAACGACTCTACCTGAAAGAACCAGAGGTCAGCGTTTGTTTTCCAAAATGGCGGTAATCTGCAGTTATGCGCGGCCTCCCCGTCCCGGAAACCATCTCGGAACTCTGGGCGCCCTGTTGTGCAACGGAACCCGGCTGGGAAACCGGCGAGAAGGCGGAAGTTGGAAGCAGGCTCTGCGAAGCTCCCTCGCCGCCATCCTTCTGCGCGCCTTTATCAGGCGAATGCGTTAGCGGCATTCCTCACTACGTCTCAAGCTCTCAGAATGCACAGCGTGCTCGACGAGCGATAAATGTTCGAACGCGCTGTAATTGTCCGATCACATGATATTTATTCGATCGCGCAATGATTGAAAGCAGCTTAGTGCCACTTTCCAGGGAAAGTTTTGGGGTCAAGAGCCGTGGAAATGTACCGGAACACACAACGCCGCACCAAAGTCCAGCACAAAGGAAACGGCACGTGCACTAGGTCCCAAAATCACGTCGGGGTCACCAATATTCGGGTTACGCTATCGCGGGTTGCTGGATAGGGCTTAACCGAATGATATAAACTGGGACAGCACTTTTACGGAGATTGTATTTATTACTTTGCCAATGTGGCATACAAAGAGCGCAACGCGGTGCACGTGGTGCGAGAAGGCGCTGTTCGTTGATACAAAGAATCGAAGGCGACTGTTGCGTTTCGCAGTCGGATCTCCTACCCGCGACTGGTCGCAGTATACTGGTGCAATGGGAAAGCATGTATCTGTTCTCCTACAAGCGACTGCGATCGTCGGGTATACGCCAGACGTAGGAGCCTGACGCGAGTCTGTTTGAGTACTAGCCTAGGCTACTCGAGAGGCAACACAATGCGATAGGGTCTGTTTCCCATTATACCTAGTCGCAGGCTGGGCACTGCGACCCATTGCCACAGTGTGACAGAATCCCAAGAAATAAGGAAAGAAGTCAGAATTCAAAAGATATGGGAGTATGTATTTTTATGTTACCTGTAGACTACTAATATGAGCACATAAAAGCGGTAAAAATATCATGACGCCTACTTCTGATCTGTGCACAAACACGTGTCTATGATTGTATGTATTTTTTGTGCAGAATTTTAAATCGCGTTTTTTAATTTTTGGTGATATAAAAGAAAACAATTTTTGGGGGCCCCAAATGAGTAGTGTCGATTCTGCTAAGTAATAGCAAATAATTAGTTACATACAGTTGTTTTTTCATACGAAACCAATTGAAAAATTGTCAGCAATCATCCCCTTTTTAGTTCCACTTCCGGGAACTTCTGAACAATTTTTTTGTTTGTTTTCTAATCAACATAATCTAGGCCTTGCTACTGCGGAAAAAGCATTCGCGAATATTTGGCAGTTATGGATTAAGTACGTGTATTCTATGTCGCACAGTGGGGGTAAATCCCCAAAAATGGGAAAAATGCAACATCCTGTATTTTGCATTTAAAAATGCCGAATATTATTAAGGAAATTGATACTAAAAGTGTTAATATACAGGATGTCCCAAAAATGACGGTTTTCCTTGAAAGGGGTGACTCAGGGGGTGATTTGAAACAATTTTTTCCTTAGCGAAAATATTGTCCGATGCTTCGTTAAGGAGATATTAACCAAAAACCCCGACCAATCAGAGCGCGCGCCTTCCGCCTGAGTTCCCGCGGTAGCGTTGGCTACGAGGTAGGCGACCGCGCTTGTGCTACGAACGTACGAACAAGCAAGTCGGCATGCATCGAAGAAAACCGCGTTACACAGTTTTTTTTTTAAAGCAGAATCTTAAATAAGAATAATTTGAAGTGAGAGGACAAGAAGTACGTAAATTTCGTTTTTAAATAAGGCATAAACGAAAAGGTAACGTAACAGAAAATGTACGACAAGTGATCGTAATTCGTTATTAAGGTAAAAATCCGTAGTTTAACAACGGCCAACACAACTAAATTTAAAAAATAATATTAGGTGTATGAATAAATTCTTTCCGACTGGAATTTCTATCGCGGTGGTATTCAGAAGCTGCCAGAAAAATGGCAAAAGGTAATTAACAATAATGCAAATTATTTCGATGATCGAGTTGTTTTCATATTTTTTAAATCGAACTGCTATTGTACCCTAAAATCGGAAAGAATTTATTTCTACACCTAACAATCACCAATAAATTAAACAAAACTCACCCTTTCGGACATTCCTTTCCTAGCTTTCCTTCCCTTTTCGGAAACCTGTGTCACTAGGCCACTGTACCGATCCTAATCATCGGCGTCCAGTGCTCAGCTGATCGCAGGGTCAATGTACCGAATATTCACTTCACTGCACGCCTACTAACACTATTCACTTAGTTTATGTTTCACGGAACGTGTTGTTCTTACGTTATAAAAATTGGTGGCCCCGAAAGGGGCCGATTACTGTTAATTACTGGGACGAGATTACTATTATTACCCGGCGAAAAGAAGACTCGTGGCAGACGGTCTCGGGCTGTGCAGTCCGCTGCTGTGACGATTGGTCGCGTCACCTATTTGGGCACACTTTTACAGACGGGGCACACGTATTTTGGTTATTGGCTGAAGTTGCCACATACATTGTCGCACCGCGCGGCGAAGAGATCGAACGAAACACGAGATCGAGTGGGATAGAGCGATCTGACTGTCGATCGTCAAAACAAAACAATAGCGTAGGCTACAGCGGACTGCACAGCCCGAGACCGTCCGACAGTGTTAGTAGCCGTGCAGTGAAGTGAATATTCGGTACATTGACCCTGCGATCAGCTGAGCACTGGACGCCGATGATTAGGATCGGTACAGTGGCCTAGTGACACAGGTTTCCGAAAAGGGAAGGAAAGCTAGGAAAGGAATGTCCGAAAGATGTGAGTTTTGTTTAATTTATTGGTGATTATTAGGTGTAGAAAAAATTCTTTCCGATTTTAGGGTACAATAACAGTTCGATTTAAAAAATATGAAAACAACTCGATCATCGAAATAATTTGCATTATTGTTAATTACCTTTTGCCATTTTTCTGGCAGCTTCTGAATACCACCGCGATAGAAATTCCAGTCGGAAAGAATTTATTCATACACCTAATATTATTTTTTAAATTTAGTTGTGTTGGCCGTTGTTAAACTACGGATTTTTACCTTAATAACGAATTACGATCACTTGTCGTACATTTTCTGTTACGTTACCTTCTCGTTTATGCCTTATTTAAAAACGAAATTTACATACTTCTTGTCCTCTCACTGCAAATTATTCTTATTTAAGATTCTGCTTTAAAAAAAAACTGTGTAACGCGGTTTCCTTCGATGCATGCCGACTTGTTTGTTCGTACGTTCGTAGCACAAGCGCGGTCGCCTACCGCGTAGCCAACGCTACCGCGGGAACTCGGGCGGAAGGCGCGCGCTCTGATTGGTCGGGGTTTTTGGTTAATATCTCCTTAACGAAGCTTCGGACAATATTTTCGCTAAGGAAAAAGTTGTTTCAAATCACCCCCTGAGTCACCACTTTCAAGGAAAACCGACATTTTTGGGACACCCTGTATAAGTTTTACGTTATTTAAGAAAATAACGCCAATTCGTCATGAATTAGCGTCAATAGTTCCAATAAAACTACAAGAATTTGATAAATATGCCATGGAAAGTGCAGTGTTCCTATCGACACACGCGCGAAGTTCCATGATGTAGCGTGATGAGTGATGCCCTAAACGGATTGTTAGCGGGCCACGGTTTACTACAGCTTTATGACAGACCTTTACACGATATAAAGTAATTAGGAAACATCTGCCAAGTAACTTGCAGAACATCGGAACAATTTTTAGGTTTAATCCCCAATTGCTACAAGCTAATTCCTCTACGTTCGGCAGACAATAAACCGTGTTTCGCTAAGTATAAAAGAATAATAAGTATGGTGGGAACGTTGACCGTGCCGAAAATTAATTTTCAGGTCCGCACAATTACCAAAAGAAGAAGATGTTCTTATGTTAGATCGAAGAATGTTTCCTTGGCAATGGTGTAGGAAACGAAATTATTCTGCAGAAAGACCAGTACGCCTCGCGGAGAGCCACAGGAAGAAAAGGGGTGCAACAAATCATATATTATGAATATAAATGTATGCCAATGCATGAAAGAATACCCCTTCAGAACCAGGTATAACGATAACGAGAGTTCGTACAGTATCTTCAAGGTTTCTGCTTTCAACTATTTTATATTTTTGACTTTATTGTATAAAGACGAGAAAATGATATGGAAGTAATTGCTGTTTTTATATAATTATGAAACAAAAATTTTGGAAACGCCGTTCTTCGAGAAGGGGGGACCCGCGCTCTGTGAATTCGTCGGCGGAGTAGGAACCCTCTCCCTGTTCACGAAGTGGGGGAGGAAAGTCAAAGCGTCTCGCCAGCGTCACGGTTTGTGGCGGTATGGTCCCGCGAGTCGACGGTAGACAACGGTACGTGCGGGTCGGAACTCATTATAGGTATGTACCATCCACCGACAGAGCAATCAACGGATTAACTGAGTGCGAAGAAAGTAACCCCTGTAAAAAACGGCAGAGCGTTGATTGTCCCTGTTCGACATCAGGTACACAAATGCTTCCCGACGAACGCTTCGAAAACAAACAATTGCCTACCGTAAACAAATGAAAAAATTTCGCTTCGAAAAATTCTAAATTAGGGGAGAGGCTTGCAGGTTGCCACCCCTAAGCTTTTTTTATCATAACTCGTCATAAAATTAACGCATCGTTGACTTATGGTATAAGTTGGAAAGAGGAAGTGTTGAGCTACAATCCTGAGCTACAAATCATACAAACTCTCGAAAAAGAAAAATTATACTGCAAATTATCGAAAGTATCTAAAATTGTCTCCTTGAAATTTTGGCTCGCAGGTTGCCACCGCAAAAAAATTGTTAAAAGTGTAAAAAAACTCAAGTAAAAACCTGATTCAGAAAACTTTTCAAAATTTATTAAGTTTTATTAATCAATTATATTATTCAGATTTTCTTGACCTGCGTGCTGCCATACTAAAAATTTATAAAAATGTAAAAAATAAACCAAAATATGACTAAAATGCAATAAAAACACTTCACTTCAAACTCAATGACATTTGAGTGTAAACAAGCGGGAAAGAGAGAGGTGGCAACCTGCAAGCCAGAAAAGGAGGCAACTTGCATTCCGACGCATTTTTAGGAAAATATGAGAAAAAATTGTCAATTCATGATATGTTTGGAAATCTGTTTGGCATATGTAAATTAGATAAAAAAGACAACACAGTACGTATAGTTATCTTGAATTGTCGATGAAAATGTTCAATTTACGAGCACAAGGAAAGCACACAATTTCAATAATTCAGTTTCTTGACAAACAGTATATTACCCTTCGCTCAGCAAACACAGCGTTATTGCATCTGTCCGCTCCAGAGGTTATAAAATAGTGACACCTACTCTCTTAACGTCGATGTGAGTCAGAGTTGAGGTTCTGACACTGCTAGAAAGTCGAAATACAGCAGGGGTGGCAACCTGCAAGCCTCTCCCCTACCGGCTGTAAAAGATAACTGGAATTTCCGCCTCGCGTTGAGCCCACTTTGGTCCCGCAAGGCGAAACATGCAGAAATAGTGGTAAACCTGTATCCATGTTTGCCTATATACCAAATACTGTTCACAAAGTGTAAATACATTCCTGCGAAAGTATAAAATATTTTGGCAACCTTCCAATCGACCAATTGGGTGGACAGACCAAAGAAGAAGGCAGAAATAAAGATTTTAAAAATTATAGAAAAAATTGTAGCTCAAAATATTCCCACTGCAATACAGACGAAGATGTTTTAAACTTTTTATGCATTTCTTTAGATCCAGTAATATTTTTCTATCTTTGCCGAAAGAAAATCAAAAATATTTTTTTATAAAGTAGCTTAATATGATTCGGCATTTCGATTGAGAAAAATGGCATGTTGAATAGTTCCTCTATTTCTTGGGATTCTGCCCTACTGTGGCAATGGACTTGGTCGCAGGTAGGAGTGTGCGGATCGTCCCGAGGCTCGGGTTCCTGGCCCTCGGGACGGGTCGGGAAATTTCGGGTGGGGTCGGGCGGGGTCGCGATACTTTCGTATTGTTCGAGGTCCCGAAGTTTTCGGGATTCCGAGACTCGTTTCGGGCTACAAGCAAAGAGGAGATATAATAAGAGGCGTCACTCTACAAGGACAGAAACAAACTAGGGAAATCACTAGACAACCAATTTAAATGCCCATTCGGCAATGATTGGTAAACTTCGGCAATAATCAGCAAACCTCGGTAAGGTACATTTAGTCGATTTGAATATCCCGCTCGAATAGACAACCAGTTTAAACGTCCGAGTTTTGCCGAGCCGACCTGAAATCAAATTGCCCGCTCATGGCGGCTATGCTTGTAGCCCGAATCGAGTCTCGGGATCCCGAAACCGTCGGGATCTCGGGCAATACGAAAGTATCGGGACCCCGCCCGATCGCGCCCGAAAGTTTCCGGCCCGTCCCGAGCCCGAAAAGTCGGGTATCCGCACACCCCTGGTCGCAGGAAAGGAGATTCAGCCTGGGGCCAGTCGCTGGGTCAAATTGCTGCGACCACTCGCGGGTAGGAGATCCTACCTTTAATGCGATTGCCTCGACGCATTGTCTTGCCTCGAGGCGCTGCTTGCGGCGCCCTGGGTTCCAGGCTTGCCGATGAGCAGCCGGTGGTGCACCCTGTCGGCGTGGTGGCGAGGTCGCCACAGTTCTACGTCAAAAGAAGAGGCAACATTCGGTGCATTCTTTAATGTAAGAACGCCGTAAGAAAGGAATGTTTACTGGCTTTTTCATTCTCAATTAAATGAACCATTTCTTCTTATTGTTTTTTTAATGTCACGATTTGAATATTCATTATATGACAAGTTCCAAATTGCCTTCTGAGATACAATTTGCAAAATAAATTTCTGTGTATAAGAACTCATAGTATTCCTTTATATTAAAAATGTTTTCAAAATCCATTGATAAATTCTCTTTTGTGACGTCAGGATACTGCTTTCTATATTCCATCACATTCCGCAGTATAAATTGTTTCTCCTCTTCATTTTTTGATAATATTTTGTTATATTCTTCTATAAGTTTAACGCCACGCTCAGCGGTGTCATTTACCACTTTTAATCCGTTCACGATATTTCGTCCAATTTGGAAAGCCTCGTCATTATCCCATGTAGAAGGGTCTTTTTAAAAAAATGTGGTAGGTATTAAAAACCTTTCAAAGAATCTTTTGGAATCAGGAGAAATAAAGTGTTCCATTTTTTTGTTGACCAATTGTTCCACATCTTTTCGAAGGATTTTATATTTTTTAAGGCATTAGTTGTCGTCACTGCCTACACTGGCATTTATTGCCCTCCATCATTTTTATTTTAGTGTCATTCCCAATGGCACTATCGAAAAATGATAATGCGGCAGTTTCTGGTGCCAAATACCACAAATGATTGATCATTTTGTTTATTGCAGTACGGCTTATTGTATCGTCAATTTGACGATAAGCGGATAAATTGTTTACAAATTCCAAATTTTGTCGCGGGGATTCTGTTGCGACTCGAGCTTGTATCCGCGCCTTTAAATACAAATTGGCGAGGAAAATACAAACGTCATTGGAATTCGCGCTTTCTCCCAAAATATTTGAACTTCCTTAATAACCAAAGAAGCACTAGACTTAAGATTTAATTTCACATTCCGTAGATTGTGAAATAGGACTCTTAAGACTTGTCGGTTGGATGGCAATTTTGCACCGATAATTTGACTTTCGTCATGATCGAGTAAATATAATTTTTTCCTTGTACCTTCCATTCACTTTCACTACGATATTTCACTGTTACCTCGCTGAACGCTCAGAACATAATGGTCCAACTATGAGTTTTCGGACCTTCTGTCCCATCCCTTCCTGCGCAGGTAGAATTCTAACGGTTTCTGAGGGGTACAAACTGATTACCTGACTCAGTTGTATGATGACTCATGTACGAATTAAATATTTAAGAAACTGTAGTATTGTCAGAAATGCAACTATTTCACATGAAATTTAAAATGTACCTTTATATACCATTGTCTACGTTTTTTCTACAAGCTATATGGGCGTTTAAATGAAAATCTTTAATGTCTCCATCGTTTATGGATATATGAAAAAACTCTTCAGACAAAAGTTGTAGTATATAAAGAGGCGAATATAACAGAAGGAAATTTTTTTCCAAGGTCACTCTTTCGAGTTTTCAAGGTCACGGACGTTTTTTTGTTAACAATTATATGCTGTGTATGTATTCTTAAAAAGAAAATAAATACAAATTCAACGATATATCATAATGTATATTTATGTCAAAATTTAAAAAGTTCAAAAATTTCAAATTCGTGGCGCGTCCTTTTCCCGTGGTCCAACCGGGCTGAAATTGTTTCCAGATCGTTTTCCCAACAAGTGTCACATTTCTGGGGGGGGGGGGGGGGGAGGGGCGTTACCAAAAAAATCTCGCAAAATAATTTTCGTCAAGAGTAGCTAAGGTCCACCCTAATACACACACACCGCGACAAACAAACGCCACGCGGTCTCGCTTGAAACGCACATGCCGACGAATCACACGGCCACATCTCTTAAAACCTACATCTATAAAGAAAAAAGGTAGACTTTTCTCTTAGAAAAATCTAACTTTTCCTTTGATCTCTCACCATTTCTTTATATGTCAAAATTTTCAAAATCGGCCCCGTTGGACGATAGCTATTAACATATTTTATAAGAAAATTTTACTGTTTTTAATTTCAAACACGACATACAGCTTTTTTCAGGACCACCGTTTAGCCGTCTAAAATCGAGAGACTTTCGGATATGTATGCATAACTTCCGAAAAACAATAGTTTTTTAACTGAAACTTTTCTTTTAAGTAGTTCATAATACTATGTAAAGATAGAAAAAAACGGGAAATCTTCATGAAGCCGTTGACTTGTAAAAAAATCCACAAAATGTACACATTTTCCGAGGGTTCAAACGGGTATACCCCCTTAAAGTATTAACATGACTACATGTATTGATAAATGTTTAGTTGTGTCAGGTCAAGATTTTTGAGTAGGTATGTCCGAGTATGTTTACTGTGTCATGTAGTCTAGTTACGCAGAATTCATGTAACGATCAATCGCTGGATTTCCAAATTATAATTAAATAAATATATCTTTGGGTGTTGTAAAATGTTATAAAATAAATATCATTTATGATACTGTTTCCGTAATCGTTCAGAAATGAATAACAAAAGCAGAATTTATATTGTTTAGTACAATGGGTGCAGAATAATGGCCAGTGCGGAATCTGTGGTGATGCTTATCATTTAAAAGGGCCAAGACCACACGAAGCAGGTGGTGAATATGCGAAAGGAACGATTGTTAGACACTATACCGTCGGCCAGGTAATTTAATTTTGATATATCATATTTCATAATTTGTTGATACACGCCAGAAGAAAAGAACAAAAAGGATAAATAATAATGAATTATATTCATCACCTGTTCATTATTTTCATTGGTGTCCACCTCATAAAATAGACACACCGTATTTCGAGACATAATATTGAAGAAAGATGTTAATGCTATTGAAATGGTGATGATACGTATTGTTCTTATGGTTGCTGTTATTATTCTGTGTTTAGTGAGAGAGTTCCTCGTGATTTTTTCGAGATGTAGATGTTTATGCATGCCTCGGTATTTTAATGAATATGTACCGTGGTGTTAAAAAATGTAGACGAATACTTTTATTCGTAATTTCTGAATACTGTGTTATTCTACATTTCTGTTCATTCTACATGAATGTTATTCGCGATTTATAAATACTGTGTTATTCGAGATTTCACTTATACACGATGTCTGAGCACTTTCAAAAGATTTGATTGGGAGATATAGAATGTATCTATGGAATTTTAATAGCTGTGTAAAGGTAAACAGTGCGAGTCGTAGATTGCTACCCGCATGTCCCAAGAAAGAAGTTAGAAACACAGACATCGTCGAAAAAACTTTCCCATTGAGTCAGTGCCAGAAACGCTTTGTGGTTTTCGTGCGCTGACCGCGGGCTGCGAGCAAAGGAGGAGGATAGAGACGAAATCGTACTCGATGGCTGGCAACCAAACACATTCCAGATATTCTAAGATTGCTTTCTTACCGATCCCGTTTTTCGATTCTACTTTTAAGCGATCTACAACTCGCTTTGTTTACCTATAAGTGGGTGGAATAGTGAAGGCATTGAAGGAACTACATTTGTTAGAGACGATAAAGAACTGATGTACACGAAGTGACTAAGAATCGTCGAGGGCAGTTTCGGACGGATGAGTCCATTCTGTTCTGAGTTTTTTTAGGTGGACATTTCAAAATTTCGCATCTGGTATACAACATATGGTAATTATGCAGAATCATAGTAATTATCCAATGATTTTTGGATGTGTTGTCGGGGACATGATTCTGAACAACTTTTTCCTATACATGTTACCGCCGCTCGACCTTCGTTGCCGAGATATTTGCGAAAAATTTCTGTTGATTTATTCCGACGCAACGCATTCCACTTTGCAACTTATCCCGGGTATTAGTATTGGTTAGGGCTAGATTAGTGCGGCGGGCGGACGCGTAAAGCATGGTAGCGAACCGCTGTGAGTTTAGAGATTTGAACCAGAAACTTGCGGATGCCTTTCAACACCCCGACTCTGTTCGGCGGTGCCGGCGCCGCCGGATATTAGGATGACTCTGGTTCTAATACATAACTTCTTTGCTAGGAAGAGGGTGCCACCGGGAGCACCTGTTGGGTGTGTGGGGACTCCCGTCAACACTCCCAACTCACATTGGTTCTCTACCATCCTTTACGCGCCTTCCGCACTTTTTTTTTTTTTTACGTGCAGGAAATCCGGAACGGATACCCCGGTCCTCGGGGGAGGAACCGGGGTTATGTTGGGCTCCAACCAACTAAAACCTGCACGGTAACCGCCTAGAGCGGGGAGATCAGGCAAGGAAAGTGGCCGTTCTTACGCGAGATCAAACTAGCGATACGTTCGCTAGGCCACCCTCCAAGATCCCCGATCTCCTCGCTCGCTGCCGAAGAGTTGGCACTTTCCCAAGGGGGAGAGAAGCTCCTCGGAAGAATCCTCAGCTAACGCCGAGGCGACACTGCGGGTTACGCGCCAGTGTCGCCCCTCGTCCCCGACTGCTGCTTCTAGGCTCGACGGCCCCCGCCCCCCGTCTCACCCACAGCCGTCCGATGCCGCCAGCCGCGTGAAGCGCGCTGCACGGGAGGGAACGGACCCGGGCACTTGTACCCGATCCACCGATCCCCCCCCCCCCCCCCCCCCACGGTCACCACTCTGTGCCCTGCGAAGCCGTGACTTCGCCAGGGGGGGGGGGGGGGGGGCGACGACAGCAGGCGCCCAGCGAGAGGGATAGCGGGATAGAGATCCCAAACCCAAGAACATCCCCGCCGCCGACACCCCCCAATGCATTCCGCACTAATCTAGCCCCAACCAATACTAATACCCGGGACAAGTTGGAAATTGGAATGCGTTGCGTCAGAATATGTCAAAAGAAGTTTTTCGTAAATATCTCGGAAACAAAGGTCAGCTTCATCATTTGTTTTGTCCCATGCTGACGCATACGCTGCCACGGACGCGTACTGTACACTCCATTCCATATAAGAGCGAACTCACGCCCCTACCGATTTACGACCGATCTGCGCAGCTCCCACGGATCTGACGCACGCGATTGGTCGTAGCACTTTCCCCGCCGGTTTCCTACCAATCAACAGTATATCCCTGCGTGGAACGAATCCGCTCTAAAGTGGAATGCAGTGTAGGTAGGTATACGGCAGAATACATTGTAGTAGTAGCAGGAGTTTTTCGCGAATATCTCGGAAACGAAGATCGAGCGGCGGTAACCTGTATAGGGAAAAGTTGTTCAGAATTATGTACCCGACAGCATATCCAAAAATCATTGAAATCGGCGAGGAAACACCTGTTCGGCATAATTACCCAAAATATATAGAGTGTTCGGCAACAGGTGTTAAAAACTTCAAGAGGTGATTCTACATGCCACAATGTCTTATTGTGGCATGTAGAATCTCCCCTTAAAGTTTCGGACACCTGTTGCCGAACACACTGTATAAGAAGCGGATTTCGTGAGTAGTTAGCATGATAACCGGTTATGCTTAAGCAATTTTCTAACGTTTGTTAGATTGCTAATACGTTTAATGTCAGCCATAATATTCCTTACATTATTCTTTACTTTTAATATGTTATCTATTTCGTGGCATTTTTTGAATTTACAGGATATTGATGTGGAGGTTGAACTTACGGCAAACCATTTTGGGAGATTTGAAATGTACCTTTGTCCGAATAATAATCCACGGAATGAAGCGAGCCAAGAATGCTTTGATAGGTAAGAAGAAGCGTTTCTATAGTACTGGATATGTTATTAAAATGAGTGCAACGTAAAGGATTGGAATACATTTCTATTCTTCAGGTATCCACTGTACGTTTCTGGAACTCGAGACGTTGGCTTTGAAATACCTCTGGATACTGAGAAAAAAGCTATATTTCGATATAGGGTGACTTTACCCTCTTACGTCACCTGCACTCAATGCGTGATACAATGGAACTATTACACTGGTTTGTTTAGTTAGACTTATTATTTACTCAAACTTAGTTAATATTAATATATATTTTTATATTAAAATCAACTCTACTTCTTTAAATTGTAAAAATAAATATTTAAAGTAGGAAATAATTCCAACGGTATCCTAATATTTTCTAACAAGGAGAGGTTCCCAGGTATCCGCTTCCGATTGCTTTGGTTTTTGGATATGTGTTAGAGGACCGAAAAATAAGATATACGTGTTTTTTATAGCTGCCCGTTTTCATATTTGGGGGATGAAACCACCCCTCAACTTTAAAAGATTTTCGGGTGTTCGTCTCCGGTTGCTTTGGTTTTTGAATATGTTTTAGAGGACCGAAAAATAAGAAATACTTTTTATTTCGCACCATTTGTATGTTTAAGGGGTGAAACCACCCCTCAAAGTTCATACGAATAGGTTGTGTCCGCCTCTGATTGCTTTGGTTTTTGGATATGTTTTAGAGGACCGAAAAATAAGAAATACGTGTCTTTTTATTTTGGCCCGTTTGCATGTATAGGGGGTGAAACCACCCCTCAAAATTCATAAGGGGTACAAAATTGTGTTGACTGAAATAGATATAAATTTAATTTGCGTCATAACTTGCTGTATGGATACTGTTCTTAACGTCAGCCACCGTTATTAGGGGGTAAACTACCCGTAATCGGTTAACTGCGCATTTGAGACACTTGACACATGTAAAAAAATTTATAAAATTCTTAAAAAAAACCTTATACATAATTTATTTTAGGATGACAGTAGTGGTTTTATGGTCTCCCATCGCTACTGGCAATGAGGGGTGAACCACCTCTTGGGTAGTTTACCCCCTAATAAGGGTGACTGGCGACGAGAACATCATCCATACAGCAAGTTATGACGCAAAATGACATTTATATCAGGTTTTATTCAACACAACTTTTTACCCCATGATGAACTATATGGAGTGGTTTCACCCCCTAAACATGCAAACAGGCCAAAATAGAAAGACAGGCATTTCTTATTTTTCGGTCCTCTAAAACATATCCAAAAACCAAAGCAATCGGGGACGAACATCTGGGAACCTCTCCTTGTTAGTAACAAGTTTTTTGTTCAATGTGATAGGTGTACAATAAGGCTATTGTGATAATTACAAAGTTAAATTCTATTATTATATATGAAGTCATTAGACTATACTCCAGAGATATTTGTTACTACCAAATGTCTGATATTGTCAAAGTTGAAGAGAAAAATAATCCAAATTGCTGAAATTTAAAAAAATTCTATATTATGTGTAGGTTTCTTACAACTCTTTTGATTGTTTTTTTTTCAGTTCTAGTAACCATTTAAATATATATATACATAGTGCTGTTAACAGGTGGTAGAAAGTGAAATGGAAATTCTTCATGACAAAATACGACGAAAATGAAGAGCAAGAAAATTGTGGTAGAGACTTGGCATTTTAGTTATACAGGGTGTCCCAAAAATGCTGCGGTTCCTTAAAGGGGGTGATTCGGGGGGTGATTGCAAACAACTTTTTCCTTTGCGAAAATGTCCTCCGAGGTTTCGTTAACGAGATATTAATAAAAAGCACCGACCAATCAGAGCGCGAGCCTTCCGCTGGAGGTCCCGCGCTAGCGTGGCCGCGCGCCGGGCCGCGCTGCGACTACGAACAAGCAAGGCGGCATGCATCGAAGGAAATTGCGTAGAATGGCAAATGAAAAAGACGTAACAAAAAAATCCAACCTTTTGCCATGGTTTGTTTGCCATTTAAAGTGAATAATGAATAAAGGATAAATGGATGAAAATCACGGGTAACGTAAAAAGACGAATACACATTTTTTTAGAAGATTCGAAAATAATAATTATTTGAAGTGGGAGGATAAGGAATACGTAAAATTCCTTGTGTTAATAACATATCCACGAAAAGGTAATGTAACAGGAAATTAACGAAAAGTGATCGTAGTTCGTTATTGTGATAAAAATCCGTAACTCAATAACGGCCAGCACTGTTGCGGATAACGAATAAGTCTGTTTAAAAAGGCCGAATAAATATTTTCGTACGAGAATTTTGAGAATTATCGCCGGAAATAAGCCATAGCTTGCGTTAAATTTAAAACTGAACGATCACCATTAAAGTAACTAAAACTCACCCTTGTAGAAAATTCACCTGCAACTTGAAAACTTGTGTCACTGGGTCACTGAACCGATCCTGGTCATCGATGGACGAGCCCAGTGCACAGCTGATCCCAGGTATACGACACTACCCAAAGTTAAGGGTCGCAATGTCAGGTGCGTCCAGGTCAACGTACCGAATATTCACTTCACTGCACGGCTACTAACACTGATCACTTAATTTACTTTTCATGGAACGTGTTGTTCCTACGTTATAAAAATTGGTGGAAACGAATTTTTACTTCGCGTTCGGAGCCGTGGGTATTCCCCGCGCAAATTCTCACGCTGCAGCACTTGCGTCCTCGTTGTTCGGGGGGTACCCCCAGGACATCGCGTAATACTCTTGAGCAGAAAACATTTGTCTGCGACGCGATTGCTGACTGCTGACTGACAAGATTTTTTCCAAGCGACTTCTTCTACCCCCAAATAGTTTCTCTCGTTCCATTATGAGTTGACCCCCACCAGGCCAAGAGGCTTCAGGTAAAAAGAAGCCAGCACATTTTCGGAACACACGTGTTTTGCAGAAGTGCAACGAAAACTTTCACAAAAGCCCGCGCTCCGTCCTTCTACTGCCAATGTACCCATTGCTTCGAGATAGAAAACAGACACTACGTGTATCGGTTCGAAAGGGTCCGAAGGGAAGAGACGCAGAAAGTCTTCGAGTTGCTATAAAGAAGAAAATGCATACCATTCCTAACCAATCGGGCCTGCTTATCTCTCGTGTCTAAACACGCGCTCGAATTTCAAAACAGAAGCATGCGTCGACGTATTCGGTGCGAGAGAAGGTGGGCCTTGGGGAGGAGATATTGCTGTGAAGAGGGCCTCTTCAGGACAGTGGCCATTTGGGAGGGATGCAGGGCAGATTGGTTAGTTTGGGGCCAATCGGACCTCAAGCCCAGTCTCTCGCACCGAATACGGCGACGCGTGCTTGTGTTTTGAAATTCGAGCACTTGTTTATACTCGAGAGATAAGGGATCCGTCTTTAATTTGAGGGTAGGACACAGCAGGCGGGACTACGCGCAGTCAGCGCTCTATCCCTTCTTTTCCTGTGTCTCTCCGCGAGACGTATTGATGCTGGATAATACTCTGTAATTTCTAGTTCTCCAAAATTAATCAGGCTGATCAGCCAGAGCATTTCGCCAGGGTCGCGGTTTATGACCGTATTGTCCCGCAAGTCGGCGGTAGAGAGCAGTTTCCTACAGTTTCGGATAATTTATGACTTACTTGGTTCCGCCTCGTAGCAGACGTGAACTCAGGGTGTCAGAAAGGGGAAACAGGAGTGGTATGCATTTTCTTCTTTATAGCAACTCGAAGACTTTCTGCGTCTCTTCCCTTCGGACCCTTTCGAACCGATACACGTGGTGTCTGTTTTCTATCTCGAAGCAATGGTTACATTGGCAGTAGAAGGACGGAGCGCGGGCTTTTGTGAAAGTTTTCGTTGCACTTCTGCAAAACACGTGTGTTCCGAAAATGTGCTGGCTTCTTTTTACCTGAAGCCTCTTGACCTGGTGGGGGTCAACTCATAATGGAACGAGAGAAACTATTTGGGGGTAGAAGAAGTCGCTTGGAAAAAATCTTGTCAGTCAGCAGTCAACAATCGCGTCGCAGACAAATGTTCTCTGCTCAAGAGTATTACGCGATGTCCTGGGTGTACCCCCCGAACAACGAGGACGCAAGTGCTGCAGCGTGAGAATTTGCCCGGGGATTACCCACGGCTCCGAACGCGAAGTAAAAATTCATTTCCACCAATTTTTATAACGTAGGAACAACACGTTCCATGAAAAGTAAATTAAGTGATCAGTGTTAGTAGCCGTGCAGTGAAGTGAATATTCGGTACGTTGACCTGGACGCACCTGACATTGCGACCCTTAACTTTGGGTAGTGTCGTATACCTGGGATCAGCTGTGCACTGGGCTCGTCCATCGATGACCAGGATCGGTTCAGTGACCCAGTGACACAAGTTTTCAAGTTGCAGGTGAATTTTCTACAAGGGTGAGTTTTAGTTACTTTAATGGTGATCATTCATTTTTAAATTTAACGCAAGCTATGGCTTATTTCCGGCGATAATTCTCAAAATTCTCGTACGAAAATATTTATTCGGCCTTTTTAAACAGACTTATTCGTTATCAGCAACAGTGCTGGCCGTTATTGAGTTACGGATTTTTATCACAATAACGAACTACGATCACTTTTCGTTAATTTCCTGTTACATTACCTTTTCGTGGATATGTTATTAACACAAGGAATTTTACGTATTCCTTATCCTCCCACTTCAAATAATTATTATTTTCGAATCTTCTAAAAAAAAATGTGTATTCGTCTTTTTACGTTACACGTGATTTTCATTCATTTATCCTTTATTCATTATTCACTTTAAATGGCAAACAAACCATGGCAAAAGGTTGGATTTTTTGTTACGTCTTTTTCATTTGCCATTCTACGCAATTTCCTTCGATGCATGCCGCCTTGCTTGTTCGTAGTCGCAGCGCGGCCCGGCGCGCGGCCACGCTAGCGCGGGACCTCCAGCAGAAGGCTCGCGCTCTGATTGGTCGGTGCTTTTTATTAATATCTCGTTAACGAAACCTCGGAGGACATTTTCGCAAAGGAAAAAGTTGTTTGCAATCACCCCCCGAATCACCCCCTTTAAGGAACCGCAGCATTTTTGGGACACCCTGTATATCGATCGCTTAGTCCACAAATTTTGTATGTCTACTTTTTGTGAAATTTGTGTTTTCATATACAACAAATAGTTCTTGGCTGTTTCTTTATGCTGTATGAAAATCACATTTATATCTACTTCATAAATTTATCAAAAATAATATTTTTTTTATTGTTACACCCTGAACCTTATCTTACCATCGCATGTTTAAATCTGTTTTTCTCAAAAACGCTAAAAGGGGATATACAATATTTGTGCACTAAACCATCGATATAAATCTTGAAAAATTTGCATCAGAAGCACAGTAATTCAACGATCAATGACACGCGTTGCGTAGATAAGTATCCCCACAAAATTACCATTTTTAAAAAAATGTACAAAAAGTGCGCCAACTATACGCGCACAAAGAACGGTAAATTAATAATCCCATCAAAAAGAATCCCAATTAAAAACATTGTCGTAAATTAATATCTTTACAAAACTAATGATATACAAAAATGGCGCCAATTATAACAACGGCTATTTGTTTAAACAGTCGGATTTAAATTGGAAGAAACAAAAAAGATAATAATATTAAGCAGATATATTTTTATAGAAATAAATATTTCAATACCAATAAATATTTTATTCTAAATACTTGGCGCTGCGCTCCGAATTGTTGTTGCTAAACTGAATAAATATGTATAAGTTGCATTAATGTTTTTCTTTCTTTCTTGTCTCAGTGGTGTCTTGTCTTGTTTTATTATTTATACCAAGGCAATTAACATGTTTTTGGTTCCGCAGCGCCAAGTATTTTGAATAAAATATTTATTGGTTTTGAAATATTTATTTCTATAAAAATATATATTCTTGATATTATTATCTTCTTTGTTTCTTCCAATGATGAAACTTTTATTCAATTTAAATTCGATTGTTTGTACAAATAGCCGTTGTTATAATTGGCGTCATTTTTGTATATCATTAGTTTTGTAACGATATTAATTTACGACAATGTTTTTAAATGGGATTCTTTTTTATGGGATTATTAATTTACCGTTCTTTGCGCGCGTATACTTGGCGCTCTTTTTCATACCTTTTTTTAAAAAAGGTAATTTTGTGGGGATTTCACACATTTTGTATTGTTTATGAATGAATGGATAATTTTTTCACCCCCTCGGGGTTATTTTTTTTAAAAATATATTGTATTGTCATCCAAACTACGCACGCCTGCAAAACTTCAAAACAATTGGATTGGTGGAATTGGTTTAAATTTGAGTTTTCAGATATGAACCAAACATACAAGAAGCAAACAGAGGATCGAAACTGAATAAAATCGTTTAATTAATATAATACTATATCATAATAATTTTTTTCTCTGACGTAGATCACACTGCATCATCTTCTGCTTTGATTATCTGTAAATATATAAAATCCACATTTTAGTTACAACTTAACATAGAACTTATATAGAAATAGAGTGGCCCATTGCTATAGTAAGTGTAGAGACTACAAAATGTGTCTGAAGGAGAATAGAGCGTATGGCAAAAAGTCTTTTTGCAGGAAATTTAAATGCTAATGGTAATTCAGCGAAAATAAATGAAGAGATCCAATATTTTTAACGCACAATTTATTGGTGTTGGAATAAAATTAATTTAGTATGTTTATTGGTTTATTGCGTGGTACCGTACCGATGGTAAAAAGAAGAGATGCTTCACGACCCTCTTTTTCTTACCACTGGCACGCCGAAACGGTATTGACACGGAACTGATATTTGTGCTCAGACCTATACCGAGGCTGTGGCTTTTCTGACTCAAAGTTTTAAACATTAGTAACTAAAAAACGAAACCTCCACCCCGAATTTCGTTACTCTACATTTTGGTCTTATTTTGTCACGCAGAATCATTTTCTACTACTTGTTGCCGAACATCTTGTATATTGCTGTATTTACATTAAACGCATCACTGTTTTTTAATGTACTTACTTTATTTTATTATTTTAAAAAATTGTATTGTAATAATACCGTAATACATTATTTTATTAATATTCTTAATGCATTCGTTTGGTAATTCTGTTAGGTAATATGTGGGGTATTTGCGAAAATGGAACCGAAGCTAGTGGTTGTGGAAGACCAGAAACTTTCCGAAATTGCGCTGACATTAATATTGTTACCAGCACAACTGGTGTGCCACCGCTCTTTGTGCAACAAGATAATCCTTTCTTGCTTTACTATAAGGATTATCGTTCTCCAAATAATATATTTCCACTTGTAGTTAGGTAAGCATTTTCTGAATCTTTACAATACAAACATTATAAAAATACGTATTACCTTGAAGTCAAGAATTTCTGAAGATATCATTAGATTTAAAATAACGATATTTTAATTGTATTAAATAATTGTACTTTTCCATGAAACATGTAACAAAATCCATTTTTTACAGAGGATGTCCCACTGTTACAGGGTGGGCCACTGTTGTGTATTATTTATTGTCTTCGGATTGATCTGTACATCTGGCCCATTCAATTCTGGTTGCTCTAACACAGGCCTGTTCAGTCGGGAGCCGTAAGCCTCCTCAGGTTTTGGGACCCAGGTAACAACCGAGTGCGGAATTGTTATGTTGCCAACCATAGCATGGGTTGTGGGAGAACTGCAAGAGTGTGCGTGTATCCTTGCAGGCTCGTATCACGAGTGTATATAGCTGGGCCGGCAGTAGCAAACATTTTGGGAATTTCACCATTCTCAATTTTGTAACAAGATCTGTTTCAGCTATATAGACTAATGATACAAGCCTGCATATACACTCTTGCAGTTCTCCCACAACCCACGCAACGGTTAGCGACGTAACAGTTCCGCGCCCGGTTGTTATCCGGGCCTCAGAACCTAAGGAGGGCTACGCCTCCCGACTGACTATGAGCAGGCCTGCTCCAACACAAATGCATAGCTGAGAGTGGACTTACTTCACACCAGCACTCTGCAGCGGTGTGGACCCTCACGCGCCTGCTTCCCCTTCCAACCGCTCCGCCCGCACACAATATTCGGGAGCTGTTATGTATTAAAATAATAAGCTTTTATTATTATATTCTAAACATTTCTACATTATGTAGTATAGCACTAGAACACTACAATATACGTGTTACAATGGTTCGCGACGTACAGCGGCTAGATCGCACATGCGGCAACCTAACGACCAATCTCGCTCGGGCTCGTTCGGCGCTACTCGGCCACAGCGCTACGGTGTATCCGACCGTTGTTGTACGCATACATCACAACTCTCCCCCTTTTTTTTATTTAACCCTTCTGCAGACGTGGAGAGCGTCGTGGCACCGGTTCCCTGGCTTCCCCTTTGATTATTTGGTCAACATGACGCTTTTGATTTGTACCCGTACCTGTCCCTACAACGTACGTTGATGGTGAGATCTGTTTCACGATTTTTCCCGCCGTTCGCTTGTCAGTTCTTATGCTATAATCGTTAATCATAACAGCGTCCCCTGCCGATGCCTCAAACACACGTCTGCCTGTTCTGTTTACAATTTGAGCGCGTTGCTTTTCATCAACCGTTTCCGCTACATTCGGCTTTAGGAGGTCAAATCGGGTCCGCAATTCGCGACCAAACATTAAATTCGCTGGACTTCTACGCGTAGTGCAGTGTTCGATACTGCGATAATCGTACAAGAACATGTTTACCGCTGTCTCCAGCGTCTCTCCCCCCTGAACAATTTTTGTTACTTTATCTTTAAAAGTCTGTACAAAGTTTTCTGCGGCTCCGTTTGTTGCCGGATGGTATGGAGGCGTGTACGTGTGTCTTACACCGTTTTTCTCTAAAAATGTGTGAAATTCTACACTTCTGAATTGCGGTCCTCCGTCCGTAACACAATGTAAAGGCAACCCGAAACGTGCGAATAGATTCTTAAACTCTTCTATTAACCTATAAGCTTTTGTGTTTTTCTTAAAATTAATTACCTCCGGCCATTTGGAGTGTGCATCTACAATGATTAAGTACATATTTCCATAAAATGGTCCCGCAAAATCACAATGTATGCGGCTCCATGTTTTCGTCGGCCAGGGCCATGTGGTTAAGGGGTTACGTCTAGTCAGCTTTTGAAAAAGAACGCGATTTTCGGGAATTTTTTGTGGAATATCTACTGTATATTTTTTTACAACTATTCTCTTATTTTAAAAGTACATATATGGAGAAACTTTCAGTAATTTTATTATAGAAAAATATTAAAAAATAAACGAATAACAGCCATTCTCGCGGAAGCTGTGTTGATAAAGGCGTTGTGCGGTGAGCAAGTTTTCTATGAGCCGGATCATCTAAAATTAAAAATTCAAAAACATTTCGTTAATATATGGTTCAATTCAGTAGATGAACGAAGGGTTTTTCAAAAATTTGATTTTTGACAAAATGGCGGCCGTTTAACTCAAAAACACGCTTTTTCGATGTCTGAATTGTTCGATTTTCGTTAATTAAAAATAGAGTTTTTGTTAAAATAAAAAATCCTTCGTTCATCTACTGAATTGAACCATATATTAACGGAATGTTTTTGAATTTTTAATTTTAGATGATCCGGCTCAGAGAAAACTTGCTCACCGCACAACGCCTTTATCAACACAGCTTCCGCGAGAATGGCTGTTATTCGTTTATTTTTTAATATTTTTCTATAATAAAATTACTGAAAGTTTCTCCATATATGTACTTTTAAAATAAGAGAATAGTTGTAAAAAAATATACAGTAGATATTCCACAAAAAATTCCCGAAAATCGCGTTCTTTTTCAAAAGCTGACTAGACGTAACCCCTTAATGGCGTGTGTGGCGGCTTTTTGTGTTGAATCAGGCAAATTTTGCATCCTTTCACTAAATTCTCTATATCGGTGTCTATTTTTGGCCAGCAGACATGCGAGCGAGCAAACATTTTGATTTTTACAATTCCTAGGTGCGTGGTGTGTAGTTCATTTAATATTAACAATCTCATTTCTCTTGGAATGACGGCCCGTAAACCCCGAAATAAACATTCTTTTTCGACCGTTAATTCTAATCGTTTAGGATAGTACTGCCTTTCGTCGTCCGATAATTCCTTCGCATTTGGCCATTCACCCAGTACATACTTTATTATTTTTCTAATAGTATTATCTTTTTTACTTTCGGCTGCCAACGTTTTATGATTGAAACTTTGTACCCCTTCTTCGAAGAACTTTATGTGTAAAAAGTCTGGTTCTACCTCCAATAATAGTATATCACTGTTGTTTAGCAATTAACGGATCGGAGCTAGGAAGCAATAAGCGTATTGAGGCACACAAGAAACTCGCAGTTATTACAAGAGTACGACGACAATTCTATTTAAGAGCTGACGAGCTACGGTTACAGTTACAGGTTTAGCTTATGTACAAGGTCGCAGAAAATATACACTATTTACAATAAATGTTTAACTGTTAGCCACAATTATAACAGAGCAAGCTTTAGTAATTAAGCGGCTAGTAAGCGCGAAGTAAGTTGCCCAGCAGATGGGCACTAGTAGCGAAAGCGGACTGCGAGCAAAAGCAGCGCGTAGCGTAAGCAAAGAAAACTGTGTTAAACGTAGCAGGGTCGCGAACAGACAGTGAGAAGATCCAGGAAATCGGCTCGATCTCCTGGAAGCAAGAGCAGTCCCCCTTCCATCGATTGTAAGACGATGGAAGGGGCCGTGATCGACGCTCCACATGAGTCAGCGCGCAGCCGCCAGGTGCCTAATTAACGGTGGGCCATGGGGATGGCGATAACATGCCTAATTTCTCCAACAACTGTCTTTATCATCGATTGGCAATCTGGACAATGCATCGCAGTTTGCGTTGGCTTCGGATTTTATGTGTTCTATAGTATACCGGAATCCTGATAAAAAGTAAGCCCATCTTTGAAAACGATTGTCGGCTGTAATCGGTATTCCCTTACGTGGCCCTAAGATCAATTGCAGTGCCTTATTGTCCGTTTTCAAAATAATTACTTTCCCGAAAATAAACTCATAGAATCTTTTAAATCCGTAAACTATTGCCATAGCTTCTTTATCGAGTATTGCACGACTTATTTCTTTTTTCCCAATTTTTTTTTACGCGTAAGCCATTGGCTTCTCCATGCCATCGTTATATCTATGAGACAATATTGCAGAAATTCCGTAGTCCCATGCATCACACGCTAATACTATTTGCTCTTTCGGATCATAATCTGCCAATACTCGTGGTGAAATCAATTCGTCTTTTACCCATTCAAACGCTTTCGTACACTCTATATTCCATTCAAATATATTTTTATCTAGCAATTCATACAGTGGGGTTAATCTTGCTGCTCTGTTCTCTAAAAATCTTGAGTAAAACGTTACTAGTCCTAAAAATGAAGCTAATTCTTTATGGTTTTTTGGTTGTGGTGCGTTTATCATCGCTAAGACTTTAGACTTTGCCTTATGCAATCCATCTTTGTCTATCACAAACCCAAGTACTTCAATTTGACTTTGCATAAATTTACTCTTTTCTTTATTAATTCTTAACCCGCATTCTTGCAGTCTTGCACAAACCTTTTCCAAATTTGTCTTATGCTCTATCTCGTCTCGACCTGTTACATAAATGTTGTCAAGATACGCGATCGCACCATTAATTCCTCTTAAGCACTCATCCATTTTTCTTTGTACGTCAGCTGGAGCTGGCGAGACACCTTCCGGAATTCTCTTATATTTAAATAGACCCTTATGTGTTACGATCGTGAGTAGATTTGTACATTCATCGTCTACTGGGAACTGCATATACGCATGCGTTAAATCCAACTCAGAAAAAATTGTGCCTCCTTGCAGGCTTGCGAATACTTCATCGATTGTGTGCCATGGGTATTTATCGATGATTATAAAAGGATTTAACGTGAGTTTGAAATCAACACATACTCTAATTTTGCCATTACTTTTGAATGCTGGTACTATAGGCGTGGTCCATTCACTAATTTCAACTGGCTCTAAGTGCCCTAACTCAACTAACCGATCTAACTTCTTTTCAATCAGTGGTCTCAACGCATGCGCAACATGCCTACATTTCATAGCTACTGGACGCGCATCGCTTTTTAGATGAATCTTTGTCTTACTTATGTTATACGTCCCTGGTGTATCACTAAATAATTCGGTATATTGTTTATAAAGATAGTTAGTTATATTTTCAACATCTATTTTATCCAATCTATTTTTATTTTTATGTATCAGTTTTATTGGCCATAGCCCAAATGCGTTTAGCCATTGTCGTCCGATTAGTGATGGTCCCGCACCAGGCAAGATAAAACATTCCAATTCTCTCATTTCATTTTCGAATTCAACAGTTAATTTTGTTAACTTGCGTATCGGCTGAATGGTGCTTCCGCCGTATACTTTGAAATTTCTTTCAGTTTTCGCTAATGTATGACCTTTTAAGGCTGCCGTCTCATTTTTGTTATGGTCCGAATCGATCGAAGCGCCCCGTGTAAACAGACGGACCCTAATGAAACTAATGCGGCCGGTAGAAAGAACTTCTACAGAGGTGACATCTTCAGGTACTCTGTGTAGGCGAATTTTTGACGCATAGTTGCCGCATCTTCTGTTCTCTCTGTCTCTGCCGCGCTGTTGCCAAAGCTCTTTTTATCGAGAAGTTCTTGAAGGAATAGGTACGGTCAGTGATGCCAGAACCGAGGGATTTCGCCCACGGGTGCTACCACCACACCACGACCAAGCGTACCCCCTCCTAGCGCCCGTACCGCATCCACAAGCATACCCGTCCCTCTATCCGTGTGCCGCACGCGCTGCCTGGCCGGCGCTCTCGGCGAGAATTCGTTTTCCCGACATCGAAGCGCTTGCGACGCAAGCAAAAAGTCCAGAGTTCAAATCCCGGTGCCGATATTCTACTTTTTTTCTTTATTTATTCTCTAATTTCTCTTTCTATATTCTCAGAAGACTAAAGGCTTAAAAACTGTTAATTTGCAAAGCATTTTCGAAGCGTAATTTGCTGCTAAAGATGCGATCCCGTTCTGGCTTTCATCGCACCACTACAAGCGTACCCTACCTTCTGACCGTGTGCCGTACGCGCTGCCTGGCCGGCGCGGGCGCTCTCCACCGAAAATTCATTTCACCGGGACCCAAAAGCTTGGGTCACAAACAGAAAATCCGAGGTTCAAATCCCGGTGCGAAAATTCTACTTTTTTCATTAATTATTCTCTAACTTCTCTTTCTATATTCTAAGTAGAATAAAAACTTGAAAAGTATTATTTTACAAAGTATTTTCGCAGCTGGCTAATGTACGATGTTGGTCTTCTGCCTTTTTATACATAAACAGAAATAATTCCTTGAAATGCTACTTACAGAATAAGCTCCTTTCTAGGATGGACTCTTTAAAATTCACGTCACAATGAACAGTTACAGAATCGGTGATTTTCGTTTCAGGTAAGCGAGTCGCCCGCTCCGTTATTACGGTCGGCTTACCACTCGCACCCCGAATTACTATATTGAGGTTTGAAAATAATATCGACAGGTCTAGAAAACCGCACAATTTTCACATTTCTCATTATAGCTTGATCAGAGTATTGCCGATGGATTATGTCGACGACAATAAGTCCAAACAAGAAACAATACAGTCTATTTTTTATTATGAAAACACGTTTAGAATTTCAGTGTTCCCCGCATTAAGGGGTTACCGCAGTCAGTAATTAAGGTTTTTACCTACCCGGGAGCCCTTCCGTTCCCCTATTTTTTATTTTTGAAATTTTGTAATCACAGTCTCATTTTTAGCATCGCTAAACTCACTGCCGCTTTGCTATACCCATGCTTTACGGGCCCGCAAGCGGGCCCGCGCTACTCTACCCCCCACCAATACTAATACCCGGGACAAGTTGGGAAGTGGAATGCGTTGTGTCGGTATAAGTCGACAGAAATATTGTTAATAGGGGGGACCGTGGTAAAGTGATTAAAAAAGGTGTACCCGTTTATGCACAATTACCCCAGTATCTTTTGAACGCATTAATTGCCGAAGCTATAATTTTATATTTCGGGTCTGTCCACAACCCTCGTAATACCCACCAAGTTTCATCTCGATCGGCCACCGGTTGGGGCTAGATTAGTGCGGAGGGCGCGCAGGCGCGTAAAGCATGGTAGCGAACCGATGTGAGTTTGGCGATGCTAAAAATGAGACTGTGGTTACAAAATTTCAAAAATAAAAAGTAGGGTAACGGAAGGGCTCCCGGGTAGGGAGGCCAGCACCAACGTCCAAAAAAAATTTCCGAAATAATTAACAATTTTTTATTAATATTTCGGAAACTAATAAATACCCGAAGCTACAATTTTAGATTTAGGGTTCACACCCCCTCCCCACCCCTCCCACAAAACCTCATCTCGATCGGCCACCGGTCCCTTTCGGAAGTACAGCCGAAAACATTAATTTTTTGGAAAAGCATATGTTAGTTTTTTGTGTTGCAAAATGGGATTTTTGCAAATAATTCATTCTAGTTCACACGATAACCACACAGATTAAGAAAAATTTTGCGCTTTTTGTTTCCGATGACTGCGACAGCCAGAATCATGTTCGCCAGCTACAAACTTTTTTAAACCCTTCTTACTGCTATCATTATAAATTTTAACAAAATTATTATTATTGCATACAAAAATTTAAACATTTTTCAAATCTCAATTAACCCTCCGTATCCTGTGCCTGAGTCAATTTAAACACACTGCTTGAGGTCGCTAACACTCGGTGATGGAACTGTGTATGTAAGTCGCGGTCAAGCGATTATTTAGCTGTCGGGGGTGTCATAAAAGCATAAACTGGGCCTTTCCAGTGACCGTGTTGGGGCAACAATGGGAAGCTCGGGACAATACCATATTTTCCTTGGAGAAAACAAAATGGGCATACGGCCTCTGCAGTCATAGAATTCTCCACCACGAGACCTTATACCGAGCAGTGGGGAATGAAAATACCACGGTCGAGCTCGAAGGCGCACCGACTGCTCTAGGGCAGACTTATAGCGAATTCGGTACCTCGCACTGATTCCGCACTGGTGCCAGAAAATGACTTGGATTGGTTGTTTCTGATAGAAACGAAGATAGCTCTATAAGAATCAACCAATCCAAGTCATTTTCCGGCACCAGTGCAGAGTCAGTGCGAGGTACCGAATTCGCTATTAGTGTGTACCCCTGGTGTATTTCTTACTTCATACCAAACAACTTTGTACGAAACGTGGCAATTGTCAGAATGTTATTCCGTTTGGGTCCGAATATTTTTGGCGTTGTCACATTTTGCCACATTCAAAATTGTTTTATAAATACAGACCCTCAAAGTACACAACTTTCCTCGATCTTTTGAAAATTACCTTTCGTATTTGGCAAAATGATATTTAAATCCTCCTTATTTTCAAATGGACTGTAACATATTTCAATTTGAACAAAATCCCAAGAGTTTATCCAGATATTATCTTTGCCCATCTCTGTTCTCCAGCCGCTTCGCCGTGATTCATTCAAGCCTCCCTGACGACAAAATAGTAATACGGGAAATGCGGCAACAGCGCGATGCGACTCTCCATACGTATCGGCAACTATGTTTTTCCTACATTTATCGGCTAGCTTGGACTTCCACCGGTTCTGATGCTACATGGGGCGAATATACCATAAGCGCCGGTGGCGGAGAATCCTTGAAGCCTCATTCTGCCATTTCTCGATTCTGACTCAGTACACGATTCATAAATTCATTATTATTTCAACGTACGGTTCAAACGCACCAGACCACCCTGCACGAATGTCTACTGGAGGCAACTATACCCTCAAAAACTTCCTTCTTGCCGATTCCAGGACGAAAGTTGGTTGAAACGGTTTCGCGTATACGTACACGCTTTTCCTAGCTTGTGTGAGCGTACGCACACATTCAATGCCCGGTGAGACGGCAGCCTTAAGAGTGTTAAGAGAATTCGGCATGCTAACGCCATCTCCGAGGCGTACCGCTAATTAGACAATGGCACCGGTTCGCTGACTCATGTGGAGCGTCGAAAACGGCCCCTTCCACCGCCTTACAACCGATGGAAGGGGGACTGCTTCTTCCTTCCAGGAAATCGGCCCGATTTCCTGGATCGCTCTATGTACGCGCTACTTGTCGACGAGCCGTCTTCTAAGTGGCTTTGCTATATCGCTGCTATACTTTTGCTTTGCTTAGGGAATCGGGCCGATTCCGCGTGCTATGAGTTTTGCTAAACTAGATTAAGCCTACGGCGTAGGAAAGTCAGTGTTTCGTCTCTTTGTTAACTTGTGCGTACGTTCCTCTTTATTGTAACAACTGTAAATAGTGTAAATTAATACTAAACTAGTGCTTAGAATTAGGGGTCACAAATTTATCGAAGCCCTCTCGCGAGTTCCCTTTCCTGCGACGTGCGCGTTCCGTTATTTTCTAAACAAAGAGTTTATTAAAATATTTATCTGAAATTACCGTTGCATACGTTCCCGTATCTAATTCCATTTTTAGCTTAATCCCGTTTATGATTAATTCAAGGAACATAGGTTCAGCCTGATCATTACCACTAATATACTTTACATGCTTATCGTCGAAATCAAGTTTATTGAAGTCGTTGCGGTGTGAATTCGGCTCTGGACCCTGGTCTGCTTCGGCATCGTCCTGCATCTGCTTGACTTGTTGTTGGGTCGACCCCTTCCGGCACGTCGCCTGTAGGTGCCCTTTCTTACCGCAGTTATAGCATGTGTAGTTTCGAAAACGGCACTCGTCACTTGTGTGGTTCGTGTAACGTCCCACGCGGACTCGAACCCGGTTTTACCGACAGTCGGTAAAACAGCAATACATTATAACACGCGTAGAATCACTGTACATATTATTACATATAAAATTATAATTAAGCGAATATAAAAAAGACGAATATTACGAAACACATTAGGAATAGTTGATTATAAGCGTTGTTAAGAATATAAGATTGAACGTAATGTTCTTCAAACTAAAAGAATTGATTGCGCTCGGTTAATTTTAGAGAGATGGGATGCTCGGGTAATCGAACTGGTTACGACACGTGTTCAAAGAAAAAGTGTATTTCGCTCCGATCCTCAGAATCGAACAAAATTGGAGACGATAGTTCGTCTCGTCGACACAAAATTGTACGCAATCGTACAAAGAAGAAGTCGTACAAAATAGAAATCGCACAAAAGAAAAAATCGGCTCGAAGCCCGAGACCGAAAATCGTACTCGCGAGGTAATCAACAGCGTGTTTACACTTGCGGTGCGCGAACAGGAAGACGCCAAACCGCTATCTCTCGGATCACCGTGCGGATCGGTAACCCCCGTCCCGCCGCGCCCGCGGCCCGAGCTACTCGGTCCACCCGAACCGCGGGAACGACGAAAACAGCCGGGCCAATCCTCTGTTGTTCGCGCTAGAGCGCCAAATACAAAGATCTAATGTACACTATATACAACTTACAAACTAACATGAAAAAAGGGGAAATATAAAATAAACTAATAAAGGAAACGGCACGGATAAAAATGTCTCATTGTCCCGCTATCGCGAACATGCCGCCCGCCTCGTCCGAGGACACGACGACGAAACAAAACGGCAAACTTGCAGAATTAAACTGCCAAACGCGCGCCGCCCGCCATGACGACCGGGCGCGCCGCAGATGTCACGGCGCATCGGTCTGTGGAACAGAGTTTCCCACGGCGGTGATCGTCGTTGATAGTTCGTTGTTAGTCCACTCCGGCAAAGGGCAGAGCGTGCCGATGGAGCGGGTGGACGTCTTGGTGGATGTGCGAATCTTGACCACTCTAACGAGACCATCTTTCCCCGGATGAATCTCCAAAATTCGAGCGAGGGGCCATTTTGTAGGCGGTAGAAGCTCGTCCTTAACAAGAACGAGGTCCCCCACCTTCCAATTGAGACGGCGTCTCCTCCACTTGGGAAGCTGCTGCAGCTGGTGGAGATACTCCTTCGTCCATCTGAGCCAGAAATGATCGCGCAGATTAGATATAAGTTTCCACCGTTTCAACCCATGCACAGACATATTCGCACAGTTCGGTTCAGGGATGGAAATTAGAGGTTCGCCAACCAGAAAGTGGCCCGGAGTTAACGAGGTAAGGTCGGAGGGATCGTCAGATATAGGGGTAAGTGGTCTCGAATTGAGGCACGCCTCGACTTGACACAACAGTGTAGCCGTTTCCTCATATGTCAAGGTATGGTCACCGATGACCCGTCGAAGATGGTATTTGGCCGATTTTACGGCAGCCTCCCACAGCCCTCCGAAGTGGGGTGAATACGGTGGTATAAAAGACCACTGGGTACCATCCATGGCCAAGGTCGCAGAAACCTCCCCATAAAAAACGGACGCCGCCTTGAAGAGGGACTGCAACTCCCCGTCGGCGCCTCGGAAAGTCGTCGCGTTGTCGCTCAGCAGCTCGGAGCAATGACCTCGACGCGAAACAAATCTGCGAAAAGAGGCAATGAAGGTAGCCGAGGTGAGATCGGAGACAACCTCAAGGTGGACAGCCTTTGTGCACAGACACACGAACACCGCAATGTATCCTTTGTAGGATTTGTGTCCTCTCCCTTTCGCAGTCCGAAGCATCAAGGGACCAGCGTAGTCCACACCGCTCTTGAAGAAGGGTCTGGATGGCTGCAGTCTGGATGCAGGGAGGCTACCCATTTGTTGGTGTCCTGTGGTCCCCCTGAACCGTAGGCATTGAAGACAATTGTGAATAACCTCTTTAATTAAGGCACGACCTTTTGGGATCCAATACCTCTGTAATAAAAAGCAGCGAGATAAAGTAAAACCCCCGTGCAACATGGTCAAATGAGCGTATTCTGCCAGCAGCTTTGCTAGTGGCGAGTATCGGCTTATGACGATAGGATATTTGTGATCTACAGGCAGCGAAGCCTGACTCAACCGGCCGCCGACTCGAATGAGCCCTTGATCGTCAAGGAAAGCTCGAAGAGGGGCTAAGGGAGAAGCCACCTTGATCGACCTTCCCTTAAGAAGATCGCCTCGCTCCTCCGCGAATGTGTCCAACTGGCTGAGTCGATAGAGCAACACCCTGCTTTCAGTCAGCTCATTGGTAGTAAGAAACCCAGTCAGTTTTCGAGAGCCGTTTCGAAGGTTAAAATGAAACCTGCGGATGAGTGCAGTAACTCGCAGGAGCCGAGAAAACGTGGAGAACCGTGAGAGCAGCTCATTGTGGGTTCTCTCGCGCACAGTGTGCATGACAGTACTTCTCTGTTCAGAAGAGGCCTCCGACGTCAGAACCACCGTGGATTTGGGCCATTCCGACGAGCTTCGGGTCAGCCATGGAGGGCCCTGCCACCAGAGGTTGAGTCCTTGAAGCGCGGACAGATCCACGCCTCGCGTGGCCAGGTCCGCGGGATTGTCCTGCGTACGAACGTGTCGCCAGTGGGTATCAGGTAATAGCCTTTGGATTTCTGCAACCCGATGCGCCACAAACGTTTTCCAGCGGGACGCATGAGATGTGATCCAGGCAAGCACTACTGACGAGTCAGTCCAGGCGACCATTCTGATGCCGGGTAGACCCAATTCCCTCTGTGTGCACGTCAGTAAACGTGCAAGTAAAACAGCACCACACAACTCGAGCCGAGGCACACTGACTACCTTGACAGGAGCGACTTTGGTCCTAGCGACAAGAATATTGGAGTATGTGAGATTTTGACTGGGATTGTGGACGCGAAGGAACACCACAGCGCAGTAAGCCCTTTCCGACGCGTCACAAAACCCATGAAGCTCGACTTGAGATTCGGTCGGATCATAGAAGATCCACCGAGAGACTCGCACGACGTCGAGTGACGTTAAGTCTTTGCGAAAGGAGTTCCAAGAAGCAGTCAAGGTTGCGGGGATTCGTTCATCCCAGTCCACCCCGGCGAGCCAGAGGTCCTGCATGAGGATCTTTCCCCTTATAAGCACGAGGGCGACCCAGCCCATGGGGTCAAAGAGCCTCGCCAACTCCGAAAGCACCCGACGTTTGGTCCAATGAGCATCGTCCGAGGTCGAAGGCAGTCCTGGTCCTTTCACGGACAACACATCCGAAGTGGACGTCCAGAGTAGTCCTAATGCTCCGTGCTGATCCGCCTCCTGAAACAGTTTGGAGCGCTCCGACTCCTGTGGATCCAAAAGTGAGTTGTTGGTGGCCCACTTGCTCAACTGAAACCCTCCAGCATTGAGGATACCGGTGAGCTGCTTCTGGATCTCTTGGGCCTGCCCCAAGTCGTGGCCGCCAGCTAGGAGGTCGTCAACATAGGAGTGCTCCAGAAGCACTTGTGAGCCAAGAGGGAATTGTTCCTTTTCGTCTTGTGCGAGCTGTCGCAACACTCTCAGGGCCAGGTACGGCGCGGAGGTTGTGCCGTAGGTCACGGTGTTCAACCGGAACGTACTCAGCGTAAGGCTGGGGTCAGCGCGCCACAGGATACACTGCCAGTCTCGATCAGCTGTTTGCACCAGGATCTGCCGAAACATTTTTACAATATCCGTGGAAAAGGCAAATTGGAACAATCTCCACCGGGTCAACACGCTCCACAAAGAGGCCTGTAACTTTGGGCCTGGCAACAGCAAGTCGTTCAGCGAAAGACCTGAAGAAGTGGCACAAGAAGCATTAAAAACAACTCTAATTTTACGTTTCTCCCCTTCACCCTTCCACACAGCGTGGTGGGGGAGATAGTACAGAGGGGAGGCACTGCCCGATCCCTCCTGCACGAGTTCCATGTGCTCCAGTTGGAGATATTCGTTCAGAAAGTCGCAGTACTTATCGCGTAGCACTGGATCCTTCTGCTGACGCCTCTCATTGTTAAGCAACACTCTCAATGCAGCAGGTCTAGACGATCCCAAGGCCTTAGGATCTTCTGGACGAAACGGAAGGCAAACCACATATCTTCCGACCTCATTCCGCCGGTGAGAGGTCTGGAAATGCTCCTCGCACCAGAGTTCTTCAGAACTCAGCGGTGACGTCTCCTGTACGTCCTCCAGTTCCCAAAAACGCTGCAGTTGGACCGAGATTGGGTCCTGGGTGCTCGTGTGGTAGACCCGTCGAGTTGAAGCATCCGCAACGTCGGCATCCGAAGACGCCGGACCAAATAAGACCCAGCCGAAGGGTGTATGGGTAGCTGCAGGGGTGCCCCTGGGTCCCTGGCGCGTCTCTCCCACTAGTGCACTGCAAACGTCTGCACCAAGTAAAATGTCGACCCGCGACGGCGTGTGGAACTCAGCGTCGGCGAGCTGAAGGCCCGTTATATGAGGCCAGTCGATCATGGAGGCCACGCGGGAGGGTGTCGGGGGCATCACCTCTCGAGTCACCAACGCATGAAACGGTAGTTTAAAAGAAGAGTTAAAATCCGCGGTCAAGATCACTTCCACTTCGTGTTTGGCCGTTCCGACGTCTCGACCCTGAAAACCAGCAAGCTGCACATGCGTCGACCTTCTCTTCAAATGAAGGGTTTGAGCTACCCATTCACTGACGAACGACGCATCAGCTCCCTGATCCAGTACCGCTCGAACCGACACGAATTTGCCATTGGGGGCCAATAGGCGCACACGAGCCGTTGCCAAAAGGACCAAACGCTTGGCACAAATGGAGTTCACCAGAGCTTTAGAGGTAGATTCTGGTTGAACGTCGTTATTCTTGTCCGTCCTGACCTCCGTAGGTGCGTAAGCGTCGTGCAGTAACGTGTGGTGCTTTGAATCGCACACCAGGCACCGATATGCGGAAGGGCAAGCCGACACAACATGTCCGAGGTTCAAACAAGATAAACAAACGCCTACCTTAACTGCCTGGGCCTTGCGATCGCTGGCGCTCATCCCTTTGAATTTCGGACAATAGTTCAAATTGTGAGTGCCCTGACACAGCGGGCATTGACGATTGGGTTTGCCCTTCTTAGGCGGGGCTTCAACTTTCACCGGCAACGCGGTCCTAGAACGGTCGGACGTCTTCGTCCTCCCTTTTGCGTCGCATTGCTTCGAGGGCGGAGTTGGCTCCTGATTGTGCGCAGCGTAGAGTGCATGGACCCGATTCTCGAAGAAATCCTCGATGTCAGAAAATTTGGGGCACGTCGTGCGGTCGGTTAGTGTGATCTCCCAGTCGAGGCGGGACGTGGAGTCCAATTTTTCAGCGAAGAGGAAAACGAACCATTCATCCCATTCCGCTACAGGTCGTTTCAAGGACGTAAAGGACACGATCGCCTGACGAAACTCATCGAGCAGGCGTTTGATATCAGCAGGGCACGCCTTAGTCACCGGAGCACAATTCACCAGACTCCGCATGCGCTCAGCAGAAAGAATACGTTGGTTTTCGTACCTTTTTTGTAGACTGCTCCAAGCGCCGTCGTAGTTTGCCGCGGTGATGTTAGTGCGCTCTAACATCGTCGCTGCCTCACCCGTCAGGGCCGACTTTAAATATTCCAACTTCCTAACTTTGGAAATGCGGGTAGAATCATGAATCAATGACCGGAAGCGATCACGAAAACTCTCCCACGCCAGAAGATCTCCCGAGAATGTCGGTAGTGAAAGCTTCGGAAGGGCGGAATCGTGGTCGTCCGCACCTCCGGAAGAGGAATCACCCGTAGTAGTTGCACGTGCTGAATTCGGTTCCAATTCACGCTGCATGTCCCTCAACGTGGCCGAATGTTGAAGGTAAACCTCCTCAACGTCCGCGTACCGATCATTTTTAACGTAATCAGTCGCGGAGGCCCCCGGTGCGCGAATCACACTGCGATGACCCAACATAAAGGTCTTCCAATAGCCCTCTAAAAGCTCCCTTCGGGCTTCCAACACCGAAAGGGTTATATTGGTTTTCCCCATCTTGCGTAGGTTGATCAGGAACCGCTCAATACGACCGGCGGTTTCGTCTTGCTCGAGAAGGAGATCATCCAGCGAGAACTCCATCTTTCACCCGGAAACGAACACGTGTACGCTAGTACGACGAAAAGAAATTCGGAGCACACTCGGAACCCACACGAACACCGTCGCGAGGTAGCACAGAATCGGCTCACTTTCCCGAAGCACCGAACGGAAGTCGCGGAAAAGAAGCGGAAACGCGCCGAGCTCTTCACTACGCGCTTGCTACACGTGCCGTGGAAGCTTCTAGAAGGTTCGCGAAGCACACACACGCGAACACGAACCGGTAAGGATCCGATTTAATCCGGAGCATCCAAAGAAATCCGGACAAATCCGGCTCGAAGGACCAGTAAATGAACGTAATGTTCTTCAAACTAAAAGAATTGATTGCGCTCGGTTAATTTTAGAGAGATGGGATGCTCGGGTAATCGAACTGGTTACGACACGTGTTCAAAGAAAAAGTGTATTTCGCTCCGATCCTCAGAATCGAACAAAATTGGAGACGATAGTTCGTCTCGTCGACACAAAATTGTACGCAATCGTACAAAGAAGAAGTCGTACAAAATAGAAATCGCACAAAAGAAAAAATCGGCTCGAAGCCCGAGACCGAAAATCGTACTCGCGAGGTAATCAACAGCGTGTTTACACTTGCGGTGCGCGAACAGGAAGACGCCAAACCGCTATCTCTCGGATCACCGTGCGGATCGGTAACCCCCGTCCCGCCGCGCCCGCGGCCCGAGCTACTCGGTCCACCCGAACCGCGGGAACGACGAAAACAGCCGGGCCAATCCTCTGTTGTTCGCGCTAGAGCGCCAAATACAAAGATCTAATGTACACTATATACAACTTACAAACTAACATGAAAAAAGGGGAAATATAAAATAAACTAATAAAGGAAACGGCACGGATAAAAATGTCTCATTGTCCCGCTATCGCGAACAAAGATAAAATATAAGTTAATAAGCGAGAAAACCACTGCGCGTGCGCCAATCCGCCAAAACTATGGTATAAAAGGAGGTGTACGTAGCACAGTGGTTCAGTCAAGACTCTGCTTGCGAATGCACAAGCATAGAGGTAGCTAAGGTCTGACCAGTAAGATTAAGCTCGCTCCGGAGACGGTAGCGGCTGGTCTTCAGTGGATAGATACAGGTGCTCCTTTATTGATTGTGTATTCAAAGGTTATAGAACCTCGCTCTTGCAAAGGCATTAAGCTCGCTCCGGAAACGGTAGCGGCTGGTGCACTTGGTAAAAGCAAGGTCGTAAGAGTATAGAACTCAAACTCTGCCACGAGTAATAAGCTCGCTCCGGAAACGGTAGCGGCTGTTCTTACTGCAGACGTTGCCAAGAGTATAAGCTCGCTCCGGAGACGGTAGCGGCTGTACACTGCAACACACATACATGTCTTGTACATAATACGACACATATACAGGGTGTCCCAAAAATGTCGGACTTCCTTGAAAGGGGTTACTCAGGGGGTGATTTGAAACAACTTTTTCCTTAGCGAAAATATTGTCCGAAGCTTCGTTAAGGAGATATTAACAAAAAACCCCGACCAATCAGAGCGCGCGCCTTCCGCCTGAGTTCCCGCGGTAGCGTTGGCTACGAGGTAGGCGACCGCGCTTGTGCTACGAACGTACGAACAAGCAAGTCGGCATGCATCGAAGGAAACCGCGTTACACAGTTTTTTTTTAAAGCAGAATCTTAAATAAGAATAATTTGAAGTGAGAGGACAAGAAGTACGCAAATTTCGTTTTTAAATAAGGCATAAACGAAAAGGTAACGTAACAGATAATGTACGACAAGTGATCGTAATTCGTTATTGAGGTAAAAATCCGTAGTTTAAGAACGGCCAACACAACTAAATTTAAAAAATAATATTAGGTGTATGAATAAATTCTTTCCGACTGGAATTTCTATCGCGGTGGTATTCAGAAGCTGCCAGAAAAATGGCAAAAGGTAATTAACAATAATGGAAATTATTTCGATGATCGAGTTGTTTTCATATTTTTTAAATCGAACCGTTATTGTACCCTAAAATCGGAAAGAATTTATTTTCACACCTAATAATCACCAATAAATTAAATAAAACTCACCCTTTCGGACATTCCTTTCCTTGCTTTCCTTCCCTTTTCGGAAACCTGTGTCAGTAGGGCACTGTACCGATCCTGGTCATCGGCGTCCAGTGCTCAGCTGATCGCAGGGTCAATGTACCGAATATTCACTTCACTGCACGGCTACTAACACTGATCACTGAATTTATTTTTCACGGAACGTGTTGTTCCTACGTTATAAAAATTGGTGCCCGCGAAAGGGGCCGATTACTGTTAATTACTGGGACGAGATTACTACTATTACCCGGCGAAAAGAAAACTCGCCACAACAGTAGCATGTTACCTGTCTCTTGCCAGTCGGCTGCTGTTTACGTTGTTGTTGATGTCCGCTAGCTGTTGGACTCTGCTGCCCGTGCTGCTTCTGTTTATATCCGCTCCACCTTTTTTGTGGTTTCGGGGATTGAAAAGCGAATACTTCGCTTTTGGCCGTTTTATTTTCTAATACTTGCTGTGTACTTATTGCATCCTTTTCGGCTGCTTCTCGGGCCACGGCTTCCTTATATGCTGTTTCATAGTCTAATTTTTCAATGCGAAACAGCGCTGCTTTGGTGTCGTGGTCTCTCAACCCACTCACTAATTGATCCCTAAGTGCGATTTTTATGTTTTCAAAATTGCACTACATTGCTAACTTTTTCAATTTAGCTGCAAATTCAGCAACGGATTCATTTGGCCCTTGTTTAGCTGCATTGAACCTGCACCTTTCCATGATTTCGGATTCAAATGGCTGGACATTATTTCCGCCAAATCCTTGAATTTGTGTGTAGACAGTTTTTTTGGAGCGACTAATTGTTTTATCAGATCGCACATGCGGCAACCTAACCACCAATCTCGCTCGGGCTCGTTCGGCGCTACTCGGCCACAGCGCGACGGTGTATCCGACCGTTGTTGTACGCATACATCACAAGAGCAATATGTAGTAGTAGCATTGGCTCACTGTAGTGATGTATGTCACTAATCACACGTCATGTGTAGCGTCATGGACGCCCCTTTAACGTCGCGCGGTATCCCTGACGACGGGAACGGGAGTGGGAGAACGCCACAGAGCACATGTGCTCTGTCTTGGGCAGCCCTGCTTCACATGGTTGCATGATTGTAAAGCAAAGCCACGGCATATGCTCTCGCCTAGATCATTTTCACGAAATATTGTAGAAGTGTTCACCAAGGGAATGCCAATTCTGCGTCGTGGAGCACTGGCCACCATGCATGTGTATTAAAGCGGTCTAAATTGAATGAGCCAGATGTACATACAGTAAATTCTTCTTACAGCCCCGACGGATGTTACCGTCGGCTACGAAAGACTCAACACTAAGTTGCCGTCAGCTACAAACGAGAGAAAGCATGATACTTTGTCTCGCTTCGCCTTTCACGTGCATACGCTCGGTCTCTTCGAGCTCGACCCACGTGCGTGACTACATACAATGTATCAGCGAAGAGGCAGAGCGTACGCACGGAGTCGGTCACGCTCCAACCGACTAACAAGGTGCACGTCTTCGATAACGTGTTTAACGTATAAAAGCAAACGCAGTATTCTTCAATAACTTTCTTGAAAATGGTCTAAACCATAGACCGAAACGTCGAATTATAATTATTGCAAAATAGCTTTTATTTAAGTGTTTACATGACCGAACCTACGCGCTGATATCACTTTTTGGTTTTTATATTCCTGTATTACGTATGATAAAAAATAATCCGAGTAAGGTCGAGTTTGAACTTATTTTCATTAGGAAATTCTTGGCAATTTATTGGTAGTATTCTATTGAAGATCGAGAAGAAATATAGAAATTATAATTTTCATTAGTAAATAACTCATGTCAGGTTCGGTTGCCGTATGAGTGAAGAATCGCTGGGGCGCCGAATTCCGAGCTCAATTTGTTTTCATAGCAAACATTTGGGGATATTTATATAATATTTTCCATGGTTTCCAGAAAATATAGGGTTGAAAACACATTAAACCTATCACCGCGCAGGCTGGAAATTTCCTGACATGAAAACACGTCAACGCTTCACAGCGTTAATTGTAAATTGAAAATTCTACACCTTGAAAATAAATAGTAATTCAATTGTAACTGTGCCATAAATGTAAATAGTTATGTGCCCCAAAATTCAGGGACTTCTCGGAACATGCGATATCCTGATACATAAAAACATCGAAAAGTCCTTTACCGTTTTGGGATCCGAAGCTTCGTTGTCGAGATATTAACAGTTGAATATTCGCGGTGGAACTTCCGGGCTACGCAGTTTAAAGCCGAAACAGCTGAGCGCGGAGCAGTGACTCCTCATACGCACACACAGGAGGTGCGTGTGGAGCAGGTTTACGCACACACAGTTGAACAGACCGCGTTGGTTACGGTGTCCCTTATAAGGACTTTTTTCAAATTTAAGAATTTGGTTCAAGACGCCCCCTGATTTATTTCCTTTTGGTGTGGTATAACGCCTTCTGTTTTCAATACAGAAACGAAAGAGTTTGGCAAAACGTGTTAAGCGATTCTGTGACGCTGAGTGGCGCCCACCGCCATTGAGTACCACTATAAGAAGTGGCTATTGAATGTTACAAATCAGAAAAAAAGTTAAATTTTGTTGGACAGTGTTATCGACATCTTATCGATGACTTATTGATACTTAACGATATATCGATAATATCGTTAAAATATCGTTAAATGGTGGAAGAACGAAGGTGGTACAAGTTTTCCATTTCTCCAGTCTTTGGACTATGGCGGTAAAATATTTATACACTGCAGCAACCTCTGTTCCAAGTGAACGATTATTTTCTATGGTGAACAAAAAAAAAAATTAAAAAAGTTGACAGTATATCGTAACTTTAAGCTTCTTGAGGCAGGGTTCAGAATAATCCGTTTGTGCCGACATTTTCCATACTTACTTAGCACACCAAAATGAATAAAATTAGCGGGCGTCCCAACATTTTATCGCACCTTCAATTCTAAGGGACAAATTGAACTCCACGGTCCGGAAGTTCCATCGTTAAGGGGGGCAACCACTTTAGGAGACCGAAAATTAGATGATTTTTGGGATTTTTTTTTATTGCGAAAAAAAAACGGAAATTTCCGCAACTCTAACAATAATTTTTTCATGTTTTCATATATCTCTGGTAATTTTTTCAAGTTGTTTCATCCATTGTATTAAGGTGTAATCCGCTGTGTCCCTTGGCGTGTCCTCATCGTCGTTGTCGACTTGCGGGAATCGTGCAGCTCGCAATTAGCATCTGAAATAGTCCAAAAAATTTTGATACATTCTTGAGATGTTTTTTAAGAACATGAACTTAAATTTTGAAAAGAAATCGAGAATTTAATGTTGGAACGTGTTTGAAACGAAAATGATCGATTTTTAGCATTTTGTTTCCCGGCATTTTGCAGTAATAAATATGTTTTAAACAATCTAAGCTTTGCAACTTTAGGTTCATGTTTTAATAAATTATATTATGTAAACGTGTTCCAAATTTAAAGATGATCCATCAATTAGTTTTTGAGTTATGATTCCCGCAAATTGAAAAAATGTCGTTTCGAGAAAAACACGTTTAAAGTTTCACAAACGAAAAACTCAAACTCAAATGTGTTTGATTAATCAGCGATTCCACCCCAAAGCAAAGGTACTATGCTCTACGTCACCAGGTGAGTCATAAAAAGGGACTACCTGACTCAGCGCTCGTGGATACCTGGGCGCGCTTGGGAGTCGAGCGGAGAGTCTTTATCATTTATATACATACCGTTAGAAGGAATCCGAATATCGTTTTGAAATTTTCAGGGTATATTCTTAAGATATTTTGCTAATGATTTATGAAATAAAAAAAAATTGATTTTTTGAAGTATCTAAAGTGGTTGCCCCCCTTAATATTCTACTGTTAATATGTCGAGAATGAAGCCTCGGATCCTAAAACAGTAAAAGACTTTTCAATGTCTTTTGGGATTAGGACATAGCATGTTCCGGGATGTCTCTGAATTATGAGGCTCCCTGTATATGGAGAATATTATGCGATAATATGAATTTCAGGTCTCAAGTGTGCGTAGCCACTCCTCTTTATCGCCGTATACCAGGAATGAGCGATTGGTGTCAGACTAACTGTCTCCGGTACCCACCAAATTGTCCAACAGCTATCTGCCAATGCCCGTAAGTTAATATACGTATTTATATATACCAATTGCGAATAGCAATTGATTTTTCATCTATTACAAATCATTACTTTGTACCTTCAAAGGGAAGTTCACAGCAATGGAGTTACTGATTTCAATAAACTTTAGTTTGATGTATGTAATTTAAAAATTAAATAATACATGTGTATGTGTTTGTATCAGTATGGACTATCTCTAATAATATTCAATGTTAAAAAAATAGTCAGCTGAATGTACTACTACTTGATTTTAAATAATAATAATCAGCGATATACAATATTAAGTGCTGAGTGGGAAGTGTGGTAATGGTATTGCCGTATAGCCGTAATGGTATTGTATGGTGAGCTTAATGTGCATGAATCGCTCCCGTATATAGAGTAGCTCCTTGCTGGAGAGACTTTTCACCCTCGCTTTAAGGGGGTAGGCACGTCACGTGACCTGGCCGATTTGGCAGGTCGGTATTACAGCAGGTTTTTTCTGCACAGAAATGGTAATACCGATAGATTGACGGCTGCCTGGTGAACGCGAGAGGGAGCTGTTTGCTATTTCCATATTCTATTCTGAATGTAGAAATAAATTTTCAGCTGTTGCGTTGTACTTGAAAAAAATTTAAACGTAAAGTCTGCTGGTAGTGCAATCGTAGAAAATTCATTGTACATTTTAATTACTTGAAATGTGCTTATGCTATAATATGTTAAGTTGGCAGTAAGGAGTTATAAGTGAAAAGAAAAAATAGATGAGGGAATGTCCCCAGAAAATGAAGTTTGTTATGTTAGGTTAGACATAGGGTTAGGTAATTTTTTTATTAGCAAAACACTGAAGCAGAACATGAAAGTTATACACTTATTATAAGATAATTAAACGTCCCATGCAGAAAGCAGTTATTGAACAAACATTATATATAAAATTGTGTTGGTGCAATAGTGACTTTAGATTGCAATTCCTTATTCAATAGCTTTTCATATGCGCTAATGCACTCGCCGGTGCTATTGCGATGTTGTCATCGATTATACAGAAACAGAATTTGTTTATTTTTCATCGCATCAATATGAAAGTGACACCAATGGATTACTGGCATTCTCCCAATTAAATTCACAGAAAATTATTTAAATCGGACTATTTTTAACGAATCGGGCTTTCAATTCTGCAAACAAATTTTTCACGTAATGTCCTTAATTATAGTCCGAGTTATATCATTTTTGGGGCCAATTTGATCGAGAAAGCATAAGGAATCGATTGAGGCCACTTTCGCAAAGATCTGATTAGAAATTGCAAAACTTCAGATTCATCAGTGCTTAGTGCGCAACATTGTATGGCCCCGCTGGTTTCGAGCGTCGAAGCCGACGAAACTCATTGTCAGCGAGACACATGAATGGTGTGGCAGGTATGGCGGGAGAATACCCCTCACGAAACTCACCGGCTTATACAGGGTGTCCGCGGGAAGACTGGACAGCTGAATATCTCCTAAAGTATTGGAGATAAAAAATTAAAAAAAATATGTAAATTAATGGTACGATGGGGCTGCTTAATTAGCCGCGACGGATTTTTTTTCGATTATTATTTTAGAAGATACGATGGTCAAGTTCGGTTCTTCAAATGGCACTAACTTTTCTGAAGTCCTGAGTTGATAGTGCGTTCCAAGACGAATTCAATAAGCTTTAATGTATACACTTGATTTCCACTGGTTTTTGAGATATTGCGCTTGCAAATTTGCTGATTTTCACTTGAAAAAAACCTCTGGAATAGCAAGGACCGGGGTCGGTCTTGCTGGCCCCACGGGTGGCAGTGCCTGCTGAAATAGATACCTACCTGCCAAAGGTCTACGCAGACCCAGGCTGGACAATTCTTTTCCGTCAGAAATGCTAATTAGGTAGGTACATCTGCGGTATCGAGAAGCGCACCGTTACTTTTATTTCGCACTTGCTTCTACGCTCGGATGGCCGGTTATTTTGGGAGGGGTGCAAGTTCGATTGGTTAGGTTAGGAGGTGTGAAAGTTGCTAGAATAAATTTCAACCATAGGGAGCAGATTGTATTAGAACCAATCGGATTTGCATCCCTCACAAACGGCTGCTCTCTTGAAGAGGCCCTCTTCACAGCAATGCCCACCTTCAATCGCACGGAATACGTCAACGCATGCTTTAGGTTTTGATATTGAAGCTCGTGTTTATACTCGAGAGGACCACGCGTCGACAGCGGGCTACCCCTTTTCTTCCTGTGTCTCCCCACGAGGAGTATTGCCGATGGATTGTAGGAGCGTAGATGTCTGGATGCCAGTTATTGAATTCAGGAGACGATAGAAACACTTTATTACAAAACACACATGTACTATAATTAAAGTAAATCGTATTCCTCTCGGGCAGGAGTACTGATAATGATCGAACTTGCGCCCCACTTCGCGCAGACCGATTACGCGGAGGGTAGTCGGGTGTCACACACTGCACAATTGATACAGGGTAACAATTCTGGAGCAACGCCCGTCAAGGAGATGCGGCCTGGTACCCCGTGACGAGGATAGCTCTTCGCAGTGCCTCGCCCGATTTTTATGGCTTTTTTCGGAAAAAGGTACGAATCCTGGGCCGAACGTAACGAATTGAAGAGTTTCAACCCTCGAAGGGTTTGGAATATCATTAAGAAGTGAAAAATGTACAGGATTTCGAATGTTTGCTTCTTTTCTTCATCGTATCGTGAAGGAAGTGACGCCAATGGATTCCTTATGCTTTTCCGATGAAACTGACACCAAGAACGACGTAATTCGGAAAATAATGAAGGAAATGAACAATTCATTTCCATAACCTCAAGCTAATTTCGTTAATAATAGTCTCATTTACGTGAAATTTGGTATGATTTTCATCGGAAAAACATAAGGAATCCAGTGGTGCCACTATCATATCGATACGATAAAGAATAAGGAATTATTTTATTTCCTAAACAGATACAGGGTAATTCTGGAGGTACGCCCGTCACCCCGTGGCGAGGACAACACCCCGCAGTGCCCATCGAATTTTATGGCTTTTGCCGGAAAAAGGTACGAATCCTGGGCCCAACGTAACGAATTGGGGTCGAGTCTCCGCAGTCGAGGGTGAAATATCCATTTCAGAGTATTAAGAAATTCTTTTCTTCATCATGTCGAAAGGGAAGTGACGCCAATGGATTCCTTATGTTTTTCTGATGAAAATCATACCAAATATCACGCTAATCGGATTACTTTGACACAAGCTATTTGTATTCCCTATGTAAAAGTTGCCCGATTTACACGACATTTGTAATGATTTTCATCAGAAAACCCCAAGGAATCCATCGGCGACACTTCCATATCGATACCATAAAGTATAAAGAATTATATTATTTCCATTGGCGTCACTTCCCTTTCGACATGATGAAGAAAAGAATTTCTTAATACTCTGAAATGGATATTTCACCCTCGACTGCGGAGACTCGACCCCAATTCGTTACGTTGGGCCCAGGATTCGTACCTTTTTCCGGCAAAAGCCATAAAATTCGATGGGCACTGCGGGGTGTTGTCCTCGCCACGGGGTGACGGGCGTACCTCCAGAATTACCCTGTATCTGTTTAGGAAATAAAATAATTCCTTATTCTTTATCGTATCGATATGATAGTGGCACCACTGGATTCCTTATGTTTTTCCGATGAAAATCATACCAAATTTCACGTAAATCAGACTATTATTAACGAAATTAGCTTGAGGTTATGGAAATGAATTGTTCCTTTCCTTCATTATTATCCGAATTACGTCGTTCTTGGTGTCAGTTTCATCGGAAAAGCATAAGGAATCCATTGGCGTCACTTCCTTCACGATACGATGAAGAAAAGAAGCAAACATTCGAAATCCTGTATATTTTTCACTTCTTAATGATATTCCAAACCCTTCGAGGGTTGAAACTCTTCAATTCGTTACGTTCGGCCCAGGATTCGTACCTTTTTCCGAAAAAAGCCATAAAAATCGGGCGAGGCACTGCGAAGAGCTATCCTCGTCACGGGGTACCAGGCCGCATCTCCTTGACGGGCGTTGCTCCAGAATTGTTACCCTGTATCAATTGTGCAGTGTGTGACACCCGACTACCCTCCGCGTAATCGGTCTGCGCGAAGTGGGGCGCAAGTTCGATCATTATCAGTACTCCTGCCCGAGAGGAATACGATTTACTTTAATTATAGTACATGTGTGTTTTGTAATAAAGTGTTTCTATCGTCTCCTGAATTCAATAACTGGCATCCAGACATCTACGCTCCTACAATCCATCGGCAATACTCCTCGTGGGGAGACACAGGAAGAAAAGGGGTAGCCCGCTGTCGACGCGTGGTCCTCTCGAGTATAAACACGAGCTTCAATATCAAAACCTAAAGCATGCGTTGACGTATTCCGTGCGATTGAAGGTGGGCATTGCTGTGAAGAGGGCCTCTTCAAGAGAGCAGCCGTTTGTGAGGGATGCAAATCCGATTGGTTCTAATACAATCTGCTCCCTATGGTTGAAATTTATTCTAGCAACTTTCACACCTCCTAACCTAACCAATCGAACTTGCACCCCTCCCAAAATAACCGGCCATCCGAGCGTAGAAGCAAGTGCGAAATAAAAGTAACGGTGCGCTTCTCGATACCGCAGATGTACCTACCTAATTAGCATTTCTGACGGAAAAGAATTGTCCAGCCTGGGTCTGCGTAGACCTTTGGCAGGTAGGTATCTATTTCAGCAGGCACTGCCACCCGTGGGGCCAGCAAGACCGACCCCGGTCCTTGCTATTCCAGAGGTTTTTTTCAAGTGAAAATCAGCAAATTTGCAAGCGCAATATCTCAAAAACCAGTGGAAATCAAGTGTATACATTAAAGCTTATTGAATTCGTCTTGGAACGCACTATCAACTCAGGACTTCAGAAAAGTTAGTGCCATTTGAAGAACCGAACTTGACCATCGTATCTTCTAAAATAATAATCGAAAAAAAATCCGTCGCGGCTAATTAAGCAGCCCCATCGTACCATTAATTTACATATTTTTTTTAATTTTTTATCTCCAATACTTTAGGAGATATTCAGCTGTCCAGTCTTCCCGCGGACACCCTGTATATCTAAACACGACCTTAGGGACCTTAGGGACCAGACCTCTTCGGCAGCCTGTGTATTACACATACGAACGCTCCGATCACACTGCTCTAACTGCTCCCCACTCCGTTGGCGGACTGGCTTGCCCTTGAATGGACTCGGAGTGGAATCCGAGTCGAGCTCGAATTAGCGCCGGTGCCGTGGAAACGAATGGTTGGACATGCCTGTTCTAACAAAGGACGGTCGGCAACGCGCAAATTCAGAAAATTATGCAACTCGGTGTGCAAGTAGGTGTAAGAGTAGTTCATCCGTAACGCACCCCTATTTTTGGTTGGTGCCATAATGCAATTTTTGGGGGTGAAATCACCCCTTGAAAAAATGTGGAATTTTCTTTTCCGCGGAATATTTCGAGAACGGTGAGAGATATCACAAAAGAAGTTTAAACAAAGGTTGCATCCTTTTTTTATATCTACAAAAACCGCTTAAAAATAATTTTCGAACGTTTTTATATTTTGTAAATATACAGGGTGTCCGCGCGTAGAGTGAACAGCTGGATATCTCCTAAACTATTGGAGATAAAAATATAAAAAAAATATGTAAATTAATGGTTCGATGGGGCTGCTTAATTCGCCGCGACGGATTTTTTTTTCGATTATTATTTTAAAAGATACGATGGTCAAGTTCGGTTTTTCAAATGGCACTAACTTTTTTGAAGTCCTGGGTTGATAGTGCGTTCCAATACGAATTCAATAAGCTTTAATGTATACACTTGATTTCCACTGGTTTTTGAGATATTGCGCTTGCAAATTTGCTGATTTTCACTTGAAAAAAACCTCTGGAATAGCAAGGACCGGGGACGGTCGTGCTGGCCCCACGGGTGGCATTGCCTGTTGTAACAGATACCTACCTGCCAAAGGTCTACGCAGACCCAGGCTGGACAGTTCTTTTCCGTCAGAAATGCTACTTAGGTAGGTACATCTGCGGTATCGAGAAGCGCACCGTTACTTTTATTTCGCACTTGCTTCTACGCTCGGATGCCCGGTTATTTTGGGAGGGGTGCAAGTTCGATTGGATAGGTTAGGAGGTGTGAAAGTTGCTAGACTAAATTTCAACCATAGGGAGCAGATTGTATTAGAACCAATCGGATTTGCATCCCTCACAAACGGCTGCTCTCTTGAAGAGGCCCTCTTCACAGCAATGCCCACCTTCAATCGCACGGAATACGTTAACGCATACTATTGTTTTGATATTGAAGCTCGTGTTTATACTCGAGAGGACCACGCGTCGACAGCGGGCTACCCCTTTTCTTCCTGTGTCTCTCCACGAGGAGTATTGCCGGTGGATTGTAGGAGCGTAGATGTCGGGATGCCAGTTATTGAATTCAGGAGACGATAGAAACACTTTATTACAAAACACACATGTACTATAATTAAAGTAAATCGTATTCCTCTCGGGCAGGAGTACTGACAATGATCGAACTTACGCCCAACTTCGCGCAGACCGATTACACGCGGGGTAGTCGGGTGTCACACACTGCACAAATGATACAGGGTAATTCTGGAGCAACGCCCGTCAAGGAGATGCGCCCTGGTACCCCGTGGCGAGGACAGCCTTCGCAGTGCCTCGCCCGATTTTTATGGCTTTTTCCGGAAAAAGGTACGAATCCTGGGCCGAACGTAACGAATTGAGGTCGACCCACCGCAGTTGAGGGTGAAAATGTGAAATATTACTTTCAGCGTAGTAAGAAATGCTTCATTCTTTAATGCATCAATATGAAAGTGGCATCAATGGATTCCTTATGTTTTTCCGATGAAAATCATATCAAATTTCACGTAAATCTGACTATTATTAACGAAATTAGCTTGAGGTTATGGAAATGAATTGTTCATTTACATCATTATTTTCCGAATTACGTCGTTCTGGGTGTCAGTTTCATCGGAAAAGCATAAGGAATCCATTGGCGTCACTTCCTTCTCGATACGATGAAGAAAAGAAGCAAACATTGGAAATCCTGTACATTTTTCACTTCTTAATGATATTCCAAACCCTTCGAGGGTCGAAACCCTTCAATTCGTTACGTTGGGCCCAGGATTCGTACCTTTTTCCGGAAAAAGCCATAAAATTCGATGGGCACTGCGGGGTGTTGTCCTCGCCACGGGGTGACGGGCGTAGCTCCAGAATTATCTGTTTAATACATAAACTAATTCTTTATTCTTTATCGTATGGATATGGGAGTGTCGCCGATGGATTCCTTGGAGTTTTCCGATGGAAATCATTACAAATGTCGTGTAAATCCGACAACTTTTGCATATGGAATAGAAATAGCTTGTGTCAAAGTAATCCGATTAGCGTGATATTTGGTATGATTTTCATCAGAAAAACATAAGGAATCCATTGGCGTCACTTCCCTTTCGACACGATGAAGAAAAGAATTTCTTAATACGCTGTAATGGATATTTCACCCTCGACTACGGGGGCTCGACCCCAAATTCGTTACGTTCGGCCCAGGATTCGTACCTTTTTCCGGAAAAAGCCATAAAAATCGGGCGAGGCACTGCGAAGGCTGTCCTCGCCACGGGGTACCAGGGCGCATCTCCTTGACGGGCGTTGCTCCAGAATTACCCTGTATCATTTGTGCAGTGTGTGACACCCGACTACCCCGCGTGTAATCGGTCTGCGCGAAGTTGGGCGTAAGTTCGATCATTGTCAGTACTCCTGCCCGAGAGGAATACGATTTACTTTAATTATAGTACATGTGTGTTTTGTAATAAAGTGTTTCTATCGTCTCCTGAATTCAATAACTGGCATCCCGACATCTACGCTCCTACAATCCACCGGCAATACTCCTCGTGGAGAGACACAGGAAGAAAAGGGGTAGCCCGCTGTCGACGCGTGGTCATCTCGAGTATAAACCCGAGCTTCAACATCAAAACCTAAAGCATGCGTTGACGTATTCCGCGCGAGAGAAGGTGGGCATTGCTGTGAAGAGGGCCTCTTCAAGAGAGCAGCCGTTTGTGAGGGATGCAAATCCGATTGGTTCTAATGCAATCTGCTCCCTATGGTTGAAATTTTGTCTAGCAACTTTCACACCTCCTAACCTATCCAATCGAACTTGCACCCCTCCCAAAATAACCGGCTATCCGAGCGTAGAAGCAAGTGCGAAATAAAAGTAACGGTGCGCTTCTCGATACCGCAGATGTACCTACCTAAGTAGCATTTCTGACGGAAAAGAATTGTCCAGCCTGGGTCTGCGTAGACCTTTGGCAGGTAGGTATCTGTTACAACAGGCAATGCCACCCGTGGTGCCAGCACGACCGTCCCCGGTCCTTGCTATTCCAGAGGTTTTTTCAAGTGAAAATCAGCAAATTTGCAAGCGCAATATCTCAAAAACCAGTGGAAATCAAGTGTATACATTAAAGCTTATTGAATTCGTATTGGAACGCACTATCAACCCAGGACTTCAAAAAAGTTAGTGCCATTTGAAAAACCGAACTTGACCATCGTATCTTTTAAAATAATAATCGAAAAAAAAATCCGTCGCGGCGAATTAAGCAGCCCCATCGAACCATTAATTTACATGTTTTTTTTATATTTTTATCTCCAATAGTTTAGGAGATATCCAGCTGTTCACTCTACGCGCGGACACCCTGTATACCGAAATACCTCTGGATAATCTCTTTTCATACATATATATAGTTTGTGTTAGATTTTTTTGCTAACAAATAAAACCTCTGTTAGGGAATTTGAAGTCCATTTTAGCAGTTTCCATTAATAGAATGGTTTCTTAAAGCCATATTTAAATTATTAGTTATATAAAGTTTAGACAGCTTTCAATTATTTACGCAAGACAGTACGTACCTAAAATTGCATCCAAGGTAAAACTCATTAAAGCTAAACCGCACGATAAATAATGCGTGAAGATTTACAATGACTTTGCATCATTTTAATTGTAATTGATAATATTTTTGTGCCACTGTAGCGGATCGTCGAAATAAACTTAACCATTGTTATTGTTAACTGTGAGTAATGATATTCACCCGCACGGACCACTCCTACACCACATTCACTTTTCGGTAAACATGTTTATGTACTCGCGTCTTTTGATTGATATAAATATTCCCGAGGATGTAGCTAATGGCAGTTACATTTTTGGCAGCAGTCAGTTACCATTCCATTGAAAAAAGTGAGTGATCATTGTTTGAAAGGCTTTTCGTTAAAATGCAGTCGATTAATGTTGCTAACGTAATACACATGTTAGCCACTACGTTTCAAATTGCAAGTATAACACAGACACCTATAAACTCGGTAGAAACGGAACTGCACAATGAAATTCGGGACATTATAAAAAAGGTTCAAAACATACATTCCATACCATTAATTGAACATGATTATGTGCTCGATTTTGCCAATCCATCAGAACCACATGGTGCACAAGTTGTAGAGTACATTATGCCTGCAGAAGAAGAAGAAGACAGTTTTGAACCTGCAGAATGTACTGTTGATGATGAAGGTGGACAAGTTGACTTAAGTTATAAGAGAAAAGCTGTAACGTTTTGGAAAAGCGCAAAAAAGGCACGTCGAACGCTTGCCAGTGTACAGAAAAATTATCGCATGGTTAATTCTTTGCAACAGCTATACAGGTGGGAGGCGAGTGTAGAGAGAGGTGGAACAAATGCAGATAAATTTGCATTTATTGCGGAATATGTACTGCAAAAGTTTGAAGAAGCTTGGGACAGAAGATGTTCATGACATGAATTTAAGATTGTGGGCCTTGGAGGCAACAAACCAAGTTGACCTACCCCAATTCGTGGCGGATAAATTGTGGATTTGGAACTTTAAGACTGTGCGAGTTGTTTAAACTTTTTTTCGATATCTCTCACCGTTCTCGAAATATTCCGCGGAAAAGAAAATTCTACATTTTTTCAAGGGGTGATTTCACCCCCAAAAATTGCATTATGGCGCCAACAAAAAATAGGGTTGTGTTACGGATGAACTACTGTACTTGCACACCAAATTGCATAATTTTCTGAATTTGCGGGTTGCCGAACGTCCCTTGTAAGTCAAACAAAAAATGAAAATGACTATATCTTTGCCTTGTCCAACGTGGCCTAACGCCTTAAGCAGATAATGAATTTATTTAGAACGATTTACTTAATAGCAATCTCTATCAATATTTCTGCATTTGTAATGAATGTAGTGAAGTAGGTAATGGAATTGGTTAAAACACTTGAAATTTAACTATTATTTAAAATACAAATTTATTACAAATTTTTTAGCGTGTCAAAACAGAGACTGATAAATAATTAGAGATGTAGTCGTTTATAGTAGTATTTTTGTAGTCGGCGACTAGTCGGCCAAAAGGCCTATTGATCGGATCCCTTTTTTGTGAATACCTACTTACTCATTTTTCTTCCTCGTTTTCTAACAAGTTTTATAAGTTTGCTATTAGAGATGTACCGTTAACCACTAGTGGCCGAGTAGTCGGTTAAGCCGACTATCCGGTCACTTTTGTAATCGGCGACTAGTCGTCCAAAACCATAGTCGGTACATCTGTACTGAAAATTATCCACAAATTTCAATTACCACTAATTTTTATTATGAAATACTTAGTTTTATTGTAATCTATACAACTAAGTAATACAAAAATACAATTTTTAACGGTTCCCTTGTGTAACCGTTTCGATTAATTCTTATTTACACGTGTTTTTCAAAACTTAAATTGGAAATTAATATACATATGTACAAATATAAGTCGATTAAGTGTAGAATCTGCAAGAGAAGTTTGTTTATTATACATTTTTCAAGTTTTCAATGGATAAGCTTTATTATTTTGCAATGCCGACGTTTTTAAAAATTTTAATTTCCATGATTTAACACTATTCGATTTAATTATTTGTTAAATAAATATTTATTTATAAGATTATTTAGACGTGGTTATTTATATGTCAATAATTTTATTTATATACGGTTATTTATAAGATAACTCTAACTTCTAAATAAATTGGACTTCATAAATTTTTTTTTTCATGTAGTATAAATGTGTGATAGTTAATTATACAACCTATATTGTATAAGACCCTGGTCATGCACCATATGTGATACACGGATACAGGGAATGACTAGATAAACTCCATGAAAAGAAATATATATTGTTATAGTAAAGACGAATTTTTTGATTACGTAACTTAGTTAAGGATGATAAAATGTTTTGAAATAATAAGGCGTTTTTTGCACTTTTCTAACAGGGACATATGTGATGCAATCGGAGAAATAGCTGGAAAGGATGGAGCAAGTGTTTATTGTATGGATAAGTGTCTAGTCTATCCATCTAACTGCCCTTTTCATCGATGTCGGTGTTATTGACTACATCAAGTTATGTACTGAAAAATACTATATTTTTGTTTGAAAAGATCTGATTTGTCTCTTGCGTAGAAATATAGCAATCAACGTGACTACTTTAAAGTTTCAATGGCATATATATATTTTATGACAATCATTTAAATCAATAGTGTCTTGATAAGTTTGAATCGGCTGAAGCAGTGAGCCAAGAATTGGTCTCGTAACAGATTGACAAGGAAAATGAACAGATAAGTATGTACACAGTGTTAAGCAAGTAATCGCCACTGCATTCAGGGGTCAATCTACACGTCTGGATCGGGGGCGATTTGTAAAAAAATGCTACAAAATTGTTGACATTATGACATTAAAAATTAACGTTAAATTTGTTTACGTCAACATATTTTGTTCGCTGAAAGGAGAACAAAATTAAAAGGAACCATATGTCGGAGACGCACCGTTTTCTCAGAAACGCAAAAAATGGATTCATCAAATACATGGATCACTTTATGCATGCCAAAACATTATAAATTTTTTTTAGGAAATGCCTTGTTTGCGACATATGATTCCTTTTAGACTTTTTGTCCTTTCAACCAGCAGAATATGATTAATGAAAAAAGAATTAACATAAATTTTCAATGTTATAAACGATTTTGCGGCAAGTTTTTTTTACAAATCTCCACCGAACAAGAGGTGTAGATTGGCCCTAAAAGCAGCGACCATCACTTTTTTAACATCATGTACAGTGTGTAAAAAAATTATTGGTCGTGGCTCTTAGGGGGTGAATCTACACTTCTGGATCGGTGGACTCGTTAAAAAAAGTGTCCGCAAAACTGTTTATAACAATGAAAATTAAAATTAAACTGTTTTTACATCAACGTATTATTCTGCGCTTTGAGAAGGGAACAAGTTTGAAAGAAGCCATATGTTGCAAACGAACGGGTTTGGTCAGGAAAAATTGTTAAAGATTTCACAACGATTTGATTGTTAGAGCAGTGGTGCACAAAGAGCCGCTCGCAGAGAGGTGGGGAAAACTCCAGTTAAGGCTCGTATAGACTGGGCGATAATCGCCGGCAACTTTGTTGCCGGAGTCGCTGGCGAGTCGGTGGGATAACCGACTTGTCGCCAGCGACTTGTATCTGGCGACTTTTATCCGGCGACTTGTGTCCGGCAACTGTGTCTGGCGACTCGTCCTTTAAGGGTAAAGAGATACGAATATACCTGGGAAAGTCGCCGGAACCTGTATCCGGCGACTTGCAACAATCGCTGTGGGATACAGCATCTCGACCCTTGCCTCAAACGGCCTTCTAGAAATGACTGTTGGCCACATGTTCCCGAAAAACTGTATTCAAGTGGACGGTGAGCAACATCGCCCGAGTGTCTAGTGCCTGTATTTCTGTTTCCCGTTCCGAATGGGAAACATCGCCGACTCTGTGGCAACACACCACGCACTATATATATTGAAGTACATCCTATAGTAAATGTATACGTTAAAAATTTAATATATCTATAAATATATGTATATATCTATAAATATATGTATATATCTATAAATATATGTATATATATATAATATATATAATAAATTTTTAACGTAAATATCTACTATATGATCTACTGCGTGGAAAAACACCACACATATACATATTTATTAAAACATTAATTTATTTTATATATATATATATTAAACGAATTTATTATATATATATATGCGGACACTCCCTTGACGAGGCTCTCTTCACAGCAATACATATCTCCTCTCCGAGGCCCACCTTCTTTCGCACGGAACAGGTCAACGCGTGCTCTTGTTTTGCAATTGAAGCGCGTGTTTTTACTCGAGAGATAAGGGATCCGTCTCGAATTTCCTGGGAAGACGGCGCAGGCCTATATCTGGCACATTTAGGTAAAAACTGAAGGGATTGGCTTGTGTGCCACGTCTGGTTCCCAAAAATTAATCAGGCTGATCGGCCAGTGTGTTCCGCCAAGGTGCGGTTTATGACCGTATTGTCCCACGAGTAGCGGTTGACAACGGTACCTGCGCGTCCGATGTCACCGTGTATACCACCCATTATCGACATCTGGTAGACAAATGTTTCCCAACGAACACTTCGAGAACAAGCTATTGCCCAGTCGTAAAGAAATGAAGAAATTTCGCTTCAAAAATACTAAATTGCCTGCTGTAAAAGATAACTGAATTCGGACGCGCAGGTAGCGTTGTCAACCGCTGACTCACGGGATAATACGGTCATAAACCGGGACCCTGTCGAAACACTCTGGCCGATCAGCTTGATTAATTTTTGAGAACCAGGTGTGGTATACAAGTCATCCCCTTCAGTTTTTATCTAAATGTGCCAGGTATAGCAGTTAAAAAGTATTATCCAACATCAATACGCCTTGCGGAGAGAGAGAGACACAAGAAGAAAGAATGGTAGTCCGCTGACTGCGCGTGGTCCCGCCTGCGCCGTCTTCCCTGCAAATTCGAGACGGATCCCTTATCTCTCGAGTAAAAACTCGCTTAATAGAAACTGTGACATTAAATCATCATCGTAATGTTCTCCATTTCTCAAAAACGCCTTTTTCCACCAACGCCTTTTTCTTTTTCTTTTGGTCGATGCTATTACAATGAACGCGGCGCCAACACCCATAGCTATTGACGGATCTATGGCTACTAAAAATAAGGTTTGGAATGGACGCCGAAGAAGGGTCTTGGTCAGTGATGCCAGATTCGAGACGGGTTCACTCGAGAATTTCCCCCACCTCGCGCATACTACGGCGGAGCAGCGTATCCGTGAGCTCGGCGCTTCGAAGTCCAACTCACGGACACGCAGCTCCGGCGTAGTATGCGCGAGGTGGGGGAAATTCTCGAGGGAACCCGTCCCGAATCTGGCATCACTGGTCTTGGTCATAAGGTGGGGGACACAAGTTGCCGAGTCGCCGGACACAAGTCGCTGGATACCAGCCGCTCGGTAAAAATCGCTGGAGACAAGCCGATGCATCCCAGCGAGTCGCCAGGCGACCCGCTGGAGTCGCTGGCAACAAAATTGTCGGCGATTATCGCCCAGTCTATACGAGCCTTAATGTGCGTGGTATGAGCCTGCCCGTATATACAGTCCTGCAGTCACACTCACCAAGCGGCTCTTGGTGCACATCTGGTAAAGAGTTATATGTAGAAGCATGGGCCTACCACTACTTGCACTTGGTAGTATCTACCACAGGCTTGCCCAGTCGGGAGCCCTAGATCTCCTTAGGTTCTGGGACTCGAGTAATAACCAAGCGCGGAACTGGTACACTGCTAACCGCAGCAGCGGGTGGGAGTAACTGCAAGTCTGCATGTGTGTGCAGGCTCGTACCAGGCACACTATTGCAGTTCTCGCACTCCATGCTCTGGTTAGCAACGTAATGGTTCCACACTCGGTTCGAACCCGGGTCCAAGAACCAAGGGAGGTCTATGGCTCCCGATTGAGCATCTCTGCCCTAAACAAACACAATACATCGTTTAAAGGGACAGCAGACCGAGCAAAGTGCATTGACCTAACTAGGCTCAAATCAAGTGAAACAAAAATACACGTGCGTTACAGATGTTTCTCGTGTGCCGTGTGAAGCTGGTGATAACCAAGTCCACGCCACATTGAAGAAATAATATTTTTAAAGGAAACGGAAAGGACTAAGGCGAAGCAACAGGAGATAACAGATTCAAACATCGAATTGATGAGTAAATCTACTAGCATTATGCGAGGGCGTTGAGACCAAAAGCGGACTAACCCACATTGAAAAAAATATAATTTCCCCTATTTTAAATTATTAGTACAGCTTATGAATACATTATTGCTACTAACTCAATTTCGAAAAAATGTGGGTTTGTCCGTTTTTGCTCGCAATGTCTCATATATAATCCTGCAATTCTAGATAATTTATTTTGATGTATCATATTTTAAGCATTGGCAACTAAGAAAGTCCCTTGATTTGGGCATAGTTAGGTCCATGCATCTTGATCGATTTTCTGTCCTTACACCGTATTGTGTTTGTTTAGATTCAGGGGTACACAATGTGCCAGGCCCCACCATTTGGGTAGATCAGCACTGTCCAAGGTCGAGCACGCGTGCTCTCCGGGATCTCCCACTCCCGTACGCACCGCCAGGTATACCGCGCGACGCTAAAAAGTAGAGCTGTTCGAGTACTCGAATATTCGAGTAGCTTGAAATTCGGACCGAGCCGAGTACTCGATTTTTTTTGAGCGGCTCGAAGAGAACCGAGTACTCGAATTTTTTCGGGCGGCCCGAATGTACTTCGAGCAGATCGAAATTTTCGAGCCGTCCGACTGTGACGAGTAGCTTGAAGCTTGAACGTTTCGGGCAGTACGAATGTTCCGAATATTTTAGGTTAGGTAATGTGTACCTACTGGAATGTAAATAATGGTTCTTAATAATGTGAACAATTAAAATGTAAACTGCAAATGATAATATTCTGCAACTATTGAAAAGAAGTACTAAATTCGACTCTCTCTTTTTTCATGTTTTTCATGTATGCATGAACGTATTCATATACTTCTTTTTATTTTATCTTTCATTTCTGGTTACTTTTCCTTTTTTCTTTATTTTTTCCTCCTTCGTATGGATTATATTTGTGTCGAGTCACTGTTAACAACGGTTGTTACCGATTAATAAAAAATGAATAAGTATAAATAAATAAAGAAATGATTGTGAAGTACAAATTAAGTATAGTCAAAATTAAGAGGTGTGTTTTTCCATGTGTTTCTAGATGAAATATAATTTTTCACAAAATATGACATCTCTACGCCGCACAGTGGGCCGGATTCACTTATTTGACACCATTTTGGTGTTTTTTTCAAGATATCGGAATGAAATTGACACCAAAAAATAGGATAAAATTTTTCCTATCTAATGATGTATAATTTAATATTTTTGACATTTATTTATTTATTTATTTTTCATTTTTTTTAACTTAATTGTGAAATTTTTTTTTTTAAAACTATTCATTTGGTACTTTATTTAATGCCCTTTTCAGTGGTTTAAATCGAATGTTCGCAAAACTTTTCGTTTCCAAGTTATAAGGAAAAGTCGAAAAATAAAGGAATGCAGCCAAATATCGTTTTGTTTAAATTGAAGGTCAATTTTTTGCGCTAAACATCATCTTTTATTAGTAATTAATGTAAACAATTTATTAAAAAATAATTCTGAAAACAGTCAGTAAAATTGCGACATTTCTTAAAATTGACAAGGAATATCTTTCAAGTCCCAACGAGTCCCGTATTTTTACAAGGGGGAATCTTTTCAGTGCACCTTCCTCTATACAATCTCGCAAGAATCACTTCCACCTTCGTCCGGTTTCGAGAAATATTTCGGTTTGAACTCATCAGCGTCGCGTCCTTTTCTTCACGTTCATGCGTTGCATCCTTCTTCGAAGGAATTGTTTAGATTATCGGCACTTGAAGTGTTTATGCTATGTTGTAGATAAGCCTTCGACTTGGTCCTGTATTTTCCATTTCCAATCAGTTGAAACTGAACCAGCAGAGACTGCACAGTGACGTTTTCAAACCATTTCCAACAGATGTGAAAGTTGCATTCTAATTTTTATAAGTTTTTATCACTTTACATTTTATTTTGTTCAGTTTGTGTTTAATATATTATATATGTGTATATATCTTAGTGTGTTTAGTGTATATTAATGCGTTAGTGTATAGTACATATACATATATTAATGCGTTAGTGTATAGTACATATACATATATTAATGCGTTAGTGTATAGTACATATACATATATGTACTATACACTAACGCATTAATATACACTAAACACACTAAGATATATACACATATATAATATATTAAACACAAACTGAACAAAATAAAATGTAAAGTGATAAAAACTTATAAAAATTAGAATGCAACTTTCACATCTGTTGGAAATGGTTTGAAAACGTCACTGTGCAGTCTCTGCTGGTTCAGTTTCAACTGATTGGAAATGGAAAATACAGGACCAAGTCGAAGGCTTATCTACAACATAGCATAAACACTTCAAGTGCCGATAATCTAAACAATTCCTTCGAAGAAGGATGCAACGCATGAACGTGAAGAAAAGGACGCGACGCTGATGAGTTCAAACCGAAATATTTCTCGAAACCGGACGAAGGTGGAAGTGATTCTTGCGAGATTGTATAGAGGAAGGTGCACTGAAAAGATTCCCCCTTGTAAAAATACGGGACTCGTTGGGACTTGAAAGATATTCCTTGTCAATTTTAAGAAATGTCGCAATTTTACTGACTGTTTTCAGAATTATTTTTTAATAAATTGTTTACATTAATTACTAATAAAAGATGATGTTTAGCGCAAAAAATTGACCTTCAATTTAAACAAAACGATATTTGGCTGCATTCCTTTATTTTTCGACTTTTCCTTATAACTTGGAAACGAAAAGTTTTGCGAACATTCGATTTAAACCACTGAAAAGGGCATTAAATAAAGTACCAAATGAATAGTTTTAAAAAAAAAAATTTCACAATTAAGTTAAAAAAAATGAAAAATAAATAAATAAATAAATGTCAAAAATATTAAATTATACATCATTAGATAGGAAAAATTTTATCCTATTTTTTGGTGTCAATTTCATTCCGATATCTTGAAAAAAACACCAAAATGGCGTCAAATAAGTGAATCCGGCCCACTGTGCGCCGTGTAGTTTAGAAAAAACCCAGATAGCACACGACGTCTTCTAGACGTCCATTTTACGTCTTTCTTTGGTCTGAACGTCTTAGACCATATTTAGACGTCTTTAAGACGTCTGTGCGGAGACATTTCTAAGGCGTCTGTGCCAGGACGTCTTTTAGACGACTGAGTTAATACGTCTTTTAAACGACTGTGTTAAGACGTCTTTTATACGACTGTGTTAAGACGTCTTAAAGACGTCTGTGTGGAGACGTCTTTTAGACGACTGTGTTAAGACGCCTTTAAGATGTCTGTTGTTTCTAAGACGTATGTCTGAGTAAGTGTTTAGGACGTCTCTAAGACGTCCATGCCAAGACGATTTTTAAACGACTGCGTTTAGATGTTTTAAAAACGCATATGTACATAAACAAGTCATGACTAGGACGGCTCGCGATGGATAGTACGCGACCGCCAGGCGGCGACCGGGCCGAGCCCTTCTCGCAGGTGGGATACAGCAGTCATGGCTATAAGAGAGCCGGACAGATCATATACCGTCACTCTCGAGTACCGGGGTTTTTTGAAGAAGGAAATTTATATTTTCGACTTGAACTAAATATGCCAAAAAATGTATCGATCATTCGCTATTGCAAGACGTTCTTCTTTTTTATGAAGAAACGAAAATATTGAGCAACATGAAAATAGACTTTCTCAAATGAGAATAAGAGCAGCTACTCGACGGGCTTCTTTTTTGAAAATACTTAATTTCGTTAAAAGATATTAATTCTAATAAACGCGAATCAAGTCATGCTTAATATCTCTAATATCTCTTCAAAGAGCTGCAGTAGGCCTAATCAAGTCCTTACGAAGACGTCTTTGAGGCGTCGTGAAAGTCTGAAATGGACGTCTTTAAGACGTCTTCACAACCACTTAAAGATGCCCATAAGACGTGTTATAGACGTCTTTAAGACGTCTTTCAGAAAATTGCAGACGTCGTTAAGACGTCTTGAAAGTCTGAAACGGACGTCTTAAAGACGGCTTATAGACGTCGGGTGCTATCTGGGAAGCGAAGTGGCAATTCATGATGTGTTAAAGTTTTTGTTACTCTAATATGGCATAATGTGATACATATGTCGAATTCTACAGGGCATTAACTTATGTTCAATAGTTACAGAATATTTTCATTTGCTGTTTACATTTTAATTATTCACATTAGTAAGAACCAGTATTTACATTCCAGTAGGTACACATTTCCTAACCTAAAATATTCGGACTCTCGGTTCTTTCGAGCCGCTCGGTTTTTACGGGTACTCGACACGGTTCGGTTCTTCGAGCCGAGTCAGACTCGGCTCGCTTTTATCGAGTACTTGAACAGCTCTACTAAAGAGGCGTCTATGCGCTACATGACGTGTATTAGTGACACACGTCGCTACAGCGAGCCAATGCTACTACTACATACTGGAAGCGCTGGGGTAAATACCAGAGGTCCCTATTTCACGTGTATTTACATACACGTGCACACGTGTAGTAAACGTATGCGAACTTGAATCCGTGTAATTTTTAATACACGGATACCCGTGTAGTTCTGATCACGGATATCCGTGTATATAGTTCTCTTCACGGGCAACGTGAACGTTGCCATGCCGACGTGACAACAAAGTATGTATTTCTATTTAGTTGTATTTTACGAGGCGGTATTTGGCGACCATGCATCCGTGTACTTATAATCCGTGTACACGTGTATTAAGAACACGGATTTTTAATTCCTTAATACACGTTACACGTGTCCCGTGTACACGTGTATTTAGACACACGTGAAAAGTCACGACCTCTAGTAAATACTACCGAAGCCACAGGGTAATGAGTAGGTCCATGCCTCTGGGTGTAAAGGTGGCCGTTCCAATGTGCGACCGGCGACTGCGGCCCTTTTCGAGAACTTGAAAGGGTCTATTGTTGTGTGATGTCTCGAGGACCATCGAAGACAGTGAAAGACTAGCCTTCTTTTTTTTATATGTACATCTTGCTCTGTTTATCTGCCGGATTGAAGAAGTCAGAGACATTTGGGTGTTTCCTTTAAGATATCGGAATGAAATTTCTGCGAAATATAGGATAAATCTATTCCTTTCTAATAATGTATTTATTAATTTATTTTTTATATTTTTTAACTCAATCATGATAAAAAGATTGAAAACTATTTATTTGGTACTTTATTTAATGCCCTTTTAAGTGGTTTAAGTCGTATGTTTATACTCGAGTGAGAAGTCTCTTTCGAATTTGTAGGGGGGGGACGATGCAGGCGGAAACACGCGCAGTCGGCCGACTACCCCGTTTCTTCCTGTGTCTCACCGCTAGACGTTTCTAATTTATGTTGGTGGGGGAAAATACCACATCCGATTTCCAAAAATTAATCAGGCTGATCGTCCCGAGCATCTCGCCAGGGTCGTGGTTTGTGACCATATTGTCCCGCGAGTCGGCGCCACGGTTAACAACAGTAGGGTGACCTGTCCAGTGAATGAACACCCCCCAGTGAATGAACGTTGCTCATATAATACGAAAAATTAACGCCTATCGCGCTCACTTCATGTTGAAACTGACACTGACATTTAGACTGGAGACCCACAGATATCTCGCAAAAGCGTTTTTCTGTTTAATTATAACCGATACGACATTAATTCCGTTTATTCAAACGTTGTCTTCATGGCGTCCCACAAGTTCAAGGTAAGTCTTGTTACGTGATATCTACAATTTGTATTTTGAGGTGCATTTAATGATCCTATGATAAATTTGTTGTTATGATTACATAGTTTAGATGTTCCTTTAACGAAAAATACTGTATGAAATAACGGATTTCTAAGAATTTGTCGAGTTTGTTAGGTGTTCATGCATTGGATGGGAGATACCAGTGAATACCAATGAACGAACTGGTATTTTTTCTCTTCACACTTTCGGCGTCAATGTGTAGGTTAGCCCAGAAACCAAATTTCAACTATGCATAATTATGATTTTATAAGACTAGTAAAGTATCAAATCAATAATATTATTGCAATTGGAGAATGAAAAATTATTTACACAAAAAATCGTCTAAATACATTGGAAACCTAACCACTGTTATTATCCCGTTCATTCACTGCGGTACCCCTGTTCATTCATTACTTTATTTTCATTCACTGGTCATTGGCGCATTTTTTACTTAATCCTCTGCCAGACTTTTAATGAACGTTATAACTATCAAAAATTGCTAGAATTGTGTTCCGGGATCTCTGACTTTAGTAATAAAACAGCTCGCTTATAGAAATAACATTCAGGGGTTAAATAACGACTTTTGAATACTAATTTTAACAGACATGCAGCTTAAGTGTTCATTCAGTGGACAGGTGATCCTACCTACGTATGGGTCCGAAGCCATCGTATGTACTACCCACCGACAGAGCAATATAGGGTTTAACTCATTGTCAGACTGAAGAATACCTAAAATTCTTTAAGACGGCACCACGTTCTTGAGTGCCGTTTAGAAATGCTGACAATCAGATGTTGTCGAAACGTTCTTGGCAAAATATGAAATTACCGGTCGAAAATAACGAATGAATTCTGGCTTGGCTCTGAGCCCGCGTTTGTCCCAACGCACAGTGGGCGTCTATCTCAAGAATAGAAAACAAATTCTACCTGCCATTTTTTTTACAATCAACATGCCGAATCTTATCAAGCTATTTTATAAAAAAAAATGTTGTTTGGCTTTTTTTGGCAAAGATACCTTGAAAACTACCTAGTCCTGGATCTGAAGAAGTCGATAAAAAGTTTAAACCATCTTCGTTTGTATTGCAATGAGAATATATTGAGCGTACAATCTTCTCTATACTTTTTAAAATCTTTATTTCTGGTTTCTTCGGTCCCAAATATTGTATAATTTCGTAGGAATATATTAACACTTTGTGAACAATACCTATCTAGTACATATATTGGTACCAGGATAATATGGATACAGATTTACAAATATTTCTGCACTTCCTATAGTATGTATATTTATCAAAATTTTTTAGTTTAATGAAATTATTGACGTTATTTCTTTAAATATCGTCAAATCTTCATACGAGTTGTATATCAACACTTTTTTTATGAACTTCTTGAATATTATATGGCACTTTCAGTGCGAAAAATAGGATGTTGCATTTTCCCCCTATTTCTTGGGATTCAGCTCCACTATACGATATAGAATAGAGGTAATTACTCCATTATTGGCAAATATTGTCAAATCTTGTTTTCGCAGTTGCAAGAACAAACATATGTTGATTATACAACAGAAAAGAAATTTGCTCGGAAGTTCGCGGAAGGTAACAAAAAAGCCGATAATTACTGAAATTTTTTCAATGGGTTTCTGATGGAAGAAGGACTGTATGTAACTAATTATTTGCTATTACTTTGCAGAATCGATACTACTCATTTCGGATCCCAAAACATTTTTTTTAACTCACCAAACTTTAAAAGACTCGATTTAAAATTCTGCACAAAAATCTTTGACATCTGTTTACACAAGAGCTCATATTATTAATTTACAAGAAATATATATAAAAAAAAACATAGGGTAAACAATACAGTAGTGGACCACCTAAGAGCTTCTGTTTAGGTAAACACTATGGAATAAGTAACTCGAATTTTATAGATGAAGTTTTGTTATACCCGACGGAAAGAGAAATACCGAAGGTGATTATAACACCAAAGAAACTTTGAGAAATCAGTAGTTTTGATATTATGCTATTATAAAGAAACATAACTCAAAATTGTAGTTATTGACCGGTCGTGGCATTGTTATTGACCGGTCCTGGTACAGTTGTTGACCACTTGCTTAATATAAAAGAAAATGGCATATTTTTTACTTTAAAGTCACTTTTATTATTAAAACCATCTGCCAACATATCAAAATCAAAGACATATTGTCTTGGGGCAGGGTGAGTTTCATGTGCACCCTTCACGACGTATGCCGTGCACTTCGCCGCGCCCTCATTGGCTTCTAATTTGTTTTTTTTATTCTTAGATTTCTCCCTCACCTGCTCTTTCTTTTCTTCTTCTTCTTCTTCTTTTTCCCTTTGCATCTCCTTGCCCCCTTCTTTTCCTTATTTTGCTTTTTTCTATTCTTTTCTTTTCTTTCGTCAAGCGCCTTGGACCACCGAATTATCGTACCGACACCCGGACTAATGAAAAATCAGAAGTCATCAGAGGTGCATACCCGAAACCATATAAACGCAGAGCACATTGCCCCGTGCGTCCAAAAATCTAAATCAATTTTCATCGCGGTCTTTCAGCACAAAAATTACGAGTTGTCAATAACTATATTACCCCATACAGCACACTTCGTTGCGGTAACGTTGCAGGAACGTTGCAGTAACCTTGCAGTGTTGCATGGTTGCAGCGCAATGTCGTTGTAACGTTGCTGCGACGTTGCCATGCAACATTGCACGGGGGGGACATAGAATTATTGTTGCAACGTTGCATGAATGTTGCGTTGCAATATTGCACGGCAACGTTCCTGCAACATTTCTGCAACGATGCGCCAGTATTGCGGCAACGTTCCTGCAATGTTGCCGCAACGTTTCTGCAACTACCATTTAAACCTGAAATATTTCCGTTGTTTTTAATGATACGAGAAAATGTCTAAGGAAAAAAATGTTTGCTTCAGAGAGAGAATTATTCTGACGGAGACGATTTTGTTCTCAAGGTTATATTTCCCGAAATTTCAAAATCATCGATGGTTTTTTTAATGGGATGACGTATTTTCATTACTATAACGTTATAGCCAATAAAAATACAAATTCAACCATGTATAATATGTTGTCCTTTTTGTCTACCCATCATTTTTTCCTGAGACATTTTCTCGTATCATTAAAAACAACGGAGATATTTTAAGTTTAAATGTTAAGTGTCTCACCCTGTATATTTTAATGTGTAGAATGATACAGGGTGGAAGTTGTAGCACATACCTACAGTAGCGGACAAAAAAATTACCACTTTTTCGAACCACCCTACATCTATTACATTTTAATATCAACTTAAAACTGCAGTATGTGCCTAATATACATATCTTGAAAGATAATTAATAGCTGTATAAAACCCGGTCACAGTTGAATTTATTTAACCAACAAACAAAAACCCTACATAACATTAAACAAGACAACACATTTTTCAAGCCAACATAAAGTCACCACTTTTGAACATTAATAAAAAAAATCTAATATTTTGTGGGTTCACCTTTTGCTTTTTGGACAACCTAAAAATTTACTAAACGTGGTAACTTCTTTGTCGGGCCCAAAAATGTGTTACCCCGTTCAATGTCATATAACACATTTGTTTGTCAGTTAAATAAATTTATCTTTAACTGGGTTTTATACAGTTTTATACAGTCTCCATCAGAATATGAATATTAAACATACCACAGTCCCAAATGTATGCTAAAAAATAAAAAAATAGAACAAATCGAAAAAGTGGTAACTTTTTGTCCGCCAGTGTGGTATTACAGAACCCTAATGGAGTTTGTCAAAATGAGCCTTCGTTTTTGAAAAATTTGAGTTTAAAGTTTTGCACGGTAGAAGTATAAGTTCGAATACGTTAGCAGCATTATCAATCAGTGGTTGTAGCTGCGGCGGTAAAGTGTTCGGGGCAAAAGAATTTTCTATGAGAAAAACGGGCTTTATAATTCTATGATTCTGCACACATTCAATATATATATACCCTTATTTATAATTTTGTCCCTACTGCTCGAAACGTTGCAGGAGGCGGACATAGAATTATTGCTGCACCCTTGCGGCAACGTTGCGTGAAACATTGCAATCTTGCACTGCAACGATCCTGCAACCTTGCTGCAACGAGAGTGTGCTGTATGGGACTGTGCATACGTCGAACTAATCATTGAACGCCCCCGAAAACACAACATAATCACGTTCGACATAACTGGACGTATGACGAATGTTAACATTGGACCCTTGTCACCTATTATGATCAATGGCATTCACGGCAAACAAAATTGAACAATGATTATACAGTCATTAAAGAAGTCGCCACTCTAAAGATGCCCGCTAAGCTCTTACCTTCTTTGAGAGTTGAAATTACACGTTTTCCTTTCCGACGATCTCACGGCGGAACGCTTGTACTGAAATCGAAAGGTAGGACTGTCTTTTCTGATCAAAGTGCATCATGGATGCAGAAACGCGCAGGTTTATTAGACTATGGCGGCAGAAATTTGAAGTGGTCAACATCTGTACCCTGGTCAATAACTGTATCGTTTACCCTAATTCCGCAGTCGCCGACCGCACATTGGAACGGCCACCTTAAGCGTACACAATCGAATCTTTGCGAAATCTTTAGCCATCTTTCCTGACCAAATGGTTCGTTTGTGACATATGGTTTCTTTAAAACCTTTTCTCTTCTCAACGCGCAGGATACGTTGATGTAAAAAAACTAACATTGATGGAAATACCTACCTATGCCACGGTCCAGCTGCGGTAGACTACGCTGACGCGTTAGTGGTCCGGGTTGAAGAATTTGGGGTCTTTTTCGTGTAACTTTTGAACTGTAAAAGGTATCGAAATGCAATTTGCGCCGAAAATGGGGAAAAATTATCCCCTCTTAAGGATGGATAATTTAACATATTTTACGTTTACTTAATTTTTCTTTTATCAATTTTTTAACCATGATTGTTGTGAAAAGCGTGTGCAATCTGTTCATTTGATACTTTATTTAATGCTCTTTTTAAAATTCACGGTGTTGATAAACAATAAGCTAGTTGTTTCTGTATCATTACTTTCATAAATTAAGAAATTAAATTTTTACTCTTTCTAACTATCAAAAACATCGTCAGATTTATGTCTTGTTTGGATTCATTTTCATTTGGAAAACCTTATCTACCAATCAATGCATACCATTTTCATAAAAGGTGAACGAAAATTATGGAAAGGTGGATTTTTATATATCACTTCACTTTCCTTGTCTATCTGTTTTGTTTCGCTGAGCTCGAGGTGATGATGAATGAGGGTGAAGACGCTCACGCAAAAACAGTTGGTGGGGAGAGCTCGTTCAAATTCAACCGAACAGATTTCATTCCATTTAATCGGGCACTACTACATTTCAGTTGCAGCAATAGATGAAACAAAAATTGAAGGTACAGCATTGTTTCGTAATTTCGCGAATAAATTGTCACATTTAATAATTTTCAAAATTGATGTCAAATCCGACAAATCATTGAAATACAGAGAATACATAATTTACGACTTTGCTATTATTCTCTCACCAACAAAATTATTTTACGTACTTAGAATTTATAGCATTATTAATTATGTGGCATAGTTAAACGTACTTCAGCTGGGTATAAATTTCTCGCACTTGTATTGCGCAATTAAGTAGTTCTCTAATTCCGAATTCGAAATGCGGCAACCGTACTGCGCAACAAGAGCGATGAACAGACCTTTTCAAATACTGCGAGACCGATTTTGAATTATTTTATAATTTGCCCTATAGCGTAACGGTACCTAATATCGCCTAGCAAAAGTTAAATCGCTCTTAATTGAATAATGATTGATATTTTTGTATGCAATTTGTTTCAACGTAAAAATAAATTATTCATGTTTTATGTAGAATAAGTTAGAATCGTTGAAATCTACAAATTTTTAATTAGTACTCAAAACGTAAGACATGCAAGAATCGGGTGCATAAAAGAGGATACCCAATAGCGCCTACTCAAGAAATATTGATTAATTCACGTATATATGAGTTTTTAAAGTTATTTTCACATGTGTTTTTATTATTTCTGGCTATATACATAAATGTCTTTTTATCAATTTCTTGATTAGGATTAGGTTTAAGAAAACTTAACCTAACTTAACCTTGTTACCGCCAAGCGAAGTCACTCGGCATTATTGAGGGTAGGCTGTATTGGAAACGCGGATACTGCTAACAGGAAAACGCTATTTTCAATACGAAATTCTAGTAGGTAGATATTCTTGCATTCACAGAATTATTAGATTTATTTTCTCCAAGTGTGACGTAAAATTGTCGCAGTCCAATATATTTGTACACTGTTACGATTCACTAAAATACTTCCCTCTCTCTAATTGTTGGCCACATGACGCTGCAATTATAGTATGTCTTCCTACATATGTTTAGGTACTAATTCAGTTCATAACCGATAAATTTTACTGCTTGGTTTGCGAGATATAACGAGTGGCGATATTAGGAACCTGGGCTGTATTAGGTATAATCACCATGTGAATTCTGAGCGAAAACTGTTGACAATTGGCTTACAATACTTTGTTCTACTTTTTATAACGTCCGCTTTCTAATTTATAATTTATAAAAGTGCAATTGCATTCGCCCTGCGGGTTGTACCGACTATATATTTATTATCGTGTACGCCCTACGTACCTAATTTCATTTTGTTTTGTACTCCTTGTATCAACCGTGTCTATCATTCACTGTTGTGTTATTTTGCGCTTTTAATAGACATATTTACAATAAACTATATGTAGTAGTAGTAAATAGGTTTATTTTATGCCTTTCGGCCTCAAAATGGGGTTACATGTGTTGTGTGTGTAAGTGTTTCTGGGACTGTTAACTCCCCTGATAACCAGGTTTGACGGCAGGATCTGCCGGCAGCTGCAGCGCAGCCTACGTCCGCATTCGATTACGGTTCTGCCGGCAGATCCTGCCAAGCAGGGTCACATGGACGTCCCTACGCACCAACACATGTATACCGTGATTGCTGTACGTGTATCCCTCGCTTTCTACTGCGCGTGGAGAATTGATAGGTAGTAGAAACGGAGCAGTGGATTCTGCTCACATAACCTGCGAGCAGATTTTGGAGTTTATTCAATAAGTTTCCTATTTATTTCTAAAGGTATTTATTTTGTCTTTAAATAAGAACATACAGTGATTACAATTACAAAATAATATAAGTGGCACATATAAATCAGAAGAGAAACTTACAATATTAACATTTAGAAGTGGTGATTCTAGATGCAAACATAAGTCAATTTTTTCGAAAACGAAGGGCAATATCAGTAACTTTTATTCTATATTTTCGACTTATTTTTTTGCGTAGAATCACCACTTCTTCTTCTTCGCTTGTGTTAACTCTGAAAACAAATACAATATTAGTATAAAATTAAAATGGTACTGGGAAAGTACCGTTCAATTAGTATTTTATTAAACGTCGAGAGTTAAGTACTTTGCTTCAGTGATGCTGAAGTAAAGTGAGCACTGAAAAGTACTGTTTGGTTTTGTACGTTTTAAAACACTGGCGCTGAAAAGTGCCGATTGTTGTTCATTGTGAACGTCCAGAGGTAGTTCCCGTTAAAATCATTTAAATAAGCACTGAAAAGTACCGTTTGTTGTCTTCGCCACAGTAAAAGGAGACACACCTCTCCTTTTAATAGGCATATTTCTGAAAAATAAAATATTTACTTTAGTTAAGGGTCGTTTTCACGTGACAGTAAATCGTGACTTTTACGGTCATGACACTAAATGTCATGACTTTTACTGTCACGTGAAAACGGACCTTCAGAGGTCGTCAGCAGTTTCTTCTTCGTGTTGTTCGCTCCAGAAACTGCGAGGCATTCGAGGTGGTTCCTGGGATGATGCTGCCGGCTTCGTGCGTGGACCACGATTCCTACTGCGTATCCTCTCCTTTGCCGCCTTCAGTTCCGCTTGCATCCGCAATTGGAAATCTGATCGAGCTGGCTTGTTGAACTTGGAATTCCGCGCCACACCGTCTGAAAAATAAATGTATGCACAATACGTTAGCATCAATGGAACATACAGCAATAGTAACAATAATTCTACGTAAAAAGATGAAAAGTGCTTATTGTTTCGTACCAAAAATCGCCCTCGTGATGCGGGTGTCATATAAGGATCTGAGTCCTTCGCGGCCAAACCAAGTGTATGACTTAGTTAACTCGTCCGGCAGTGCTTCCTTGAAGCAGCACTTGACCGCTCCCTTCAAATCGAATCCGCCGATGTATTCGAAATACTTTACCTAAACAAAGCGAGTAAAGATTGATGTAAGTATATATTATATATAAGAGTAAATAAAAGAATAATTTCGTTTTCACTTACCACTTTGGAATAAGTGTCGTCATCGATGTCCTCAAAGCAGTCCAGCTCCTGCACTGAGGACAAAGGGAGGACTGCTGGTTTCATTGTTTGACCAGTATTATGGGTGGCCTGGATAGATTTCTGAATACTCATCAAGAGAGTATTCATTCTTCTGCAAACAGAACGGATGGAGACCGAACGTATTAATAAACACGATACACGCGATGATACTTACATTAGCTCCGTCTCGATCCGATTCCGCCCCGTGAGGTCTTCCATGCTCCTGCGAACATTAACATTTATTAAGAAAATGTCCTTACAGTAATATTTTTATAGCAAAAAAAGAAACATGTAAATTTACCCATTATCAGGAGGTTGGGTCGGCGCTGTATTTTGCTGCAACGGCTCATTGTGGATCACAGTGGCGCGTGCATACGATGTCCCTGGATCGGTGAATCCTTCGAGGACAGGAACAGCGGCCGCATAATTATCCTGAAACAGATACGTAGTATTTGCGTTAACAGTAGGAACACACGTTGTTGAACCGTGTTCCTGCAGGACCATCCTCAGATCATGGATGTCCTGATCTATTGGTGGTCTCGGCGCGGTGGACGTCCTTTGGCGTTTCGGAACTTCCTCCTCCGAAGATGTTGTCTGGTAGCGTGTCGGTTTCCCGACCACACGTTTAGTTCGTCTGTCCATCACAGCCTGTAAGTAAAAAAAGTACATATCTAAGAAAATCTAATTCTAACTGTCTAACCAAAGATACCGACAAAGTGTTAGGGAGACTTTTAACAATTTCTGTTTCCAAATTGAAATGAATGTATTCCCCTGGTTCCACGACGAATGTAACAGCAGGATTACGTGGTGTATCAAGAAGCATTCTAACATCCTGAGGCAACTGGGAGAAACAGGAATGTGTTCGAAGGAGAGATAATATACTATTTCCTTGAACGTGTGTCAAATTGTTGTCAACGAAACAAGACGCTAACCGTTGGCGAAAAGATGGCTCGGAGGAAGTAGCACAGGACGATGAAACTATATCCTGGATGTTAGAAACGCATGACGTGGAAGTAGAAGGACCGGCGTTTTCTACATTTATATCGCGCCTAGCACTAAATATATCGGGGATAAAATTAACAGGAGCGGACGAACTACAACCTGCAGATGTGCTAGCAGCATCTTGCACGTTAAAAGTATTATCCGCGACTCTACGGACGGTGTTAAATGCAGCACGGTATCGCACGCGCAAGTTGCTTCGCACCTCGCGCATAACCCTGCTTCTTTGCCCCTCCGATAGCGCGTGTCCCGATTTCCGCGACGTAGATAATTTGAAATTATTAAATTCCATAATTACTTACGTCTTGTGGATGTCTCGGGATAATGCTCTGCATTTAACGCTCTGGAAATTCTTCGGTCTGCCGTCGACGACTGCCACCTCAGAATGAACGAGAATTCGAAACAAACGCGAACTGGTAAGTAGAGTCCCGACCAATCACGAATGTCCGCGAGGCGGTGCAGCCAATCCGAGCGTAGTCATTCTGTGCCGCCAAAATGTTACCTCGTTCGTTTTCAAGCACAAAGGGTACCACGAGGTAACATTCGGTAACGGCAGCATCATCCCAGGAACCACCTCGAATGCCTCGCAGTTTCTGGAGCGAACAACACGAAGAAGAAACTGCTGACGACCTCTGAAGGTCCGTTTTCACGTGACAGTAAAAGTCATGACATTTAGTGTCATGACCGTAAAAGTCACGATTTACTGTCACGTGAAAACGACCCTTAACTAAAGTAAATATTTTATTTTTCAGAAATATGAGTAGTTAGGCTATGAGAGTTCTGGATCAAGTGTGGGCGAGGGGGTGAGGCGGGGCGGGGGGTACCGCGCGCTCTTTGGCGAGGGCGAGGGGGTGAGGTGGGGAGGGGGGTACCGCGCGCTCTTCGGCGAGGGCAAGGGGGTGAGGTGGGGAGGGGGGTACCATGCTCGTAGGTGAGGGGGTGAGGCGGGGAGGGGGTACCACGTTCGTGGGTGAGGGGGATGACGTCACAGGGGAGGGGGATTTTCAAATTTCAAAATGGCGGTTGAGTTCGTGGGTGAGGGGGATGACGTCACAGGGGAGGGGGATTTTCAAATTTCAAAATGGCGGTCGAGTTCGTGGGTGAGGGGGATAACGTCAAAGGGGAGGGGGAGGATTTTCAAATTTTCAAGATGGCGTCGCGCGCATTTCGTATTGGCGCAATCTATTGGATGTTTAAGGTACTTTGGATCCACGTCGATATTTGGGCATGCGTTGATAAATTTCATAGATTTTTAGTACATTTCGTATTGGCGCCACCTGTTGGATGTTTAAGGTACTTTGAACACGAGTCGCCGCACAGTGGCGTGTTTATAGGGAAAAATTGTGAATAAATTATTTTATGCCCTATTCCTACGTATTTTGACCTGCTGATTTCAAATATATTGTTATTTTTGTTGTAAACTAAAAAGTGGTAAAAATGAAGGTTTTATTTGTTTTAAAAAAATCATAACTCATAAACTATTTATATGTATGAAAAGAGGTTATCCAATGGTATTTCTGCATATATTTACAAAATACAAAAACTGAATTTTAAGGGTTGGTGGTGGGGGTAACTTGAAAGGTATGGATGTTTTGAAAAATAATTTTACGCGGTTTTGTAGATATAAAAGAAAGATGTAACTTCTGTTTTAACTTCTTTTCGATATCTCTCACCATTCTCGAGATATTCCACGAAAATAAAATTCAGTTTTTTTCGAGGGGTAATTTCACCCCCTAAAACCGTACGATGACATCAACAAAAAATATAGTTATGTTACGGGTGAATTACTGCACAATTACTACACTATTTGCACACCATGTTTCATAATTTTCTGAATTTCCGGGTTCCCTAACTTCTCTTGTTAATCAGCTATTGAGCATTCAGACGTTGAGCTCCAGGAAGAAGATATATCACTTTTTATGTGATTTCTGTAAATTGTTTATTGATATTAGTATTTTTCTAGTTTTAAAATTGAGTAAGTTCCTATTGTTAGTTTAAAGAATATTATTATTTTATTATTATTATTATTATTGTTATTATTATTATTATTATCGACGTATAACATTATAACATTGTGTTGAATAAAACATGATATAAATTTCATTTGTGTCATAACTTGCTATGTGCATGATATTCTTGTAGTCAGTTATTTTTGTACCTTTTCTTATAACTTTGAGGGGTGGTTTTACTCCCAAAATATGCAAACGGGGCAAAATAAAAAAAACGTATTTCTTATTTTCCGGTCGTCTAAAATATATCCAAAATCCAAAGCAATCGGAGGGAACATCTCCTTTTAAATCATAAAAAAGGAGACGGTTTGCTGCCTAGTTACTTTTAGTTTACAATGGTTTTCGGCACCTAACACAAAAAGTTGCGCCTAGTAGCAGCTGATTCCTTTTCTATTCGATAGTATACACTTCTGCCTTCCTTATGAAACAACTTTCAGCGTGTCACATTGTGTCACATTTTTTATATACGTAAAATTGCCGCAAATAAAATGTGCTTATCTAAGAACGTTACAGAAAATGTTTAAAAAATCGGAAAACGTTGTTCTATGGATCATTTTGTTCGCCTTAAAATATACTATACTGTCAACTATCCCACAGATTTGTTGCAATTTTTGATACGCCAAACACAGAAGAAATAGAACGCCCCCAGAAGTGCCTCAAAAATGTTGCTCAACTTTAAACATTTATAGAGCAGTTGGTAATACTTTTAAGGAAAAAACAAACTTTGACCATTATACTAGACATATTTAAGAACATTTTCATGTGTTTACATTTTCATTATCTGTCAAATCGGAAATTGAATTTATTCACAATTCCCTAGAAAACACGCCACTGTGCGCCGCCCCGCAATCTCCGCACGCGTGTGGAATCGGGGCGCAGGCGCGACCGCGAGCGAATCGTGGAATTTCGAATTTCGTCTTCGATGCTGATTTCTGAGAAAGAGGGTGGTATAGAATTTCTGAGAAAAGATAATGAATCATGGCGTGCGATAGGATTGAACACGTTTTGATACCTATGTGCACACCATTCATGCAGGATGTTTATATCGTGACATAAACATAGAACGATAATTATTATAAATCAATCGTCGCGGCAGCCCATGGAGTAAATATATAGCGATAAGTATTCGGTGGAGAGTTCGGAATATTCATAGTTCCGAGTATTTAATTTATGTAGTAAACATAACATTGCACCGCGCCATGCAGTGTGTTTATATTTGAGCAGGATTGAACGCGTTTTTGTGCCTACGTGCATGCTCGTCATATTTGATTCGTGGAACCGATACAGTGCACGTGTAACGAAGAAACGAATTATACGTTGCGTTCACCCTAGTTTCGAGTATTTAATTTACGTAACCCCACCCTATTGACCGTAAGAGAATCCGACGTTGCGTTCGTGTAAACATCAGACGACTAAAACATAGAGCGATAATTATTCGAAGTGTAGGTTCGAATATTTTAATGATCGAGGAGGCTGTAAGTCAATCGTCGCGGCAGCCATTGGAGTAAACACGACATTGCACCGGGTGTTTATATTTGAGCCGTGGGAGCGATACAGCGCACGTGCAATCTAGAAATGAATTCGACGTTGCGTTCACGCAAGCGACCAATGTAAACATAGAGCTATAATTATTCGGACTTGACTTCCGAGTATTTTGGTGATTGGGAATAGGGCGAGCGTCCTTATCGATGAGGCTGTAAGTCAATCGTCGCGGTAGCCCATGGAGTAAGCACGTGATGCAGTATGTTTATAGTAGGGAAGTGGCAGCGGTACAGCGACCGTGTATGGGTGAAAAGAGTTCGATATAGACTCGTGAGAATCTGATTTTCAGTATACTAATGCTAGTACCCCCAGAATGCGCGCGTCATCGTCTTCCGATGACGATACCGATGGTAACGTGAGCCCTTAATCCACGATGGCGCAGTTGGACGACCAAACGCTTACGATTGAGAAGCATAAGATCCGCGACGCGTTAAGCCTACAGTCATTATCCGAGACGTCGTGGAGCAATATCATTCAAAATGGATTTATGCAATTGTCGCATCACCATCGTCAATTGCTACGCCATATCGCTCGATGTAGTACTGCGAGCAAATGCACATTGTATTGCATCGTTGGTGATAAGGACGTGCATCGCAAGCACGTGAAGTACTTTACCGCGGTCGTGTGTACGCCGTTAACGCTTCTGCAGGACATTGAGAACGGTACGGTCGAAGTGTACAAAGTGTTGTGCCCTCGAACATTGTCTATTACCGTGAACTCGTTTTTGTGTCGTGAATTAACAATATTTTTGAATGAACACCCGACCCCGATTGTGCGACTACACTCGAAGCGCGTCATTTTGCCGTCGGGTTTCCGATATCCGGACACGGACTGCATCACCTGGAAGAGTCGTATCACACAATCGCGACTATTCGTGCGTGTCTGGTAGACAAAAGTATTTGTGAGGAAGTGAACTCATCGTGAATAAGTGAACATGGAAGTGTTCATGGACACGTACAGGGTTTTGTCCCGGATGTCCGAGCTTTTACGCTATGTTGCGGAATTCCGAGACTGGGAGAACCAGTGCGACACGTGCCTGCAGCTAATCGTCGAGTACCAGTGCAGCGGAGGAGTGGCCGTGGCCGCGAAACAACGCCTGGTGTCGCTGATCGCGCGAATAAAAACATTACGCGCGATTGTTCGGGGTCGGTTTTCGCGAGTAGGACTCGGGGTTTCGGGTCGATCGACGGCGCCCAAAGTCGTATGGGAAGACGTGGAATCAGCGTTTATAGGCCGTATTTCGACTGGCGCGGTAATCAACGTGGGACACGTCGATCCACGTCGATTTTTAGAGGGTGCTCGACGAATGGTACTATCACGCGTGACAGACGCTATCAGCGAACATTCTAGTGTGTCCGTGAATACGATACTGAACGCGGAGTTTATGTTAAATGATAATATGGACATGAAAAGTTTCGGTACGCGAAATCGTGTACTGTTCAGGACATCGAACGTGCGCGAGTGGTATTCGAAGCACGTGGTCGCTCCCACGTTAGTGGCTATCGAGGAGTTTCAAGATCGCGACAGTGGATGGACCCTAAGGGCTGTGCTAAATATTCTAGTGAATATGAATAAGCATAATCCACTTCGCGCTGGTTGCTTCGTGCCACTTCCATTCGATGTCATTGTTAAAAAGGCCGTGGTTAATGTACAAAATAGAGACAATGCGTGCTTCTTGTGGTCAGTCGTCGCTAGTTTACACCCTGCTGCTACGAATGTGAATAGGGTCATTTCATACCCACACTACGCTACGGTATTTCGTACGGACGATATTACTCTTCCCGTGACGTTGGATCAGCTTAAGAAGTTCGAGAGGATAAATAACGTGTCGGTGAACGTGTACACCTGGACCGATGAAAGCTGCATGCCTCTGCGTTTGACCGAAGACAAGCGCGAGAGACACGCGAACCTGCTACTGGTGCAGGATTCCAAATTCCACAACCAGCAGCATTTCGCGTGCATTCGCAGCCTGTCGAGGCTGATTTCGAAGCAGCTCGGCAATCACAATGGTCGAGTATTCGTTTGCGAAAGGTATGTTAAAAAAATATTTTAATCGATATATTCTTCATTCTTATGTTTTATTATTATTATTATTATTAATGCTATTATCGTTGCAGGTGCCTCAGCTTCTTCCATTCGTCCGAGAAATTGACCAAGCACAACGTGGACTGCCAACGTATAAACGAATGCGCCGTCGAATTGCCGTCCGCCGCCGACAAATGGTTGCAGTTCAAAAACTTCAAGAACAAGGAACGAGCACCATGCGTCGTGTACGCGGACTTCGAATGCATGCTGGAGGACGTCGAGCCTGCGGAGCGGAGTCGTACGTACACGTACCAGCAGCACAGAGCGTACAGCGTTGGATATTACATTCATTGTTCCACCGACGCGGCTCTGTGCCGTTATCGCGCGTATCGTCACGACTCCGAGTGCGTGAAATGTTTCGTGCGGGAACTTCGAGACTTTGCGGACACTGCGTATTCGTGGTTGCGAAACGCGAAACCGATGATCCCGCTGACGAGGCAACAGTGGCGAAGTTTTAATGACGCGAGCGCGTGCCACGTGTGCGGAAAAACATTCGTCGATACGGACAAAAAAGTGCGCGACCATTGCCACTCGACGGGTGAATATCGAGGCGCGGCCCACGTATCGTGTAACTTACAATTTCAAAGATCGTACACGATCCCCGTAGTATTTCACAATTTATCAGGCTACGACGCGCATTTTGTAATTAAGGAGTTGGCGTCCGCGTTCGATGGGCAGATCGACCTGCTGCCGGTAACAAAGGAACGATATATATCGTTCACGAAACACGTCAAGGGAATCGACGCCGAGAACAACGATTGGAAGAGGGGGTTGAAATTTCGATTCGTAGATTCGCTGAAGTTCTTAGCCGCTAGTCTGGAGAAACTCGCTTCGGACCTTGGCAAAGAACGACTCGCGATTCTACGAGGCGAGTTTCAATCCCTGTCGGACGATCAGTTCAATCTCCTGACCAGGAAGGGCGTCTTCCCGTACGACTATGTATCGTCATACGCCAAACTTAACGATACGCGTTTACCGTCCCGCGAAGAATTTTATAATCGGTTGAACGATACCGCCGCGTCGGAGCCTGATTACGCGCACGCCGTGAACGTGTGGAATACTTTTCGCGTACAGACATTAGGCGAGTACAGTGATTTATACTTGAAAACAGATGTGCTGTTACTCGCCGACGTATTCGAGAGTTTCCGCACCGACTGTATCGCGAGTTACAATCTGGATCCCGCGCATTATTTTACGCTGCCGAGTTTTACGTGGGACGCGATGCTCAAGTACACCGGTATCAAATTAGAGCTTTTGACGGACGTGGACATGCTACTGTTCGTGGAGCGTGGCATACGCGGTGGTCTGAGTCAGTGCTCGCACAGGTACGCGCGTGCCAATAACAAGTACCTGCCGGCAGCGATGTACGACGAGCCGAAGCCGTCGACGTACCTGATGTACTTCGACGTCAACAACTTGTACGGATGGGCGATGTCGCAGGCTATGCCGCACGGAAGGTTTGAATGGTTGGACGATGCGACGGTCGCCGCGCTCGACGTATCATCCATGCCCGACGACGATGGACCCGAGGGATACCTGTTGGAGGTGGACATCGAGTATCCCAAGGAGATTCATGACGCACACGCCGACCTGCCATTCTGCCCTGTACGCGAGCACGCGCCAGAAGGGAAACAGACCAAGCTACTTGCCACGCTCGACGATAAGGAGCGATATGTGATTCATTATCGCTACCTGAAACAGTGCGTGCGACACGGTTTACGCGTGACGCGAATTCATCGGGTGTTGCGGTTCGATCAGTCGCATTGGTTGCGCGAGTACATCCAATTGAACACTGATTTGAGGACGCGAGCCACGAGTGAATTTCAAAAGACTTTATATAAATTAATGAACAACGCGGTGTACGGTAAGACAATGGAGAACGTGCGGAATTGCGTAGACGTGCGACTAGTGACTAAGTGGGACGGTCGTTACGGCGCGGAAACGCTGATCGCGAAACCAAACTTTCATAGTCGGACGATCTTCTCCGAGCAGTTAGTGGCGATCGAGATGCGTAAATTAAAAGTTAAGTTCGATAAACCGATATATGTGGGTATGAGTGTGCTTGATATTTCTAAGGAATGTTTGTATGAATTTCATTATTCATATATGCGTGCGAGGTTCGGTGATCGGTGTAAGGTTCTGTACACCGATACCGACAGTTTGATATATAGCGTGGAATGCGAGGATGCGTATGAAAGAATTAAGTGTGACGTCGACCGATTCGACACGAGTGATTACGCGGTGGACAATCCGTATGGTATGCCTCGCGTAAATAAAAAGGTTCCGGGACTCATGAAAGATGAGAATAACGGAGCCTTGATGACCGAGTTCGTCGGATTGCGGTCTAAAATGTATGCGACTAGGACTTTTAACGCTGCAGCGAGGGCTACGTGCGAGGTTAAAAAAGTGAAGGGTGTGCGGAGACACGTGGTCGCGAATGATGTACAATTCGACGATTACATTCGTTGTCTTCGCAATCTCACCGAGAAAGCGGTTCGCCAGAATAATATAAGATCTAGGCTGCACGTGGTGTATTCGGTGAGCGAGGAAAAGAACGCTCTCAGCCCATTCGACGATAAACGTTGTATTCTGGCGGATCGGGTGACCACCCTTCCGTGGGGACATTATCGTATCCCCGAACTCGACACTCACGAGCTCCTCGAGCTTGAGTCCGACGAGTCCCTCGAGCCCTGACTGTATTGAATGTTTGAATGTATAAATGTATTAAAGTGTAAATTATATGTATATATATTTTTAATTCTTTTCATTAAGATTAATTTAATATGATTTCGGCGCAAGGTTCGGTCACTTAATACAAATTTGAAGATGATCTTCCAACCGACTCAAGTGTCGGTCGTTACTATTTGAACGCGCCGACTAATAAATTTAATAGTTCACGCAATATTCTTATACATACATCTTTCCTTGATAAAGGTCCGAATCTGGACTGAAACGTCGGAAACTCTTTAATTCATGGACGAGTGAATAGTTGCAAAACGACTTTTCAAATTTGTATTAAGTGACCGAACCTTGCGCCGAAATCATATTAAATTAGTCAATACGGTCGATATTAAAATTAAAAAAAAAAAAAAAAAAATATTAAGATTAATTGTATTGAAATACGAGTAGTAGAGGAGTAATTGAATAAATGAGAAATGTATTTATTTATTTATATGTTTTCGTTTATTCCAGTAACATAGAGCGCGCTTATAATCATAAATCATAGAATATCCTTGTCGCGTATCCACGAGTTCCGCGACGAATCGAATCCGAGCCACTTAACCAACAACTGGCTACCCTTGCGACGAATAATCTTCTTCACCAGATAGACGTCCGGATTCGCGACCGAATGCAATTCGTACTCGTAGAATCCACCCGAGATCGGCTCTCCCGCGGAATCGCGCAGAATGTACGTCACCGGACGCGTTCGTTGTACGGTTACGATTTCGAACACTTCGGTCGACCAGTTCGGAGTGTACCCCTTCTCGAAGAGGGTCTTGAACTTGCTCACGCGTACCTTGTCACCTATGATGAATTTGGCGCGCCGTCCAACACCTTTCGATGCGGAGGGGGGTAGGGGTTCGTTCGCGGCAAACGACAAACGCGTCGCGGGGGTCACGTCAACGGGTCGAGCGTTGATCGTTCGATGTTTGCTATGATTGTAGGTGCGTACGAGCGTAGGTAACAGGTCGACCCAGCGATAGGACGCGTTCAAGGAGAATTGTTTCCACATTAGGTTTTTCAGCGTGCGATTGAAACGTTCAACGATCGACGCTTTCATCACGCTACACGTGGAGTAGTGGTTGATCCCGCGGGTCTTCGCGCATCGTTGAAACTCCGCGTTGTAGAACTCCTTTCCCATGTCGGTTTGTAAATTTCGCGGGCATCTATCGCTCTGACGCAGCACGGTCGCGAACGCCGCGGTCACGTCGCGTCCGCTTTTCGTTTTCACGGGTAAGGCCCAAGCGTACTTGCTAAACGCGTCGATGATCGTTAATATATAGTGATATCCTCGATTTTGCTTCGCGTACGGACGCATCTCCACCAAATCAGCCTGCCACAAATCATCGTAGCCACGAATCACGACGTGTCGCCGCGGGAAATTGCGTCTCGCGGGGGCGTGTAATTCGTTCACCAATTGTACTCTCTCCTTGCTCATGCTTCACGAGGTGGACGGGGAATGGTCGCGACGTTCCAAGGACGTTAGAAATAGTACGAGTTCCTCGAGTGCTAGCAAAATGCAATCGGTGCACGTCTTTCGCGATCGCTCGTTATTATTAGACGTTTCAGAGCCGTAGCCGTTGTTGTTGTTGTTGTTGTTGTTGTTGTTGTTGTTACTGTCGGGGATCATCGTCGTCGTCGTTGTCGCAGACCCTCTGGCGCAGTCGTAAACTCTTCGAGTCTATCTTTCAAATGATCGAAGCGTCGCTCCATCGCGTTATTTAAGTTATCCTCTAGCCGAGACAATTGAGCGGTAACGATATCCGACATAGTTCGTTGTACTCGCGTCTCGAGTTGAGATCGTTGATGCTCGGCGTCCAACCGTGCGTTCGCGATAGCTATTTCGAGTTTTCGCGTAATGCGCTCGTCCACCGAGGACAATAGTCTCGTCGTAGTCATCGTTGCTTCGTTCATGTTATTGTTGTTGTTGTTGCTGGTATTATTGCGTAACGAGGTGCCAAACTTATTCACCGACATAACGATGCGTGCGTGCTCGAACGCTACTGATGCTAGGATCATCGGAATGTTCAATTTAAGATGAATCCGTCCTCGCGAAGTTCCTCCACGATGGATGTGATTTCATTATCGTGACCCGTGTGACCAGCCGCGCGCGATGCCGTGAGCAGCCCGAGTCTATCGACTAATTCATTCGGATCGTCCCAGTATACGTAATCGACCGCGTTATCGGTGACAGTCATCGAATAGTCGATGGGTAATCCTCGACCTTGATGCGTGCCCGCGGTGTACGCGGTGTCCGCGGCGTCCGCGATGTACGCGGTGTCCGCGGCGTCCGCGGTGTCCGCGGCGTCCGCGGTGTACGCGGTGTCCGCGCCGTCCGCGGCGTCCGCGGTGTACGCGGTGTCCGCGCCGTCCGCGGGGCCCGCGGAGTCCGCGCCGCGCTCGCGCCCGCGCCCGCGCCCGCCGCCGCCGCCGCCGCCGCCGCCGCCACGCCCGCCGTCCCTGACGCGTCTGACACCCGGTGTCCGCACCCCGCCGATCACCGAGGACACGATTTTCGTATACTTGTACCCCTTGTTACCCAGCGTACGCTTGCTGGGCGAATGATTTCGCTTGTGCGCACTAGTAGCCAACAAGATGCGACGGTACGAGCGAAGATCCGCGTCCGTGTACGTGCGATCGTTGGGTATTCGCATGAACAGCAATTCGTACAAGCCCCGAGTCCCCGCGTATCGAGTTCCGTTCACGCGAACGTCGTCGCTGTTCGGGTCGATGGTGAGCACGGAATCGCCGATCATTAGGTCTTCGTCAGACCCCAAGTATACGCCGTATACGTTATCGATGCGTTTCTTGGTGTCTGTGAAGAACAGTCGTAGATATTCTCGCGACAAGGGTCCTTTGGCATTCCGTACATACACAGTGACATCATCGACGGGGCTACGCAGCGCATCCAAATCGCTAACCCTTGTCGGCGGCTCATCATCCTGAATTTTTTCACTGTTTTCATCGCCCTCATCATCGTCAACAACATCATCGTCAACAACAACATCGTCAACAACATCGTCAACATCATCAACGTTGTTGACGTCGATATCATTGTCGTTGTCGCTGTCCGTGTCGACGTCGCTGTCGTTATCGTTGTCATTGTCGTTATCGTTGTCATTGTCGTTATCGTTGTCATTGTCGTTATCGTTGTCGCTAGATGATGGAAGGTTATTCGAACGTTCCATGGATGTAGTCGCGGTAGCAGTTCGAAGTCGCTTCGATGATTGGTGTTGACCATATTCGTATTCTCTCTTCACAGGTCGCGATCGAGGCGTTGAGCGTGTTTTCAACGCGGATGTGTTCTCGATTAATCGTTTCAGCGGTTCGACGATGGGGCGCGTGCTCACCTCCACAGCCGCTTCCGTAGCCATTTTACCAATTTTCAAGGCCAAGCACTTTTTACGTATAACGTCGCTGACTTTGGCGATTTCTACCTTCGCGTTCACCTTCGAATCCACACCCCGACGACGTTTCCCTCCTTTTTGACATTTAGCTCCCTTTTGTCGATAACGTCGGCGTTGTTTTCGCGTATGCTTCGCGTCGACGTTACTCGAGGTTAACGCAGTCGTTGTCGTCGTCGTCGATTCGTTAGACATTTCGTGTTGCTCGATGAACGACTCGCGGTATACTAATGTCCGCGAGCTACGACGAACTCGTTAAATCCTCTTCGATATCGCCCTTCGTACATGGAACTATCCTTATCGATCACCACGAAATCGTATCGTCGACGCCAACATCTCGCGCACAAGTCGTTGAACGACTCGAACGTCATGTCTGTATTCATGTGATCGTTGTACACGCGACGCAAGTTCGTACCGTCTTGTTTGAACAGCATAAGAAAATTCACGTTGTCCCTGATCAAATGTTTAGGTATTCTAGCGTACGACTGACACAAATAAAAGCAGTCCACATTCGCGTGTCGACCCATGGAGAAATATTCGCGGATCGCGTTCTGTTCGTCGCACGCCACGTCATCGAACACGAAGATCGAGTCAGGTCGAGCGTCTCTCGGTGGGACGATCTCGGCGTTGTCCGAGTAGGGAAAGTATTCGATTCCGTCGACGAGCGACAACACCTGCTCCAGATATCGATACTTTGGCTGATGCAACGATTTCGAGTACACGTACACATTCTCGAAACGTAAACCGTTCGGGCTCTCTAACATGCTCAGAAGTACGTTCGTTTTTCCGCATCCGGACGGACCGCAAATCACGCCTCGCACGCTGTTCGGCAGCAACGGGCCGTGTCTGTTCGATCGACTCGCATCCCTATCATCGTCGAGCATTCTGTTCGCGGTCACGCGAATAACGCCCGGCTGTTTCGCGAATCGCATGACGAGGGACTACTATTTATATTCGTGGCACGCGTCGCGCATGCCACAACCACTCTGATCGGTGGAGCGCGCGTACCCGTTTATTATTGTAGTAGCTTTCCTGATTATTCTAACGCAGGTGTATGATCGCATCAACGACCGCGGTGTCTCATGGACTAGGGCTGAATCGAAAGAATAAGAAGATCGGATTGGGTCTCGTGAACGGAATCATAAACCGCTTACCGTTCGAACTACACGTCCCGGGTTATCAGTTTTGCGGACCTGGGACGCGTTTGCTAAAGCGATTGGCTCGTGGCGACGAAGGTGTGAACCCGCTGGACGCTGCGTGCCGCGACCACGATATCGCGTACTCTCGTCGAAAGGATTTGGAGGGACGACACGAGGCGGATCGCGCGTTAGCCGAACGAGCGCGAGAACAGCGACTGGAGTGTGGGCAACGATGAAGGCTAAGACCAAACTCGGCATGGGTATGAGAAGGACGAGACGTAAACAGAGAAAGGCTGGAAGGAAAAAGAGAAATTCTGGAGGAAAACATCCGCAACGGCGACGACGACATCGTAATCTACGAGTGGCTAAACGCGGTGGATTTCTTCCATTTCTTCCGTTCGTGCTGCCTGCGTTATCGGCTATCGGAGCATTGGCCGGTGGAGCGGCTGGTATAACCAAAGCGGTCAACGATTCGAGGGCCTCTCGAAAACAGCTGGAGGAGACGTTGCGTCATCATCGGGCTATGGAAGGGCGTGGAATGCATCTGACACCGTACAAGCGAGGCGCTGGCATGAATCCTAGACGCCGACGCCAACGACGACAGCACTCAAAGAAAAAAAAAAACGTCGATCGAGTAGCCGCGTGGCGACGGTGGCAGCGATAACGCGACAACCTATGACGAATCTGCAATTAGAGCGCGAGTGCGCTAGCGTACCGTTCTTTCGAGGGGTGTTTATGCGCGACACGCTTCCTACGCGCGTACTAGCCAACGAATGTGGTATCGCGAATCTTGACGAGAATCGAGGCGCCGGTACGCACTGGGTCGCGTACGCGAAACGCGGGCTACGAGTACAGTACTTTGATAGTTTCGGGAATCTGCGACCTCCCACGGAATTGATTTACTATTTCGGACGCGGAACAACGATCACGTACAATCACGATCGTTTTCAACGTTTCGACGAGATGAATTGCGGTCCCTTATGCGCACAATTTTTGCATCAAAAATCTATGGAATTATGGCCTATGTACTAAGATTATGCTACGATGTATCCATACGTAATGATGCTTCATATATCCTATAATAAAGAAACATAATTTGACGATAAATTGACGAGTATTCGAACGCGCGCGTCACTTTCTCGCTCTCCGTCTCGCAAGTGTAATCGATATGTCGTTCACGCTCACGTTAACGGGCCGTAGCAGCGTGCTCACGGTAAACTATTTTCCTCCGATAGATTTGAGCGATGGTCAGTATGAATTAGGACTCGCGGACTTGGAAACGTTTCACACGATACCGAACATTGACTCGAGCAACGATAAATTCTACTACATCGCCGACTACAACACCGAGAACAACATCGTCGACGTCGCTCATGAATACATTGCGATCCCTCACGGTTCATACGAATTAGACGCTATCGCCGAGCACCTGAAGCAGCGATTACTCGATCGACATCCCCGAAGTATCGATAACAACGATGCAAATGAGAATGATGCCGACAAGTATCCTCTAATGCTGCGAGCTAACAACAACACCATGAAAAGCGAGCTGTACTGCTCGTTCGCCGTGGACTTTACGCAACCAAACAATGTGGGCTCGTTGCTAGGATTTTCCCCGAATCGCGTTTTATCACCAAGAACCTGGCACGAGTCCGACGTACCCGTGAACATTATAAACGTTAATGTGATCAGAGTAACGTGCAACGTCACTACCGGTGCGTACAGCAACGACAAGCCGGTACACACGATCCATGAATTTTCACCTCGCGTGCCACCGGGATATAAGATATCGGAAACCCCGCGACACGTCATTTACCTGCCGATCGTTGCACGAGCAATACACGATCTAACGTTGTGCATCGTCGATCAACACGAGCGCCCTATAGATTTCCGCGGAGAAGAAATAACGATTCGTTTGCACGTTCAACGACGTCCGCGCGATAGGCTAGCGTAACTACACGTGTGCGCGCGTGTGTATTATGTTAGTGTTAGATCATACATACGAATCATCAATCATAGCTGCCGCTGCTACTCCTAACGTTTCTGTGTCGCGTCATCGGCGCAACCCTTTATCGACGTGCAAAAGTAGCAGAATAAAGGCGGGTGGAGCGATAAGAAGAAGAGGACCGGTAAGAAGCGCAAGAAAGTCATTGACTCGTAGAAACGCGCGTTTTCTACGATCACTAGGTTTCATCGTCGCCCATTAGACAAGCTGTGAGTGACACGCAACCGCGATGTCTTTTATTCTGGACGTGGCGAATACGCCAACCTTTGATAATCGTATCACGAAAATCGAGTTACACACGTACAATCCGTACGCCAACACGACGTTCGATAATAGCGACGAGATAAGAATACCCATACAGCAGCAAGATCTGTACACGCTTCCGTGCGAAAGTTTTCTATACATCGAAGGTCGTGGCACGTTAACGACGCAAGACGCGAAAGGCCAGGCAACGTCGGCGAGTGCTGTTCTCGACAATAATTGCGTCGCGTTCATGTTCGATGAGATTCGATACGAATTGAACGGTGTTGAGATCGATCGTTGCCGAAATCCGGGAATCGCTACCGCGTTGAAAAATTACATTTCGTTGTCGGTCGATAGAAGCAAAGTGCTCGCGAATGCCGGTTGGGATCATACCATCGCGTACGATAAAGACATTTTTCATTCGGGCGCTTTCAATTTCTGCGTACCATTGAACGTTCTGTTAGGTTTCTGCGAGGATTACAAACACATCGTGATGAACGCGCGACACGAGCTGATCCTTATTCGATCACGAGTCGATGCGAACGCGATGTACGGTACCTCGGTCACTGCGAGGCCGAAACTAGACATACGCAAGGTGCAGTGGCGTATACCCCACGTCGCTTTGGAGGAAGTGAATAAACTATCGATGCTACGTATCCTGGAAAGTGGCCGACCGATCGCGATGAGTTTCAGATCGTGGGACTTGTACGAGTACCCGTTGCTGCAAGCGACAACGAAACATACGTGGACCGTGAAAGCTACGTCGCAAATCGAGAAACCTCGATACGTGATATTCGCCATGCAAACCGATCGAAAGAATCGTCTTGATAGAACTGCGAGTAGATTCGACGCGTGTAAACTCACGAACGTTCGATTATACCTAAATTCCGAGACGTACCCGTACGATGATTTGAACTTGGATTTCGATAAGTTTAAATACGCGATCCTGTACGATATGTACGCGAAATTTGGTCGATCGTACTACGGACACGGAGAACCATTACTGAACGCGATCGAATTCTTTCAATACGCGCCTATCGCGGTCATAGATTGTTCTAGGCAAAACGAATCGTTGAAGAGCGCTACGGTGGATGTGCGAATAGATTTCGAGTGCAACGAAAATGTCCCCGCTAATACTACAGCGTACTGTATGATCATACACGATCGTATAGTAGAATACGGCCCTTTGACTAACGTGGTACGTAAACTAACATAGTATGCGTATGTATGAACGATCAACGAATACTACTGCCGCTTCTGCTACTGTGAAAACTACGATGTCCAAGTCCTCAGTTGCTGTTCAGACGCCACCACGGACACTGCTACCTAATCGTGAAATAATGTTCGCAATTGTCGATCTTCAAGGTTTCAATGCCGATTGTGAGTTCGTTGTCAAAGAGCTCGCGATCCGCAGACACGGTAACAACGATAAAACGCCTACGATCAGCCATTGGATCTTCGAACCACCGTACGTCTGGGGGCATCTGAAATCGTGCGAGAACCGTCAAGCGTCCTGGCTCGCGAAGCATCATCACGGGCTTCGCTGGTCTGACGGTTACGTCCCATACTCCAAACTTCCTGGGTTGCTGGCCAGTGCACTCACGAACATTGACTTTGTCGTCGTGAAAGGTGTGGAAAAGAAAACCTGGATGCTGCAACTACTACCTGACATAATCGTTGAGGATGTCTGCGATTTATACGAACTGAAAGAGCAACAACAACAACAACAACAACAACAACCGAACAACAGCAGCAGCAGCAACAACAACGCTCGAACCGTCGAAGACGACGGCGGCTACGACGTTGACGATGATTATTGCGGGATCGTCCCTAACACCGCGGACCCCGACGTTCCTAACCTGAAGTCTATGTCTTCAACGGGTGCTCTTCGATGTACATTTCACAACAACGATGGTGTTTGCGCGTTGGAGAACGTCCAGAAAATATGGAATTATATACGTAACGTTGTCTAATGTAAGTCCTATACACGCATTACATCTACTTTATGCGTCATTAACAGATAGACTAATATGTATTAATTTTTTTCTGTTTCTATAGCTACGAGTACAACGGCGACGGTGATAAGCGCAACGACTGCGACGAATGCTATCTTTACCCACGAGCAAGAATACCCCTCCCATACGAATACGCTTTTTACGTAAATACTGGTTCTATAATATAAGATTACATGCATTGATGTACATGAATAAACACACAGTTTTTTGAATAAAAATATATTTTATTTATTTAAAAATTGTTATACATTTATTATTAAAACATATATGTATGTACTATAGTGGTACGTGCTTTACATCACGCAGCATGGATTGCATTCCTAACGCGATCAATTCGCAATCGATCAAAGAATGCTGTTCGAAGTGGTCGCTTTCGGAAATTAATTTCACATAATCTATCGGTGCGGTAGCGCTGCGTAGAACGTCCACGAAGGTAGCATATTTACTACTTACAGAGTACATATTTTCAGTTAGCCAGGTGAACATATGTTCAATGCAATGTTCGTACGCGAATAGTTTACGCAACGTGACTTCAGTCATATATATGTAAGCATGATTATCGGTGATTTTAATAAGTTGGTCATTGTGCATACTCGTGAAGTCTAGTCGTAAATGATCAATTATTATGTGGGTTTGAGGCGATGTTGCGTTGCTGCGTAATCGTTGGAGTATGTCAGCCTTGTTTTGCAGTAAGAGCTTCCACGTGGACATCGAAAAGCTCAACTCGTTGCCTTTATTGTCAGCTATGGTCATCTCGACGCTGCACGAATCCATGCCAATGCGTATTCCAATAGTTAGACGTTTATAAGCTGTCGCGGTCAACGGGTAATCACGCCCCAGGATCCGTACAATTGACGGTTTTGGCGTTTTCAATGTTTTTGGTGTTGCGGATCCAGTACTGTAAGAAATATGTACACAAAATTAATGCTTCGTTCGTATACGTTTACAGTGAATGAAGTAAGTGGAAAGTGTATGGTAACGAGTACGTACCTCATATCGAGTTGTTGATTAAGATCTTGTTGTTGTTGACGTTTATTTGGAAACCCACCATCGTTGGCGGATGTGCAGGATGAGTCGTTTAAGCTGCGTTTGTACATTTTGATATGCAATATGCAGTATGTTCATCGAACAAAAAATTGACGCTAACGGTACTTAACACTCGAGCGTACGTGGTGTAATGAAGTCCACAGGACTGACCAACGTCGCTTTATACTGATTCACGTATACGGCAATGTGTGAATGTACAACACATTAGTGATGGCGATGATCATGGTTGTGTTGTGACGCAAACATGTGTGTGCCGTAAAAGAATCAAAGAGAGAGTACGCGGTAAATTCAAATACGATTGACTTACAGCCACCTCGATCACCAAAAATACTCAGAGGTCAAGCCCGAATAACTATAGCTTTATGTTTACATTGGTTGCTTAGGTGAACGCAACGTCAAATTCACTTCTTCATTGCACGTGCGCTGTATCGCTCCCACGGCTCAATATATGTAAACACACGGTACAATGCCGTGTTTACTCCATGGGCTACCGCGACGATTGACTTACAGCCTCCTCGATCATTAAAATATTCGAACCTACACTTCGAATAATTATCGCTCTATGTTTTAGTCGTCTGATGTTTACACGAACGCAACGCCGGATTCTCTTACGGTCAATAGGGTGGGGTTACGTAAATTAAATACTCGGAACTAGGGTGAACGCACCGTATAATTCGTTTCTTCGTTACACGTGCACTGTATCGGTTCCACGAATCAAATATGAAGAGCAGGCACGTAGGCGCCAAAACGCGTTCAATTCTGCTCAAATATAAACACACTGCATGGCGCGGTGCAATGTTATGTTTACTACATAAATTAAATACTCGGAACTATGAATATTCGGAACTCTCCACCGAATACTTATCGCTATATGTATATTTACTCCATGGGCTGCCGCGACGATTGATTTATAATACTTATCGTTCTATGTTTATGTCACGATATAAACATCCTGCATGAATGGTGTGCACATAGGTATCAAAACGTGTTCAATCCTATCGCACGCCATGATTCATTATCTTTTCTCAGAAATTCTATACCACCCTCTTTCTCAGAAATCAGCATCGAAGACGAAATTCGAAATTCCACGATTCGCTCGCGGTCGCGCCTGCGCCCCGATTCCACACGCGTGCGGAGATTGCGCGGCGGCGACTCGTGTTCAAAGTACCTTAAACATCCAACAGGTGGCGCCAATACGAAATGTACTAAAAATCTATGAAATTTATCAACGCATGCCCAAATATCGACGTGGATCCAAAGTACCTTAAACATCCAATAGATTGCGCCAATACGAAATGCGCGCGACGCCATCTTGAAATTTTGAAAATCCTCCCCCTCCCCTTTGACGTTATCCCCCTCACCCACGAACTCGACCGCCATTTTGAAATTTGAAAATCCCCCTCCCCTGTGACGTCATCCCCCTCACCCACGAACTCAACCGCCATTTTGAAATTTGAAAATCCCCCTCCCCTGTGACGTCATCCCCCTCACCCACGAACGTGGTACCCCCTCCCCGCCTCACCCCCTCACCTACGAGCATGGTACCCCCCTCCCCACCTCACCCCCTTGCCCTCGCCGAAGAGCGCGCGGTACCCCCCTCCCCACCTCACCCCCTCGCCCTCGCCAAAGAGCGCGCGGTACCCCCCGCCCCGCCTCACCCCCTCGCCCACACTTGATCCAGAACTCTCATAGCCTAACTACTAATATGCCTATTAAAAGGAGAGGTGTGTCTCCTTTTACTGTGGCGAAGACAACAAACGGTACTTTTCAGTGCTTATTTAAATGATTTTAACGGGAACTACCTCTGGACGTTCACAATGAACAACAATCGGCACTTTTCAGCGCCAGTGTTTTAAAACGTACAAAACCAAACAGTACTTTTCAGTGCTCACTTTACTTCAGCATCACTGAAGCAAAGTACTTAACTCTCGACGTTTAATAAAATACTAATTGAACGGTACTTTCCCAGTACCATTTTAATTTTATACTAATATTGTATTTGTTTTCAGAGTTAACACAAGCGAAGAAGAAGAAGTGGTGATTCTACGCAAAAAAATAAGTCGAAAATATAGAATAAAAGTTACTGATATTGCCCTTCGTTTTCGAAAAAATTGACTTATGTTTGCATCTAGAATCACCACTTCTAAATGTTAATATTGTAAGTTTCTCTTCTGATTTATATGTGCCACTTATATTATTTTGTAATTGTAATCACTGTATGTTCTTATTTAAAGACAAAATAAAAACCTTTAGAAATAAATAGGAAACTTATTGAATAAACTCCAAAATCTGCTCGCAGGTTATGTGAGCAGAATCCACTGCTCCGTTTCTACTACCTATCAATTCTCCACGCGCAGTAGAAAGCGAGGGATACACGTACAGCAATCACGGTATACATGTGTTGGTGCGTAGGGACGTCCATGTGACGTCACGGGCAGGGAATTGTTTGGCAATTTTGGCCTTCAGATGGCGCTGTTGGATGGTCAGGCGGGCAGCAGGATCTGCCGTCGATCTGCCGTCCATCTGCCGGCAGACCCTGCTTGGCAGGATCTGCCGGCAGAACCGTAATCGAATGCGGACGTAGGCTGCGCCGCAGCTGCCGGCAGATCCTGCGCTCTCCTGGCAGACCCTGCTGTCCATCTGCTGGCAGACTGCAGGCAGATGGTTATCAGGGTCAACATTGTGCTTTCGTTTTGACTTCCTCCTTCATCTTGGGCTTCTTTTCTTCTCCTTTTTCCCAGAACCATACGCATTCTCTCCGCTCCTTCTTTTTCTCCCTTTAGTATCTCTCTTATCGTCGAATTTTCTCTTTTCAACTCCTTACAGTCTTGTAGCATATGACCCAGCGTCTTTGTAGCCCCTATACATAGTCTACATACTGTCTCTTTTTCTTCTTTCCAGTAATTGCTTCCCCGCTCTTCGTTCCCGCATTTGAACCTTGCGATCATGCTTTGGTCACTTCCTCTGTAGTTTCCGTTTAAGTAATTTGTTCTCTGATTATCCCTGATTTCTGTGTAATGTATGTTGTATCTGCCTGCTAGTATCCTGTCGTATTGCCATTGAACCTTTTCTGCCCTGTCTTTTTGCGCTAGTTCATCTGCGAACTCTCTTCCTCTCCTTCTTTCTATTTTCATTTCTTGGGTATCCATCATCTTTTGTCTATCTATAGTATGTGTTTGGGAATGAGTAGTTCTTTGCGCCGCCGCACTCTCGATCACCGCAGCACCTACTGGGCAGCGGAAGTCGCGGTCGATCCGCGATCGAACAACCAATCAGCGTCCGTCTTGTCGATCGACGCTCTAGAATGTTCGAGAAGACGCCGGGGCGGAAATGCGCATCCATCTTGAATTCATTCTGTTCACAACCGTGCGCAACGTAACACACCTTTTTGTTCATTGTCAAATAGTCTTGCTCATCTAACAAATTCAGTGCACAAATCACGTATTCTCAACTGTCGACTCAACGCGGTGTTCGCGACACAGTTCGAAAGTATAGATCATCTGATTGTGCATTCGCGATTGTGCGTGTTCTCGCGTCCACGCGGTTAACCGGTGGTATTGTACGATAAAGTGTACGGGGGCTCATCCTCCATCTTCATCGTGTGCACAACGGCTTGTCCGTTGGCAGACGTTTTAAATAAAGACCTCACATTCTTTTGTGCAACTCAGTGTCTGTGTGGCTCAACACCGATCCTAACCCTACCAGCCTCCTCGTGCTCATCCTAACCTAAGAATTTTACAGTTTGGTCCTTCGAGCCGGAGCGGTGATTGAGCATTACAGTGCTGTGTAGTTTGTGTTAGAGGGCTCACAAGCTCAACTCCCGTGTTTTGCGATGGCTGACCAAGACGAGCAAAAGGTCGTCAAATCGGCGGGTTCGTCAAGGGCGCCCTCCCCAGCACCGATTGTGCTCACAATCCCCACCGAGGCTCTGGGGACGAGTGGGGATAAAAAACCACCGAGGGCAACATCACCATCAACGTTGCCCTCGCAGCTGGTCTTCAAGGCCAAAACACAGATAGGCCGCTATGACTCCCTTCAGGCATTGCAGGCGCACATGCCCTCGCAAGCGCACACTACGTCCATCGACGAGGTCGAGCTACTCGCAGCCCATGTTGAGGAGCTGCACCTAGCCTTCACTCGCGAACACGCTCATTTTGAGGAGACATGGCCGGTCAAGTTTATCAACCACCCATATTTCGAGGCAAACATGGCTGTGCAGGAGGCTCAGGTGTATTTAACCACCAAAATTAGGCTCAACCGCCTCCGAGAAGACGTGAGGGCGATACAGCAGCGTCCAGCGGCTGCATCGAGCGCCACGTCAAGAGCCTCGAAGCTGCCGGAGATCTCCCTGCCCACATTCTCTGGCGCATATACGGAGTGGCCGGCCTACAGTGAGCTATTCACCTCCTTGATCATCCATGACCAGCAACTCATGGAAATAGACCGGCTTCATTACCTGCGGTCCAGCCTCCAAGGTGAGCCATCAGAGCTGGTGAACGCTTACCCGCTCACAGGCTCATCGTTTCAATCTTGCTGGGAGGAACTCAGCAAGAAGTACACAAATAAGCGTGTGCTCATCGAAGAGCAGCTAGACAAGCTGCTCAACGTCTCGCCGATCGCAACGCGCAGTGCAAAAGCGCTTGGCGAAATTGTGTCCACCATCAATAAAGTGCACAAGACGCTCACCACCTTAGGCGCAGCTGATGACATGTGCAACATCCTGCTCGTGCACCAGGCAACCAGCTGGATGGACAAGTCCACCAGGGAAGCCTGGGAGACGTCGGTGGGCTCAACAAAGGAATACCCTCGGCTGAAGCAGCTCGAGACCTTTATTGCTGCCAAGGTGGTGGCCTTGGAACGGCTGGAGGCGGCGGCGTTACAGAAGGGAAAGAAGGCTCACTCCTCTGCTGCTCCACCAAGCCGATCAATCACAAGCAGGAGCGCTGTGCACGCTGCGTCGGGTCAGCCAAGGAAGGTGCAGCAATCGCCCTCGCCGTACAGCTACCCCTGCGACTATTGCAAGGAGGACCATTACATCATCATGTGTCCAAGGTTCAGGGAGCTGTCGGTGGAGGACAGGCGCAAAATTGTCACCACCAACAAATTGTGTCGGAATTGCTGTGGAAGGCATCGCACTGAGGACTGCAACTCCACACGTCGGTGCAAAACGTGCTCAGCCAGCCACCACACGATGCTGCACCTGACCAAGCCGACCGCTCACACCGCGGCCCTTGCAAAATCTCACGCAGCAGCGGGAGCCTCATCCAACAGCTCAACCCATTGAAGTTTCGGTGCGGTCGTCAATCCACCATCATTCACACAACAGCGCACAACTCAGACGCACACAGCATGCTCAACAGAACGAAGGAGGCTCAACCAATCATCGCCAGTGCTCACACCCTACTGTTCAGTCACCTTGTTGGCAACAGCCAACGCCCAGCTGATCACTTCAGTGTCATCTTCGCCGGTAAGGTTATTGATAGATTCAGGCTCGGAACTGACATTTATTACAGAAGAGCTCATCAACCGGCTTAGGATTCAACGCATCCACGCATCCATCACGATCACTGGCATTGGGGGTAACTCATCTATTCAAACCAAAGGAGTCGCACTAATAACTCTGCGCTCCAACTACGATATGTCAACAGTGCACGTTCAAGCACACGTTCTGCGAGCACTGACGTCAAGTTTACCATCGGTGGAACCGCCACGTCAAGAATGGCCACATTTGAATGGCCTTCCGCTGGCCGATCCAGACTTTCTTAAATCAAGACCGATAGACATAGTGATTGGTGCAGACGTGTATGGACAAGTGATCAAGCCCACCCTCAAGAAGGGTGATCCTTCAATGCCAATTGGACAACTGTCCATTTTTGGGTGGCTCATTCTTGGACCAGTTACAGTGGACCGGCGCACGGTCACAGCACACCATTCTGCAGTCGTGCAGCATGTCGACAACTCCTTACAAGACATGCTGACACGATTTTGGATTCAAGAGGAGCTCCCAACAGATACACCCATGAAGCTCACACCTGAAGAACAAGAATGTGAGGATCACTTTCGAGCGACACACACTCGTGATTCTACAGGACGATACACAGTGCGCATCCCTCTGAAGGAGACTCCGAAGCTGCTGGGTAATTCTTATCAAGCAGCTCACGCTTGCTTGAAGCGTATGCTCGTCAAACTCAATAGGAACGACGAGTATCGCACCCTCTATCAAGGCTTCATGCAAGAGTACGAGGAGCTCTGTCACATGGTAAGAGCACCATCCCTTTCACCTAATACTCACTCTGTGTTTTATCTTCCACATCATGGAGTATTGAAGCCTGACAGCCAGACGACAAAGTTGAGAGTCGTCTTCAATGGATCAAGCCCTACTTCAACTGGTTATTCTGTCAACGATTTGATGCATACGGGTGCAAATCTCCTCCTTAACATCACCGACGTGCTGCTGTGGATACGCCAGCACAAGTACATTTTTGCCACAGACGTGACAAAAATGTATCGTCAAGTCAAGATTCACGAGGAGGATCAAGATCTTCAACGAATACTGTGGATCGATGACAATTCAAAGGAGGTGCCCTACAAGCTCACAACGGTCACCTATGGGACCAAGGCTGCTCCATTTTTGGCGGTCAGAGCTTTACTCCAATTGGTGGAAGACGAAGGTCATCGCTTTCCTCTGGCGGTGCCATCAATCACGCATGCCAGATATGTTGATGACATCTTTGGAGGTGCAGACACAGGTGAGATGCTCATTACAATTGCTCACCAATTAAAAGATCTGTGCAACGCGGGAGGGTTTCCACTAGCCAAATGGCATTCAACCTTTCCTCCGTTGCTTGATGCAATTTCTCAAACCCAACGAGCCCAAGGCTCAATTATATCACTTGACGACTGCAATACCAAAATTCTCGGACTTCAATGGAATGTGATCAACGATGAATTTTCTTTCACTTCAAAACCAAGCTCAAATTCACGGCTCACCAAACGCCTCATTTTATCAGAAGTAGCACAAATATTTGATCCATTAGGTTTTCTAGCACCAGTCATAATTCGAGCAAAAACACTATTGCAAGAGTTGTGGCTACACAAGCTCAACTGGGATGATCCACTGCCTTCCCAAGTAACGTCACAATGGCTCATCATCAGAGAAGATTTAACAAGCTTGCGCAAGCTATCATGTCCGAGGTGGTTCAACACCTTCAGCAACTCTACAGTGGAACTACACGGCTTTTCTGATGCCTCACAACTCGCCATGGCAGCGGTAATTTACATTACCGAATCATCACCGTCCACAACTCACAAGGTCGCGACATTGGTGTGCTCCAAAACTAAGGTAGCACCACTAAAGAAGCTCACAATCCCGAGACTCGAGCTTACTGCAGCATTGATGCTGGCGAAGCTCACCAAATATGTTCAAGCAACGCTCAAGCTCAACATTGCTACAACATACCTGTGGACGGACTCACAAGTGACACTAACCTGGATCAAAACACACGCATCACGCTGGAAGGACTACGTAAGGAATCGTGTGTCTCAAATTCAAGAGATCACCCAAGGCGCACAATGGAGACACGTTCCAGGGACTTCAAACCCAGCTGATTGCGCATCACGAGGCTTATCAACATCGCAGCTTGAACATCACAAGCTTTGGTGGACGGGACCACCATGGCTTGCGCAGCCCAGTGAAACATGGCCATCACAACCAGTGCTGGACGAAGACTTGAGCGCGTTAGAGGCTCGTCCAGGCATTTCAAAGCTGCTCAATATTCAAAAGATTGAATATCACTGGGACCTCATCTACAAATATTCATCCCTCAACAAACTTATTCGCATCACATCAGTTTGTTTCAGATTTGTCTCAAGGTTGAAGAAGACTCCAGTCACGCTGCCGCTCTTCACCTTGACGCCCATCAACATAGAATGGGCCAGGATCTTCTGGATCAAAGCAACGCAGGCGCTTTATTTCTCCAGCGAGATGAAGATGCTCAGCTCAGGCTCAACCCTACCAGCTGCTCATGTCTTCAATCGACTCACCGCATTCATCGATGAGAATGGAGTCATTAGAGTTGGAGGCAGACTCAACAATGTTTGCACGAGCTACGAAAGTAAGCATCCTGCCATCTTACCTAGTCACTCACATCTGTCTAAATTGATTATAGACCATGCGCATCTACAAACTCTTCATGGAGGGACCCAGCTCACCCTTGCCCAGATTCGACAAAACTACTGGATCATTGGAGGGCGAGCGCCAGTGAAATCTCACATACTGCGGTGTGTTGTGTGTGCTCGACAAAGGGGGATCCGTGCCCATCAACTGATGGGCCAACTACCTCTTTCGAGAGTTACACCCTCACGGCCGTTCAACAACACTGGCACCGACTATGCGGGTCCAATCACACTGAAGACGTGGAGAGGAAGAGGTGCCAAGACACAAAAGGGCTGGATTTGTGTCTTTTTGTGCCTCACGACATCAGCTGTTCACCTAGAACTGGTGACAGATTATACAACAGAAGGGTTCATCGCCACCTACAGGCGATTTGTCTCCAGGAGAGGGATTCCTCTCACTCTTCACTCTGATTGCGGAACCAACTACGTTGGAGCTGACACCGTCCTCAAGAAGATGTTCACCCAGGGGACTGAGGCGCATCAACGCCTGAATCAGCTGTTCGTCAATGACAAGACAGAATGGCATTTCAACCCACCAGCCGCACCACACATGGGAGGCAAGTGGGAAGCGGTCGTGAAGTCAGTCAAACACCATCTCCGGCGCACAGTCAGTGAGACGGTGCTCACATACGAGGAGTTCAGCACACTTCTCACACAAATAGAAGCGATGCTCAACTCACGACCGCTTGAGCCCCTCAGTGATGACCCAGATGACATCACAGCACTCACACCAGCGCACTTTCTTGTTGGACAACCACTCTCAGCTCTTCCGGAACCGTCTGTGGAGAATTCATCAGTCTTGCCATCAGCTAGATGGCAATTCATTAAAAAAAAGATGCAACAATTCTGGACTCAGTGGTCATCCCACTACTTGCAGAGACAACTATCCATCACCAAATGGCATCATCCAACCAACGACTTAAAGATCGGATCCCTGGTGCTCATCACAGATGAGCGATTTCCACCAAGCAAGTGGCCACTTGCGAGGGTTATCACTTTGCATCCAGGGAAGGATGGACTCACCCGAGTCGTGACGCTCAAGACCGCCACTACAACACTAATCAGGCCAATTGCAAAATTGGCAATTTTGCCTGTTACAGATTCATCATCAACATCTCCAATCAGCTGTTGATGGCGGGAGCATGTTTGGGAATGAGTAGTTCTTTGCGCCGCCGCACTCTCGATCACCGCAGCACCTACTGGGCAGCGGAAGTCGCGGTCGATCCGCGATCGAACAACCAATCAGCGTCCGTCTTGTCGATCGACGCTCTAGAATGTTCGAGAAGACGCCGGGGCGGAAATGCGCATCCATCTTGAATTCATTCTGTTCACAACCGTGCGCAACGTAACACACCTTTTTGTTCATTGTCAAATAGTCTTGCTCATCTAACAAATTCAGTGCACAAATCACGTATTCTCAACTGTCGACTCAACGCGGTGTTCGCGACACAGTTCGAAAGTATAGATCATCTGATTGTGCATTCGCGATTGTGCGTGTTCTCGCGTCCACGCGGTTAACCGGTGGTATTGTACGATAAAGTGTACGGGGGCTCATCCTCCATCTTCATCGTGTGCACAACGGCTTGTCCGTTGGCAGACGTTTTAAATAAAGACCTCACATTCTTTTGTGCAACTCAGTGTCTGTGTGGCTCAACACCGATCCTAACCCTACCAGCCTCCTCGTGCTCATCCTAACCTAAGAATTTTACAGTATGAGTCTCTCATTTCTTCCCATTTCGACTTTTTCCCTTCTTGCTTCTCATCAATTTCACTCCAGCATTCTTGTACTATTTTATTCATTTTCGGCCTTTTCGTTTTCTGCGCATATTTTATTGCCCTTTCCCCCGCTTCTATCCTTACTTTGTCCGTTTTTGTTTCGTCCAAAATTAGATACGCAGGAGTATTGAAGTCCAAACCTAGCGTCCACCTCATATATTTCTCCTGTATTTTCTCTACTTTTTCTGCTTCCATCCATCCCCAAATTTCTGCCGCATACAGCAAGATACTTTTCACTATGCTTCTGAATATTCTCATTCTTCTCTCAAAATTGTTCTTGAACATTCTTTGTCCTATTCCGCATATCTGCGCCATCGCTATTCTTGCTTTCTTAATGACTTCCTTTATATGCATCCCTCTGCCCCCATTTTTCTGAAAATTATACCCTAAGTATGTGAACTCCTTTATTTCTTCCAGACTGTTCCCCTGCCAGCCCCATTCTTCTCTCTTTTTCTTTCCTCGTCCTTTATGGAAAATCAACACCTTTGATTTCTCTGCGTTCAGTTGCAACCCTTTCCTTTCAAGGTATTTTTCGAATCTTCTTATCATGTCCATAAGATCCTTTGGTTCATTTGCTAGTAACGCTATATCGTCCGCATATGCTAGAGTCCAAATTTTTTCCTTTCCTACTCTAACTCCTCCTGCTTGGTTTTTCCTTACAGTTTCCTCCAAATTCGCTACGTATATTGTAAATAACGTTGGACTCAGTGGGCATCCACTGTCTTACCCCTTTTGTTGTCCAGAATTTGGATGACATTTCTCCGTTTACTTTTATAGTATTCCTTGTTTCTCTGTAAATTTCTCCTACTCCCATCCTCAATCGTTTACTTATTTCCTTTTTTCCCATAATGTTTTGCAGTTTTACTCTGTCCACTTTGTCAAATGCAGCGCTTAGGTGCGCAAAAAAGGTATGCAGCTTTCCCCCTTTTTACCCGACTGCGGCACGCAAAGGAGGGTATTGTGTTTATCAGGCTATGTATGTATGTCCATGTTACGCTCTAGAGCCTGTACGGATACACCGATTTGGACAAATGAGGTGTCTTTAGAATTGTCTTGACGTTCTAAATATTATGGGATATAAAAAAAAATAAAAAAACATAAAAAAAAATTAAAAAAATTAAAAACCCGACTGCTTAAAAAACATTAAAAAATTAAATTAAAAAGAGAACGAAAATGACAAAAACAAGACATAATTTATTTATACATGGTATATTAATTATCATAAATAGGATAATAATAAGATGACAATTTAAATTAACTCAATTGGCTGCAGGCGGAGGCCTTAAATATTTCGATGCTCTTCTACCCCAAGCATGTACCGCAATGACTAAAGAAAGTGCTTCAAACTGGTAACAAAAAGAGGTGGACAACATCAATGCAAATTCATGCTTATATAGTGACATTTCAACTTCAGTGTGTTGCGGTGTGATGAAGTCACGTAACGCGCAGTACGGACGCTCGGAACCGAAAACAAAGGCCTTAGTTCCCGCCGCGACCGCTTGGCGGCCGCGGCCCCGCGAGGTCTCTCGCGAGTGAAGATTCGCGGCCTGCGGATATAAAGAACGCGGCGAGCGAGATTGACAGCTCTTGTCCCGCACGCATTAGCCGCTCACGCTGCCGTACCGTACGTTCAAGACGCTCTCTATTTTTGGATATCCGTGAGGTGTGTCAGTATCGGCCTATCGCCATATTGTACCATTACCAGCCTCGTTCCGATATAGGCCAAGAGAAATCTTGCGCCCTACCCACGTCGAAGAGGTATCTCTGCGCCCATTAGGCCGGAGACCTACTGCACTTCGGACCTCCGCTATACGACTCTCGTAAGGACGCGCCTCTTAATGCCGGGTCTCCACCAAGGCGAGCACGAGCAAAAACACTGTTCGCGAACGTTTTCGTCTGTTTTCGTCGTGTCCACACCGCCACGAACACGAACCGAACTCCGCGTACGAGCGTTCTCGAGGATGCTCGCGACGGTAGGAACGCAGCGAGCACGAACATTTCTGACGATACCTGGCGGATCGCATCCCTTTCCATTGTGCGACTGCTCATAAACAGACGACCCTCCACAACCCTCCACCGGCATGTACTCCACAGAATTAGCATGCGTGACAAGCACGAATAAAATTTTTATATTTTTTGTTTTAACATAATGAGAATATTTCCAACGTATGGATGAGATATTTCTAATAAAAATGAAACCAAACACGACGAAATTCGGACAAATTTGAGTTTCGCTGATAATATATAACAGTTTTATACTATCAACATTTTTTTATGCTAGTCAATAACAGATTTTCTTGAAAAAGAAGATAAAATTTAGTGTTCCTGATTCCTCGATATTTTTCGCATCTCGAGAAATGAGAAATCAGATTATATTTCTCGAGCATCCTCGAGAATTCTCAAGAAATTAAAAAAATATTGCAAAATTTATGTTTTTGGAATAATGTTTATAATATTTATCTAAATTTTTATTCGCGTCCAACTTAGACAAAACTTGTGTAAATGAAAAAAACAGATATTAAATATACTTGATAAATTTATTTATTTAATATAAAATGTGAGCGAGGCGAAACATTACTTTTTTTATTTAAAATAATTTTTTCAAAAGCACAATGCGTCTAATGTCGCGTCAACTAATCTACTTTTTTTGTGACAAAATCTGCGGCTGTAGAAAAATTTCTTTTATTTTGAGTGGATGTTGATTTAATTGTATATAGAGCATCGACGATACGAAGAGAAAAGTTTATAAACAATCACGCAATTCATCGTATATATTGCTAACATTTATCACTGAATGTACCATGTATTTATATGTTCACGATTAACACACAATTTGAACTAACTGAAAATTCATTTCTGAAAACAAATGGGATTAATAATAATTTTCCTACACTGAAGACTCTCGAGAAACACTGTAATTTCTCGAGAAATGAGAAATAAGAAATTGTAAAATTTCTCGAGACAGAATTCTCGAGAAGGAACACTACTTCACTCTGTGGACAGGGGTACAAAAAGACCCCAGGCTAATAAAAACGTAAAGGCTGGTAAAAAGTTAACGAATTGAAACTTTCCCAAGTATCTGTTAGGAATGCTATCTCTGATATTTTTCACACCGAATGTGATAAAAATTTCATTGAAATCGCTGAATTTGAATGCAGTAGTAGCCTTCATAGGCACCTGAGCGCTTAACCGTGTACAGGGGTCCATATGCACCCCAATTGTCATTAATTTTGCTTCGCTTTTTCCACGCACTAACCCAGTTCGCCGCCGCAGCTTCTATAATAGGGTTATATCCATTGTATGTAAACAGGGGCGTGTTACGTCCCGAAACTTCAAAATTTTTAAAATCTTTAGTTGTTTTTCTTTTCTCTTTAGCTAGTGGGCGGAGTGCTTTGACAACGTTATGCGTTCTGGGAAATCCCTTATCGAACGCACTTCTGCTTACTATATTTTATCATTGTAAACGAATACTCGGTACTTGGAACGTCGTCGTCGCGACGTTTGGTCGCCGCTCTGCACCCTGAGCGTGGGACTGTGCTGAGGCATCAGCGTGGTTCTCGGTAGTTCGTTCAAAAGTGAGCAGCGGTTCTCACATCTCGCGACATTGGCTAAATGTAAGCGGCGGAGGTGCGTCTCGACAATGCATTTAGCATTCTGGTGAAACCTCATCGAACGCATTTCCGATCGTCGAATCGTCGCGTCAATGTGGAGGAGTGATCTGAGTGTAAGAATGTGTGAGGACGAGAGTACCCTGTTCGGCGCCGGTAGCCCATAAATGTAGAGTATGAAGGGATGAAGGTGAGAACACCTAATGACCCCATGCATCGGTTGCTGGGGCATGATTGTGACTGCGGCGTCAGCTTTTCTGAGCGGGCCTCGCGGCCGGACGCTCTCGGGGGCGCGAAGCTGGAGTCACTCTTTGTCGTACAGTCGCGGAGAGCGTGACAAGGTGTCCGTGGATCGTAATTTATTTTATCTTAACTCAAGTTCCGTTTCGAGCCAGAGATTCCAACGTTTATAGTGAATGGACTCATTCTTTCCACGTTAAAAAGTGTTGTTAACTTCATCGTGTGTTTTTTTTTATTTTCAATTTTATAAATCTGCGTTTTATATATATAGTTCATAACCTTCGTTAATTTTCTATATGCGTTGGGATCAGCCTTCTGTTAGATCCAACCCCTTTTGTGCTATGAGTTCTATTATATTTTATTTATCGCTTTTATTCGTGATTGCCAATATCGTGTGTGTGTGTGAGTGTGACTTTCTTTTCTCAGGCACAGAAAAGGTCTTTCATAGAGCAATCGAAAAGGAATTTCAAACATAGTAACAGATTGAACGATATAGCGGGTGAGTGCGCATTTCTTTTCCTTAAAGAATTGTATACAGAATAACGATTGGCGAGCGTAAACTCATGTAAAACAAATTATATTATGTGCTCTATTGCCAACTGGCGAATGCGGAGGTAACGGAGAGTCAATATTGGCTTTAGCCAATATTCTGGGATTACCCTCGGCTCTTTAGCCTTCTTAACGCCGTCAGAACGAGAAAAAGAATAAGAAGTAATAAATTCACACTTGAACCTTACATAAGAGTAAAAGGTTAGTTATTGTTAAACCTTCCGTACCATAGATATCCATCTTTCATAGTAACTCAGTGCGGGACCTGTATAGGACTAGATCTTGGAATCCCGATACCAAACAAAATTCTATAAATTACTAATTAATCATTTGCACTGTAACGCGCATAACATTCTTCCGATTAGACCGATTTGGATACTAATTACTCGAATTCCACGTTTACCTAGTAACCGCGTTACAGGCGTAACTTTAATTGTTAATATCTTTAAAACCGCCAAGTAACTACGGCTAGTATTACATATATTTCATCAGGGACCTGCATGATATCATCCTACAAAAACTCGTTAAAATCCAAGCCGACCACTTGGGGTCCTTCCCTTGTGAGTTAGGCCACCTCGGCTACCACCGACTCCCCTTATTTTTTCTATTTTTAATTAAATGGTTTAATTTTTTATACACTTCTTCTTAAAAATTAATAAAACTTGACAAATACCTACGCAGCTACAGTTTTTTCTGTACATTTTGGACTGAAAACGCGTGGGGTCTAATTATACCCCTGTACACGGTTAACGTTAAACTATTCGTACACAGAGTGAAGGTTAAAGCTGTGTGGTATTACTAGGAAATAAGGAGAAGGTATGAACGAGTTATATGCGCATTTATAACTATATACTGTATCGATATGCATACACATACATATATTTAAAAACATGTGCAATATACGAACATTAAAATATACAAACATAGGTACATATACAATATATATACAAACATTAAACTATACAAACATAGGTACATATACAATATATATACAAACATTAAACTATACAAACATACAATATAATACACACACGCGTACATATACATATTTACATGTCACAATCTCGCGATTTGACAAATTTGCGCATGAGCCATTTCATGCATACCTCTGTTGAGAGGGTATTTGCCCATGTGGGCGTAAAAAATATTTGCCGAATTCTGTGCGACTGTCAGTTGTACGGGAAGAACGTCCCCGTGGCGCATTTCGTACAGGCATGTACGATCCTTCGCCCGATCCTGCACCTGTCCTCCTCCACTCGCCTGGTATCAAATCTCCCGTGTCCGGGTCAAAACGGTCGAAAGTACCAGGCGGCGAATACATGGATTGCGCAGCCTCATTACGCCTGCGAAAATTGTGCATGTGGAGGCAGGCTAAAACCACCACGGTCGCCTTGTCCGGTTGCAGCATAATCGGTCGTCTTAAAATTCTAAATACAGACGCCAATATGCCGAATGCATTTTCCACAACAATACGGGCTCTGCAGAGTCTGTAGTTGAACACCCTTTCGGGTGAGCCACGCAATTGGTAACCGCTGTAAGGCTTCAGTATGTGCCGTTGAAGAGGAAAGGCGTCGTCGGCGACAAATACATAGGGAATTTCATCGGTTCCTCCCGGTAAACGGCTTGTCCGTGGCAGGTTAAGCCCGTTCCCTTGTATTTGGTCGTAAACGGACGTGTTTTTGAAGACTCCTCCATCAGATATGCGTCCCTGGCACCCCACATTTACGAATGTAAAATTTTCCGATGCATCAACAATTGCCATGAGGACGATGCTAAACGTTCCCTTATAATTGTAGTATTCGCTCCCGCTGCGGAAAGGTGCTTGCATTACGATGTGCTTTCTATCAATAGCGCCTATACAATGTGGAAAATTCGTTTTCTGGTGAAAAGCATTAGCTATATCAAGCCACTCTGCTGGCGTTGATGGAAACTGGAAAAAATAGTTCAACTTAGTTTAGTTTAGACCGGTTAGCAATAGTGATTATATTAGTAATGAAGGTGAGGCATATGGTAAGTCCGGGAGAGTTCGACCACCGGGAGAGTCCGGCCAGTGCTGATATTTTAAGACTGACGCAAGATAGGGCACTGTGTGTCATTGACACAAAAATGAATGACGACGCTTGTTGTTTATCTCACATTGACCATTGTCACAAATCCATATTTGAATTATAAGATACAGTTAAGACTTTATGCGAAGCTGAAAGTTCTTAGACCAACTTACAGTGGGGGCGATATTTCAAAAACAGGTTAGTTTATTTATGCTCTTCCGATATTGGGGATATAATATGCATATAACTAGAGTGCTACACCAACAATACGTATGTATTCGTTTTTAATTTTTTTTTGATAAGGTGGTCGATCACTACGGTGATTACTCGTAGTGGGTGGACGGTCCACAGTGGGGCACGTAACATAGGATTTGCAGAAAAAATCTCATAACTTCGGTGTTTCTCAATATTTTTTGAGTACTTAAAAAAAAACTATAACTTTCATACAAACTAAAACTATCAAAAACTAATATAAAATAGAAACTAGTGATGGATATATAAAAATACAACTATCATTTTAGGACTTTTTTCTTCTCCAGCCCCACTGTGCGGTCTAACCCCGACAAACGGGTGAGACCGACCAGTTGCAGTGCCAATGTTTTTGATTGAAAATGAAAATAAATAATTGAAATTATCGCACACTATAATTTATATATACCCTAAATTGCTTGGACTTTGCTTTAATGTGCATAAAACGACAAAAATATGAAAATATGAGAAGGGAAGATCCTGTCCGTCCTTTCAGCAGGGTCCTCGTCCAGCATCTTCTTCTCTTTCTTTGCTGTGCTGCTGCGTTTAAAGTAGCTGCAGCACAGCACACAATGAGGTCGTCGTCACTGCTGGACATATCGGATCACTTCACCGCGATATCACTGTCTCTTGGAAATGCTGTTATTTCGGATTAAACACAGTAGCGTACCGAATAAATTCCAAAGACTCTCTGGTTCTCTGTTGCGGAACGCAGTCCTTCTATACTATTTTCCTGCGGGGCGTATTCGTTTGGGGGTTGGGCTTCGAGGGAGAAGTTTTAATATAATTGGTCGCGACAAAACTCTTCCCTCGCAAAACGTGGGTGCCGTCGTGGGGACAGGTATGCGTCCAAAAATTAACCGGGACTTTCGGTATTCCCCGGGCATGAGTCCCCAATGTAATCATCTACCCTAAATGGAATCGTTAGCGGGTCACGGCTTATTGCAGGTTTATGACTGTGCACACTTTCCTACGCTCTACAGAGTGATTGTAAAACATCTGGCAAATAACTTGCAGGATTGCAGGAAGGTCTTTAGGCTTGATCCCTGATTGCTGCAAGCTAATTATTGTACGTTCGGTAGGCAATAAACCGTGCTGCGCTACACACTACTTCCCAAATTCACTGACTTCATTGTTTCGCGCGTGCTGACCCGCACGTACCGTTGTTAACCGCCGCTGTGCGGAACAATGTGACCATAAAACGCGACCCTGGACCTGGTGAGGCGCTCTGGCCGACTAGCCTGATTAGTTTTTCGAAACCAGATTTGGCATTTACCTCCTCTACTTCGTCAAGATGGAGAGGGGTCCTTCTCCGTCGACGAATTCACGGAGGGAACGTCCCCCCTCTTCGAGGAACGGTACTCCTAATGTGTGTTTCATAATTATATTAAAACAACAATCACTTGCATATCATTATCTCTTACCATAATCCCATAACTTTTGTTTCATTCTCCTGAAGCAGTCTAGCGTTTGGGCGCAGCATCCAGACACCGGCTAGGAGATTCCGCCATTAAAACGGGAACACAGGCATGCTACAGCAGACGCCCGTAGACTCCCACCGTCTGACGTGACTAGGGGTACATACACTGCGTCTGACCACCGCGCCCAAATCTAGCTAGGGGGTGTCGCCTTCACGACATCAATTACAAAAATAATAATCTGTGTACACTAAAACCGGTCATACTTTGAATATGTGTTCGCAACTGGTCCCGACCGAAGTCCCGTACATGAGGCCAGAAGCATGCGGCCTCATAAAATCGACCCTGGGACCCTGGCCTAACGATGGTGTAAAGTCGATAGGGGGTAAAAGTATTCGCGTTTCGGGTGTCAGGGCCAACAAAGGGACAATAGCACTGAGAAATAAGGATTTCGGTCTCTTTCAGAACCAAAGTAAATAGTCATTATCTGTTTATAGTAGTTGCAGTTGCTGGTATCCGGTTCTTCACTCCGACCTCGCTATATGCGATAAGTAATTTCAAAAAGTATTTATGATATCCTCCGAAAGCAGGTATATTGAATCTTCGAGTACGCATGCCATTCTATACATGCGTCCTCGTAGGCGAGAGTCGTGCAGTACTGACCGCTCTAAGCTTTTTTTTGTAATATCTTTGGGTAGAGTCGATGAAAGTCAGAAATTCAACAATGTGTTTGTAGTATAGATAGAACTTAGTAAGAGGAGGGAAATTATTTTTGTGAAATTTAATAATAAGAATTGATAATTCGCAAAAGTAAAGAAGTTGAAACTTCTAGGAAACGAAAAATTGTCGTCCAGTACCGACCAACTATTAAATTAGTAGATTTTTAGGTTCAAATGATTAACAACGCTAATAAAGACATTTAACTAGTACAATACAAGATTCTTTTCAAATTTTATTCGTACAAACTCGCAAGTCAGATAATCACTATTCTCCTGATCTGTGCATTCGACTTGCTCGAAAAACAAAAGATCAGCTGTATCAAATAACTTTCGACCCAGTGAAGATCAACGTAGAGGAGACCGGGGCTAGTTGATACGTTTCTCAGTTTTCAATTTTTCTCATTTTTGTTTGAATTAATTTTACTCAATTACAAATATGCTAAAATATACTTTGGTCCTTCCTCTTTAATATATTGTAAATGAAATGTTGAGAAAATACATACAAAATGAATGAGAAAATGTTATTTGCACGAAGGTAAAATGTATCAACTTACCCCACCGTGGGGCAAGTTGATACATCTGTATAATATCCGTTTAATGAGTAAAGGATAGATGTCTGGAATGTCCTACTTTAACACGAGGTGCTTGCTTCTTTTTATTAATGTATCTTAATAAAGCTATTTTTATCTATTCCGTATATTCTCGCGCTTTGACTCCTTTTATACACCAACACACGCTTTTTGAAAAATATTTTGTGGTATTTTTCCGCGATTCGTTTTTCTCACATAATTTCGTACCACTTTCCTAGAATTAAAAGGAAAAATCCAATTAAAAGTAGTTGGGGAAAATTGATACACTCCCCATGAGTATCAACATGCCCCAGAGAAAACGTATCAACTTACCCCACAGGAAGCCATTATGTACAAACATCTCCATAAAAAAATTTAGAGCATATAGACAAAATAACAAAACGTAATTACCTTACCTTCGAAGGACTCAATGTGATGCCCAATTAATTTGAGTGATAAAATTCTCTATCCCGTCCCAAGACGGATGGGAAAGTGAATACAACTATTTACTTTTTGTCTATAAAAACGAAAACAGTCAAAAATGGATTGCTAAAGTCAAGGTACACAGACGTACGCTAGATTGTAGTAAATAATTGATCTAGGAGCTTCACATATCTCGCACACAAGGAGCTACATATACACAGTGCCGCTTGTCTAGCCCCGGTCTCCCCTATACGTTTAATGCCTCAGAACATCGAGAGAAATGGAGTAAACAATATGGCCCCGAAATAGAATATACAGAATTGCGGTTCTCATTTGTTCATTCAAATAAACTGCTAATATCTGGTCGAAGAAGCGAGAACTAGCTTCGGTCGGTACTGCACGACTCTCCCCTACACCGTGCTCTTAAATGTCATTTAATCCATAAGAACGAATCAATCAATAATATCGACGTTAAATAATCGAAATGGGAGACAGCGTGGCGTGATCAACTCACGCGGAAAAATTCATTATGGAGATAGAACCGTCGGAACAATTTGCCACCGGAACTTTTAGCCCCCGGGCTCTCCTACACGCTATTACTGAAAAACTATTCAACCGATGTAATTCCAATTACATATGGCTTTGTGATACGCTATTATGCAGTTTTTTGACAGCGTGGATTTCTTTCAAAGCAAACTTTTTTAAAATCGGCCACGCTAGAAGCAGCATTTCTTAATGTATTACAAGAAGCTAATTTGGTTTTTTCGGTCACGAAAAATCTGTTTCATTATGAGTGGGTAGATGTTTTACTCGTCGCTTTATGCGTGAAGAATATGATCCCGATTCTTTTTTCCAGAAATCAAGTTGTATTGGACCTTTACTAACACAAATAAATCGAAAAGTATTCAGAAATAAAAGCCGAAATATTTTAGCACCCCCCCCCCCCCCCCCCGTGGAGGGGTTAACCTTACTCGAATGCAAATTTCAACCAGAACATCAAATTCTGCGGCCAATAAACCTATCAACTCGTCTTTACAATGAATACAAAGTAAAGATTTACAAAGTGTGTTATTAACGTACACATTCTTCTCCGTGATTTCTGACAGCCGCACTACTGTGCGTTGTCAAGTTGTTCGTCACACTCGTTCGCGCCGTGAACTACAGTAAGTTTGGAGTTTTTAAAATATAGTTCCCGAAATCGCTGCATCTTCTTCTAAACGCTTATTTTACTGAGAAAGCTCTACAGGATCTGAGAATATATTTCTTTAATCAATCTGAGGCTGGCAAGAGCATTGAATTTTTAGTTGAAGATTCAAAATTTTTCTTTGAAATTTCGAGCGGTCACTGCGGTCGGGGTATCGGCGGGGGTAGTTGGTGGCCATCTTTTGAAACAATCGGGTATAAAAGGCGGCATACCTGGCTGTAGAAATCACTTCAGTTTGAAACATCGTGTCGAGCAGAAGTGTTTCGTCCCCTTAATTTTTTTTCTGCGGAACATAGGAAAAATGGAGTGGACTCGCGAAGAAATGAACGCTTTAATAGCAGAATATGAGAAGTGTAGTTGTTTGTGGAAAGTGGGTACACCACAGTATAAAAAAAAACATCTTAAAGATGACGCGTGGCGTGCAATCGGCATCGCATTAAATGTGACTGTCGCGGAAGCGGAATCGAAAATGCAGTCCCTGCTCGCTTCTTACCGCAGAGAGAAGCGGAAAGTTTGGGGATCGAAAAAATCCGGAAGTGGGACAGATGATGTCCATATACCGAAATGGTTTGGGTATGACAAGATGAGTTTTCTGCACGACATCAACAAGCCAAAAAAAACGAGAGAGTCAATAACTCCCACAGAGGTAAGCATTTTAAATTTTTATAGGAAATAATAATATTTCCTTCAAATATTCGGACGCAACATATGAAATTAATATATATAAAATTTTTACAGGAAAGTGCAGCGAATGCAAACGATTGCGGAAGTAATCCCGGAACAAGTGGAGAGGGGAATCAAACATAACCTGCCGTTGATGACAATCCTGCTGTTGTCGCTGAGGCATCCGGAAGCAGACGGGAAGAGCCACCAGCCAAACGACTGAAGCCGGCAGAAAAAGCAGACATAGCTTTTGAAACAATGCAAGCTGTGATGCGCGCCAAAAGTGAGAAATATAAAGATGCGTCCGCAACGTATGGGGAATTGGTAGCCCACAAATTGCGGCAATTGCCGAGCGATTTTCATCGTACCGTCGCACAACGCCAGATGGATGAGATACTTTATAATATGTTAATTGCTATTCATCAAAACGAAGGAGGAGCTGCTCCTTCGTCACTGACCATCGCGTCTCATAGCAGCTCTTAATCATTAATATTATAAGTTATTAGTAGTGTAGTATTATTATTATTAGTTATTAGTAGCGTATTATTATTATTATTAATTAATTGTGACATGTAAATATGTATATGTACGCGTGTGTGTATTATATTGTATGTTTGTATAGTTTAATGTTTGTATATATATATTGTATATGTACCTATGTTTGTATATTTTAATGTTTGTATATATATTGTATATGTACCTATGTTTGTATATTTTAATGCTTGTATATATATTGTATATGTACCTATGTTTGTATATTTTAATGTTCGTATATTGCACATGTTTTTAAATATATGTATGTGTATGCATATCGATACAGTATATAGTTATAAATGCGCATATAACTCGTTCATACCTTCTCCTTATTTCCTAGTAATACCACACAGCTTTAACCTTCACTCTGTGTACGAATAGTTTAACGTTAACCGTGTACAGGGGTATAATTAGACCCCACGCGTTTTCAGTCCAAAATGTACAGAAAAAACTGTAGCTGCGTAGGTATTTGTCAAGTTTTATTAATTTTTAAGAAGAAGTGTATAAAAAATTAAACCATTCAATTAAAAATACAAAAAATAAGGGGAGTCGGTGGTAGCCGAGGTGGCCTAACTCAGCTGGCCAGCCCGCAACAAATCTGGAGATTGCGGGTTTCGAGTTCCGTCCGAGACTTTCCCCTTCTTCCGTGATCCTATATAATTTACCCAACACTTACCACTAATTCAATAAAAAAACCAATCTTCTTTGAAACGTAAGCAAAGACCGAATTGAAGCTGCAGCAACCAATTATTAGAAATTAATGACAATTGGGGTGCAAATGGACCCCTGTACACGGTTAAGCGTTCAGGTGCCTATGAAGGCTACTACTGCATTCAAATTCAGCGATTTCAATGAAATTTTTATTACATTCGGTGTGAAAAATATCAGAGATAGCATTCCTAACAGATACTTGGGAAAGTTTCAATTCGTTAACTTTTTACCAGCCTTTACGTTTTTATTAGCCTGGGGTCTTTTTGTACCCCTGTCCACAGAGTGAAGTGGTGTTCCTTCTCGAGAATTCTGTCTCGAGAAATTTTACAATTTCTTATTTCTCATTTCTCGAGAAATTACAGTGTTTCTCGAGAGTCTTCAGTGTAGGAAAATTATTATTAATCCCATTTGTTTTCAGAAATGAATTTTCAGTTAGTTCAAATTGTGTGTTAATCGTGAACATATAAATACATGGTACATTCAGTGATAAATGTTAGCAATATATACGATGAATTGCGTGATTGTTTATAAACTTTTCTCTTCGTATCGTCGATGCTCTATATACAATTAAATCAACATCCACTCAAAATAAAAGAAATTTTTCTACAGCCGCAGATTTTGTCACAAAAAAAAGTAGATTAGTTGACGCGACATTAGACGCATTGTGCTTTTGAAAAAATTATTTTAAATCAAAAAAGTAATGTTTCGCCTCGCTCACATTTTATATTAAATAAATAAATTTATCAAGTATATTTAATATCTGTTTTTTTCATTTACACAAGTTTTGTCTAAGTTGGACGCGAATAAAAATTTAGATAAATATTATAAACATTATTCCAAAAACATAAATTTTGCAATATTTTTTTAATTTCTTGAGAATTCTCGAGGATGCTCGAGAAATATAATCTGATTTCTCATTTCTCGAGATGCGAAAAATATCGAGGAATCAGGAACACTAAATTTTATCTTCTTTTTCAAGAAAATCTGTTATTGACTAGCATAAAAAAATGTTGATAGTATAAAACTGTTATATATTATCAGCGAAACTCAAATTTGTCCGAATTTCGTCGTGTTTGGTTTCATTTTTATTAGAAATATCTCATCCATACGTTGGAAATATTCTCATTATGTTAAAACAAAAAATATAAAAATTTTATTCGTGCTTGTCACGCATGCTAATTCTGTGGAGTACATGCCGGTGGAGGGTTGTGGAGGGTCGTCTGTTTATGAGCAGTCGCACAATGGAAAGGGATTGCAAGGCCCAAGTTTCATGGGTTTGAAAAGGGACAAGAACGAGAAAATAGCCGATGTTCGTCACAAATGCTCGTGCCTGGTAGATCACCGAACTTTGCTCACAAACACCCTCTCTCGGCGTCTACCGTGACCATCCAGAAGATTTATTGCCTATTACGAGGGTCATTTGTTAGCGAACACTGTTATTTGGCGTCCACACCGAGCCGAACGCCGTGTTAGCTAACATGCTCGCGAGAAAATGCTCGTGCTCGTGCTCGCTTTGGTGGAGACCCGGCATAAGGCAGTCCCGAGCAGAACGTTCTCCACACCGCATCCCCGTTTCTACGACTCGCCGAAACCTCGCCGCCGTCGCGAAACGACGCGCCGAAACGCAGTAGCTCTTCCGCCGCGCTCGGAATTAATGTACAAAACCAATTGACAAAACACATTAGTGAATAAACAGACTTATTTATTCTAACCACAGCTACGCTCATTCGCCGAACCCTGCATTACCGACTGAGTCGGCAACCTATCCCTTCTCCGTCCCACCGGTAATCGTTCCGCAATCAAACACGATTACAGTGTAAATTATATGTTTCTCTCTTTGTCCGTGTGGGGAATACTATTGGCGTTGTTAATAACCCATCGAAATGTTCGAATGTACAAATGTTTGAATGTAATTACATCAAATCATTTGCATCAAAATATTTAAGGCCTCCGCCTGCAGCCAATTGAGTTAATTTAAATTGTCATCTTATTATTATCCTATTTATGATAATTAATATACCATGTATAAATAAATTAAGTCTTGTTTTTGTCATTTTTGTTCTCTTTTTAATTTAATTTTTTTAATGTTTTTTTAAGCAGTCGGGTTTTTAATTTTTTTAATTTCTGTACTTCTCTGTTGGCTACATAATTCAGAATAAAAATGTTATCTATTGTCGACCTACCGCTCCAGAATCCTGCTTGTGTTTCTGGTATTATGTGGTTATTTTCCAATTCCCCTTTCAATCTTTTTTCCAGGACCATTGCATATATTTTGTACACTGTATTTAGGTTCGTTATCCCCCAGTAATTGCACACCTTTTCTCTATCTCCTTTTTTGAATATTGGTGAAATCACCCCTTCTTTCCACCTCTCCGGGAATCCTTCTCCCTTCCACACCTTATTGAAAATTTCTGTGATTCTTTTTACTATTTTCACGTTACCGTAAATCCAGACTTCATTTTCTATTTTGTCTTCCCCAGCTGCTTTCTTCTTTTTTAATCTCCTGATTTGTTCCGTTACTTCTGTTTCTGTTATTTCCTCTTCCTCTTCTCCTTCCGTGTTTTCTATTTCTTCCAACTCTCCTACTTCTTTTTTACTGTCGACGCCTTCTAGCAATGTTTTAAAGTGATCCTTCCATTCTTTTAAATCTATTTTATTGGACATTCCTATTCTTTTCTTTCTTTGTTTATTTATGTATTCCCATATTTGATTTTCTCCCTTTAATTGCATTATCTCATTTTCTGTATATTCTTGTAATTCCCTTCTCCTTTCTTCGCACACTCTTTTGTACTCCCTTCTTTTCTTCTGGTAGTCTTCTTTGTCTCCTTTACCCCTTCTCCAGTTCCTCAATGCTTTCCTAGCTTCTCTTTTCTTTTTTGTACAATTCGAATTCCACCACTTAAAGCTGCCCAATTTCCATTTTTATATTTTTACTTCTTCTTTCCGTACTGCATTAATTATTTTTCCTACCATTTCTTCCACCATTTCATTCACCTCCGTCTTATTAAAGTTTATTTTGTTTAATTCCATTTGAAACTCTCTCTTCCCTTCCTCTGTCCAGACTCTTCTCTCTCTCCACCTCTCTTCCTGATTTCCCTCTCGTTCTCTCCTTTTATTTCCCTTATATAGTTCCGCAATCAGAGGCATATGGTCTGATTCCACTCTTTCTTCCACTGTGAATTTCTTGATATCTTCTTTCGCCTCGACATTTGTTATTATATAATCAATTACCGTGCTGCCTCTCGGCCCCGTATATGTGTACTCTCCTTTATCATCTCCCTCCATATTCCCGTTCAGAATATTCCATCCTCTCCCCTCCACCATCTCTAATAACAACTTTCCCTCTGTGTTTTTAACTTTGTCTTTTGATCTCCTTTCCCCATACTTTTCTTGTATTCTAAAATCGCCCCCTTCCTGTCCAATTCTTGCATTAAAATCTCCGCCGATTATCAGTTTCTCCACCTCCTTCTCCTCTATTATCTGGTCAAGCTCTTCTTTCGTCTCCTTCATGTCTCTGCTGTATACTGTTATTATTCTCCATTTTTCATTTTGTATCTTTATTCTTCTCTCTTGAATATGTTCCGTTCCCGCGTTCGATTCCTCCTCTTCTATGCCCTTTCTTATTCCTGTGATAATTCCGCCTATCGCTCTCCCTTTTTTTCTCTCTCTGGTGGCATATTTACATTTCCATGAGAATTCTCGTGGCAATTTATCTTTCAATCCTTCCCATTGTTTCTCTTCAATCCACGTTTCTACTAATCCTATTACATCGAGTTCTTTTAAGAAATCCCAAAACTGTTTGTGTTTGCTGAATTACCCTGCTACATTCCAGTGTTACGTGCCGGTTACTTTTTAAATTCATCTCTAAATTTTTGCTACATTCACATCATATTTTTGCTACACAGATGTCGACGATTGATTCAACCATCACGTGTTATGGGAACTTCCCTCAATCAGTAGTCGATTATCTGTGAATATTCCAAATAGTTATAATTTAATTCTGCTTGAAGCCTGTCACGCCACGGCATATTCTCATGGAAGATTATTGTCAGCGATCTTCCAACGCTGTCGACGTTCTTAGAATGCGCGATGTGATAAGCATTCCAAACCCCAAGCATTGTAGTAGACCACTTTATATTTTTCTTCCCTGTTAAATTTTATCACACCATCATTGACATCTGATCCTACCATTGAATGTTGTGGGAGTTTCCCTCGATCGATTGTCAATGAGCTATAAACCATATTATAATAATAATTTTATACGAGCCGTTACGCCGCTGCGTTCTTCCATGCGAAAATCTTCCAACACCGTTAACGTTCTTAGAACGCCGGGCGCGATAACAACCTAGATGCTGGGAACGTTCCGAGCGACGACGGTTGGGCCCGTGTGCATTGGGTGCAGAGTCAGCAATTTTGGCGCTCTTTGTGCAAAGGCCCGAGTGCTCGGGCCTACCCTGCGAACGCTCGTGGCAGTCGCCTGTTAAGTCGCGTTGTGCGCGGACGTTCTGCCCGAGGACATATTGCCGCATTGTTTAATCGGTCTATAAGCCGGAGTTCCACCATACCATAGTGAACGTGGAAGGACTTAGTTCTCGTAGAGACTGTTTGTTTTAAACCTTATTCATTTTAATCGCTTTTCGTTATTAAATCGTTTATATTCTCGCGTTTAAAAAGTTAAATATACAGGGTGTCCCAAAAATGTCGGACCTCCTTGAAAGGGGTTACTCAGGGGGTGATTTGAAACAACTTTTTCCTTAGCGAAAATATTGTCCGAAGCTTCGTTAAGGAGATATTAACCAAAAACCCCGACCAATCAGAGCGCGCGCCTTCCGCCTGAGTTCCCGCGGTAGCGTTGGCTACGAGGTAGGCGACCGCGCTTGTGCTACGAACGTACGAACAAGCAAGTCGGCATGCATCGAAGGAAACCGCGTTACACATTTTTTTTTTAAAGCAGAATCTTAAATAAGAATAATTTGAAGTGAGAAGACAAGAAGTACGTAAATTTCGTTTTTAAATAAGGCATAAACGAAAAGCTAACGTAACAGAAAATGTACGACAAGTGATCGTAATTCGTTATTGAGGTAAAAATCCGTAGTTTAAGAACGGCCAACACAACTAAATTTAAAAAATAATATTAGGTGTATGAATAAATTCTTTCCGACTGGAATTTCTATCGCGGTGGTATTCAGAAGCTGCCAGAAAAATGGCAAAAGGTAATGAACAATAATGGAAATTATTGCGATGATCGAGTTGTTTTCATATTTTTTAAATCGAACTGTTATTGTACCCTAAAATCGGAAAGAATTTATTTTCACACCTAATAATCACCAATAAATTAAATAAAACTCACCCTTTCTGGACATTCCTTTCCTTGCTTTCCTTCCCTTTTCGGAAACCTTGCCACTGTACCGATCCTGGTCATCGGCGTCCAGTGCTCAGCTGATCGCAGGGTCAATGTACCGAATATTCACTTCACTGCACGGCTACTAACACTGATCACTGAACCGATCCTGGTCATCGATGGACGAGCCCAGTGCACAGCTGGTTTCAGGTACACGACACCATCCAAGGTTAATGTGCCGAATATTCACTTTACTGCACGGCTACTAACACTGATCACTGAATTTATTTTTCACGGAACGTGTTGTTCCTACGTTATAAAAATTGGTGGCCGCGAAAGGGGCCGATTACTGTTAATTACTGGGACGAGATTACTACTATTACCCGGCGAAAAGAAAACTCGTGGCAGACTGTCTCGGGCTGTGCAGTCCGCTGCTGTGCAGCGATCAGATACGGATCCGACCGACGATCGTCAAAACAAAAGCGTAGGCTACGCTTGGTCAAATCGCTCTATCCCACTCGATCTCGTGTTTCGTTCGATCTCTTCGTCGCGCGGTGCGACAATGTATGTGGCAACTTCAGCCAATAACCAAAATACGTGTGTCCCGTCTTTAAAAGTGTGCCCAAATAGGTGACTCGACCAATCGTCACAGCAGCGGACTGCACAGCCCGAGACAGTCTGCCACGAGTTTTCTTTTCGCCGGGTAATAGTAGTAATCTCGTCCCAGTAATTAACAGTAATCGGCCCCTTTCGCGGCCACCAATTTTTATAACGTAGGAACAACACGTTCCGTGAAAAATAAATTCAGTGATCAGTGTTAGTAGCCGTGCAGTAAAGTGAATATTCGGCACATTAACCTTGGATGGTGTCGTGTACCTGAAACCAGCTGTGCACTGGGCTCGTCCATCGATGACCAGGATCGGTTCAGTGATCAGTGTTAGTAGCCGTGCAGTGAAGTGAATATTCGGTACATTGACCCTGCGATCAGCTGAGCACTGGACGCCGATGACCAGGATCGGTACAGTGGCAAGGTTTCCGAAAAGGGAAGGAAAGCAAGGAAAGGAATGTCCAGAAAGGGTGAGTTTTATTTAATTTATTGGTGATTATTAGGTGTGAAAATAAATTCTTTCCGATTTTAGGGTACAATAACAGTTCGATTTAAAAAATATGAAAACAACTCGATCATCGCAATAATTTCCATTATTGTTCATTACCTTTTGCCATTTTTCTGGCAGCTTCTGAATACCACCGCGATAGAAATTCCAGTCGGAAAGAATTTATTCATACACCTAATATTATTTTTTAAATTTAGTTGTGTTGGCCGTTCTTAAACTACGGATTTTTACCTCAATAACGAATTACGATCACTTGTCGTACATTTTCTGTTACGTTAGCTTTTCGTTTATGCCTTATTTAAAAACGAAATTTACGTACTTCTTGTCTTCTCACTTCAAATTATTCTTATTTAAGATTCTGCTTTAAAAAAAAAAATGTGTAACGCGGTTTCCTTCGATGCATGCCGACTTGCTTGTTCGTACGTTCGTAGCACAAGCGCGGTCGCCTACCTCGTAGCCAACGCTACCGCGGGAACTCAGGCGGAAGGCGCGCGCTCTGATTGGTCGGGGTTTTTGGTTAATATCTCCTTAACGAAGCTTCGGACAATATTTTCGCTAAGGAAAAAGTTGTTTCAAATCACCCCCTGAGTAACCCCTTTCAAGGAAGTCCGACATTTTTGGGACACCCTGTATATAATACTGTGAACTGCTTTGACATTGGTGTGTTGTGCGACGCTGCTGCGCTTCAACATCTTGCACCGGCGCCCAGCGCCCCAGGTCGCACGGAGAGAGAAAGACACACTAAGAGAGAGAGAGAGAGAGAGAGAGAGAGAGAGAGAGAGAGAGAGAGAGAGAGAGAGACTGTGAATACCTGGTTTTAAAAATTGAATAAGCTCTGCGCCGAATCGGTAAGTCCTCTAAATTACGTTATTGTACGGAATAAACCAATGATCCAACCTCTTTAGAGTGTTGTGGGTTTTCCCTCAATCATTTGTTATATTCCCCTTTTGAGGGTGTGTACCGCATTTACTAAGCTCTGTTTACCTGGTATAATTGTATTGCGATTACATGTTATTTTCCTAAACCGTTCATATCGAAAAATTAGAACATCGCGTTAAGTGTGGGGTTTCCCCTCAATCAATTATCGTCTAACGAGTGGACCTTCGTTTAACTGTTGACTATTGTCCACCGAAGTGTAACCCTCGGAATACCGTTTGCTTCGTATTTAGTATCGCAAATCCATGTAAATCCCCAATTTTTGTACCACCTTTTAAACATTCCTACTTATTTTTTTTGTAATACATGGTAATATTTACTTAAATATCGTCTCATTTTGTTCGAACCGTCTATACCAAGATACCACAACCCTGACGGGTTAACCTGTATTGGTTGAAGCAAGTACGTATCCCAAAACAATCCTGATTTTTGAGTACTAATCTGATTATGTTAAAATTATTAAAATCTATCTAAATTCGTTAAGCGTTACGTGGAAGTAATTAGACGGATCCGCTCGGTCATATAAAAATCAACGCCCGCACGTAACACCAGTATCCAATTTTAATTGTGTCTGTTTCTCTTTGACTTCTTATTCCTTTCCCAATTCTGTGTACCCCCTCTCCCCGCATTTCTGCATCCGCAGGCTCGCGGGGAACGGGTGTTGGTACTGCCTTTTGTCGTGCCTTCGTTGTCCTTGTAAGCTCTGCGATCCTCCAATATTTTAGAGGTTCACAGAACTTTGCCGGCTCCGAAAATTTACCCCTTTCAACCCACCATCCTCCTTCCAAATAAAGGTCTTAACGTTGATTCTTACTTTCCTGTACCCTACTTTCACCTTTGTCCTTTGCTCCTGTTCCCCCTTGGCAATATCTTTAATATTTATTTGTATCTCCCTTTCCTTTTTCGCCAGGTCATTGTCAATAAACATCCTCTTATCTTTCAATATATTCTTCTTTAGCATTACTGCCCTTTTGTGTTGCCAGTTACTTAGCTTCGCTATCAGTAGCCCTCTTTCTTCTCCCCTTCCCACCCAGTATGCTTTCTCGATTTCTGCTTCTATCTGCAATTCGTACCTCAACACATACTCCACCGTATCCTTCGGTGTCTCTTTACACGGTAAATCTTCTCCCCGTAGGGTAATATTATTTCTTCTCCCTCTTTTTTCCCTCGCCTCTTCCTTCCTTTCTAGCCCCTCCAGTCTTCCTGTCAGCCTCTCTGCCTGATCCTTCTTGGCCTCCAGTACAGGGTCATCGTTTAATCCTGCAACCCGCGCTCGCGCGAACTTGTAAAATGGCAACAGCGCCTCACGGACGCATTTCCACTACTACTATGGCCGATACTTCAGCCATCTATGAGCTGTTGATGAAAGCGTACGGTCTTTTAGATGCCAGCAGAGAGCGCAAGGTGCTTTTGGCTTTCGCCAGAGGATATTAAATTTGACGTAGCACACGGGGAAGAAAACGGTAGCCATTTTAAGAGTGCATTCGCACCGGTCCCGTTCTGCGTGGAAATATCTACCTTTGCGACGGTCCAGTTGCGGTATTAGACCACGCTGACGCGATAGGGCCCCGGGTTGAAGAATTTGGGGTCTTTTTTGTATAACGTTTGACCTATAAAAGATATCGGAATGCAATTTGCGCCGAAAAATGGGGAAAATTATCCCCTCTTAACGATGGATAATTTAACATATTTTTCGTTCCCTTAATTTTTATTTCATCAATATTTTGACCATAATTACTGTGAAAAGCGTTTGCAAACTGTTTATTTGATACTTTATTTAGTGCTCTTTATAAAATTCATGGGGTTGATAAACAATAGGCTGGTTATTTCTGTATCATAACTTTCATGAATTGAGAAATTAAATTTTTATTCAATTATACATTGGTTCTGCGGGTCTCAGAATCTAATGTTCTGGTTTCCTTTTTTATGATTTTATCTTTAAGGAGGGATTGTCGTCTAACAGTCCCAAAAGTAACTTATATTTAAGAATATTTTTCGAAAAAACTGTTCGGCATATTGGATTAAACTCGTGTGTGATATAAGGAGGCATTTTTGTACTTGCAGGAAATATTTTTTTTATGTCGATCCTTATTATTATTTATTAGTTACTGTGGAATCTTCTCCACCTCTTCGCCGATGTAACTCCTGTTGGCGGGATGTGTAGCACCTGTTACAGTCATCTGATTGCAATAAAAAAATAGAAGTTTCTTAAAGTTAGATAATTTCCGCGGGGATTGGTCCACTTTAAAGGAAAAAAAATGAAAAATTGAAAGACTTATAGCGTTCGAGAGAAAAAATAAGTTTTTTCCTTAGACAAATTTTTCATATTATTCCATACACCGGCATAGCGCCGCGGTCAACCATGTCGTAGCTAAAATTGTTGAAATTGAGACGGGTACGGGACCAGTCGACACATTGTTTTCAAACCTCGTTACAGTAATCTGGGGTGCGAGTAATAAACCGATCATAAAAGCAGAGCGCGCGGCTCGCTTACCTGAGCCGGGGAATTCCGAATAGCTCTTGGCGACGTTAATTTGAAAGAGACCATTCTAAAATTCTCTTAGCTCGGGCGTCGCTGCTATCCAGCGGTCGCTGGCAGCTCTAAACGCCGGGCCGGTGTGAGAAGTGGCTTCGAGAAGTGTGCCTCCGTTTAAAAGTCGAACTTCGGTCACACTCGGGCCTCGTCGCGGGCAGACGTCCGTTCCCTGATTCGTTCGCGCTCGGTGTTCGGCCACGTTCGGAACGCATCGCGTCACCGATCGTGGGGGTCGTTCCAGCGCGAACGTCTTCAATTAATAATAACATGAATAGAGGGAAGAAGTGGGAACTCATACTTGCATCAGCCACACGTGAGCCAAAGAAGGGTTGGCAAAATTCGGGGGAGATTTCGATACCTCGAGATTCTCTTCAAATTCCGGACGAAAGTTTCGAATTCGCTTCGAAGTTTATTCGAATTACATGTTAAAATGTTTCCTCAAAACAATTATGCAAGAATCAGTTCACACTTCGTCCCTCTATTCATGTTATTATTATTTGAAAACGTTCGGGATGGAACGACCCCCCACGATCGGTTACGCAACGCGTTCCGAACGTGGCCGAACACCGTGCGCGAACGGACCAGGCAACGGGTGTCTGCCCGCGACGAGGCCCGAGTGTGACCGAAGTTCGACTTTCAAACGGAGGCACACTTCTCGAAGCCACTCCTCGCACCGGCTCGGCGTTCGGACCTGCCAGCGACCGCTGGATAGCAGCGATGCCAGAGCTACAAGAATTTTAGGATGGTCTCTTTCAAATTAACGTCGCAAAGAGCTATTCGGAATTCCCCGGCTCAGGTAAGCGAGCCGCGCGCTCCGCTTTTATGATCGGTTGATCAGATGACTGTGACAGGTGCTACACATCCCGCCAACAGGAGTTACATCGGCGAAGAAGTGGAGAAGATTCGACAGTAACTAATAAATAATAAGAAGGATCGACATTAAAAAAATATTTTCTGCAAGTTCAAAAATACCTCCTTATATCACACACGAGTTTAATCCAATATGCCAAACAGTTTTTCCGAAAAAATTCTTAAATATAAGTTACTTTTGGGACTGTTAGACGAGAATCCCTGCTTAAAGATATAATCATAAAAAAGAAAACCAGAACATTAGATTCTGAGACCTGCTGAACCAATATATAATTGAATAAAAATTTAATTTCTCAATTTATGAAAGTAATGATACAGAAACAACCGCCCTATTGTTTATCAACCCCATGAATTTTATAAAGAGCACTAAATAAAGTATCAAATAAACAGTGTGCAAACGCTTTTGACAGTAATTATGGTCAAAATATTGATAAAAGAAAAATTAAGTGAATGAAAAATATGTTAAATTATCCATCATTAAGGGGGGAACCTGGTGTAGCGGATCGAAGAAATCGATTTTTTTTTGCATAAATCAATAGTTGAACATCACAATAATATGTTCCCAAAGCCGCAAAACGAAATTCGAAAAATTAAAGCGGATATGGCCGGTTTTGCTACGGAGCGCCAGGTTACCACAAAACATTAAGGGGGGAGCCTTGTGTAGCGGGCCGAGGAAATCGATTTTTTTTTTTGCATAAATCAATAGTTGAACATCACAATAATATGTTCCCAAAGCCGCAAAACGAAATTCGAAAAATTAAAGCGGATATGGCCGGTTTTGCTACGGAGCGCCAGGTTACCACAAAACTTTAAGGGGGGAGCCTGGTGTAGCGGGCCGAGGAAATCGATTTTTTTTTGCAGAAATCAATAGTTGAACATCACAATAATATGTTCCCAAAGCCGCAAAACGAAATTCGAAAAATTAAAGCGGATATGGCCGGTTTTGCTACGGAGTGCCAGGTTACCACAAAACATTAAGGGGGGAGCCTGGTGTAGCGGGCCGAGGAAATCGATTTTTTTTTTGCAGAAATCAATAGTTGAACATCACAATAATATGTTCCCAAAGCCGCAAAACGAAATTCGAAAAATTAAAGCGGATATGGCCGGTTTTGCTACGGAGCGCCAGGTTACCACAAAACATTAAGGGGGGAGCCTGGTGTAGCGGGCCGAGGAAATCGATTTTTTTTTTGCATAAATCAATAGTTGAACATCACAATAATATGTTCCCAAAGCCGCAAAACGAAATTCGAAAAATTAAAGCGGATATGGCCGGTTTTGCTACGGAGCGCCAGGTTACCACAAAACTTTAAGGGGGGAGCCTGGTGTAGCGGGCCGAGGAAATCGATTTTTTTTTTGCAGAAATCAATAGTTGAACATCACAATAATATGTTCCCAAAGCCGCAAAACGAAATTCGAAAAATTAAAGCGGATATGGCCGGTTTTGCTACGGAGTGCCAGGTTACCACAAAACTTTAAGGGGGGAGCCTGGTGTAGCGGGCCGAGGAAATCGATTTTTTTTTTTGCATAAATCAATAGTTGAACATCACAATAATATGTTCCCAAAGCCGCAAAACGAAATTCGAAAAATTAAAGCGGATATGGCCGGTTTTTCTACGGAGTGCCAGGTTACCACAAAACTTTAAATGCGTTTTTCTCGAAACGACAGTTTTACAATCTGCGGGTAATGTAACTCCAAAAATATTCAACCAATCCACTTGGCCTTGTACACGGATATTTGTGAACATTTTCTTCATAGGGCTACGTTCTTAGTATAATGATATTGTTTAAATAAATAACTTTTTTTTACACATTTAAGGCAAAATTTCGTTGGAAAAAGTGAATTTTTTTTCAAGAGGCCGCCATTTGTTCAATTTTGCATCTTTTAAGTTATGAATTTATACGATCTGTGCGTACACTCATAAACTAAACAAAAATTGTTCGATTTTTAGTTTTAGATGAAACCAAAAGACGCTACGTTGCCCGCAGTGCAACAATTGCGTCGCCAACGGACTGGGCATAAGCCCTTATAACTTTGTTATTTACCGCTCATTTTTAATAAATTTTTTTTTTATCTTCCATAACCTGATAATACAATATCCTGAAAGTTTCAGAAAGATCGATTAAATACTTTCTTTAAAAAAAATTCCCGAAAAATGCCTCGATTTCCAGCTAGTTACACCAGGTTCCCCCCTTAAGAGGGGATAAGTTTTCCCCATTTTTCGGCGCAAATTGCATTCCGATATCTTTTATAGTTAAAAAAATATACAAAAATGTCCCCAAATTCTTCAACCCGGGGCCCTATCGCGTCAGTGTGGTCTAATACCGCAGCTGGACCGTCGCAAAAGTAGATATTTCCGGGCAGAACGGGACCGGTGCGATTGCACTCTTAAAATGGCTACTGTTTTCTTCCCCGTCTGCTACGTCAAATCTAATATCCTCTGGCGAAAGCCAAAAGCACCTTGCGCTTTCTACTGGCATCTAAAAGACCGTACGCTTTCATCAACAGCTCATAGATGGCGGAAGTATCGGCCATAGTGGTAGTGGAAATGCGTCCGTGAGGCGCTGTCGCCATTTTACAAGTTCCCGCGAGCGCGGGTTGCAGGATTAAACGATGACCCTGTACTTCTATCCTTCCTCTCATTTCCTTCCTTTCCTTTTCCCATATCTCATCCCTCCTCTTCCACTCGTCCTTCAGATCCTGCATTCCCTGCATCAGATCTCTATTATCTTTCTTCAGCTCTTCCATGTCTTTCTTAACTGATAGCCCAAGTTCTACCGATTTGTCTAATTTATCCATTTCTCTTTCCTGCTCTGTCTCCTGGAAAACCGGCGTTTCCGCATGTTGTGGAAGGCGCCTGGGTCGAGATTCTCCCTGAGAATCTCGCGGTGTTCCTTGGTCGTCCTTCGCTATTGTCGTCCGACGGGCTCCGAATACTCGGGTGAGGGTGCTGGGACGGATATACTCGGTTGAAAACCGAGGGTAGTAAGATCCTTGGCCGGTTAAAGAGTTAGAACTCACCGTAGGGTTAAACAAGATTTATTCTGTCCCGATCTGGGTTACATGGATACTGTGACAATCACGCGTGAGTCTCGTATAGAGTCTGGTAGAAGGTCTATAACAAGTCTGAGCTCGCATTGCTCGTACATGTGTAGGAAACAAAGCTTCTCAAGGTTTAAATGTAATAGGTAAAGGTTTAATAAAACATAGATAATACAACTCTCATCTAGAACTCTCAACGCACGCATAACGTCCAACGCCCCACCACTCGACACAATCGTCTCCAACCCTCTATCCGCCATGTCCGCTTTCTTGGCACCTTCTACGAACACTGTCCTTTCATCGTCACCAACGCCTCGACACTCTCTTCGCTCTCTCTCTCTCCGCTCTCACTCCTTCGCACACGCTTCTCCTGAGTCAAACCTCTTCCAACCGTCGCTTGTTCTACCGCAACCCAAACCAACAAACCGGCAACCCTGCACATGACCTGGCATGCATCATCTTCACCCTTTCGGCCGCTCGGCGTACCCGGAACTCTATCGTCTCTACACATGGTTCTTATACTCTAATCGGGGTGAAGCGGGGGCCATTGGGGTTTCCGTCTTTGGCCCGCTTTTGGGTGTTTCACCATAAGCTGACGGTTCTCGGTATGCTTCCGAAATCCCTTACGCGGTTGTGCCGGATTTCGGCTGTTCGATTGTAGCAATCGGAATATGTCGCGGTGTCGTTACGCTGGGTGTCGGTTGGGTTACAACATCCCCCCCCCCCCCCCTTTGAGGAAAGGGTGCTTAGGGGAATTTTCGCGAACTTGCATACGAAATTTCCCGGTACCCTACAGTGTCTCAACTACTACGGCATAGTCGTGGTTCGCGGCGGCCTCTCTGGAGGTCGCAGCGTTGGGCGTGGATGCTGATCTTCTTGTCATCCGCGTTTTCGCTGGTCGGGGTATTTGTATCTTCCGGCGCAGTTGGTACTCATGTGTTAACAAATAGATGACGAGTATGATAGTTATTATTGTACCATACTCGTCGTTGTCGGGTGTACAATTTGCCAGGTCGCTAACCCTGGTTGATAGTTGTTAGTGTCATCAGTTAGATCGTTTTCTACCTGATTGAGTTGATTATATAATGCGGAAAATTCGGAAGGATTTTTTAGAAGCTTATCTAGTTGGAAACGCGTGAGGGGGTGCGCTAGTTCGCCCCGCTGCGTCTCGATTATCGCCGCAGTAATATCGTATCGCGGTGCCGTCGTCAGTTCGATATCCTGGCTATACGCAGTTTTACGCTTTCTTAATATTACTTCCTTACTCCGGACAATTTCCTGTAATTTTTAAAATTCCTGACTTATATATTATGACGCGTTCGGGTTGTCGTTCGTCACATTGGATAGTCAGCGTCTCAGGTTGGCGCGCTGGGAAGATCCATGTGTCCGCGCGCGAGGTGCCTATCCACATCGTGTGGTTTACTGCGATGTGTTTTATTTCGCAGTTGTGCGGAAATTCGTCCGAGGGTTGCAGCCACAGGCTTGCTTCGCACTCGAGATCGTTATTTATATTATGCGCGATCATTGGTTGTTCGTAGTAGTATTGCGGGGCTACCCGTTTAGATCCTTTTAATTCGTCGTGATCAGTGAGCACATACTGATTGCTGTTCGCGTCGATGACGAGTATCGGTGTTCTTACGACTAATATCGCGTATGTACTGTCGTGGGTGTGGATCGGGGCTGGAGTTGCCTCGATCACTGTGAACGTGTAACGAGTTAGAACCGGTGGGACGCAGGTCTTCCTCCACCACGCGCGCCCAGCGCGGCCCGCCGCTACCAAGCGCAGCCGCGAGATGGCTGCGCGCCGAGCGGCGCTCTCGCTCGCGAAGTTCGCGCGCGATCACCTATAAGCCGGCGCGACGGGCCCATTAGCCAGAGTCTACCACGAGCGGTACATGTAATCGATAGCACTCTCCCAAAGATTTCCTGTATAACCAGGTTGTATCTTTGCGTATTTTTTACTCCTCTTACCTCCACGGCTCCCAAAGGAACGCGAGTACGCCGACCTTTGGACGCAGGTCGATATCCGCTGTCAATCTTAGGGACAAGCTTCGCTTGCCCCGGAGGACATCCCATAGCCTCCGTATCTTCCGCGGGTTTTACCCACTGGAGGATCGGACTCAAGGTGTCCCGGTCAGGGCCATTGGTGGAGACCACAGCCAAGGCACCAGAACGACCACTGCCCCTACTCCTTACCTTACCGCCGAATGGCCCGAACCTTCGAACTCCACGCCGCGACCGTGACGCGACCGACGCGAACCGACACGACCGACACAGTAAGTTAAGATTTAGAGTAAGCCGCACAGACCCTGTAAGTCAGCTGGACCTGGCCGGGAGATTTGTACACGCGCTAGTTTTAACAATAAAGCCCGTTTTACCCTCGATACCTGAGTCAATCACTCGACGGCCCTGGACACCCGGTCTGAGCCGGCATAATCGCGGTTCCTCCACCGCACACCGAGTAACCTCCACGAGGAGAGGTTACAAACGTTTGTGAAGACATTAACGGTACTGTTATTACTGCTATTAACGTATACCTATCGAAATACGCGGTGACCGATGACAGTTTTTCGATCACGTTCGTGTTTTCTAAGTTCGGCGCAATTGGGAACGTGAGTCCGTTCGGGAGGTGTTGCACGGCGGTTTGTAACTGTTTAGTGATCTGCGCGCTCGCGATTACGTTTGTGCTGATGATACCTCCTTTAAGGCCGGTGTAGTATTGCAGCACGTCGTCTACGTCCTGAGTCAGGTCGGTCACTAGGGCATTTAAAGTCGTGAAATGATCTACCAAGTAACATGTACATTCTAGTCTGTTCCGCTAATATGTTTTCGTTATGCTTTATTGTCATTTCCGCGTCATTTAAGTGGTGTAACGTATTGTTAGCGATTTGAATATGTTTTTCATAGCAGTCATTAGAGTGTGTTGTGTGCCGTCCAGTCGTGACAAGTGTTGGTTAATTTGTTCGGCGTCGTCGGTGTCCATAGTACCGAATATGGGTTTCGGTAGAGACCCTATTCCGGTAATTAACCCTCGTCGCTTGTCTGGGGTGTAGGTCGGCATTTCCGATACCTGATCTATTCTTTTATACAATTTCTCTGCTGTTCTGAGTAATGCATTTAAATGATATCCACACGTTCGCCTTATGTCTATGTTCGCGACCTCACTTGAGCATCACTTTTGTAGTTCGTTTACGTAGGAAGTTAACTGCCGATTCCTTTCGAGGAGGGTGTCCATTTTCAGATGGGTCACGATCTTCGAGGAGTCGGTTACCATATGCAGTTCTCCCAGCTGCGTAAAGTGGATTCCTGCCTTATGCTTAATCGGTGATATCGTATACGAAGCCTGGCCGCCAGTCGGCGCCGCTTCGGGTAGGCCTCCCGCCGACAGTGCGGTCATCCTGAAACAATGAATTCGGATTCTATACCTTCCTAATCTTTGGCTGAGTCGCGCCTATATAAACGGTTCGTTCGCGCGTTTTGCTCATTATAATCGTTTTTCTGTGAGTTGATTATATCACCCCGTAATATTTGAAATCAGCATGTACTCTGAGGAGCTCCAAGCCGTAAGTACCATTACAGTTCCTTATTCTTGTCTAGTATTCGGCCTTCCCGTTTTGATTACTAATCTCCCCTTTTCCTGTTGTTTTATATATATTTTTTCTGCGTCTAGCTGTTTGCAAAGCGCCGGATTCTTGGTTACATCCACGTCCAGGGGATACTGTCCTTACGTTTGGAGAGGGCCATTCAGCGGCGGTACATGAATGTACTTTGGGAGGAGGGGTACCCCGAATGGGCTCGCGGCCGGGACTGTTTCGGCCTCCGCCGGTTATTCGGAATGGAGCCTTTTGATGTACCGGTGAGTACTATTCTCGCTGCCATTTAAGTGCTACTTCCATTGTATTTTCATTGCTGACTTTATTTTGTCTGTTTCGCAGCTCGAGGAAGAGGACTGGGGCAATTTGATGTGCCCGACTGGAGTGTGTTTGCGTCTTCGGATGGCCTTGGGTGGTATTGAGGCGTCATATACTTTTTGTTGCTTGTGTTCACCGGCCCGTTTATTTGAATATATTTAATTTTATCCACTATTAGCGTCTTCCTATTTACTTTTCTTTATCCCCGTATCCCATTCCCGCCTGTAGTGTTTAAGGGTTTCTCCGCTGCCCTTATTTGCTTCTACGTAATTTTTAATCGTTTTGCGAGTCGGGCTTATATCGCGACTATTTTACAAAATGTTTTAGTCTATTCGGGTGTGTAAGTAGGGTTTTCTTTCCCTTCTGGATAGTGTAATTAACTCGTGAGTTTCGTTGGAGTACGGCGTAAGGGCCTATTCACTTACTATCTAGTTGCTTTGATCTACCTCGACGTACAGATTCGTCCTATAATAGGACTTTGTCTCCGGGTTTGAATTCTACGTCGCGATTTTTTTTATCATAGTCTTTCTTCGATTTCTCTTTCGCGCTTTGTAACTTTTCTCGCGCGACTTCATGTGCTGCTCTTAGTCTTTCTCGGCTTTCTTGTGCGTAATCGTCGTAATTATATGTCGCCCTGGGGGGTATTCTTAACGCGGTGGGTAGTTCCGCGGTTTTACCGAATATTAATTCATAGGGCGTATAGCCGGTCGCCGTATGGGGCGTTGTCTTATAGGTAAACATTGCGTATGGTAGCCACTCGTCCCAGTCCGTCTGGTCGTGGTCTGTATAGTGATGTAGATACTCTACGAGGGTTCGGTGCGATCTTTCTAGCGCGCCGTTTGACTCGGGGTGATACGCGGTCGTTTGTATTTTGCTAATCCGTAGCAATTTGCAAACGTTCTTAAACATGTCGCTTAGGAAATTTGTTCCTTGATCGGTGACTATTTTCTCGGGTATCCCGTACTCACACACTATCCGAGTGACGAATGCTTTCGCGACTGTTCTTGCTTCCTGGTTAGGAAGGGGGATCGCCTTTCTGAACTTGGTGAGGTGGTCCTGGAACGTTAATATGCATGTATTTCCCTGTTCCGTTTCAGGTAGGGGTCCTACGATGTCCAGTGCTGCTTTCTCGAAGGGTTCTCGAGGCGTGTCCGTGATTTCCATCGGCGCTTTACTTTTTCTACTTGATTTATTTTTCTGACATATGCTGCATTTCTGTATGTACTCTTCGATGTCTTTGTCCATCCCTTGCCATCGGTAATTCTTCTTAATTCTCTGCGTAGTACGCTGTATGCCTTGGTGCCCTCCTAGAGGTGCTAAATGGTATTCATATAATATTTGCTGCTTATCCTTCTGTTCAGTGACCTCGATCGGTGCGTTGTCCGTCGAATAGTTTGTCAGGCATCGCTCCGTGGCGGTTTGCAGTGCATGCACATTCCTGTTGAGCGCGTCTGCGTTTGTGTTGCTCTTTCCTGCTTTATGTATGATTTGATAATCGTATTGGGCTAGCTGTATTCTCCATCTAGTTAGTCTGGATCCTGGGTCCTGTATTTTGAATAACCATACTAGGGCTTTATGGTCTGTTATCACTTTGAATGTCGTGCCGTATACATAGGGCCGGAAATGTTTTACTGCCCACACTATGGCTAGCAACTCTTTCTCGGTCGTACTATAGTTTCTTTCGGCTTTGTTTAATACTCTGCTTGCATAAGCTATTGGTTTGTCTTCGCCTATTTTTCCTTGTGATAATATCGCGCCTATTGCTACGTCTGAGGCGTCGGTGGTCACGATGAATTCTTTGTAAAATCTGGGTAGATTAGGAGTGGTGCTGTCGTCAGGGACTCCTTTAGTGTCTCGAATGCATTTTGCTGTTCTGCTGACCACTTGAATTCCACCTTATTGCTCGTGATACTTGACAGTGGTTTACCTATTTTGGAGTAGTTCGGAATAAATCTACGATAGTATCCTGCTAGTCCTAGGAATGCTTGTAATTCCTTTAGCTTGGTTGGGACGGGAAACTCTCTTACAGCTTCCGTCTTTTCGGGATTCGGTTTCATTCCGTCTGGCGTAATTATATGACCTAAAAATCCTACTTCCTTTCGCAGGAATGCGCATTTCCCCGTTGCAATTTCAGATTGTACCGGCGTAAGGTGTCTAGGACGTTCCGTAATCGCGTATTATGTTCCCTTAGGCTTGCCCCGTGAATGACAATGTCGTCGAGATAGACGAAGCAATCTATTCGTTGCAACCCTACTAGTACGGTGTTCATGGCTCGCTGGAACGTTGCGGGTACGTTCTTCAGCCCGAAGGGCATACGATTGAATTCGTAGTGGCCCTGTGGCGTAGAGAAGGCAGCCTTGCCCTTATCCTGTTCGTCCATCGGTATCTGGTGATATCCTGAGGCCAGGTTGTGAAGTATTGTGCTTTCCCCAATTGATCAAGGATATCCGTGATATTGGGTAGCGGGAATGAGTCGCCTATGGTGACTTCGTTGATTTTGCGGTAGTCCACTACTACGCTGTATTTGATATTTCCCGCAGCGTCGGGTTTTTTGGGCTCTACTAATAATGGTGCGTTCCATGGGCTAGAGCTGTGTTGTATTATTCCGTCCTATAACATTTGATCTACTTGTTTCTTGACTTCTCGCTTATGCGTTTCAGGTAACCTGTATGGTTTAACATTGCAGGGTAAGGTATCTCCTGTTATCGGAATCCTATGTGTAGTTACTGTAGCCGTGGTTAGTTTGTCTCCTGGTAAGTGGAACATATCGTGCTATTCCCTACAGATTTCGTTTATAGATTCTCTTTCTTCGGAATTCAGGTGTTCGCAGTTCACCTGTTCCATGACTTTGATTAAAACGCATGGCCAGCGACTCGTGCGCGGTCAACGCTCGGACGGCCGCGGCGCTATCGTTGGCTTGGGCGATATCGCGACTCGGCACGTCGGTTAACGTGACTCGTGGAATGACTACTCGCTTTGCTTCGTCTGTTGTATTCATGATGCAAGCTATACATCGTCCCTTTTCTGGTTTGGTTAAACCTTCTCCTAGATACACTCATTCTATTAGCTGCCGTTTTTCTATAATTTCCTCTCGTAGGCTATTTGTTAGTATCAGACATATTTTCTGGGTGCGTGCGGGTATGGTTACTCCCGCGGCCTGGGTTAACACTTGCCAGGGTTCTCCTTTTACTAGTACTTCCTGAGTGTCGTAGTTTATTGTGATCCTAGTGGTCTTGAGGAAATCTAGCCCTAGGAGTCCGTCTGCTTCTTCTAGAGTGTCGGTTTCTACTACGTGTAATGGGTGCCTTATTTCCCTCCCGTTTTTGTAGAAAGTGGCGTCTATTTTCTATAATGTGTAAGCCCTGTCCCCTGTAAACGAAGTGAGTAGCACTTCGCTGGGTTCCATGATTATATTGGTCGGTAGGGCTTTCCTGGCGATCAATGATACTTCTGCCCCGTTATCTATTATCATGGTTGTTTTTCTCCGTTTGGTTTCCTTTATTTCGACTTTTACCCTGTCTGATATGAATCTCTTGGTTGTGAGCGAGCCTATTCTAATCATTCGAATTGTTCGCTTCTGCTCTCGGGCAGGCGAATTTTGTGTCGGTAGTCCGGCGCGCTCGTAGTTGTCTCGAGCTGCAGAATGCGTTCGATCAGCGTTTTCATATCGCGCCGACGGCCTAGTCTCGGAGGTCAGTCGGCAACCCTCCGCTTCTCGGCGGGGCGGTGCCCATCTTGTGTCGTTGGCCGGTATGGGTTGTATTCTCCGATTATTTTCGGGTACAGGAAAGCTTCTTCGCGGGTTATTTCTAGGCTGGTCCTTCCAACAGTCTCTAGTATAATGCCCTGATCGTTTGCAGTTGTTGCAATATTTACTCGTCGTGGTACTCGAGGTCGCCGTGCTACTTGCGGCCCGCTTTTGGGTGTTTCACCATAAGCTGACGGTTCTCGGTATGCTTCCGAAATCCCTTACGCGGTTGTGCCGGATTTCGGCTGTTCGATTATAGCAATCGGAATGTGTCGCGGTGTCGTTACGCTGGGTGTCGGTTGGGTTACAACACGCAGTTCCTATAGCTACCTCTGTTTTCTTCAGCGGAGGCGACCTCTCTACTTTCCTCGCTTTTAAAAATTCTTCTTCTATTTCCTTTTCGGCCCTTAACCTGTCCCGCTCCTCCTCGACCTCCCTTTTCCTCTTGAATGAGTCCAGTATCGAGCCATCGCTATCCGCTCTTCTTCTTCCCAGCTGTTCTGCCGACGATGATCTTCCCCTTCTTCTCGTTTCCTTTTGCCTTTCCCCGCCTTCGCCTGCTTTGCTCATTCGAGTCTCCGCTCTTCTTTACCTACTGCTGTTTCCGATTTGACATCCGCTAGATGTCACTTATCCTTGCCACGTATCTTGCTTCGTGCACTCGTTTCACACTTTCTCTTCTTCAGCTTTTTTCTCACCCTTCAAACCTTTTTTCCCTGTCGATTATACTGTCCACTGAAACCTTGTTTAATCCCCTCGCTTTCCACCCGACCTCGTAATTTTCTGCGCACTTATGCCACACTTTTCGTCTATTTCTTTCGCCTGTCTACTCCACACGCGTTACGTAGTTCCCCCCAATAAACTATACTGTGACTCGCATTAATATTCGGACACCATGCTGTGCAAGAGATTATTGCTCTATATATTTGTTTATAATAATGTTATTGAATTGGTTGTTTTTTTAATATTGTTTGGGAATGAGTAGTTCCTTGCGCCGCCGCACTCTCGATCACCGCAGCACCTCCTGGGCAGCGGAAGTCGCAGTCGATCCGCGATCAATCAACCAATCAGCGTCCGTCTTGTCGATCGACGCTCGAGAATGTTCGAGAAGACGCTGCGGCGGAAATGCGCATCCATCTTGAATTCAATCTGTTCTCAACCGTGCGCAACGTAACACGCCTTTTTGTTCATTGTCAAATTGTCTTGCTCATCTAACAAATTCAGTGCACAAATCAAGTATTCTCAACTGTCGACTCAACGCGGTGTTCGCGACACAGTTCGAAAGTATAGATCATCTGATTGTGCATTCGCGATTGTGCGTGTTCTCGCGTCCACGCGGTTAACCGGTGGTATTGTACAATAAAGTGTACGGGGGCTCATCCTCCATCTTCATCGTGTGCACAACGGCTTGTCCGTTGGCAGACGTTTTAAATAAAGACCTCACATTCTTTTGTGCAACTCAGTGTCTTCATGCAAGAGTACGAGGAGCTCCGTCACATGGTAAGAGCACCATCCCTTTCACCTAATACTCACTTGTTTTATCTTCCACATCATGGAGTATTGAAGCCTGTCAGCCAGACGACAAAGTTGAGAGTCGTCTTCAATGGATCAAGCCCTACTTCAACTGGGTATTCTGTCAACGATTTGATGCATACGGGTGCAAATCTCCTCCTTAACATCACCGACGTGCTGCTGTGGATACGCCAGCACAAGTACATTTTTGCCACAGACGTGACAAAAATGTATCGTCAAGTCAAGATTCACGAGGAGGATCAAGATCTTCAACGAATACTGTGGATCGATGACAATTCAAAGGAGGTGCCCTACAAGCTCACAACGGTCACCTATGGGACCAAGGCTGCTCCATTTTTGGCGGTCAGAGCTTTACTCCAATTGGTGGAAGACGAAGGTCATCGCTTTCCTCTGGCGGTGCCATCAATCACGCATGCCAGATACGTTGATGACATCTTTGGAGGTGCAGACACAGGTGAGATGCTCATTACAATTGCTCACCAATTAAAAGATCTGTGCAACGCGGGAGGGTTTCCACTAGCCAAATGGCATTCAACCTTTCCTCCGTTGCTTGATGCAATTTCTCAAACCCAACGAGCCCAAGGCTCAATTATATCACTAGACGACTGCAATACCAAAATTCTCGGACTTCAATGGAATGTGATCAACGATGAATTTTCTTTCACTTCAAAACCAAGCTCAAATTCACGGCTCACCAAACGCCTCATCTTATCAGAAGTAGCACAAATATTTGATCCATTAGGTTTTCTAGCACCAGTCATAATTCGAGCAAAAACACTATTGCAAGAGTTGTGGCTACACAAGCTCAACTGGGATGATCCACTGCCTTCCCAAGTAACGTCACAATGGCTCATCATCAGAGAAGATTTAACAAGCTTGCGCAAGCTATCATGTCCGAGGTGGTTCAACACCTTCAGCAACTCTACAGTGGAACTACACGGCTTTTCTGATGCCTCACAACTCGCCATGGCAGCGAGGTAATGTAAATACATTACCGTATCATCACCGTCCACAACTCACAAGGTCGCGACATTGGTGTGCTCCAAAACTAAGGTAGCACCACTAAAGAAGCTCACAATCCCCAGACTCGAGCTTACTGCAGCATTGATGCTGGCGAAGCTCACCAAATATGTTCAAGCAACGCTCAAGCTCAACATTGCTACAACATACCTGTGGACGGACTCACAAGTGACACTAACCTGGATCAAAACACACGCATCACGCTGGAAGGACTACGTAAGGAATCGTGTGTCTCAAATTCAAGAGATCACCCAAAGCGCACAATGGAGACACGTTCCAGGGACTTCAAACCCAGCGGATTGCGCATCAAGAGGCTTATCAACATCGCAGCTTGAACATCATAAGCTTTGGTGGACGGGACCACCATGGCTTGCGCAACCCAGTGAAAAATGGCCATCACAACCAATGCTGGACGAAGACTTGAGCGCGCTAGAGGCTCGTCCAGGCATTTCAAAGCTGCTCAATATTCAAAAGATTGAATATCACTGGGACCTCATCTATAAATATTCATCCCTCAACAAACTCATTCGAATCACATCAGTTTGTTTCAGATTTGTTTCAAGGTTGAAGAAGGCTCCAGTCACGCTGCCGCTCTTCACCTTATCGCCCATTGACATAGAATGGGCCAGGAGCTTCTGGATCAAAGCAACGCAGGCGCTTTATTTCTCCAGCGAGATGAAGATGCTCAGCTCAGGCTCAACCCTATCAGCTGCTCATGTCTTCAATCGACTCACCGCATTCATCGATGAGAATGGAGTCATTAGAGTTGGAGGCAGACTCAACAATGTTTGCACGAGCTACGAAAGTAAGCATCCTGCAATCTTACCTCGTCACTCACATTTGTCTAAATTGATTATAGACCATGCGCATCGACAAACTCTTCATGGAGGGACCCAGCTCACACTTGCCCAGATTCGACAAAACTACTGGATCATTGGAGGGCGAGCGCCAGTAAAATCACACATCCTGCGGTGTGTTGTGTGTGCTCGACAAAGGGGGATTCGTGCCCATCAACTGATGGGCCAACTACCTCTTTCGAGAGTTACACCCTCACGACCGTTCAACAATACTGGCACCGATTATGCGGGTCCAATCACACTGAAGACGTGGAGAGGAAGAGGTGCCAAGACACAAAAGGGCTGGATCTGTGTCTTTGTGTGCCTCACGACATCAGCTGTTCACCTAGAACTGGTGACAGACTACACAACCGAAGGGTTCATCGCCACCTACAGGAGATTCATCTCCAGGAGAGGGATTCCCCTCACTCTTCACTCCGATTGCGGAACCAACTACGTTGGAGCTGACACCGTCCTCAAGAAAATGTTCACCCAGGGGACTGAGGCGCATCAACGCCTGAATCAGCTGTTCGTCAATGACAAGACAGATTGGCATTCCAACCCACCAGCCGCACCACACATGGGAGGCAAGTGGGAAGCGGTCGTGAAGTCAGTCAAACACCATCTCCGGCGCACAGTCAGTGAGACGGTGCTCACATACGAGGAGTTCAGCACACTTCTCACACAAATAGAAGCCATGCTCAACTCACGACCGCTCGAGCCCCTCAGTGATGACCCAAATGACATCACAGCACTTACACCAGCGCACTTTCTTGTTGGACAACCACTCTCAGCTCTTCCGGAACCGTCAGTGGAGAATTCATCAGTCTTGCCATCAGCCAGGTGGCAATTCATTCAAAAAAAGATGCAACAATTCTGGACTCAGTGGTCATCCCACTACTTGCAGAGACAACTATCCATCACCAAATGGCATCATCCAACCAACGACTCGAAGGTCGGATCCCTGGTGCTCATCACAGATGAGCGATTTCCACCAAGCAAGTGGCCACTTGCGAGGATCATCACCTTACATCCAGGGAAGGATGGACTCACCCGAGTCGTGACGCTCAAGACCGCCACTACAACACTAATCAGGCCAATTGCAAAATTGGCAATTTTGCCTGTTACAGATTCATCATCAACATCTCCAATCAGCTGTTGATGGCGGGTGCATGTTTGGGAATGAGTAGTTCTTTGCGCCGCCGCACTCTCGATCACCGCAGCACCTCCTGGGCAGCGGAAGTCGCAGTCGATCCGCGATCAATCAACCAATCAGCGTCCGTCTTGTCGATCGACGCTCGAGAATGTTCGAGAAGACGCTGCGGCGGAAATGCGCATCCATCTTGAATTCAATCTGTTCTCAACCGTGCGCAACGTAACACGCCTTTTTGTTCATTGTCAAATAGTCTTGCTCATCTAACAAATTCAGTGCACAAATCAAGTATTCTCAAATGTCGACTCAACGCGGTGTTCGCGACACAGTTCGAAAGTATAGATCATCTGATTGTGCATTCGCGATTGTGCGTGTTCTCGCGTCCACGCGGTTAACCGGTGGTATTGTACAATAAAGTGTACGGGGGCTCATCCTCCATCTTCATCGTGTGCACAACGGCTTGTCCGTTGGCAGACGTTTTAAATAAAGACCTCACATTCTTTTGTGCAACTCTGTGTTTTAGTGCCAATCGCCGATCCTAACCTATCCAGCAACCTCGTGCTCAATCTAACCTAAGAATTTTACAAATATATTAAAACACTTATTGTAGTAAGTAAAAACATAAATTTTATTTATTTAACGCACATAGGCTTTTGCATAATAAGCGATAAAGTAGATAATGCCGAAATTTAATATCGCAAAAGTATTCGGAGAGTGAATAACTTACCTAAATTTTATATAAAATATATATATTTTTAACAATATTAATATTTCGTAGGTTGACACTTTTGTCTTATTACTTCCTGTAATCGTTTGGGCGTTATACCTGCGTTATACATTTCTATTATTGTAATCATTTGTAATAAACGTTCTTTTAATTCTCTTATTATTCTTATGGGTGTTGTTCGAATGCTACGATCCAATTGATCCCATAAATTCTCAATTGGATTTTAATCTGGCGAACGATGAGGAGGGTGTAATACTTTAGGACAATTATATAGTAAGTATTCCTATACGATTCTCGATTTGTGCTTAGGATCGTTCTCCTGATAAAGCTTAAAACTATCGCGTATGTTCATATTAACAGCACTTTTGATGAAATTTTGTTTCAATAAGTCTAAATACTTCATTTTATCTAAAATACCGTCGATAAAAACTAGTTCACCAACACCTGCAGGTGAGATGCAACCTCACACCATTACACTGCCGCCGCCGTGTTTCACTGTTGCCCTCAAATTATTTAATTTCAGTTCTTTATTGACTTTACGCCATATCGTTCTTCGTCCATGTCACGTCCCGCGACGTGGAGTCTACTATTAACTAACCCTTTAAAATCATTTATATTTATTATTTCGTACTTTGGTATATTAGAACCACCTCACATAAGTTATCAGCATAATACATAGCCGATAAGGCACTATAATCGAAACTCGCGATAAGAAGAGCTCGAGCCGTGAATCTGCAGACGGCAACAGCGAGCAGGAGAGCAGCTATCATGGGAGCTGTACACCAGCTAGACGGCTGCACATACGCGAGGAAGGCCCAGTCAACACCACCTGACGTTCAGCGTGGGACGGAGGCCCCTATCAACCAATGCAGCCGACACCCTCGCGAATCTGCGCTCCTGATCATCGCCAGAAGCTTGCCCTCCCTTTATTTCCCGTAAATCGAGCTCCAATACGGAACCGATGTATATTAACTTCTACCCCTAGTACAGGGCTCTCCAAGGTCGCTTACGCGTAAGCGCGGGGTTCTCCCACTCTCGTCCGCGTTGTCAGGGATACCGCGCGACGCTAACCGCGAAGACGCTAGCCCGGATAGCCCGTCATGGCAGCCTTCGTAGCGTCGCTCGGTCTCCTTGACAACGGAAGGCACGCTGCGTGAAAGAAAGATTAGAAGGGGAAGCAGGCGCGTGAGGGGCCCCTACGCTGGAGAGCCCTGCCCTAGTATGTAGGCTGTACGAAATCAATCGTACAGAGTACATCGAAACCCAATATCGTAAAAATCTAAAAAATGAATTAGAATAAGAATTTAACTAACGACGCTGCCGAGAGTTTCGTATAACGGCAGAAATACGTCTTAAGTCACGGAGAAGACACCGAAATAGGTACGCAATAGCTCAAATTCTGTAGTAAACAAAACTCTCGGATAGCCCGATGGAAAGAATTCTTCAGATGGATCCCACGGCAGACGATTAGGGAGTTTTCATCTCCCACCATCAATTGTCATGTGACAATCCTAGAGAAGGAGTGACCAACAGCCCTATAAAAAGGGACTGATCACCCGCGGAGCTAATTACCATTTTTAATTACCATTATTATGTTAATTAATATTCGTGTTTTTAAAACTATTGATCTTGGTCTACAACAAGCTAACTGCGACAATAAGTGACTGTTCAAACTTTTAAGACGTAAAAATAAAGGTTTCGTTAATATTCTAAAAGTGAATGAAGTGTTTCTACCTTAATTCCCCATCCTCTAAATCGAGCATTCGTTCTTTGGAAAAGTGAAATAAATTACGAAAATGTGTATTGACAGTTCACGGGTTGCGCTGATTAATGGTATCACCTATGAGTAGAACTGTTTCGACCGTACTTCACTAAACTAATAGCGAACGTAGGTGCGCGTCTGACACTTTTTTCGTATCAGAACAACGCTTCCCGGCGGCAAACTAATGGCGACGGGAACTGTGACTGGCTGGGAGAATTTGAAATAACTGTAACAACAGTATCTCCTAGCACTAACTTTAATAATAATGAAACAACAGAAACAGCAACTTAAAATGCGGATAGATACAATAATTGACTATGTCTTATGGACTTTGAGCTTGTTCCTATGGTGGTTTTCGGGCAACTCATTCAATGAACAGCCCGCGACACAACGTGGATTCCGTGTGGGTGGAGTTCAGTTCGTCTTACCGAATCCTGTGACTTTATTGGTGCAATCCGGCATAACTCCCACCAAGGGTGTCAATAAGGTCTTCCCCTAATAATTAGGGAAAGGGAAAATCCGCCGTGGGAAAGTCAGCGACGTGGGAGGCCGGCATCTACGAGGACCTCTGACCCATCATCGGGCCCTACAGGTCCTTATCGCCTGCTTACAATGAGGCCTTTGAAAATTCCCTTGCACGCCAGGAAAACTGGCGCCTCACTTTAAAAAAGTCGCGCCTTGTTTAAGAATATTGACGCCTCGAAATAAACACTTCTTTCAAGGCGCCAGATACCAAATTCCGTCTAAGGACGGAACAAGAACGTTGCCCGCGGTGTTACCAGAGATTAAGCGTAAAGCGTGATTTGACGTGATTTAATTTAAATTCTAATAAACTTTTCAAATAAATGTTGCGAAATGTGGAAAAATTACGCTTGCCTCCGCCGATGGTGCCGCTATGCAGCAGAACGTTGCCCGCGGTAGCGCCTGGAGCGAAAGGTGGAGAGTGATTTATCGGTTTATTAACTTATATTATTGAAAATTCTGAAAGACGAATGCCGAGGAACCATCGTGCGGGACGTCGAGTCCAATTGCGCAAATTAAAGTGGCAGTTCCGCGACGCACCGGCAACCGGAGCAGAACTTTTAGGAGTCGCAAGGACCCTGACGGTCAGCACGAAACAAGAACCCTCCGAGTTCGGGATCATCTTGGTCCCCGGAGAGCAGGCGGCCCCCAAGCCCGACACAGCGTCGGAAATCAACGGGATCCCGGGCGCGCCTATGGAGTGGAGATTGATCCCTATAGACCTGCCCTCACCGCAAGAAAATTAAGGTAATCATGGAAATAAAAATGTATTATAATCCACCCTCTATCGCTCTCAACTATTCCAGAGCGTAAATCCCTGGATTAACTCAAAAGCGGATAAAATACGTAAACTCCGTAAAATCGCGCCCCCCACTAGGAAGTAGGGACGTAACAGTCCATCTAATCAAAAAGATATTACATTGTTCCACCATGTTTGGTCTTTACAAACGTAGTCTTTAACAAAATTTAATCGTTTATTACGATTCACTTCGTTTATGTATGGTTTTCTTCGTGGAACCCTGCCATTGTATCCATGATTTTTTAATACCCGACACACTGTATCGGGATGCATTTTCTTTCCAGATTCTTGGAATAATTCGGCAGTTAGTTTTTTAGCATTTCCTCTAGGACCTTTCTATATTTTTCTAACAATCTTGCGTTCTTCGCGAGAAACTAATAATTTTGGACGTCCTTTTCGCTGAATTGAATCGATTCGATCTTCATGAACATACCTGTGTACAATATCTGCTACAGTACTCTTGCTTACATTTACAATTTGGCTATTTCTCGATATGATTTTCTCTTTTCTTTGTGGTAAATAACCAGTTGTCGAATTTCAAAGGATGTATTTTTGCCTTTTCGTCCCATATTCACTAATAATACGTCTACTATTAACGAAGTCAATAGCAGTACTGAGTCTTTGATGCACGCTAGACGTTATGTTTACAAACAATGTACACTAGCAAAATAACCGACTGTATCCAACGACTTACTACAGCCAGTAAACTGTCGTGTCCGAATATTTTTGCGATGTTAAATTTCAACATTCTTTACTTTATCACTTATTTTGCAAAAAACTATGTGCATTAAATAAATAAAGTTTATGTTTCTACTAACTGCAATATGTGTTATAATATATTACGAAACAAATAATTCCATAACACTATTGTAAACAAATATATAGAGCAATAATCTCTCACACACCATGGTGTCCGAATATTAATGCCACGCACTGTATGTTATAAGTTATAAGTTAAATTCTGACACCTGCCCCTCTCCCAGTATTTAACCAAAACACTGAATGGTTATCTTTAACTGCTTAAACAAACATTGTTGGAAATTTGATTCCAATGCAATTTATTGAAAAAATTGCAAAATTTGAAAGTATAAACATAAATATGAATAAATTAGTGACAGATTTATGAAAAATGGGGAAAAGAGGTACCATGGAAATTCAATATGACACACAAATTCATGTCGTTATAATATTTAATATCAGGACATTCTATGGATAATTTCAAATAGTACGCATGTATCATATATTCATTTCTGCTTTTACGTATACGTGGCATGCGCATGTGTATATACACACACATGCATATGCGTAATTGCAGCTACACACACAACAAAACGGTCAGTTTCTTATTTACGCGCCGTAAAATCTATTTAATGCAACAATTCTCTCCATAGCGAGTATGGTACGCTATGTGAGTGCATCGTTTATCCGTAATATTACATCGTAATGGGTATTATAATTTCCCAGTGAAAACTCGTCACTCATTGCTATATAAGTTACTCATAATACCATCGATGCGAATAGCGGGTCGGCTCAGCTCTGTCGGTTTTTCACCTAATTATCTTCGACGATCACACACCGTTAATATTTTACAAAACTACATATATACACTAAAGCCTTTTTTTATACTCTATTACATTTGCTCGTTCCTAAATAGTAATACTTTTCTCTTCGTCTATTTCTTTTGTATGTACCTTAATAAATTTAGTGCACTTTAACTCATCTGTATATTCTCACACACCTAGTAGTAAATACAGTGTTCCTCGGTTAAGCTATAATTTTTCCTCGGTTAGGCTGATAAAAAATCATCCCCACTACCATTTTCTATTTACTTGGGGCGTGGAGACCATCGCATCCGAGGACTCGATGCCCAAGAACAGTGGGACCGTAAAAGACAGGGATAGCAGGAAGAAGAACGCCAAGTTCCGCATTTAGCAGCGGATCTTCACGAAAATGGCACTAATTGATTCCTTGTGTTTTCCCGATTAAAGAACACCACAAACCGTGTAAGTCGGACTATAATTAGTGAAATTACATAAAAAGTTAATATGCAGAATTTAAAGCCAACTTCGTTGAAAATAGTCCGCTTTACATGGAATGTGTTGCGTTTTAATCGGGAGAATACCTGGAATCCATTGCTGTTACTTCATACCGATACTATGAAAAATAGAGAATTTGATCTTGACTCGACGTCACGTCAACGCTTGGTGAAGCCCAAATAGCGCCGCATCGCGCCTATGGTCTCTTGGGCATTTAAATCAAGAAATCAAATTCTTTATCTTTCTTCGTATCGATATGAAAGTGTCACCAATGGAGTCGTGGCATTATAACGATTAAATCGACTCTAAATTCTGCAAATTAACGTTTTATGTACTTTCGTTAATTGTAGTCCGATTTACATGTTTTTTGTGTCTTTTAATCGGGAAAATACAAGAAATCGATTGATTTTTTTTAAGATCCCATGAAAAATGCCGAACTTGACATTTTTCTCTTCTTAATGGCTAGTGCTATCCTTGCCTTTCTGGTCCACTATTTCCGAGCGCTGAAAGCCATAAAACTCAATGATTCCTGAAATCGGAGGTGTGAAATTCGCCTATCACCCCGAATGAGAGATACTCTTCTGACTCTGATATTATCAGCTTAACCGAGATCAGCTATATTTAGTAACTGAGTAGATCCAACACGTTAACACAGCATTAAAATAAAGCATGATAGACGCATCGCAGATTACTAATGCAGTTACAAAAGGTGTAATGCAAAGATCGCCTTCTTCTTTCCCTTTTCTTGTTTATGTTCTAATTTCATCTAAGCAACTATTCGACGTCCGTAAGTGATTTAGAATACAATTTGCATATGTCTAGATGTTATCTTTAATTTCTTATAGTTATTTTTTATTCACCACTCCACTTTGATCCATTTACATGCAAATTTCTTATCATATTCTCCATAAATACTATAGTGTACTTTTCGTTTTTGACATTTAATTTTTGGATCACTCTGGAGAACGAATGCAAATTTGCATGTTAACGAACATTGAAATTGAAAAAAATTAAATGTGAAAATATCATAAAACTTTTTCTAAGCACTACAATTCTTTTACTCGTGTTAATACTTTTTCTAAGCACTACAATTCTTTTACTCATGTTAATACTTGTTGAGTTTCGCCTGATCAGGATTAAGGATTTCAATGAAATTATGACTTCATTATAATATTTTCCTTTTTGTCAATTACTTGCGATCAAAATCTCTTACCTCTCAAATATTATTTAACCTACATTTATAAAATGATTAATTTGTGTTCAAACTAGGCAAAATAATCTTTTTATATTGAAAAGCAGCAGATTTCAGAATAAGTAACAACCAGTGCAATAGAAACTTCTATAGTAATTTCTTAAGTTTAATGGTAACTCACTAGACTAAATATATTACTATTAGTGCACGTTGCAACGCAATTCGATGATGAGTTTATTCAATATGAAATAGAGATAAAATATCATAGGACACACTAAGGATCGCTGAAATCTTGCATCAATCGCCCGTTCCCTTAAAAACACGACTTAAAATTATTTTTTTCTTTGTATTTTCTGTTAACGTTATTTTTTTCAAAACAGCCAGATAATACTAATGGTTACTCTAAAACTCTTATTTATAAGCCTTGTTACATATATTTTGGTAGGGTTTTTCAGGTACTTTATCAGTCTTTCTGTGGCAAACATGGCTCATTTTCATTCAATTTTATTGTTATATAATTATTTAGGTCGAAGGAAAAATAACAAGAAAATGTCAGGTACTTATACATACTTTAAGATATTTAATAATTTTAACTCAAATATTGTAAAATAAGCACAAACCATGCCAAATGGAGAAACTGATGTATGGGTGTCATGACAAAAATTAAACACGCCCGATCAGAATGTTGGTTGTATTTTTTAATGTAGAGAAAATCTATCTGAGCCCATTTACAAAAATGAAAATTTGAAAAACTAAATAAAGACTTGGCTAATTTTACAACACCTCCAAGATGTTGCTTATTATCAACGGATAATAATTATAATTACAGAACAAAATGTGAATAACATTTCTCATTAAGTGTACCAATGTATTTGTGTAGCAATGTATTTGAATTGTTCATTAAGTTAATCCCTATTCAAAAATAAATAAAAGCCATGCTTACCCGTAAGTAATGCTATAGTTTAAGTTATATTTGTACTATTGAAGAATCATGTGTTAGAAAAACAGAAGAGGTATTAGCTTTGATTGTTTCATCTTATGTGTAATTTAATGAAATAAATGAATCTAATTTGATTAGAAACATTATAAACACTACGCTTTTTAAGAATATCTATATTTACGTGCAAACAATAATGCATTTGTTTTAATTCCAAAACTTGAGAAATATTTGTAATTGGTGAACATAAGTGTTAATCAAAAATCGTGAAATATTACAAATAAACAAAACGTATATTAAAATAAAATAAAATGGGAGTGATTATGTAGTATAGGGGAGGCAGGTCCGATCTCAAGGAAATGACCCTGAATAATTTTTCATTATAGCTTAATCGGCGGTCTCTTACAGTTTTTGAGATATATTTATACAGTGTTATTCATTTAACTCAGAATCCGCGCGCGTGAGAACAGATACTTTGTGTGGCCTTTTTCAGATAATCGCTTCGGCATTTGTCCTGAGGCTCAGGGGGAAATGCCGCAAAAGCTCTGAACAAAGTGTTACATCCAAAATCCAAATTCTTCTTGGGGACAGGGACTAACGACTTCACTACTCATCTGTTCTCGCGCGCACGGGTTCTGAGTTAACTGGATAATCCTGTATAAATGGATATTCTAGAATACTTCAGTATATGTCACGAGGTATCGGTATAGGTTTGGGGACAGATAAGCAGCTACGCGCATGTAGTGTAGACCCCAAAAATAAAATTTTAGCTCCGGGTATGTTAGCGTTACCAAATTTAAGGGGGCGGCCGAGAGCGGATGGCCCCATGCTGTCCTGCCTTCGAGGATTTTATGGCAGGGACTTAGCCTGTGTGCGGTCCTGATTGTGGAGGGTACGCGAGACTAAACAGTCTTGGCGACGGGCGATGGCTGGTGACCACGTTGGGTCTCCCAGCTATCGGGTGTCGAAGGGTCGGTTGTTTAGAGTGAGATAAAGAATATGGGAATGGCAAGCGGCCCGGCGCCGTATTGCTATTGAATAGAAACTCTGTTCTTGGAGGATCTGGCCACGGAGTGGGGAAGGCTATGCCTTTTGGTAAGAGGACTGTGATGAACCCCACAGCACTTACCCCAGAACTGTCCTGGGACAAGTTTCACTGCAGTCTTAGTCGCGCCTAAAAGTAATTTCTGACAGGTATTTATTAGTTTCCGCGATGTTAATAAAAAATTATTGTTAATTTTTTTTTAACAAATTTGTTTTGAACCACATACACGAAGCTGTGGGCCCCTCTTACTGCGGGCATCCCCCCTTCGATCTCTCCCCAAACCTATACCGATACCAGGGAAACGATCGGCACAGGTGTACCTGATTCCGAATAAATACCAAAATGTTTTTGAAAATGAAATGAAAATGAATATCTCGAAAACTAACGCCGAGGGATGGTAACATTTATAGGAGCAAGTTGTTCAAAATGATGACAACATATTTCAAGGTCATCAAAATCGGTGAGATGGACTCTTTGTGAACCTTCTTTTTCTAATAACTTTTTAATAAGCAATTTTTAATGACCGCCGATTAAGTTATACGGAAAAGTTGTTCAGTATGATGACCTTGATAACATGTGTCACAGTCAAGATCATCGGAGCTGCCTCCCCTATACTGCAGAATTACCCACAAATCTCAAGAATTAAATTCAATGGGGAAGCAACAAGAGATCCAGGACGCACAGCGATCCTCTTAATTGTCCAACATACAATAACAAGATTTTTCATGGATGACGAGTACATTCTATTTCTCATAATTCCCAAATGTAAACCGTATGGAGAGGCCAACGATGCATATATACTGTATATGTGCAGAAACAGAAATAGTTTTTTTTATTCATCTTAAACATTACTTGTGGGTAATAACCTCTTATTTGTTTAACTGAGATTCTGAGAATTCATAAGATAATAGAAGTGAATAAATCGTTATTGTGCACAAGTCATTGCAATTTATAACTAAGAACCAGTCACAAGACAAAACTATCTATTTATATCACGATTAACTGATTAATCTAAACACCTATGTTATAGTCATATTCATTTCCCTAAAGACTGCAATATGGTTTTCATTTTCATCATATAATCACCTATATATTTATAATAAGAATGTTTACAGTTAAGTTGAGCTCCTGAATTAACAATGTATTCGTTATGAGTAGTTTACATTTCTTAGAATTAGCCTCGAGTGCCCGAACTGTTATAAGGATTATTTTAATGTCATTTCTAAGCTAACTTCCATTACAAATTTTATTGTGCAGGTAAAGGGTCAAATTAATATAAGAAATGTTATTTGCCAATCAAAACATTTACTTAATCCATACTGAACAAGCACGGTAAGCGTGTCACCCACCAGATGGTCGAGCTGTAAAATGGTACGAACCAGCTTACGCGACCCACTTTAACAGATCCTTGTGACTTCCAAAATTCCGATTAAAATGTGGTTCTAAGTGCAGTATACTTAGAATAAGGTTTGCATCCATAATCCATTGACAAGAATAGAAAATTCCATTAAAGAAACAACTGTATTTTATTGCACTTGCGAAAAGGTTATACGAGTATATATAGGTATATAAAATGACTTTGTGGAAGCAGATTTCGAATACAGCCGATTTAGATTTCAAGATCTGAATACAAACAGTATTATTGTATTGCCGAAAGAATGTATCGCAGGGCTCTCCAAGGTCGCTTACGCGTAAGCGCGGGGTTCTCCCACTCTCGTCCGCGTTGTCAGGGATACCGCGCGACGCTAACCGCGAAGACGCTAGCCCGGCTAGCCCGTCATGGCAGCCTTCGTAGCGTCGCTCGGTCTCCTTGACAACGGAAGGCACGCTGCGTGAAAGAAAGATTAGAAGGGGAAGCAGGCGCGTGAGGGGCCCCTACGCTGGAGAGCCCTGATGTATCGTATCCATTGTTTATGTTACATCCATGTTCCATGCTTGATTAACAGGGGTCTGTGGTGAATCGGTATTGTACACGATGCGATGTTCGCTGGCTAGTGTCGCACCGGTGCGACGCTTGTCCCATATGGGTTAAGGTAAATAGTGAACATGTCCTAAATATTTAAAATTAATTTATTTAAATATTTTAATTTTACCTGATTAAAATGAAAAAGAGTTTCCACTGCGTTACCATTATTCAAATCTTCATTAACACGTTCAAGATGGTGGCGTATTTTCCCAAACACTCCCAAACGCCGACGCTTGTTAGGACCAAGCGGCTCGACTTTTCCTCTCCTTGTATAATAGGTAATTATTTTTTTATGTTTAATCCTTTCACCGGTTATATACATGTAGCTTTAAAGTAGAATACGATAAAATAGTGCAGTGACACTCCGATGGGTCACGCTCATTTTTTTCCTCCTGTGTTGTACTTGCCATTTTCGATAGTATTTATATTTTTTGACGAAAATAGATAATTATTTTCAAAACTATTTTTGATCGTACATAACTAGTAAAAATTTGTTTTTCAATCATTTTTCACTTGAACCAAAATATAACAATAATTTCAACAAAATTCTAAATACCTATATCATGTCGACGTGCATTACGAAAAGTAGCACGTTTCATTTGTCTTACGAAAACTAGCACTTTGGACTTTGTGACCATGAAAAACAGCACGTTTCGGTTTTGGTCTCGAAAAGTAGCATGTTTTTATTTATAGCGACGAAGAATAGCATACTAACACGTTTCAGTAGTCCGTCAAGAAAAGTAGTATGATTTGCTTCTAGTCGCGAAAAGTTTCACTTCTAGCTGGGAAAAATTAAACATTAAATTAAACATTTAATAGGCTTCTTAGCATTCTACTGCAATAATAAAAAGGTAAACGTTTCTTTTACCTGATTTACGTAATCAAATATAAACAAACATAAATTAATTTATTTAATTAACAATATTAAATCTTATCTTCTGCCGGGATAAGACGTTTAGACACCATTGTTGATAAATCTTCTTCTTTTTTTATTGATAGATGAATTTTCCTTGTTATAATAAAATAAGAAACTTAACACATTTTTATATAATGTGGAAAAAAATATTTATCTGTTACTCATCACCTAGCATTGTAAGATTATATTCTCCCTGTACTACGTCATCTTTATTATTATTTTCAACAGGTGCTGGAGGAGGCAAATTATGATTATTCCATCATTCATAATCTATAATTGTTTCATTCGTTTAAAGCTCAAGTTTAGAGATCATGAAGACATTTTCATGTTTTATCAATTTATTATGGATTCACCTAAATACTTACAATCATCATGGTCACTATTACACATTTTAAACTTAATTACTTTTCCGCAAGGTGAACGTCCGTTTATATAGATAAGTGGTAGCCACCGAAGATCTACGTCAACTGTTTGTAAACTGAAATATCCTAGTCTTCGTGAGACAAATGAGACATGCTACTTTTCGCCGCAGTGTTAGGAATATACGATTGTTCGTGGCGAACTGTGAATCCTGCTCGCTATCGTGGTTAATGACAAAATATGCTAAGTGGTTATCGGTGGAAATGATGAAACGTGCTTCTTTTCGTGATAAATTGAAATCTGCTAGTCTTCGACAGAAAAATAAAGGGTGCTACTTTTCGTAACGCACGTCGATGTATTATATAGTACTAAATCCTCATAACATTGCCGCCCATACTTTAATGTAATAATGATTATAAAATCGTATCCTGCTGTTAAAGAACTGTACAACATACTTTTAATTAACATAATAGTAGAACCAAACAATACCCTTTTTACATTATGTCAGTTTCTTTTGCCACTTTGACCATTTTACTTGCAATGACCTATAGGTGAGTCACCTCGGCTTTGGGAGCTTCCACCAGTGACCCACCGGTGGATCAAGCCGTACTGAACGTGTCAAGATTAATTATTAATCAACCCGATTCTTTCTATGTTATGAAACACTGTTATTTCGTTGGAGGAGCACATGCAACTGCTATAAAACAAATTATATCAATGTACATCATCCTACAGTTTCCTATATACTTTATGAAACACTTAACCCTCTGGCAGGCACTCCTCTTACAATTAGTGTCATACAAGCAGACGCTGTCGTGTATCAATATCCTCTCGCTACAAGCTCGCGGCTCTGGGCTGGCAGCGAGCGCTTAGCAAGTAGCGGAGACGATTCCGAAGCGCCGATGGCGCGAGTGAGAGAAAACGAGAGCCAGCGAGAGGATACTAAATTGAAAAATTTCAATTTGTTAGTTAAAAGTTAACAAAATATCTGCATATTCAAACATATAACATAGATAGTGTAGAACATAAAATGTCGTTATCTAAACACTTTTTAACATAAAATTCACATAAATTTATTCGTTCGGTGACGAGCAATCTTTTTCTTTGGCTGTCTCTAAGCAGGGAAAACGTACTGCGGCCTTCATATGAAAATTCAAATTTCTTTCACTAAGATAATTTTGAACAATAATTATGTATCGGTAGATATGCGAAAGTTAAAATATAAATTAAAATTTTTTGGCGGTTCGCTGGAATTTGCATACGCCATTAGCATTATGCTTGTTGTAAGACGTACATGTGTGAAGTGCGGAGACGTTACATCCGTTCATAATTAGGGTAAACGGACCTACAATTTTCGGGGAAGTCTGTACTTACGGTTTCATGGGTTTGTGACACATACTTCAATTGCTATTGATTGCAAAGGAAACACTCCAAATCACCATTTTGAATGAAATCGTAAAGTCTTTCCGATTGCAAATGTATGAAGTGAAGGCAGTATTCAATAAAAGACATACAAATTAAATTTTCTAAAAAGCAGAAAACTTGTGGCCATATTATAAACCGAGTCTTTGTTGCTTATCAGATACTTTTCAGAACATCATGGCACAAATTCCCCTGCTCCCGTTAAAGGAAGTTTCCACCATAAATTTTAATGTAAATATTGCATGGTAGAAAAGAAAAACCTTAATTAAAGAGACACGTAGGAATCCTAGAATGAAGCAATGACAGGAAAATGTTTTTTTTTCTCCATAAATTGGCATGCATGTACTCAGTACATATATTTATGCGCCCACCAAAGGGCTAAACATAATTACTTAATTGAGTGTAAGTTTACCTTTTGGACTCTTAGGATATGACGATACATTCAAATTATATTTCATTATAATTAAATAGGTACTTGTATAAATTCTTCAAAGAAGGAAAAATAGATAACTATTAGATCAAATTTTACTTGTATTATGCAATTCCACTTGATAAACATCTAAAGGCTCTGGGTACTGGGGCAGTGACAGTACCGAGAACTCAGTGTATATTAAACTATTGCCTTCAAAGAAAACTATTTTAATCAATAAACAGACAAATTGTTATTATTACATTTTATTTTTATTTTTCTCATTTTTCCTTTATTAACTTCAAATTGATATAGTTATGAACAGTGAATAAGAAGAGTTAAATATTCAGTTACTACCATCAAAGTGAAACAGCTTTGACACTTCTGTATTGTTTATGCTTAATGTAGGCCATTGTAACTTCAGGCCGTAAATAGAATAACACTGTGTTTAATACTTGTAATTAGGTACTTATTATATGCGAGGTATACGCATGCCTAACAGTCACGTAGAATAATAATCGTATGTCATGTCATTAAAACGATCTTATTACAAATTGTGATCTAAACACGTATAATGTACTAGTTTCATTGTTTCGTAGAATGATGTACTATTAGGATTTACCTATAATTATGTTTCCCTTTTAATAATAATTTATTTACGTAGCAAGTTTTCGTGGAATGGAACATTCAATACAGAGAGAATAGACAGTTCTTCTTGTTTATAGTTCGTATTAAAGAAATTTGCAACCTGTGGGAGCAGTCAATGGGCTCATGTTTGACCAGCACCCTCAAAGCGCATCTTTGCAGTTAATACTTTTACACAGCTCGACAATCTAGGTTTCATTTATTAAAGTTTTATTGTACCCATCTATTCCCTTAAGCAAATTGATGAATATCCTTATATGCCTTAGTTTACATTTTTTAATGTTATCCAATGTTTTTTACACGGATAAACATAGTTGTATTTTTTTTTATGTTTATGACACTAACTATGCCATGCTAATACATATTACATGCTACAATTTACCATATATCTATGTATACAAAACAAGCTTATTCAATTTTGTTTAAATCAAAAATCTATAAGTATGATTGAATCATTTGTTTCCTTTAGGAAGGAAATAAGCTGGGGTTTCATTGGGTGTAGATTGAAATAACAGTACTTCAAGTTTACACGTACATTACAGTATTTGAGGCAAAGTAAATAACAAAAACTGTGTTCCCTTACTGATATCAGATGCGTTATACTAAATCACACATAGCCGGCTTTAGACGGACAGTTTTTCTCACAGTTTTGGAGTGTACACTCCAAGCGTGCGCTCCAAAATTCTACGTGTAAAGCCGCGTATTCACCTGTGCATTCCCCCGAATGTGCATCGGGCGCGCCCCGATTTGTGCTCGTTCGGTGCGCGTTCGGTCCGATCCGTTTGCTGGCGGTGCATCAAAGCGTGCATTCGCGTCCGAACAATACCATGAAAGTGGACGCCGTAAATTTCACTCAAGCCTGAACGCGCACCGAAAGCTCGCCGCGAACCGAACGCGCGCCGAACGAGCAAAAAATCGGTGCGCGCCCGATGCATATTCGGGGCGAATGCACAGGTGAATACGCGGCTGAAAGTCTCCAACGTGATAAAGGATGATCGCGCGTTCCCGGCGCGTGCGTCTGGAGTGCGTGTCTGAACTTGTCCTTTACACGTTCAGACGTGATTGACGTGCCACGCGCCACGCGCCAGATCGTGCTTTATAGATATAGCAGTGAAAATGTGGTCTAAAGACAGTTTGGAACAATTTATCGCAATTTACAGAGGTTTCCCCTGCCTGTGGAAACTAAAACCGTGGCGATCTCTGTCTTCACGCCATCTCTTGATCCATATTCCTGTTTTATGTTGTTGCTCTTCCGCTTTAAAATAAGCATGCAATACAATGCAAACGATCACGCGAGTTCTTCGCTTTTTTATCAAGACATTTTACTTTCACGATGTCAGCGATGCAGTTGGCGAAGCGTGGCGCGTCTCGCTGAACTCTCCGCCCGGCGGACATGCCACGCTCCACGCGAAATCTCGCAAATTTGGAGCGGACGCTCCAAACCTGCAGATCTGGCGCGCGCTTAGAGTGATGGGCTTTGAACATCACGCTCCAGGAGCGCGCTCCAAGCGCGCGTTCCAGCGCGGCATGCCGGGGCGACAGGCTAAGCCCGAAGGTTTGAAGCGGTCGTGTAAAGCCGGCTATAATACTTTGTTAACATTTCTGTCGTCGGGTTATACTACACATTTTCACAGTGTCAATATCTTGTTTAAAGTGCTGATCAAGTTGTTCTAATGTTGTCTTAGATCAAAATGATTTTTTTTCTCTTTACTAAATGCCACTGATAAACATTTCAGCGTTTTCTGTTAACCTACGTTCAAAAATTAATCAAAAATAGGAACAAATATTCACAACGTATCTTTTAATAGTTCAGGCACTCGAATTCAGTAAAATAAAGTGAGAATTAAACTTCTGAGTGTTTAATTGGAAAATGCAATTTTAATATTAACTCCAAGTTACAAGTAACCTAATGTTGCATAGGTTTTTACATAGGGTGCATCCACTCTACAGTTTTCCCTGAAACAGATAGCAAACATAGTATGTTAATTAATCTGGTTATAAATCCAATAGTAAACACATTGATATTAAGCAGTTAATACTCTAGAAGTATTTGCGATATTATGTATATATGTACAATATGCATAGTTGGTTATGTGAATTCATTACGTTCTCTTACTACCAGGCTGGGCAAAAGAAATATATTTTGACTGTAAAGTCTAAAGTGCTGCGCTGCGCTAGATCGTGCAGCTTATTCGCTCATGTTCGTAGCTGTTCCACAAGTCTATGTATAGAAAGGTTGTTGCGTATTTTAGCGGGGATTCTGGGAATGTGGACGTGGGATGGTGCCCGTGGAGTGTTGAACCACACTGCTCGTTGGAGTGCGCGTGTTTTACAGAAATAAAAGAAACTGGTTCTGAGTTAAAATTTTGGAGTTTATTTCTGAGTCGGGTTCGAACTGAACAAGGAAGCGATCAAAGACAGAATGTATGTTGCGTTCCAAAACATACTCCGAGCTCCTCGATGAAATCAATGGCACAGTGATCCTTGTCTTCCCATAGATCGTTGTAGTCCTATCAGTATAGAGGCTGCAACCAATTAAAACGGTAGATTGTCCTTCGTGTGTCCTTCCGCCCTCGCGAGTTGTCAACCAAGTTCCCCGTCAGTTTCAGGTGGTGGGGGAAGCGCGCTTTTCCATTACACAGCGGGGTCCCACGTGGGTAGAGAAAGTAGGCTCTGCTCCGAGGATCGAGAAAACAACCCCTAGAATACATTTCTGATTTCCTCAACCCAGTTCGTTCGTTTGGAGTGATCTGGCACACGTAACAATTGACAAAGCGAAGTAACATCCCAAAATCTTCCTGACTTGATCCAGAACCTGCGATTCATCTCAGGGTCTGCTAATTGGCTTCCTCTTTCTGCTTTCGAACTCTGCCCAAGATCCTTCCCACACGTGCCACACATCGCGTATCCTTAACAATTGTAGATACTTTAAGAAGCAGGTACAAACGTCTACTTTCAAGTTTCGTTCCTAGTGTTGCGTACGCGAATGTTAGACGCGAATGCCGAACGTAGGCGTACTTTTACACACGTCGACTTGATATCACGTGACCATATTGCGGCAACATGATGCGACGCGACCCAGCGCTGCGCGTGTTGTCTGTATGCGGCAGGCGCCGATAACCGTGAGCACAGCAGTGAACAGAGCCACGGGCACAGCAATGCAGCTCCTTTCAATGTGTTGTTACGCGGCGCAGCGCTGCTCTTACCCTACTTGAAATGTCCCCTATTGCTCATCTACTGCTCGTGACGTCACCATTGCCGACAGCTCTGTGTCCGTGGGCATCTGACTGGGTGCCTGCGGGGCACCCAGTTTTGAATGCCTGCGATAAGGTTAAAACCACAGTGTTGGGACCGCGTTCATGGGTCGTGCTCTTTCTCCTTCTCCCTAGCACTCGGAGCGACGTTCGGGTTACTCGAGGCACGCTGCGATCGTGCATTGTTTCGAGGCATTGCGATTTCCGGCCGATCGACACGTGTTCTTTGCATTTCTAAAGGCAGGGACATACTATTGAAACGCCACGCCACCCGACGCGACGCGTGTTGACTCAAATCAAATGTTGCTATTTTCCATGATTTACTATGGAACAGAAACATACTATTAACACCCGACGCGAGGTAACGCGCTCACACGACACCCGATCCAACCGAACCGGTTCAGAGTGTTGTCGGTGGTCGGGGAAAACACGGCACCCGACGTGTCATGGGCAATGTGTTTCTACTGTTTTCTAGTAAACACACGTCTTCACACGCGACATAATTGGAGTTAATAAACTAAATCTTTTTTATGTATCAGGTATTTTTTTACTCACCTAAGACTAATCGCAAGTCTTTCTCGCGTGTGAATTGCTTCGCAGAACTTCGTTCATTTATTATATATCTCAGGTTTAATGTATTCATGTATTTGCTCAAATTGTACTTTATTTACTTGAAAATACATATGAAATCGTTCGTCGTCTTTAAGTAAATCTTTAAAGAGAACATGAAATTCACCAAGGATACTACTTTGTTGATTTATTTGATGAACCCAGTACCGTCGATTCATTTTTTTGTTCCTTTTGCGTTTTAAAAGATAAATGCAAACCATTTTCATTAGATCTTCTTGATCGTCATCATCGTCTAATTCGTTTTTAAGTAGAATGTCCATGTCAAAGAATGTTCACGCGACCACGCGATATAGATGAGCTTCAGATGTTTCTTCGCGTCGAGTGTGGTCACGTGTTACATATGTGCACAGTTCGCATCGTGTGTGGACGCGTCGGGTGGCGTGGCGTTTCAATAGTATGTTCCCGCCTTTACCTTATTCCAAGTATTTGTAGCTTATAGTTGTCATGTATCGACGAACGATCGGGTATCGACCGTTCGATCTAGGATCCTTTGTTACCCGTCACGCGCGATGCGCGCGCTCTCGTTGTACGTTGTCCGTCGCGATTAAAGCTTCTTTTGTAACCGGCGCATTATCCGGAGGTTTTTCGCTGAATAAACTGTTACTGATAATTATTAAGAGTGCTGTTTCATTCGAGAACGCAACAATAGTAAATATATAGATCTCATAAACCAGTACCGGATTACTTAACCTCACAAGACATAACAATGGCGCAGGCGGTTTAGTGAAAAACAGCATCCAAAAGGGAACCAGATATTAACAATCGTACAGGGCAACAGTAAGGTTAACCGCCAACATGTCGGCGATTGAGGAAATCAAGCATCTAACTGAAGCAGTTAAAAGTCTGCTGCAGTTACAACTAGTTCGTACAAACGTACGATAAAACAGGCACAAGCTCCGCCATCGAAGAAAACGCCCACTGAAATTTTCAACCAGTTGGACAATCACCTGGGAAAGTACGTGTATCAAACGGCAGACGGGAAAATACCGTTTAAGCAGAATCACTTTCAGCAGCCAAGCAGACTCAACTAATACTAAGTAAGCGAATTCGAAGCTAAGTCGAATTCAAACGTTTTACGGAACACGTTGTGCCGACCGATCCAATGACCATGACGCAAGTACAGGTAATCGAAAAATTAAAACATTTATTCTCCTTAAAATTGTCTAAATGTAGAAGTAAAACAACGAGAACTCCGATTGCGGTGTAAATGCCACAACGCGCCCACTCATGCAAGTCTGAAGAGCGCGCCCACCGAAGGGTTAATGTTGAACGAATAAATCCGTCTCTATTCTCGAAACCCACAACTATCTGTGCCGACTCTGAGACTATCTTCACACATCTCTCCAGTGATTGAGTGTGGGAAAAACGATGGTACGAAGTTTTATAGTACCCAAACTTAAGTTTGAGCTGTTACATGTGCACGTGTGTTGCCCGCTCGCCACGTTCCTTTCGCCAGTGCGATTCAGGGGAATCGTAGCGCAACTCGCGTTTTGCCGAAGGCGCGAAATCACGGAATCAATCGCGTTGAGGCCAACGTGACTGCCTCGCGCTTTCAATTCGGCGATTTCCTAATTAGGCCATAAGGCCGGAACAAGAAGCGTTCTCCCCTCCTTTTTGAAAAAAAGGAAAAGACCGCGGACGAGAACCGCGGATCGACAAGCGGGCGGTTAAATTTGGATCTTGAACTTGAATGGCGGTTCGAAGGAAGTGTCAAGTGGCCGTGGCACGCGCCCGGTACGAGAGCAACGCAAGCTACATTAGAGACGAGAGATAACGTATCGGTCGATGCCACCGGTTATCCGACACCTATTCCACGAAAGACAAGGCCGGCGACCTAGAGCCTAGTGTAACGTCCCACGCGGGCTCAAACCTAGCGATACCTCCGGCCGGTAAAACAGAACCGCTCTACATTACTGCGCAGAACCATTGAACACACGGCTCAAACGATTGTGGCCGATGGAGATTCGATTGTGGGATAGCTTACCATGGTTGGCCTTTTTTTGTCGCTAACATTCTATTGTATTTCATGAGCATGGTTTAGGGCACCATAAAGTCATCGATTCCCGTCTAGAACACTTCTATTTCCTTAGGAAACATCACTGTGACGCCATCTAATAGGATCAGTCGGAAACGGTAAGATTTTCTTCTTCTTCTCCAAGCAAATTTTCGTCGACATGATACATATATGCCTTACACGACCACCTTCAGCCACAAGAATCTAACACATGTTTCGTTCGTCGACTATCGGGATCATTCGGCAGGGATCGTCGTCCGTCATTGTACATATACAGGGTGTCCGCGCGTAGAGTGAACAGCTGGATATCTCCTAAACTATTGGAGATAAAAATATAAAAAAAATATGTAAATTAATGGTTCGATGGGGCTGCTTAATTCGCCGCGACGGATTTTTTTTTCGATTATTATGTTAAAAGATACGATGGTCAAGTTCGGTTTTTCAAATGGCACTAACTTTTTTGAAGTCCTGGGTTGATAGTGCGTTCCAATACGAATTCAATAAGCTTTAATGTATACACTTGATTTCCACTGGTTTTTGAGATATTGCGCTTGCAAATTTGCTGATTTTCACTTGAAAAAAACCTCTGGAATAGCAAGGACCGGGGACGGTCGTGCTGGCCCCACGGGTGGCATTGCCTGTTGTAACAGATACCTACCTGCCAAAGGTCTACGCAGACCCCAAGGCTGGACAATTCTTTTCCGTCAGAAATGCTACTTAGGTAGGTACATCTGCGGTATCGAGAAGCGCACCGTTACTTTTATTTCGCACTTGCTTCTACGCTCGGATGGCCGGTTATTTTGGGAGGGGTGCAAGTTCGATTGGTTAGGTTAGGAGGTGTGAAAGTTGCTAGACTAAATTTCAACCATTGGGAGCAGATTGCATTAGAACCAATCGGATTTGCATCCCTCACAAACGGCTGCTCTCTTGAAGAGGCCCTCTTCACGGTAATATCCCCTCCCCAATGCCCACCTTCTCTCGCGCGGAATACGTCAACGCATGCTTTAGGTTTTGATGTTGAAGCTCGTGTTTATACTCGAGATGACCACGCGTCGACAGCGGGCTACCCCTTTTCTTCCTGTGTCTCTCCACGAGGAGTATTGCCGGTGGATTGTAGGAGCGTAGATGTCGGGATGCCAGTTATTGAATTCAGGAGACGATAGAAACACTTTATTACAAAACACACATGTACTATAATTAAAGTAAATCGTATTCCTCTCGGGCAGGAGTACTGACAATGATCGAACTTACGCCCAACTTCGCGCAGACCGATTACACGGGGGGTAGTCGGCTGTCACACACTGCACAAATGATACAGGGTAATTCTGGAGCAACGCCCGTCAAGGAGATGCGGCCTGGTACCCCGTGGCGAGGACAGCCTTCGCAGTGCCTCGCCCGATTTTTATGGCTTTTTCCGGAAAAAGGTACGAATCCTGGGTCGAACGTAACGAATTTGGGGTCGAGCCCCCGCAGTCGAGGGTGAAATATCCATTACAGCGTATTAAGAAATTCTTTTCTGCATCGTGACGAAAGGGAAGTGACGCCAATGGATTCCTTATGTTTTTCTGATGAAAACCATATCAAATATCACGCAAATTGGACTACTTTGACACAAGCTATTTGTATTCCCTATGCAAAAGTTGTCCGATTGACACGACATTTGGCATGATCTTCATCGGAAAACTCCAAGGAATCCATCGGCGACACTTCCATATCCATACGATAAAGAATAAAGAATTATTATATTTCTTAAACAGATAATTCTGGAGCTACGCCCGTCACCCCGTAGCGAGGAACACACCCCGCAGTGCCCATCGAATTTTATGGCTTTTTCCGGAAAAAGGTACGAATCCTGGGCCGAACGTAGCGAATTGAAGGGTTTCGACCCTCGAAGGGTTTGGAATATCATTAAGAAGTGAGAAATGTACAGGATTTCAAATGTTTGCTTCTTTTCTTCATCGTATCGAGAAGGAAGTGACGCCAATGGATTCCTTATGCTTTTCCGATGAAACTGACACCAAGAACGACGTAATTCGGAAAATAATGAAGCAAATGAACAATTCATTTCCATAACCTCAAGCTAATTTCGTTAATAATAGGCCGATTTACGTGAAATTTGGTATGATTTTCATCGCAAAAACATAAGGAATCCATTGGCGTCACTTCCTTCTCGATACGATGAAGAAAAGAAGCAAACATTTTAAATCCTGTACATTTTCACTTCTTAATGATATTCCAAACCCTTCGAGGGTCGAAACCCTTCAATTCGTTACGTTCGGCCCAGGATTCGTACCTTTTTCCGAAAAAAAGCCATAAAAATCGGGCGAGGCACTGCGAAGGGCTATCCTCGTCACGGGGTACCAGGCCGCATCTCCTTGACGGGCGTTGCTCCAGAATTGTTACCCTGTATCAATTGTGCAGTGTGTGACACCCGACTACCCTCCGCGTAATCGGTCTGCGCGAAGTGGGGCGCAAGTTCGATCATTATCAGTACTCCTGCCCGAGAGGAATACGATTTACTTTAATTATAGTACATGTGTGTTTTGTAATAAAGTGTTTCTATCGTCTACTGAATTCAATAACTGGCATCCAGACATCTACGCTCCTACAATCCATCGGCAATACTCCTCGTGGGGAGACACAGGAAGAAAAGGGGTAGCCCGCTGTCGACGCGTGGTCCTCTCGAGTATAAGCACGAGCTTCAATATCAACACAATAGCATGCGTTAACGTATTCCGTGCGCTTGAAGGTGGGCATTGCTGTGAAGAGGGCCTCTTCAAGAGAGCAGCCGTTTGTGAGAGATGCAAATCCGATTGGTTCTAATACAATCTGCTCCCTATTGTTGAAATTTAGTCTAGCAACTTTCACACCTACTAACCTAACCAATCGAACTTGCACCCCTCCCAAAATAATCGGCCATCCGAGCGTAGAAGCAAGTGCGAAATAAAAGTAACGGTGCGCTTCTCGATTCCGCAGATGTACCTACCAAAGTAGCATTTCTGACGGAAAAGAATTGTCCAACCTGGGTCTGCGTAGACCTTTGGCAGGTAGGTATCTGTTACAACAGGCAATGCCACCCGTGGGGCCAGCACGACCGTCCCCGGTCCTTGCTATTCCAGAGGTTTTTTTCAAGTGAAAATCAGCAAATTTGCAAGCGCAATATCTCAAAAACCAGTGGAAATCAAGTGTATACATTAAAGCTTATTGAATTCGTATTGGAACGCACTATCAACCCAGGACTTCAAAAAAGTTAGTGCCATTTGAAAAACCGAACTTGACCATCGTATCTTTTAAAATAATAATCGAAAAAAAAATCCGTCGCGGCTAATTAAGTAGCCCCATCGAACCATTTAATAACATATTTTTTTTATATTTTTATCTCCAATAGTTTAGGAGATATCCAGCTGTTCACTCTACGCGCGGACACCCTGTATATACTACTATTGAATCATAACCTGTCAAGTGTCAAATAAGGAAAGTTGTCAAAATAGTTTGAAATGTCACGAGTTTTTACACCACATAGGACACTGAATTATTGTCTCAATTAACAAGGTAAGTCGCCAAAATTTTTGAATAGACTTTTTATGTAGAGTTGCAGACTGGGAAGTTGTGCGGAGAAGGTCCGACAAAGAAGCATTTTGTTTCGCATAAGTTTCTGGTTTGTCATAGCATTAAGAATTAAGAAAATTATGGCGGATTGCTTACAATGTAGAGCAAGTCACATTAGTGAAGAAAGTACATTGAAAATACATCTCCCTTGATACTTTTGAATCTTTTGTCAAAGATATTTGTAATACTTTAAAATCCACAGTAGTTCCCACGCTATTCATTAACTTTATTAGTTTCCCATTAACAATATTTATTTCAATACACCAATAAACATACTAAATTTTTTGTTAATGTTATTAATTTTATTATAGCCATTGTGCGTTAAAAATATATTGGATCTCTTCGTTCATTTTCGCTAAATTACCATTAGAATTTAAATTTCCTGCAACAAGACCTTCTGCCATACACTCTCACCTCCTTCGGACACATTATGTAGTGTCTACACCTACTATAACAAAAAGAGGCCACTCTATTTCTATAAGGTCTATGTTAAGTTGTAACTAAAATGTGGCTTTATATTTACTGATAATTGAAGCAGAAGATGATGCATTGTGATCTTCGTCAGACTATGTACACACATATTCGCAGGTATGGTTCGCATACGCAATTATTCATTCAATGCCGTGACCCGGCGACGGCGGATCGCCCACGAGATCCAGCGGCCGCTGGACCTCCGGCAACGGGCTATGCCGCAATCCGCGCCAACAGCCAGGCCCGCAAGCGGAAGGAGCCGGCCCGGCGAAAAACGCGCTCGCCAACCGCCCAGACCCAGACATCGGGGACTCAGTCACGGGTAGTCCCGACACCACCAGGGGATGCAGCCGCATCCCCGCTGGCACTGCCAGGCCTACAGGGCCCCCCAGCGGCCACGCCACCGCCGATAAACGCAGCTGCACCGCCGCTGGTACTGCCAGGCCTACAGGGCCCCCAGCGGCCGCGCCACCGCCGATCGACCTCCCTGCAGCACTGTCGCTGGTAGAACTAGTACAGGCGACCCCGTCCCCGATGCCGGTAGCCCCCGACCGTGGTCTTGGGCAGGAGACCACCCCGGCATGGTGGCGTTCCACCCGACCGCCATGCGGCCCCGCCGGGTGTACGCGGTCACGACCTCGACCGCCGTGATACTAGGCAGCCGGTTCTGCAACGGCGACCTCGGTATCGAGATCCGAAGCCGGCGACCGGCTGCCCCCACAGTCCAAACGCCGCCCCCGTAGGTTAAGTTAGGTTAAGTTGGTGGTGGGTAGGTTAAGTGCGCCGGGGTTGCAACCCGTAGGTTACGGTAGCTTTAAGATAACATGTACCTGTTAGATGAAGGGGTAAAAATATACCCATAAAACCGATCTAGTTGACCGTTTTTACTTCCCCGAAGTAGGGAGGGAGTGTGACAAAGTCACGTCATGCGCCGCGCGAGCGTACGGCGCTGAGCCAATAAGCCGAGTTCGCGCCGCCGCCGCTAGGCGGCCGCGAAACCGCGAACCTACTCGCGAGCGAAGATGTACGCCCGTTCGATATAAAGGCCGCGGCGAGTGAGACTGACAGCTCTCGTACAGTACATAGTAGCTACCGCTCCCGGACCGTACACCCGAGACGCTGTTTTTGATAGCCCTGAGGTGTGCGCAGTGTCGGCCATCGCCATACTATGCCATTACCAGCCTCTTTCCGAAATAGGCCGAGAGAAATCTTGCGCCCTTCCTACGCCAGTGAGGTGTCTCCGCGCTCGATAGGCCAGAGCCCTATTGCACATTGGATCTCTATTATACGACTCCCGCACGGACGCGCCTTCTAGGCCGCCCAGGGTAGAACATTACACAAACTCCACATCCCATATCCACCAGCTCGTCGTCAGCGCCGCCGCCGCGAGAATTACGCCGCCGCGACCGGACGCGCCATAATCGCCGCCAGACTCGTAGTCGAAACCGCGACCGGGCCATATAAAGCCAAGTTGTAACCATCACAGAATACTCAAATAAACACTTGTTATTTGTTACTCCGCTCTTGATTATTCGCCGAGCCTGGCCTTACCGACTGAGTCGGCAACTCAATCCTTCTCCGTCCCACCGGTAACCGTCTCGCAACCGGAGGCGGTTACAAATTACTGATAAATGTGTCCTAGTTCAGTTAACGATGCAGACGAAGATAATTATTTTAACAGCTGAAAGAGAAAGTAACCCTGCTGCACGAGCAAATGAAATAAGCACATTTTCATGTATATGTATAAAATAAAAAATTTATTTCTTTAAAATTATTATAATATTTATGTTATTACATAAATATATTATGGGGATTATTTTTATTACTGACGGCCGCCACGGCCCCGGTAATAATATAATATTAAAAATTATCTGAAGTCATTCCCTATGCAAATTATATTTGTAAAAAGAAGTGAGATCCCCATAAAAAACTTCAGAAAAGTAAAAAATTACGAAAAGTACATGAAATCAATTAAATCACTAAAAATAGAAGATAATAATAATTACAAAATAAAAAAAGATGTGAAATCAAAATGAGCTGTAAGTACATAAAGGTGCTCTCAGTCAAATACTTGGGCGAGGCCAGGCAAGGTCAAGGTGTCGATGAATAAGAATTATTTAAAATCGTAAAATAATGTAAGTGTACTCATATTATCAGAGTTTTAAATTGACAAATTATCTGAAAGGTTGTGAGGGGAAATGTATCGGTGTCGATGAATGATCTTGGAATTATGTTAAAACGCAATATAGTGAAAATGTACTCATATTATCAGAGTTTTATAATTGACAAATTATCTGAAAGCCCGTGAGGGGGAAGCCCCGCGACGCCAAGTATTTGACTGATTGCACTTTTATGTACGTTCTACTTTTTTTGTGATTTATTTGATTTCATGTCCTTGGCGTAATGTTTTTATATTTTTTTATGTTTTTTATGGAGATTTAATTTACATTGCTTCGGTTATGTTTACTTTCCCGGTATTAACATGAAATAACGGATAGTAGATTTTGAAATAAATGCGTATTTTTTTGCCCTACAGATTTCCACTAACAATGAGCGTCTTACATTTTAATCTAGGAAGACTGCTATAAATAAAATACAAGAAAACTTTATTCATCCCAGTATTCAGGTTTCCTAAGCCCCTACTATCCCTACGAATACATAACATTCGTTTCCATTCTTTTCATTATTACTCTACTTTCCCGCTTTATTTATTTGTGTCTTCCATTATAAATCCGTTGATTTATTTACTTTGCAAATTACAAGTTTATCGTTTGCGATTCATCGTTTTCATTTCAAACAAGGTCGCCAATGTATGTATGAACGAGATATGGTGCTTCTACAGAAATTTGATGAGTGATACCTATTAGCGAGAACCATAGAATTATTATGATTTTTCTTGAAGTTCGTTGCAATAAAAGTATTTTACATTTATTCTTGGCATCATTTACGCCACAGCATCGAACAGACCAGACAGTGAAGATTTATATAATTATCATAATGCAGATGTCGTCACAGTGATGTTTCTCACACGAAATAGAAGTGTTCTAGACGGGAACCTGTGGCTTGGCAGTACCCTAAACCATATTCATGAAATACTGTAGAATGTTAGCGACGAAAAAAAGGCCAACCATGGTAAGCTATCCCACAACCGAATTTCGATCGGCCACGATCGTTTGAGCCGTGTGTATACACTTTTATACATATCATATTATTTAAGCGAATATTAAAGAAGCAACCATTATAAAAACATTAGGAATAATTAATTATAAGTATTGACAAAAGCGCAACACAAACTATATTGTAATCTATATAAATAAATCTACATAAATAAAAATGTAAATGTTCGTTTGTTTGTTGTGAAACAACCACCGAATAGCATTGAGCCAGCAAGATGTGCATCAATGCTAAGGAATCCGCAAACGACGCAACGGTCAACGAACGTTGCGCAGCCACGGGTCATCGGACGGCGACCATTAGGCCCCTGCCACGACCCAAAACGACCATATATAATCACCGCCCACAACGGGGCGCGCGCTCTCATTTCTCGAATCGATTAGCGATCACTACCGTGATCGCCGCGCCAGTGTCAGTTCTGGCTCAATAAATCCTTATTCACTCTACGGTGAGTTCTAACTCTTAAACCGGCCAAGGATCCACTACCTTCGGTTCAAACCCGAATCCCCGTTCCCGGCATCTACACCCGAATTATCGGAGCCCGGAGGACGACCCTTCCGAGGACAGCCCACGGCAACCGACGAGATTCTCAGAGAGAACCTCAGCCCCGGCAACCTCGCAACAAAATTGGTGGCAGCGGTGGGATCCAGCCAACGTAGAGGACCAGGTGAGCCGACCGCCTGGAGCAACGCAGATCTACCACGGCCAATACCGACTTACCAGTAAGGCCGTAGATCAACTGACAGTGCTGTCAACGGCCAAGAGAGGACGCCAACGACCACTTAACGACAACTACGATGCATCCGATACTACTCGTATTGTAAGTGCGAAATTTAATACCTAAGCCGAGCATCACGTCGAAAAATTTTTTTCCATGCGCCGAGCGATATCTTTAGGAGCTAACCTCGAGCGAAATCTAGGCGTAACAGAAAGACGCGAAATCGTAGTACCGGACCTAAGTTACATAGGCTCCCCGCGCAGGAGACGAAGCGTACCCGCGAACGCACCCAGCGACGAAGAGTACGCGGCGGCGGTCGATGCGATCATCGAACTCAACGAAAGCGCGGTAGCCGGTCCGAATCAGCCACTAGGGCACGATAGTTCGATAGCTGAGAACTTACAAAGGTCACTAGATACCGACGGACACATAGTTTCGGAACGACTTTTCCCTTTCAAGGAATTAGATCCGAGTTTACTTCCCCCACTCGTGACAGACACTTTTGACGAAACCTGCACCGAAGCAAGCGGGTTTGCGTACACCTCATACGATAGCGAAGTATTCAGGTTGTCCGATAGACCAGTAAGCAACATGCAGAGATCACCAGTAGGGCGACCGTCGGGAGGAACGTCGGGAGAAGGCACAGCCGGATTAGAGACCTCGAGAGTAGAAACTAATACGGGAAATGCGAATTCCGAAGCTAGGTTCGCGGCGATCGAACAGACATTACAATTACTACAAGAATCTATACAACAACTGACTAACGTACCGAGAACCGACGTTACGAGACAAAGACGGAGAACAGAGGATGAAATACGGGTTATGCCCGGACAAGTAGAAGAAGAAAGCGATAGGCTGCGATTAGCGCTGGAAACACCTCCGGCAAGAGAAGGCCCAGGAGACAGAACCGCGGTACATTTCAATGACGAACTAGAAGAATTAAACGATGAGCCTAGACGATCTAGCCTTTTCGTACCCCCCACATTCGATATAGAAGAACCGCCCGACGATCCAATAGAATTGGACGAACGACGAGTTTTTAGCGCATTGAAAATGATACCCAAGTTCGACGGAAAAAATTCCAAGGACATAGTCGATTTCCTCGACACTGCCAAATACGTGTTGAGATCATATAAAACACCGGAACATCGAGCCCAGATTCTAAATGGAATAAAGACGACTCGATTAACCGGGACAGCGCGATTAGAAGTACGGACTAGGGACATACGGACGTTCCAGGACCTGGAAGACGTGTTAACCTCAATTTACAAACCAGCGCGTACGTCCGCGGTCGTATTAATGGAACTTTTGAAATGCACCCAAGGAACGCATGAAGATGCCCATTCCTACGGTACCCGATTAGCCAAATTACTTAACGAACTAATTGAAGTAGGGCTAGACGAAAAAGATACGCCAGTGGAAAAAACAGCGGCAATTAAAATATTTAAGAGGCTAGCGCACACACTTTTCCAAGAAGGCCTTCGCGACGACCTGAAAATTCTGGTCAAATCCCGACGGTCAGCCGATTTACAAGAGGCGATATCAATAGCGATAGAAGAAGAGCGCTCGACAAAGAAACGATTCGCAGCGTCAGCGATTAACCGCGGCGCGAATTCCGCGAGCAGTGGAGCCTCGCGATATTGTTATACTTGCAAGAGATCGGGACATCTCACTAAAGAATGTTGGAAAAATAATCAAGGTAACGGAGATGGTCCGTTCAAGACCTATCCAGAAACCGGAAATAGAAAAAGAATAAACGAAGTCGCGCGATACCCGCCGCGAGGGACACCTGAGACGCAAGGCGGACAACGCCCGCCATACCATAATGACAGGGCACGCGAGCAAGGACGGAGACCGTACCATGCTAACCCAGCATATCCGCAACCGAGAGGCCCGAACCTCTCTTTCCCCTCTAACGAGCAACGCGATAACCGTGAAGAAAACCGGAAACCTAAGCGAATAGCGAAAATACGGACACGAGCGGACGAACCACCCGATTACGTCGCAGACGAAATTCAGGTGGATGTTAAGGAAACAAAGGTTAATGCCGTCAGGATGTTGGTGGATTCAGGAGCCGAAGTATCGGTAATAACCAAACCATGCGTCCGCGACGACGTAGAGATAAAGGAAAGCGAACTACAACTAGTAGCCCTGTCCGGAGACCCAATAAACACGTTGGGAAAGGTAGAAGCCACCTTTCCACTTGGGGACCAAGAGATTAAACATCCGTTATACGTAGTCGAAGAAAAAACGCTAAGGGACTCCCAAGGGATAATGGGGGTAGATTTCCTCAAACACCACAAGGCGAGAATCGACTACAAAACTCGAACCCTCTCGATAGGAGGTCAGCCCTGGAAAACCCTCCAGGCGCAAAATAAAATTACAGTTCCCCCGCGCGCACAAACCATAGTGGAAATCGACGTAGACGGAGAAAAGGAAGGAATAGTAGAAAAACGAGAATTAGAAGAAGGAATATTCCTGGGCGAGTGCTTAATAAAACCGGCCCACGGAAAGGGAATAGCTTGCATAATCAACCTAACAAACGATCCGCGCACGTTGACACGGCCACACATAAAATTAACCGAGGTGCCAGACAACGTGACAACGAAGGTGCATTCCGCTGTCGCGGCATTCCGCGCCACAGTGGGCAAGGAATCGCTGACGACTCGCGTGAACAGAGTCTTAGAAATGATGAAATTAAGCCACTTAAACGGCGAAGAAAAAGTAGCATGGAAGAAATCGGTCGAGAATTTTGCGATATTTTCCATTTAGCCGGAGATCGTTTGACGACCACTAACGCGACCACGCATCGAATACCCATCAAGGAGGGACAGATGCCCTGCAATGTCAAACCATACAGGTTGCCAGAAACACATAAGCGTGAAGTGCAAATACAAGTTAACCAAATGCTAGAGGACGAGGTCATCCAATTCAGCGCCAGCCCGTACAACGCGCCAATGTTGGTCGTACCGAAAAAACCAGATGCGGAAGGAAACGTGAAAAAGCGCGTAGTCTTAGATTTCAGAAAACTAAACGAAATCACAATAGGCGATTCGTACCCACTGCCAAATATCACCGAGATACTTGACCAGTTAGGGAAAGCGCAATATTTCACCACGCTAGATCTCGCGTCTGGGTATCACCAGATACCCATGGACGACAGAGACAAACACAAAACAACATTCTCAACCCCGCAAGGACATTACGAGTTCAATCGAATGCCCTTTGGATTAAAAAAAGCACCTGCAACGTTCCAAAGGTTGATGAACACCGTACTCATGGGACTACAAGGACTAGACTGTTTCGTCTACCTGGATGACATAGTGATACACGGGGCGACCCTAAAGGAACATAATGCACGATTGCGAAGGGTGATGAGAAAACTACGAGAGTACAACTTGAAACTGCAACCGGAAAAATGCTCGTTCCTATGTAAGGAAGTAGGATTTTTGGGACACATAATAACGCCCGAAGGCATAAAGCCGGATCCGGAGAAAACAAGGGCGGTGGAACAGTACCCCGTACCTACGAAATTAAAAGAATTACAATCCTTCTTAGGCTTGGCAGGATACTACCGAAGATTCATTCCACAATATTCAAAAATAGCGAAACCCTTATCAAACCTAACAAGCGACAAAACGGAATTTGTTTGGTCAACCGAACAGCAATACGCTTTCGAGACGCTGAAGAACTGCTTAATTACAGCACCAGTATTAGCATACCCAGATTTTTCAAAGGAATTCATAATCACAACCGACGCATCGGACGTAGCGGTAGGCGCAATACTGTCACAAGGGAAAATAGGAGAAGACAGACCGATAGCATACGCAAGTAGGGTATTAAACAAAGCAGAAAGGAATTATAACACAACAGAAAAAGAATTACTCGCGATCGTCTGGGCAACAAAACAATTTCGACCATATGTGTATGGAACACACTTCAAGGTGGTAACGGATCACAAAGCATTAGTATGGCTATTCAAGGTACAAGACCCCGGATCAAGGTTGACTCGCTGGCGAATACAGCTAGCGGAGCACGACTACGAGATAATACATAAGGCCGGAAAAGCCAACACAAATGCAGACGCGTTGAGTAGAAACGTGAATGTAATCCTGAACCAACAAGAAGAAAACGGTGAAAACGGTGAAAACGCAAAACAAGAAACAAGCGTAATGGAAGTAGAATCCGAAAGGGACAGACAACAGATACTGTATGAATACCATTTAGCACCACTAGGCGGATACCAAGGAATTCAGCGCACAGCGCAAAGAATAAAACAAAAATATAGATGGACAGGAATGGATAAAGACATAGAGGAGTACATCCAAAAATGCGCATGGTGCCAAAAGAATAAAGCCAGCAGAAGAACCAGGGCACCAATGGTGATATCCGACACGCCTACGAGACCATTCGAAAAGGGCGCACTGGATATTGTAGGACCACTCACAGTGACGGAGCTAGGAAATAGATACATCCTAACATTCCAAGATCACCTCACGAAATTTAGTAAAGCAATACCCATCCCTGACCAAGAAGCAAGAACGATAGCAAAAGCGTTCGTAACAAAGATAATTTGCGAGCACGGAATACCGGATAAAATACTAACCGATCAGGGAGCAAATTTCGTCGGAGAAATGTTCAAAGATACATGTAAGCTATTAAAAATCACGAAAATACAGACAACGGCGTATCACCCTGAATCGAACGGAGCTCTCGAAAGGTCTCACAGGACGCTGGTAGAATACTTGAGACACTACATAGACAGAGATCATTCTGATTGGGATAAATGGTTACCCTACGCAATGTTTACTTACAATACAACCCCACATACAGCGACAGGTTACACCCCCCACGAATTAGTCTACGGACAAAAAGCGGAATTACCGACCGCACTAAAAATCACGCCTAATCCTACCTATAACTACGACGATTACGCGCAAGAGGCCAGAGAACGGCTAAGGACATCAAATGAAGTAGCGCGAGCAAAGCTATTAGACGCGAAACAACGCTCAAAAACTACGTATGACAAAAAGACGAAAGAAATCCAATTCAGGATAGGCGATAAAGTACTACTATACGACGAGTCCGTGAGGCGGGGAAGATCAAAGAAGTTAGATTCTAAATGGGAAGGACCATACGTAATAATAGATAAAAAATCAAAGGTAAACGTCACGATAAAAAAGGGTAGAAGGACGTTAACCGTCCACGTAAATCGAATAAAGCACTTCGTAGAATAAACCCATAAGCGCTACGGGCGGGAGAGAGGAACGGAAATGAGGGAAAGTAACAGGGATTACACAGCAAATTAGGTGAAACACAGTATATTCAAAAAAATGTAAAAGGAGTAAAATACTCATATTACAAGCAAACAAAATTGAAAAAGAACGGAACATCAAACGGTGTGCTGCCCCCAGTCCTCCTCCTATAACAAAAAAAGAAACAATAACGATTAGGAAAGTGGAAAACCAGCACAGAAAAAAAAATAAAAGGAAAACAATGAATCAAATACTTACTTCCACCTCAGAGGGATCGAATTCAAACAGGCGACGCAGCCCAAATAAATCGCATGAGCGGGCCCACATGGGATTACCCTCCTCCCACAAAACGTCCAAAAAGCAACGGGCCAACGAACGCTGAAGACGCATCTGTATCATGATATGAGTGGGCACATACCCTAATATGCCGTTCGCCGACCACCACTAATAAAAATAAAAACGACAAGAAAATAGCATTAGAAAACTATCGGCACATATATATAAGATTCAGGAAAAGAAGAAACGACAAAGGCAATAACGGTACTTACGGCGCACAGTGTGTCCGGATACATATAGATTGCTCTTGATTGTAATAACTGAATAACACAATTAGTAATGGGGAAAAATCGCGGAGCGACGTTATATATAGGCGCGCAAAAAAGAAAAGTAGGAAGGGATAGATTCGACCTCCCATGTTACAGGTGCATCGGGCTGCAGTGCCTAAATTCACAGGCGGCGCCCGCTAGCGACACATCACCGTACACAATCGAACCCACGAAACATAGCGCGGGAATCCACTTTACCCACATCGGCGACTTACACCTGGCCACCAATACGTGGAAGATCGTGACACGATTAGACACGGAGCCACTGATAAGAAGGTATGAACAATTGAAACCATACATCAAAGAAGTAAAGACACTATGCAACTTACCAGCGTACATACTAGAGCTAAAATCAACCTGCCAAAACTACCTTGGTATTTTGGTGAGACGAACAGAAAAATTAAACAGACAAATTCAACAGACAAATTCAACACATTTACGAAATACCGTCATATACGCAAAACAAACGAAGAGGACTAATAAACGGAATAGGCTCAATAGCAAAAACACTTTTCGGAACAATGGACGCGAGCCACGCGGAAGAAATAAACGCACACTTCGCAGAAGTAGACAGTAAACAAAATGCATTACAGACAGCAATAAAACGACAGATACAACTTACAAACAATACCTTACATCATTTACACGACATTGAACAGACGATACAAGACAACGAAAAGATACTAGCAAAACAGACGAGACAGCTGCGAGTGCAAGTCGAGACGGAGCTTACTCGGCAGAAAATACGTACTGACCTAGTGGACCACTTCCCGACATTGAACTCGCTGTTAGTCAACCTAACGGGTGACGTAAGGGACGTAAAACAATACTGTAGTCAGCTAAAGAGCGGGAGCATAGACCCAAGCGTATTATCAAACGCGGATATAATAAAATTACTACAGGCAGCGGTATCGCGTTTACCAGACGGATTCACATTCCCCATAGCACCTACGCTAGAGAACGCGCACTTAATCGAGCGTTTAGCATCAGTCGTAGCGTACTATGAAAGGCAAACACTTGTTACTATAATCAAAATACCACTCATACCCTCCCAGACCTACAGTGTAATAGAAGCAACCCCGGTCCCAATACATGTACGCGATAATATATATGCATTGTTAGTCACACATTCGCCGATCATGATACTCGACGCAGACGACGACCAATACATAATCGCGAGCGAACAAGAATTGCAAAAATGTAAAAAATTAGTATCTCAATATTACTGCGAACAGCCGATGGTCGTACATAGACTAACGGAGACACGCGAGTGCGAGGTTAATTTATGGTTACAACCAACGGACAAATTCCCTGAAAACTGCGAAGTAAAGTATTTAACAGCGAACAATAGCCTATGGATCGCCACGGCACAACCAGCGACATGGATCTATGCGACCCATGAACCAGAAACAATTACAATCCAATGTACAAATAGGAAAACATTCAAAACCACACTCACACACTCGGGAACTATCACACTAAAAGACAATTGTAAAGTAACCGGTAAAGAGGTACTATTGCGCAGCCAAAAGGCATTATATGAACAAGACTTTGTAATAAAAACATCACCCCTGTATAACATAACCGCAGACCCAAATATATCAGGATTGGTTAACAGTACACGAACAAAACCCCTCACACATGTTGAACTCCATAGAATCATAAAAGACCCGTCGGAATTTTCAGAATTGTACAAACAACTAAATTAAAATAAGAAACGATTGTATAAAACATTATAATCGGGAAAACCTATATAACGAACTGACGCTGAGCCATAGAAATAGGACAAATTATCCCGATACAGCCACCCTTCTTTCAAGGGGGGGAGGATGTTGTGAAACAACCACCGAATAGCATTGAGCCAGCAAGATGTGCATCAATGCTAAGGAATCCGCAAACGACGCAACGGTCAACGAACGTTGCGCAGCCACGGGTCATCGGACGGCGACCATTAGGCCCCCGCCACGACCCAAAACGACCATATATAATCACCGCCCACAACGGGGCGCGCGCTCTCATTTCTCGAATCGATTAGCGATCACTACCGTGATCGCCGCGCCAGTGTCAGTTCTGGCTCAATAAATCCTTATTCACTCTACGGTGAGTTCTAACTCTTAAACCGGCCAAGGATCCACTACCTTCGGTTCAAACCCGAATCCCCGTTCCCGGCATCTACACCCGAATTATCGGAGCCCGGAGGACGACCCTTCCGAGGACAGCCCACGGCAACCGACGAGATTCTCAGAGAGAACCTCAGCCCCGGCAACCTCGCAACAGTTCAAAATCTTAAATTTCCGAAAGTTCTTCACCGATTGCTTTGAAATTTTTACACAACGTTGCATTCGAATACGCGCGTGTTTTTATATACCTATTATTACTATTATATAGATGCCACACTTTACACTGTAACGTTAGGGCTATAACACCCCGCTTCTCATTTTTTATTAATAACTTGGATATTACTTGATATACAGTGAAACTGTTGTGACTCAATGATGTCAGATAAGTAAGTAACATTTCCGTATAAGAGTTTTTGTTGTAAATGTAATAGTTCCTGCGTAATCGTATTCCAAAGTCAAAGTGTTACTACCGGCCCATGTCTACCCTAGTGATTAAATTGTGCAACCCCTAAATATTATTAAATTTGTCTAAAATTTGGCATACATATCACTTAGATGAATAGAACCAAGGGGGCGATTATTGAATATTGAAACACCCTAATATAGTTGCAATGGTTTAATGAAAATTTCCGATCTTCAGGCCGTTCATCCACCGAGGCAACCCAACTGAAATTTGACTATGAAACGACTTGCATTCAATAGCGTCAATCACTCGCATGGTTTTGTTTCTCGTCAACGCACCTTCTTTTCAATAAGTTGCATTCATCATGCCGATTACCTACTTAGTTCGGATGATGTAGACGTTGCATTTGCGTACTGGTGTTCCAAAAACAAACAAAATAGAAGGCGAAAATGGTGAATTCATCCATTTATATGAAAGCTTTTTATCGAATTAGTGGAAGCAGACCTTATACAGGAGAAAAAGGATACAAATTATAGAAAAAGCATAAGTGTAAAAGAAAGACTGCAAATTACATTGAGGTTAATAGTTTATAAAATTTTTGTTACACGTTTTATTTCGAATACATATAGAGCATTCCAGAGTATTGCGTTCAAAATTGTGTGATATAATTAATTTAATGAGATGGTTCCGAATCTATTGTTTGTTCTGAAATTTATTCAATTAGTGCATGCATTTATCTTGTTGTGGCGTCCCACTATTTTTCGTGCGGTATTATTTCACCATCCTCGTAAATCAACCAAAAACTTCATCAAAAACCCTCAAACTCGAGTCATGCCCCTCTCCTTCACCCAACTGATCGTTTGGACCATGTACCTTAGTGGTCCCCATCTCGAAACGGTCAATCAAGAAATCTCCTCCCCTTCTTCGGCCTACGAGGCACGATTTCCTCCCTCTCTTTCAATCTAAACGAATCCCTCGCCCCAAAACTTACTAATTCGAGACCACGTCTCACCCCCTCTCTACGACCTTTAATTTGACTCCACTCTTACCCCTGTACCCATCCAACTACTCCAAATCCGTCGGGTTGAGTATTCCCTTTCAAAAACCCCATATAAAAACCCCAGAAATGCTATTGCGACGCATATTTTGCGCCTTAGTCATCGACACGTGTTAATTACTGCGACGTATATTTGGCGTACGTGCCATGGCGAATTACCGCGCTCACCCTTCATACCTGACATTCCAACCTCAGCTATAAATATAAGGTCCACAGAGGCCGGAGCTCATTACCATTTTTGTGACAGTGTCAATAGAATCCTCATATCGATACTTTGAAACAGTGTTACTACAATCTGCTAATTTATATTCATAAAATCAGTGCGACTCCTCCAAGAAGAATAGCCATTCTACACCACTTATTGTAAGTCGTTATTATTACCATATTATAAACATTGTACATCATATTCATTTATATTACTAACGCTTATTGCGAATCATTTACTTTATTTAACTATTCACTTATATCGTTTAATATCGTTAAAGCTTATTGGTTTATTGTCTATTACTTGCTTATTGCAAAAGCCTATTGGCCTATTGTGTATTATTTGCTTATCGCTAAAGATTATTGGTTTATTTTGTATCACTTGCTTATTGCTAAAGCCTATTGGCCTATTGTGTATTATTTGCTTATCGTGTAATATTTGAATATTGCGAGCGGTTCTTTGGATTAATGCAAGGTAAATCCAAACAAAGCTATTAGTGTCCCAACGGGTGTCTCTCAGATACGCACCACATTTGAAACCTTCCCTGGTCGTTTTGTGCCGCGAAATCAATTTTCGTGTCGCGAAATCAATTTTCGTGCCGAGACTCCTACCCGTTTTGTGCCGCGAAATCAACTTTTGTGCCGAGACTCCTACCCTTCTTGTGACGCGAAATCAACTTTCGTGCCGAGACTCCTACCCTTCTTGTGACGCGAAATCAACTTTCGTGCGGAGACTCATACCCTTCTTGTGACGCGAAATCAACTTTCGTGCGGAGACTCCTACCCTTCTTGTGACGCGAAATCAACTTTCGTGCCGAGACTCCTACCCTTCTTGTGACGCGAAATCAACTTTCGTGCCGAGACTCCTACCCTTCTTGTGACGCGAAATCAACTTTCGTGCCGAGATTCTTACCCTGCTCGTGACGCGAAATCAACTTTCGTGCCGAGACTCTTACCCTGCTATGTGCTACGAAATTCACTTTCGTGCTAAAACCTCCTCTTAATCTACCCTAACAATGTCATTCCCCTAAGACCTCAACCCGGGACGTGACATTTTAAAACACAGCATTTGTTGATCATTCGTTATGTGTAAATGTAGTACTCAATAAAAATTATTTTTGTGCGTCATTTTCATTGTTTGTCCGACGTTTACAAAAATCAATAACGTTTTGTCCACATCAGACAATTCATGTTTTTTGTTCTTTTTAGTCACCGACCTCCGCTACTAATACTTCTTGTTTTAATTATGACGCTGCGGATTGCCGTACCACCTCTATAATTAAATCGAGAATATCATCACCTGCATTAGTACTAATTTCATTAATGAAAGAAGATGGAGGTGGTAAATTGCCAGAAATATCAGAAGTTGGAGACTTCAAAAATGGAATAACGAACTGCATTATATCGTTTAAATAATATGGCTTTTTCCATTTTCCGCCACTGGGACCTAATTTTAGGTGCCTCCCGTCCGTATATTTATCCATTTTTCCTTGTATTTTGCAACTGAAATAGACAAATGATTTCGCTCCATTATTTTGCATGTCGCACAGCACATATTCCATACAGCACACTCCCATGGCAGGAAGGTTCCACCAGTGTAGCAGGACGGTTCCGGTGCAGCACCGGAACCTTCCTGCTACATTGATGGAACGTACCATGAAGAATCCTATGTCCGCCCTTTTAGAACATTCCACGGCAACCTTCCTGCAACCTTCATGGAACGTTCCGGGCATTTTCTAGCCACCTTCATGGAACGTTCCGGGCATTTTCTAGCAATGGTCACGGTTAAGGAAATTAATTAAATTACAATAAATACTGACAATTAAATATTCATATATTTGTTCTATACAAGCCGACAGCAACAAGAACAATAATAAAAACAATAAAAATAATAATAGTATTGGCTCTGGTGGATCTTCTCAAACCCGCGTATGTAGAGTTCCAGGCTCTTCCGCTCTCTTTACTTAAAATGTACTGCATGCAGTGTGTAATGAACCTGGAATAATACATGCATTTATTTTACAATTTTACAACTTTAAGTGCTGAAATGAGATAAATAATAAATTTACTTACTCATTTTACTATATGTTTGAATATATGAATGATTCTTTTTGTATATTTCTCTGCCACAGAATCCTCTATTAATTTATTTAATATCAGCAGCTTCCACAGCTTCTCTTCAGTAAATGAATCTATAAAAGGTCATGAATAAATTATTTCAGTCATGAAAAATGGCTTCATTAAAAACAACATTCATGTAACGCCAATCGCAGGCTGCATTGAAGCGACGCAATGGAAAAATAACAATCACCGTTACTTTAAATAATTGAACGGAAAGTGAAATGAAAGTTGTACAGTACATGCATGTTTACAAGGAATCTGTGTGAAAAGTAAAAGCTTGTAGCACAGAAAGCAAAGAAATATATGTATTTTAAATAATTAGAAAATTGCAGTTGGTTAATAGGCATCAAATATTTTATATTAGTTACTTTAACTTAAAAATAAGCTCCTTAATTTGAATAATTCATATATATTACTTGCGAAACAATCTGTTTTTATCCTGTTCTTATATATCGTGACAGAAAACACAAGAACATTTATATTGTCCAAATACAGTAGGAATGCTTGCAGGGAGAAGATTTCTTTGAATGTACGAAATTCAGGCCCAGACCCATGTTCTGTAACCAACGATGCAGATAGTTTTCATTCTTCAAGGGAAATCTATATGAAACAAACAAAAATATTTATTTTTAAGGAGTTCGACATAACCTACAAGTAGCATATACATTCTACTTACAGGTTCTACTTACCCGTGATATGTCAAACCTTCACCCAATTCACTCAGGTCTCCTGCGCCACAAAACACACATGTTCTAACCATTTTTACTACTTAAAGCAATTAATAACTAATCACGCTCTAACTATTTACGCGTGTGCTTTCTTACGTGCTTTGGCTTTGCAACCTGTCGTGTCGCACGTGAGGTACGTCACACAACGCCTGGATCTTCACCACGCCGCCGGCTTGGGAAGATCCACCAGAGCCAATACTATTATTATTTTTATTGTTTTTATTATTGTTCTTGTTGTTGTTGTCGGCTTGTATAGAAAAAGATATGAATATTTAATTGTCAGTATTTATTGTAATTTAATTAATTTCCTTAACCGTGACCATTGCTAGAAAATGCCCGGAACGTTCCACGAGGCTGGCAGGAAGGTTTCAAGTGGCAATGTTCCACCGCCACATGGCTGGAATGTTCAAGGAAGGTTCCTATGTCCGCACCGAGGCAACATTCCACGGCAACCCCCATGGAACCTTCCTGCAAGCTTCGGGCAACGGAGTGTGCTGTATGGGATGTAATATTATGGTTGTGATATTTGGCTACTGGGTGTTCCTTTTCTTCACTTTCATTTTATTTTGCCGTGGAAATACCATTGGAAGAATCATCTCTGAACTTACTGCCACAATTTGGAATTGCTTGCATAAAACATATATGGCAATACCGGATAAAAACCGTTGGAAAGATATATCAAAACACTTTCACGACAGTTACGTTGAAGCTAATATGTACAACTGCATTGCGATCGGTTGCATATTGGGTCAATTCAGATCGAATTGCAGTTGTTTTGTTGGACAAGGTTTGAATTAAAGACGTGTATTCAGCTCATATGCAACTGAACAGTAAGTAGATGTAATTTTTTTATAGGTCGCGTTGCAGTTGCGTTGCGGCGAGGGACAAACAGCCTAAGTTTACATCTCTCAAGGAAACATTTGAAGAATTTCCTCGAGATATACCCACGCCATTGCATGCGAGTCGTTTCTTATTAGTCAAATGTTAATTACGTTGCAGCGGTGCACCGCGGTGGGTGAACGGTCTTAGAACTACGCGGAAAGACGAAATCACTTTCTGGTCTCGCCGGTGGTCCTTTCATTAATATTTTCTGTCTTTCACGATCACTCAAAAAGAGCTTCCCTTCTGGCTGAGTGAGTATTCACTTCCAGTTTTTCATTTAATTTTTCCTCTGAAGAGGAAAGTGATAGATCAGTTGCGCTTTTGTTGTCATTGTTACTAATGTAGGATCACGGAAAAAAGGAAGTCGCCTCAGCGGGACTCGAACCCGCGATCTCTAGATTTGCGCGCTGGCCAGCCGCCTTAACCACCTCGGCTACCGCCGACTTCCCCACTCTCGTTCTTCCGTATCCGCCTCTTATGTTATGGGGGTACCTGATCCCACGCTAACATTACTAACATTATTGCTAATATTGTTAGGTCATCCCATAAGTAAAGTATCTCAGTATTTGCAAGAAAATAAAAATTTATTTTAGCCATTGGTACACTGATCACTTTTTTTAAATAAAATGATTCCGAATTTCGACCGAAGTAATGTTTAATTTTAAAAATAAATGTTATCGGCGCGTAGGCTCGGTCAATTACTGTGTTTAGTCTTCAATAAACTTAATTCAATTAATTTACTTTTAAATCCAATTTCAAAACTATATTAAAATAATTCATCCAAAAATCAAATTTATTGTAATTCATGCAACCTGTTACACAATCTACATTTTGACTTGAATTAAGATTTAATTAAATATTTCAAAAATAATATATAAATAAGTTCTTCAAACAGCAATACATAAAATAAACAACAGTTGATCCTATCGTGGCTCATCAATTAATACACAAATTCCTCTAAATAAATTGTAAAGCCGCCATATTTGTTAATTTTAATGATCTACATTTAATAATCAATTCAAAATAAATCACTTTTATAGTAGGGTATCTAATCCTAGTTTATTCAAAAATTTAATAAACATTAGTCAAATAAAAAAATATTTCACCATACTTCAATAAACTCAATTAAACATTCTTATAAATAACTTCATCAATTTAAAAATTAAATAAATTAACTTACAAATTTAGTCTAACCGCTGTTGCTGGCACTAAAATTACCTTTATTAAATTCAATAACTAAATCAAACTTTCATTTATTTTTAAATTTAATCTTTACAAAAAACAATTACTATTTAAATAACTACTATTTTAAATCTATATTTATAGATCAATTAATACAATTAATCAATTAACTGAAACTAAATTAACCAAACACATTATTGTGTTTTGGCATTTTGTTGAGAGGTGGTTTAGTTTTTGTTTTTCAATTTGTCATAACAACTAACGGTTCTCACTATATGTCGCCGTGTAGACCATACTTGGTTTTACCCTCTGGTGTTCATGCCTGCTGTTGGCTGTTTACCTCAGTCACCCGCCAATCGACTCATGTTTCGCACGTCGAATACGTTGCGGAGTTTATAAAAGTGAACGCAGTTTTCGTTTTAAATTATTATTTCCTTGATAATGGTCTCAATTATGACCGAAACGTTGGAAATTTGAACTTAAAATTGCAAAATAACTTTTATGTAATTGACCGAGCCTACGCGCCGATAACATTTATTTTTAAAATTAAACACTGATCACTATTTTGTGTAACTATTTTTCAGTTTTTAGGCAATTTTTAAATCCCTTCCTCAAGAAATTCCAAATGTTTTAAGCTTATCTGTAGAACACAAAATGAGAATACTTATGGGACGACCTATTACTGATACTAAAATTATTTTACCGTTATTGGCGTTACTAGAATCGGAATCAGAAGTAGGGTAGACCGGGGGCGATTGTGACACGTTATATATCTCAAAACATATGATAGATATTAACATAAATTTTGGATATATGTATGACGAAGAATGACATTTGGAATACACACATCCATATCCTAGCAGTATAGATACACAATAGACATGTATAGTAAAGAAAATAACTTTTCGATAACCTAAAGTAACTTCTTCTTACTGATTCGAAATTGTAATATAAATATTCCCTTTGCAAGTACGTGTTTTTTCTTTTTTTTTATATTTAATCTGGCCATTTTTGAAGTAATACTGATCGTTACTTATCACTTTTATGTGTCTCGTTAATAAAAAATTATGATTTAAGGGGGTTTTCTAGTGTAACGAGTCAAAAAAAATCGAATTTTTCTTTTTTCAATTTTCTACAAGTATCTGTTATGGAAAATATGTGTGCAAAAGGATTTTGCCCAATTCATAATACTTATAGAGTTACAGGCTTTGAAGGATAGGTATCGGTACGGCTCGCTCGTTGAGCAGGACGGTTGCCGCGTAGTGTTATTGTTTCGGCAGGTATATTTCAGCAAAGGGTCGTGTAATTGTTTGTCTTGGAAAGTCACACATTTGGGGAGACGTCCGTCAAAACAAAGGATCGACTTTGACTTGGATTGGCTGACTGATGGTGAGTAAAAGTTTTACTGTGTAAACTGTGTGCAAATCTTTAAACACGTTTTTCTTGCAACCCTGTTTTTCGAACTGGTGTCCACAATATCTCAAGATTAACTTGACCAATTAAGGTCAACTTCTGCATACATCTTTAGTAAACGTGTGGCTATCGCCCCTACCACAATTATGTGAAAATATTTAATTTTTTTCATTCTGACAACCCTAAAAAGTCGAAAAAATGTGTGAAAATCGAAACTCAATCTTCAAAGTGCCGTCATTTTTTAAATTTTCAATATTTTTCAATATCTTTCTTTCATTCCGGTACCGGCTATAGCCAAGGACATACAAATAAGGAATCCTTTTGAATTTTTTGTTTCAGACGATCAGAAACTGTCCAGCAGTGGACACCGTAGAGGTATCGCTTTTTTTCAAAAGCAACTACAAAGTGGTCCACTTGAGTTAATTTTAATCTTTTCGTGCTAAAAAAAATTGAAAATGTAATTGAAATATAGATAAGTATGTAAAAATAGACCGGGTAGCAATAACTTTTACAAACTCCTCATAAAGAATTCCGAAAAAACGCAAAGAAAATACTTCGTTACACTAGAAGACCCCCTTAAGCTCAAAAGCCTGGTCGGGGGCAATTGTAACATCGGCAGTCGGGGTCGGTTGTACCGCGACAGAACCGAATAGTCGCACACAAGATGAATAATATTGTCTTGTTTGCGTGTTATCATATGGCACAGCACAAGAAAATCAAATGAAAAATGGGTGCAATGTACTGAATGTAAGGATTCATCACATGAAGAATGCACCCTAGCCAACACGTTTCCTATTTCTGCCACAATTGTGTTCGTTGTAAAAATTGTTCTAGTTTGATTCTAGCGTAATTAACTGTAAGTAGTTCTAAGTATAGGATAAGTAGGTTTAATTAATTGTAAGTAGAATTCTAGTTTAACCAGAGCGAGTATCGTCACTGTATTTCGCGTTTTATCCACAGACTTTCAGTAATAACTAGCACCACGAAACGAGTACGAAGCGAGAATATTCGTCTAGCACTGTTCTCTCCGGTTCTCTTTCGAGCGAGTTCGAGTAAGTCAAGCGCAAGTAGCGAGTAGCGGTTGTCAAGTACCGATTCCAGAGATCGACTGCCGGAATTCGTCGCGATCGAGGAAACGGAGCTCGCTGAGAAGAGTGGGGAGAGAACAACTGTTTCGCCGGTAATCGGCGAGATGGTGACACCGTAATCACCCGTGGGCGCGGATCACGACAGCCATAGCGGGCTGTCGCATGTCGAGAGACGAGAAAATTTCCTTAAAACTAATAAAACGCGCTATTTAACTTAAGTCTAATATATACAATATATACATAACTAAACAATTGCGATGCCGCATAATTGGTTATAAATTTTACTTTTTTCGTTTATTATTATAATTAAAATCAATAAATATTTTAATTTTGCACAGGTAAATTTGTGCTACTATCTACTCCATGCAGTGTTACAACCGACCCGGGGTCAGGGACGGTTGTAACACTTTCTCCGCTACTCATTTTTTATTAATAACCTGGATATTACTTAACATACACCGAAACTGTTGTGTCTCAATAATGTCAGATAAGTAAGTAACATTTTCCTATAAGAACTTTTGTTCTAACTGTGATAGTTCTTGCGTAATCGTATTCCAAAGACAAAGTGTTACTACCGCCACCGGTCTATCCTATATGCTTTGATTTCAAAATTTAATTTCGGTAAATAAGCTGTTGCTTATCTTCTCTTGTACCACATTAGCTATTTCAGGTTTTGAATATTTATTCCAAGCCCCGCTTCGTTTCTGAATATCGAGTTCCTTCTCGAACTTTCGTTTGCGATATTCTGATCCTGAAAGTGTTTTTCTTTCATCGGTCATGTTTGATAAACGTTATTCCAATAGCTTTATTATTAAGAATACCACAACTGCACTTTTGTAAAACACGGGAAGGCGCAATTATATCACTTAACGTTAACAGCACTGCAAACTGGTCGAATTCTCACTCAGAAATATATAACAATGACAAATCGTTTATCAACGTTTCCCAACGAGAAGGCATGTCGCATCGCGTCGCCTGCTTGTCTTTTTTTCTCGTTTTAATACCGGGCATCGAAAAGAAAATACTATCAGGATCTGAATACAGTAAATTCTACCTATAAGTGCGACGCTCGGGCCTGGCGGTATACAGTCAATTCTCACCATAGCCCCGTTTCGCCTTTGCGGTGTACGCCCGGTGATTATCCCCACCATTTCTTGGCATCCTTCGGTCGAAAGTGAGAGAACCCGAGAACGAGCGAGACGGGACGAAAGAGTCGACACGAAGTTGCCGTCGGCTACGAAAGAGAGAAAGCATGATACTTTGTCTTGCTTCGTCTTTCACGTGCCTACGCTCTGCCTCTGCGAGCTCGACCCCCGTTCGCACAGCGCGTCTACAATGTATCAGTGCTTTGCGTATTTATAATATCTCATCGCACCTTGCGCGTCGTTGTACATATTGTGATTCGTTTCGCGACATCCGGTGTGACAAATATGTGCGGAACGCAGAATCCTCTATAGTATTGACACATGAAATTTTTAATCCTGTAACGTATTAGATTTTCTCGGTGAAAAGAAGAGCCCCACGACGTCATCCGACCACTTATGTATTACTCTGATTATGAACACATGTGTGTACTTTATCCCCTGTAGCGTTATGTAAGTTGGTAGCAAGACGTAAGTATAACTCCCTAGCGGCCCTACTGCCGCTGTACGTGTATTGCTCTGATGGATATTAACCGTACAACAGTTACTGGTATAAGTGTCTTTAATAACAAGCGCCACTTTCACAGATGTGGACGATGGCGTGCAAGATAAACAGAATATGAATAGCTACGAGAGCTCAACGTGACGAACACACGTGGATGCGTACCAGAGGGTTCGCTAGTTCTCTGTGTGGCGCAGGACAACACTCGCCTACGCGCGGTCTCTCCCCACTCCTCAACAGTATTCAGGGAGGGGGAACCGCCGATCCCCACAATGGTTCGAGAAGCGGCAAAAACGTTACGAGTGCGTAGAAGGCGATCGTGTAATAAAAGGTTTTCTTTGGCAAAATAACGTGTCGTTTCAATTGACCGTATCGTACCCGCGGTACCCAGTCGTCAAGCCCGATTGTGCACATCACCTCCATATTTGAAATTCGTATGGTTTGGATCTACGTTGCCGCTCCTTGCAAATGCGCGTGTTGCACCGCCAGCCGAGCCGGCTGTGATGATCCAGCATTACAATAGCTCAACCAACAACAGCATACACAGTTCTCATATACTTGTTCATGTTCAAACTGGATAAAAAGTTGATTTTGAGATGGAAGGAATATAGGCGTGATACCCGTTTTCCACAGTTAGAACTATTATTTCTGGGGTTTTTGCATGATCACCGCAATGTGATTGAACTGCTGCTGGGCACAGAAGAAACAACCGGAGTCGCTCCCACCTCAAATTCGTTTAACAATCGCGCTCGGCATTCTCCCCAAACTCGCAATAAGAGAGTTCAGAGAGTTGTGATCAGCGATGCCGGGAAATAGTTTACCGGAGTGCCCCGGAGTGGAGGGGGAACCAACCTTAGCGTCAATTGGTTTCGAGCCAACATCTATCTTGGCGCCGATTCGTTTGACGTCACGGCGTCATTACACGCATGCGTGGCGTGTTTCCCCTCCACTATGGTAGACTATTTCCTGGTACCCCTGGTTACGATCAAACACTCAGGTACTATTGTCGGATTTTCTAAAGAAAGCGTCTGGGCGGGCCCGTCGGCAGGCGCGCGTGGCTCGGGACAGACCCAATGCCCGCTACGTACTATTGCGAGCTGGATAGTATTCGGGCTACCTGTGGGTAGCAAGGGGAATCGTCCACTGGCTCCACCCAATCCCCTCCAAGAAATCCTACTTTTAGGTTCTTAGCGGCTGTCCATATCCGCGGATTGTCACGATTGACAAGCATAGCCTGCATAGCCCGAGACAGTCTGCCACGAGTTTTCTTTTCGCCGGGTAATAGTAGTAATCTCGTCCCAGTAATTAACAGTAATCGGCCCCTTTCACGGCCACCAATTTTTATAACGTAGGAACAACACGTTCCGTGAAAAATAAATTCAGTGATCAGTGTTAGTAGCCGTGCCGTGAAGTGAATATTCGGTACATTAACCCGGACGCAGTGTGATCAGCTGAGCACTGGGCGCTACCCAACCATAAATCTTTTCGTCCACCGATAACCAGGATCGGTACAGTGACCCAGTGACACAGGTTTCCGGAAAGGGAAGGAAAGCAAGGAAAGGAATGTCCGAAAGGGTGAGTTTTCTTTAATTTATTGGTGATTATTAGGTGTGAAAATAAATTCTTTCCGATTTTAGGGTACAATAACAGTTCGATTTAAAAAATATGAAAACAACTCGATCATCGCAATAATTTCCATTATTGTTCATTACCTTTTGCCATTTTTCTGGCAGCTTCTGAATACCACCGCGATAGAAATTCCAGTCGGAAAGAATTTATTCATACACCTAATATTATTTTTTAAATTTAGTTGTGTTGGCCGTTGTTAAACTACGGATTTTTTCCTCAATAACGAATTACGATCACTTGTCGTACATTTTCTGTTACGTTACCTTTTCGTTTATGCCTTATTTAAAAACGAAATTTACGTACTTCTTGTCCTCTCACTTCAAATTATTCTTATTTAAGATTCTGCTTTAAAAAAAAAACTGTGTAACGCGGTTTTCTTCGATGCATGCCGACTTGCTTGTTCGTACGTTCGTAGCACAAGCGCGGTCGCCTACCTCGTAGCCAACGCTACCGCGGGAACTCAGGCGGAAGGCGCGCGCTCTGATTGGTCGGGGTTTTTGCTTAATATCTCCTTAACGAAGCTTCGGACAATATTTTCGCTAAGGAAAAAGTTGTTTCAAATCACCCCCTGAGTCACCCCTTTCAAGGAAACGCGACATTTTTGGGACACCCTGTATAACCCCCGAAATCTGCATTATAGCACCAACAAAAAATAGGGTTGCGTTATGGATGAACTACTCTACTTGCACATCGAGTTTCATATTTTTTTTGAATTTGTGGCTTCCCGAGTGTCTCTTGTGAGCGTAACCCCTTAAATCGCATTTCTCTTCGACTCCTGAAGGGCTAGAGAAATTCTGCGAATAGATTTGAATTCGGCGCTTCAAAATCTATAGGAAATGATGTATAACAAGTCAAGGAAGAATTTCAACCACATGTTAAAACGGAAAAACCGACATTTTCTTCGAAAATGTCAACATTGACGTAGATTTTCAAGGTCAAAACTTGTTTGTCATACATTCTTAACATTTTTCCCTTATTCTGCAACATCTTAGCTTTAACCTCAAAAAAGATTCACCCCTCTATCTTATTCCTATCAAAAGTTATACGATTTTGACACAAAACGGACCAGTTTGTCCCACTGTGCGCCGGTATCCATACTAGTGGCCTGTCGGCACAGTCACTCTCGGCACTACCAGCGGCCACGCTCCAGCCCCCCACTGCTTTACCAGCAGCTTTCGAAATGCGTGAAATGATTAGAGATTTAATCAAGCAAGAGCTTGCGGTATGTCGAGATGAAATTCTCTCGGGAATTAGAATGGACCTCTCTGATATGAGGGCAGAGATTAGTTCACTGTCTGAAAGGGTCAAGGTACTCGAGGAAAAACCCTCCAACTCTTCTGGGCAGCCCCTCGCTCCTACGACTCAGGACATTTTAGAGGAGTTGCACGACAGACAGGTCAGGTCCAAGAATCTAATAATATTTGGCCTACCAGAGCCGCAGGAACCCACGTCGGAGCTCGCTAGGACGGCTGATGCGGCAGGAGCACGGGCTATATTGTGCGAAATTAGTCCCCTGGATATCCAAGACCTGGTTACCCATCGCTTGAGTAAACCTGTGAATTCAACCATAAGACCTTTATGTGTGCGACTCAGTTCGGCTAGTGACGTTAAGTTGATCCTTAAAAATAAGCATCGGTACAAGGGGCCGTTCAAAATAACCGAGGACAAAACAAGGTTGCAACGCGAGACACTGATGCAGCTAAGGGCGAAGTTGCGGGACCTGCACGAGCGTGGCGAAACTCAGATGACTATTCGCTATCAACATGGTACTCCAAGGATCGTGTTGAACAGCCACCGTCGGGACGCAACTCAAAAAAACTCCACCGGAACCCTTTAGTGTACTTCCAGAATGTTCGTGGCCTGCGTACTAAATTGGACACTTTGAGTAATTCCCTTCTATCATCAGCTGTGACATACGATGTGATCATTTTAGTCGAGACCTGGCTTAATTCCTCTATTTCCTCTGCTGAGTTGGGATTAAGTAATTATGCTGTCTTCAGGAGTGACAGATCCCTTGTAACTAGTCGCTATTCGAGAGGGGGCGGTGTCCTTATCGCCGTTAAGAAATCGTTACCTGCCTGTCCTATTACTGTTAGTTGTTCTGATATTGAACAAGTGTTTGTCAGAGTCCACCTTCATGGTAATAAGTACTTAATACTGGGTGCTATTTATATGCCGCCTGCATCGCAATCTACTGATTACGCCAGTCATGCTGACTGTATTACCGAACTGTACCATAAATATAGTGAGGACAGCTTTGCTCTGTTCGGTGATTACAACCTTGTGACGGTTGTCACTCCGGTGGGTAAGATAGGGAGGAATGACCTCAGTCGGTTAACCAGGGTTCTAGCAAATCCTTCCTATCGTTGAATAAAAGTTGGTTTATTTACTCGTTCTACTATTTACACTATGTACAATTGAAGTATGTATAGATGATCCACACTACGCGTGGTCAAGCCGTCGTCGAGCGGCGGGTCGGCGGCGCGATGCACTGTACGGCGGAGGTCTGTCCGCGTCGGGTGCGTCTCCGTATCGGAACGGTATTGGAAAGAGACCGGTCAGCGTCCAGGCGTCTCTGTAGGATTCGGTAGCGGGAAAGAGACCGGGCAACTTCCAGCGTCTCTTTAACGGAGCGGTATTGGAAAGAGACCGGGCAGCATCCGGGCGTCTCTGTCGAAATCGGTAGCGGGAAAGAGACCGGGCAACTTCCAGCGTCTCTTTAACGGAGCGGTATTGGAAAGAGACCGGGCAGCATCCGGGCGTCTCTTATTGGAATCGGTAGCGGGAAAGAGATCGGGCAACTTCCAGCGTCTCTTTAACGGAGCGGTATTGGGAAGAGACCGGGCAGCATCCAGGCGTCTCTTAACGGTAGCGGGAAAGAGACCGGGCAACGTCCAGGCGTCTCCTTATCGAAATCGGAGTAGGAAAGAGGCCGGGCAGCATCCAGGCGCCTCTTAACGGTAGCGGGAAAGAGACCGGGCAACGTCCAGGCGTCTCCTTATCGAAATCGGAGTAGGAAAGAGGATAGATTTCGATGTGGCGATACGGCGGATACACGGGCGCTTGTACACCGAGGTTTGCACCGGGCAACATCCAGGCAGGTCTGGTGGTGGGGGTCCGTCTCCCCACTGAAACTGCCTTGCCTTGGTCGCGTCGAGGCATATGTCCCGATTCTCGGGAAATATCAGCTGCGAGAAATCGACGCGCTCTAGCGGCGCGGTGGAGAGTGAGCGTCATCGGTCAGACGCGTCGCGAGACCGGCGCGAGTCGGCCCGGTTCGGTATCCGTCGGTCGTGGTCGCCCGAGCGCTCGGCCTTTCGCTCACTCCCGGTCGCACCGCCGCGTGCTCGATTCCTCGCGCTGGGACGCTACGTCATGACCTCCCGCATGCTGTGTGGTATAATGACTCGGGTTTAGCGTGTTTTAGGATGCCGGGGGTATCGGCTAACGAATCGGCTGCAATCGATGTTCTCCTGGGATGTGCAGGTTACTGCAATCTAGCTCAAGTAAACACGGTCTTTAACGAATACGATGTTATGCTGGACCTCATTTTTGCGACTAAATCTAATGTTACGGTCGACCGTGTTATCGACGCACTAATTGTATCGGATGCCTATCACCCACCCCTGTATATGATGTGTAATAGCTTGGCAGTAGCCGTCGATAGTGTGCGTGAGAAATTAAACGTGGCGATTATCAGGGCGTGTTGGGTTATTTTAATTCTGTTGATTGGGACGATAAGACCGGAAATGTAGATCCGTGTATAGCCCTTGAACGCTTGTACGGCCATATAAACCGGGCAATCAATGCCTTTATTCCGGTTAGGACTGTGGTTCGCTCTACGTTTCCGCACTGGTTTTCCCTGAGATTGAGGGGCCTGATTAGGCAGAAGAAGAGGGCACATAAAGCGTTCAAGCGTTCTAGTGCACACTACGATTACATAAACTTTTCCTATCTCCGGACACAGTGTAAACGGGTCTTACTGCGGGATCACCGTAGTTATATAGATGCTGTGGAGAGTGCGGTCATAGATAATGTATCGAGTTTTTGGAAGTTTGTAAACACCAAGCGAGGTGGGAATGCTATTCCCTGTATGGTGCATCTCGATCTGACGTCCGCTTCGACGCCTTTGTCAGCCGCTGACCTCTTTGCGAAATTCTTCGGCTCTGTATACGTTTCTCCGTCGGGTGTGGCGCCTGTCGTTAATCCTGCTCTATCCTCTGGCACAAATGTAAATATTCATTCGCTATCTGTTTCTATTGGGGATATATACTCCAAGCTTGATTCGCTTGATATTGAAAAAGGTCCTGGGTTTGATGGCATTCCGCCTCTGTTTTTAAGGGAATGTCGCTTCATCCTGGCAAGGCCCCTTTGGCATATCCTAAATTCCTCCGTTTCCAGTGGTATTTTTCCAACAGCCTGGAAGATCAGCTTAGTTACGCCGGTATTTAAGGGGACTAGGCAGTCAGATTGCTCGAAAATCGAGTATTTTTTGCGAATTATTTACAAGGAGATGAACACAAATTGTGACTAGTGCGTTCGGGTAATGTTTATTAATACTATAAACAGTAAAAAAGAAATGATTTGAATATTATATACATATGCATGACAGCGCTACAGTCGTCTGATATGTAGGCGTTTTCTTTGGAGCCGCTGTAATTTTGCAGTGATTCTGGCCGTAAGAAATTTAATTGTGAAATATCCTCTGAAATTTATACTTTGCCCTGGCCCCTATTCTGCCCTGAACCTATTGAAAAATGAAAAAAATCAAAATTATAGAAATGGTGGCTGTAAAACGGCAAATTTTAAAGAAACGTCATTTTTCGCCAGGGAAAAGAGCCATTCTATTTTTTTTTTTTTTGACAAACCAGGAGTTTTTACAGACTTATGCGTAGGTCCAGGTCGTAACTACATGTTTCATATATGCTGAATTTTTTTCAAATCGACTGATACCTCCGTTTTTTCCCAATCACTGCAAAACGAAGAGGAAATATGATTCCGAGAAAAACGCGCTTAAAGTTTCGAAAGAGGAATCTAGTCTACCTACGTGCGCGCAGAAACGGTTTATGGCGCGCTCGACCTTTTCGGCTGTAAAATCCTCAATTTTGCGAATTTTAACATAAACCAAACGGCATTTAAATCGGGAAGGGTGGTACTTTCGAAAAATGCAACAAAAAAAATCGAGTTTCTGACTGCCTAGTCCCCTTATGGCAGGCGACCACACCGATGTCAAGAACTATCGGCCGATTTGTAAATCATCGGTTCTGCCTAAGATTTTTGAGGAACTAGTAACGGAGTACCTGACGCCCTGTTTAACAAACGTCATCTGTGATGAGCAGTATGGATTTGTTCCCGGTCGATCGGCGGTGACTAATCTGGCGGTATACCACTGCTTCGTCTCAGCGGCACTTAATAAGGGATTGCAGGTCGATACCGTGTATACGGATTTCCGTAAGGCCTTTGATACGGTGGATCACGGTATCTTGTTGCAAAAGTTGGCCGCGACTGGGATCTGTGGGCCGCTCCTGTCTTGGATCTGCAGCTACTTGGAGGGTCGTGTGCAGGTTATCAGGGTGGGGGACCAGCTATCGTCTCCGATTAATGTGAACTCGGGTGTACCGCAGGGATCGCATCTCGGTCCCCTTCTATTCCTCCTTTTTGTTAATGATCTCAATAAGGTATTTCTGAACAGTAATTTTCTCATGTATGCGGACGACCTAAAAATTTTCCGTTCCATCCGTTGCGGTCTGGACGTGATGAATTTGCAGGATGACCTCTGTAGGATCGTGCAGTGGTGTACTGCCAATAAAATGCAGCTTAATACTGCCAAATGTGTAGATATGAGAAACCATAGAACTGTAAGTCCCATTTTATCGACATATGCTCTAAGTGACACCCCTTTGACTGAGGTGGGCGAAATCAGTGATCTTGGTGTAACATTTGTGACTGGGCTTGACTTTCGTAATCACTATAGGAATATTACTTGTAAGGCGATGAAAACCCTAGGGTTTATCGCCCGATTCGCTAAGCACTTTAGGAGGATCAAGTCACTGAAATTGTTGTATGTCGCACTTGTCAGACCTCAGTTAGAGTATGCGTCGGAAATTTGGAGCCCTAGACACACGGTATATGTCAGCTTAATTGAAAGGGTCCAGCATAAGTTCTTTTGGCTAGCTATGAGAGCTACTGGTAGCCCTATGCGGTTCTTCGACCACGACTATGGTCCGGCCTTACAGATGACAGGGCTTATTACCCTTAGTGACCGTCGTGTCTGTTCTGATCTCTTGTTTCTGTTCTCTGAAACTGTCATTAGTTAGTGTCTTTGATTTGTTTTCTTGCCCACAACGGTCACTGCGTCCACGACCCCTTTTCGAAACAAGGGTTCCAGTTTATAGACATTGCACTGTTGATCCCATAAATCGTGCTATGAGCGAGGTTAACCAGTGTTGCGCGGACATATATCTGTTCTCGATCTCGATCGATTCACTTCGAAAGCAATTGCTTAGGCGTACCCTAGTCCAGTAAATTCATATATCCTCTGTTGCTGCGAATTTTGTTATTGCATGCAGACTGTCTTGTTTTGTTTTGTTTTGTTTTGTTTTGTTTTGTTTTGTTTTGTTTTATTTGATTTGATTTTATTTTATTTTATTTAAATTTTATTTACTGTACTTATTCTGTATATACTTTTGTATTCTAAAGGGTTTTCCCGTTGATATTAATAATAATAATAATAATTATTTTAATAAAGTCTACAAACAATGTGATGCAGAGCGAAAGATTTTTACCTGAACACGGGGCGCACCACCGTCTTCAACAGCTTACTGAGGCGTTAATTTTAATGGTGTCCTCCTATATAGAGTGATACTTTTAGCCATGTTTAAAAGAACGAATTGGAGTCCCTATTAGGGATGTCCGATTCCGATTCGATTCTTCAAAAAATCGATTCTTTTGGTTAAAAGATCGATCTTTTAAATCGATTCTCCAATGTTCGATTTTTCTGAGAATCGATTCTTTACATTAAGAATCAAGAACCGATTTTTCTTTCTTCTCTGCGCAGTTCTGCGTGTTGGCACGTGGCATATAAATATTGAAAATCTTCGTGTCAACGTTTGAATGAAGATTATGTTCAACATACTTAGAGAAATTGGTACGTATTAATTATAATCATTTATTGCACAAATATTATTGTTCGATCCACATTGCAATACCTTGATATTTCATGATTATGTTTTCATATCATGAATGCTTTGCACTGAATGTTTTCCCTTTTCCTCACAGCATGTTAACATTTCCTATGCTTGAAAAAATTATAATTTGAATTTTGACTGGTGGTGGATTTGGATGTAATAGGGAAAACAGCACAAAAGTGGGTATACTTAGTATATATTTAGTGTCTGAACTACTTCAAAATTTAGAACATAATCTCTCTTAACCTCTTTTAATCTATTTTTTTTAAATTCTTTTGAAACACTTTATGTTTCAAAAAGAAAATAGTTTTTCTTTAATGATTTGCAATCTTTTGACAGAAATATTGAAATGTAAAATACTTTTTCAGTGCCTAAAATAAAAACTTCCGTTGTTTGGAGATTTTTCATAAAATCTGGAGATAGTGCAATATGCAAAATATATAATAGAGAAGTAAAATCTGGCGGAAAAGGTGGTGGCACAACTAATTTAAAAAATCACTTACAACGAAATCATGCAGGAAATAAAGAAGTAAAAGTGTATTTATTAGAAAGTGGAATTGCCAATGACAACACTTCTAATAGCGAAAAAGCAAATAATTCGGTAAACCAATATTTTATATTAATGACATACATGCCTTAATTATTTTATCATATTAGTTGTTTACTCCTGTTGTTTATTTTTAGAATTGTGCAGTCGATAATAATAAAACTCAAAACATAAATTCCCAAATAAAATTGGCATCAATGCCATTACGGGCATCAACATCCACATTTCCACACAGACCTATCCGAATCTGATTTGACACTTTTGGCAAGTTCTACTTCTTCACCAGCACTGTCTCTATTTGAAGTACAAAACAGATTTTGTGATCCGAATGGTTCTGTTCTGGAACCAAGGATTGACAGCACGTTTAAGCGAATAAAATCATTTGAAGGTAATATATGTAAATAAACTGTATGTAATAAATAATCATAAAAGTTTTTCCTTTCAGAATAACAAACACTTAGATTTTATCAAACCCGTGTACAAAAATGCATATCTTTTTAGAAGGAGGTGCAAGGGCCGGAGAAATCACAAATGCCATTCTGTTTTTGATCGCCAAAGATAACCTGCCGTTGCAGACCGTGGATAACGAAGGTTTCAAGAATCTTATGAAGACAATTGTTCCATTATACCTTGTACCGGGAAGGAAATCGATTACCAAAAGCATGGAAGAAAAATACGATTACCTATCAACATGTGAAAAACAGAAATTAGAAACAATTGATTACTTTTCGATAACTGCTGATATCTGGACCGATGCGCTCAACACAGTTAGTTATTTGGGGATGATTGCACATTATGTATTTGAGAAAGAATTGAAATCTACGACGATTGGTGTAACTGAATTAACAGAGCGACACACCTCTGATGTCATAGGAAAATGGTTGAAAAATATAATAGAGGAGTGGCACATCAGTGATCAAAAAGTAGTTGTTTTCGTAACTGATAACGGATCGAATATTAAGAAAGCAGTTAAAGATACATTTGGCGCTACTAAACACATTTCTTGCTTCGCTTATTCGATAAATTTAGTCGCCCAGGACACAATGGACTTTCCAGATGCAATAACTTTATGCACAAAGGTTAAAAAAATTATAACCACTTTTAAACATTCTGTTATTGCTATGGATGAATTACGAAAGTTCACTGACCTTAAATTAATCCAAAGCATTAGTACACGTTGGAATTCAACCTTCGCAATGCTACAACGATTTATTTTAATCTCTACAGAAGTTGGATCGGTTTTATTGCATATGCCGGATTCACCTATTAAAATGTTGTCTGCAATTGAATTGCAACTGGCAAATGAAATAATAGACGTATTAAGTCCACTAGAAAAAGTGACGAAGGAACTTTGTGGGGAACGTTACGTTACGGCCAGCAAAATAATTCCCTTCATCAATTGTTTGAAAAACAAAATGCAATCAATTCGCGGGAGGCTGAAATCGCCAGGTGCACTTTCTTTAATTGATCGTCTCCAACAGTCCATGTCGTCAAGATTCGGACAAATAGAAAGTAATGCTATGATGACGGTTTCGACGATCCTAGATCCCCGATTCACCCTCCCCAGGGTCGACCACCTTGACGTTGGTGGGAGGGCTCTAGGGCAGCGGCCATGGTCCCCTCCGGGCGATGCGTGAGGAGTTAAACCCTCGTGTTGTGGCCGGTGGGGGCTGCTACTGCCTCTAGCTAAGGGTCGACCAAAACACGGTGGGGCCACTTGCCCCTGCGCTTGGAGATATTCTGTTAGATGATTGAAAGGGCTGCAAGCGAGACCGCGGGGCCCCGCCCCTCGACCTGCAGGAGTATGGGAGGATGACGTAAAGGGGAGTTTGAAAGGAAGTGGGAACGAGTGGTGGTGCACGGTAGGATTGGGTGGAAGGGCCCTACAGAAACTGGCTGTGGGGGGCCCGGCCGGCTTGCCGGCTCTAATCCAGTCGGGGCCAAAATACCCGGGCCCGTTGAAGGGAGAAATCCGCTGGGCGGTGGGGCCGTCGCCCTTAAGACATACATGGAAAAATGTCTCAACTAAGCCTGGCCTCGGATGTAAATCAGGCGGTTGGTGGTATTGGACCATCCTCCCTCTCTCGCCCTGTCGGCAGCGAAGAGGGAGTACGACCCAGTAAGACCGATGACACCGTGCTGTCGCAGCGGGCCGGTGCCACCGGGGTAAATGCCCCGGAAGAAGCCACAGCTGCCCGACCTGGCGTTACGTTTAAGGATGAAGATTATGACATTGAATGGACTGATACGACGATCCGGAAGAGCCCGGAATGCATGCAGTCCAGAATAGAAAGGGAAGGTCCGAGGCCCACCGAGGGCGATATGTTCAGAGATATTCTGACTCGTGTGGGGGATGTAAAAGCGTATGGAGGGGGTATGGAGGCGGGAATGATTCCCGAGACGCCCTCTCCCATAGCGAAGGGAATCAGGAAGGGCTGGTCGCTTTCGAGGTCCCCTACGGAGACCGTGGAAATACCATCCCAAGGGGTGTTCAAGGGGAAAACATTAGCGAGGACACCCCCGAAGGTAACATCCGCTCCGCCGGATGAGGAGGTAGGAAAGAGCGGGATGCAGCCAGGCCCTAATGGCGTGGGCATGGGGAACCCCAGTCATGTGGACAGCCACGGGAACTCCACGGTGGTAGCGAGTAGAGAAGCTAGACCCAAAAGGATGGACCTGTGGGTAGTTCATGGGAAATCAGAGGCAGATAAAGCGGCAGCCAGGATGAGATCAAGTTCGGCATCCCGGGCGGAAGAGGGTATCGAAGGAAGATGGATGGAAGGTGACACGTGGGGAAAGGAGACGACGGCCGTTGCGGACCCGTGGGACACACTCAGGGGAAAGACGGGGTCGACTACCGGGGATAGCACCCCGATGACTAGAGCAGGCAGCCTTATGGCGGATGTTGCCACGCAGCTAAATGGAATCGCGGCGACCTGCGTGTCAGTGAAAGAGGACCTGACCTCCAGGAAGGCCTCTTCAAAGGTTGCCTCGGTGAAGTGGGTGCTGGGTTTCGTTAATAGGATTGCACGTGGCTGCGAAAGGGCGGCGGCACTGGTGGCTGAAGCGGCTGCAGTGCAAGCAATTACTAGATGGAAGGCGGGCACATCTACATCCCCCGCCCGGAGCGAGGGTAAAAGTCCCGATAAACTCCAACATTTGGTGAGCCTGCCTGTAGAGAAAATGACGAAGCTTAAAAGAGCCACAAGGGACGTCGGGACCCAATGGGATCCGGCAAGTAAGGGTGACGAGGACAACCCTGGTCAGGTGCTGGGAGCACAGGAAAGTGGGGGCCGGAGGGCCTCCCCAGGGAAACAGGGGAACGCGAAAAGACCCCGGTCATCTCCGCAAGAAGATAGGGACAGAGCCCTCAACAACAAGAAGAGGGCATATGTGGAGGAGGGGGGAGGTTCACAAATTGATGTGGCACCGGGACCCGCGGAAAGGGACCAGCAGACCCAAGCTTTGGGTAATGCATGGAAGCCGGTGCTAACGAAAGGACAGGCCAGGAGGGCCACCCGAGAACAGAGGAGGAGGGACATACTAGCCCAAAAGTCGCTGCAGGGCGATTCCCAGCCGACAGCGCAGCATCCGCCGCCGCGCCAGGTCCTGAGCCTGCCGCCGGCGCAGTGGCCCCTGCTGCAGCAGCTGTGGCATCATCAGCAACAGACGCAAGTATATCAGCAGCAACAGGGGACGCAACAGCAGATGAGAACGACGGGGCAGCAGGGACCCCTGCAGCAAACCCTGCAGCAGCGACAACAGCTGCGGCAGCAACAGCAACAACCGAGTCAGCACCAGCTGGGAATCCAGCAGGCACAGCACACCGTGGGTCAACCATTGCAGCAGTGGGCGAGGGGGGTGGAAGGAACACCGATACAGGGAGGAGATAAGACCCCCCGGAAGAAGAAAGAGAGGTCGGTGGTCAGGAAAAGACCGGAGGCCATTTTGGTCAAGGTGACTCACCCTCGAACCTATATCGAGATTTATAGGGTGCTTATGACCAAAGGCAAAGAGGCGCTAAAGGACATCAGAGCGGTAAAGAGAACCAGGTTGGGCCATATCCTCATAGAGATTGGTAAGGAGATGAAGGCCCCCCTGATAGCGGCGGACCTCCAGCGGCTGGTGGGCAAGGATATTCCAATCCTGGCCCTCCAGGATAAAACCGCGCTGGAGGTAAGGGACATTTGTCCGCTGGCGGACGCTGCTGCCCTCAGCGAAGATTTTGGCAGGGCGATAGGGATAGAGCCGGCGCAGGTAATAGTTAAAACCCTTAGAATGGGCCCGGGGGGAGGGCAATCAGCCGTCATGGAGGTCCCCTCGAATTCGGTGGGGGAGAACATGGACGGCCTAAGGTTTAGATCCGGCCTTACTATGGCAAGAGTGAGGATACTGCAAAAGAGCATTAGGTGCTATAAGTGCCACAACCTGGGGCACCTTGCCAGGGAATGTAAGGAGGAGATAGATGGCAGTGAAAGGTGTAGGAAGTGTGGGGAAGTCGGCCACAACATAGCCAGTTGTGGAAATGCACCTAAGTGCATTATCTGCGTGAGCAGGGGCCTTGGGGGCAGTAGGGTCGCGCATGTGACTGCTTCCCTGGCATGCCCCGCAGGCAGGAGAGTCCAGGCATCGGGGGGCCGTAGAACCCAAACACAGTGATGCCACAGGAAGTCGCAACAGACCTAAACAGATCAGGGCCAGCTAGACAGACTGGGCAACCAAGACGAGGGGGCTCCTCAAGACCATTCAAGAGCCTGCAGATAAATCTTAATAGATGCAAGCTAGCCCAAGACCTAATGGTACAAAAGGCCTGGGAGATGGGGGTGGACGTGGTCATCATCTCGGAGCCATATAAGCAACTCCCTGAATGGGATAATGATGGCCTGGGAGACGCCTCCATCTGGGTTACGGGTTTCAGGGGAAGATTTGCCTCCATGACAAAAACGGTGAGGGCAGGTGGTATAGTGGGGGTGGAGATCGATAAAACGACTATTATTAGCTGTTATTGTTCCCCCAACAGAAAGGTTGACTTCCCGGGATACTTAGATGAACTGGAAGGGATAATAGCAGAGACCTGGACCCCTGGTAAAGGGATCATTGTGGCAGGTGATCTTAATGCCAAGGCGGTGGCCTGGGGGGCGGGCAAAACGGACAAAAGGGGCCACCTCTGTGTAGGGCTCTTAGGTAGACAGGGGCTAGTCCCAATAAGACCCAAGGGGAAGTTCTCCTTCATCCGAAATGGAGGAAAGTCGTTGATAGATGTTATGGCCGTCGACAGATGTACCATAGGGAGGCACGTGAGGAGCACCATCCTCCCCCACCCCACTGAGTCTGATCACAGATATATTCTTCATACATTCGAGGGAAAGGGCTCCCGAGCGCCTGGACCAAGGTGGGTGCCGTACGACATGGACTCTCTGGACCCGGTGAGGGTGTGTGAGGAGTATGTGGGTGGGAGGGATGTGCTAATCGAGGGAAGCCTCGTAGGAAACCCGGAGCCCGCGGCCCGGAGAATGCAACGGGTGCTAGAGACAGTGTCAGAGAAGGTCCTTGTAAAGAAAAAGGTACCAAGGGGGGCAAGGAAGCCTAACCCTTGGTGGACCCAGGAGATAGCGGAGGCAAGGAAGGACATGCATGCTAGCAGAAGAAGATATCAACGGAGGAGGAAGAAGAGGAGAAACCAGCTCGAGATCACTGAGGCCAAGAGGGAGTACACGCTGGCCAAACGAAAACTCCAGATAGACATCTGGAGGGCCAAAGAGGGGGGATGGTCAGAGCTGATTGATACAGTGGACGCGGACCCCTGGGGGAAACCGTTTAAAATTGTCATGGCCAGAGTCAAGGGTAGGCAATCTAAAAAAACCCTCTCGACGGCAAGGGCTAGGCAAATAGCCAATAAACTGTTTGTCACGAACCAAGAGGAGTGTAGGGAGGAGCGAACGGGAACCTTACGGAGGTGGATCCATACCAGGGACCGGAACCTAAAGGGGAAACTCACACTGGAACTAGTACGAGAAGCGATCTCCAAGATGAAGCCCAGAAAAGCTCCCGGTCTGGACGGTGTCCCGGCGGAAGTTGTGAAGATTATTGGAAACAACCATCTGGAGGATCTTAGAGAAATGGTATGGGATACTATCGAGAGAGGTGAGATCCCGAGGGCATGGAAAACTGCAAGGGTTATACTTATCCCCAAGCCGGGCAAAGATCCTATGGATCCTGGGGCGTATAGGCCCATCAGTATACTGCCGGCCCTAAGTAAAGTGTGGGAGTATACCATCAAGGCCCTGCTGGAGGAGGAGTTGGGTCGGGATCCGTTCCATCGGAATCAATACGGATTCAGGAGAGGGCTGGGCACGGTGGATGCCTGTATGGAAGTTATAAGGTTTGCAGATAGATGTAGAATGAAAGAAAGGAAGTGCGTCCTAGTCGCGTTGGATGTGAAAAACGCGTTTAACGCGATTGGATGGACGGTTATAATAAAGGAGCTGGAAAGGCGAGGTATCTCCAACGCGCTTCTGGAGGTGATGCGAAACTACCTGAAGGAGAGGAGAATCATAATACATGCGGAGGATGGAACAGTTGAAGCGAATATCACGGCAGGGGTGCCTCAGGGATCGGTACTGGGGCCGTTCCTCTGGAATGTAGTTTATGACGGAATTTTGGAAGAATTAAATCGTCTCCAAAACACCGAAGCCGTGGCTTACGCTGATGACCTGGCCTTGTTATTTACGGCCAGTGACCAAGCTCAGCTCGACACCCTCATGCAAAGGGCCATGGAGACCCTGGCTCGGTGGTTCGATAGAAAAGGACTTCAGATTGCTAGAGAAAAGACGGAGGTCGTATTTTTGAGAGGCAACAAAAAGGGTAGTATGGATCACGTGCAAATTCTGGGTGAGGATGTCACTATCAAAAAAGAGGTCAACTACTTAGGTGTGACCCTCGATAACCAGCGTAGTTTTAGACCACACCTGTTGAGAATGGTGAATAGGGCGGACCTGGTGGTGGGGGCACTGGGGGCACTCCTTCCGAATACGAGAGGGCCGTCCCAGAGATCTAGGATGCTTTATTACTCCGTATGGGAGTCCATTGTTTTGTACGCGGCCCCGGTCTGGGAACCGTCCCTGGCGGTGCAAACAAGGAAAAGTATCATTAGAAAGGCCCAAAGATCCGCGCTGGTGAGGACAACTACCGCGTATAGGACGGTCTCACACCAGGCCCTTTGCGTCCTGGCTGGAAGAATGCCCATATACCTGAAGGCAGGGATGTGGAGAGAGGTGTATACCAACAAGGATAGAGACAGGAGGGACCCAGTTTGTAATGGAGATAAGGAGGCCCTCAAAGCCCGAGAGGCGATCCACAGGAAACGGGCCCTGGAGAATGCCATGGGGAAATGGCAAGAGGAGTGGGAGTCGGTTAGCCGGACGAACTGGACGAGGAGGATCGTGGAGTCGGTGGGGACCTTCATCAAAATGGGGCAGGCGAGCCTCAGTATGGACTACCACACGATGCAACTCCTTACTGGACATGGGGTATTCCAAGCTTTCAAAAAAAGGATTGCTAAAGCTGAAAGGGACACGTGCCTGGATTGCCGCGGAGACATAAGAGATGATGCGGAACATGTCATCATGGCATGCCCCACATACACGGAAGAAAGAAGGGCCTTGGCAACAGAGATTGGGGAGGAACCGTCAGCGGAAACGCTGGTGGGGTTAATTACGAAGAACGAGCGGAGCTGGTCGGCGTTTAAAAGATTCGCGGCACATGTTATGAAGGACAGGGAAGAGAAGGAGAGAGCCCTGGAGAAGGTAGCCAGAGAGGAGCGACTCCGTATAAGGAGAGAAGAGATGGCAAGGAGGAAGACAATCAGGGCCAGACTGGCTAAGAAAAGGAAGAGGAAGGGGAGTGCCATAACCGGGGTAGGGGAGCAAAGAGACCGGAGGAGAGCTCGCATAGGAGGGCCAGCTCCAGTAGTGGAAGCGGCCGACTCGCCTGACAATTCCCAGGCGAATTTTACCTAATGACTAACGCTTTTTTAACGTTATTTTACTTACCAATTTATTTCTATTTATTTATTTATCTACTTAGCGATAATAATAGAGTATGGAAGTATGGGAAGAGGATGAAGAAGAGAGGAGGCCGAGGGGCGCGCGTACAGCGGCGTAACCACGAGCCGAGAAATGGAGGAGCTCGCGGATAGCAGGTGAGCCGACGAGGGACCACCGCAATATGCAGGACTGTGTGAAAGTAGTCTAGTCCAGTACTCCACAGTCTATGGTGGATCAAGTGGAGGGTCCATAGAGGGGGGTTTTTAGCGGGTATACCGTGCACTTCGGTGAGTCCCGCATAACCCAGACACCCAGTCTGGGTATGCGTAAATGCATTTTCCCCCCTCTCAAAAAAAAAAAAAAAAAAAAAAAAAAAAAAAAAAAAGATCCCCGATTCAAGAAAATACATTTTAACCAAAATTTAGCTTGTTCGAGTGCGATCAATCGCATTGCTAAGTGGATGAGACAAATTGATGAGAAGAAGAATGATGTAGTTACTGAAACTAATTCCAGAAAACTTACAAAACATGATGATAATGATGATGATGACGATGACTTATGGTCTTTTCACGATAATCTTAAACGTAAACCTGTGAATGCCGAGGAATCGCATGAAGATGAGATGCCAACTGATTTGAAGTATTACTTGGCTCAACCACTGCTAGATCACAAGGAAAATCCTATGAATTATTGGTTGAAGCAATGCGAAACAATATATCCGACTCTCAGCATTATTGCAAAAAAGTATTTGGCAATTGTTGCAACGTCAGTGCCTTCCGAAAGATTATTTTCAGAGGCTGGTAATATTTTAACAGACAACAGAAGCAAACTATCGTCCATTCATTTGCAGCAGTTATTATTTTTAAACTCACTATCAATAAAAGAATGGCAATTGAAATTAGAATAATTTCATAAAACACTGATGTTCTCTAAAATCTAAATTACTTGCGATTAGGGAACAACTACTTCGATAATTTTAGTCGGCTCACTTTTTCAACTAAAATGTTTTTGTTTACATTGCAATAAGCGCCATTTTATTTTATTTTTTATTGTATAAAGTTTATTGTATAAAGTTTATTGTATAAAGTTTATTGTATAAAGTTTATTGTATAAAGTTTATTGTATAAAGTTTATTGTATAAAGTTTATTGTATAAAGTTTATTGTATAAAGTTTATTGTATAAAGTTCATTGTTTAAGTTTATTGTATAAAGTTTATTGCATAAAGTTTATTGTATAAAGTTTATTGTATAAAGTTTATTGTATAAAGTTCATTGCATAAAGTTTCAACTAAAATGTTTTTGGTTACATTGCAATAAGTGCCATTTGATATTGTTTTTTATTTTATAAAGTTTATTGTATAAAGTTTCGGTTTAAACAGAAGATTTGTTTATCTAAAGTTTACGTGGGATCGTTTTACGAATGAAGATATTTTATTTATTTTAAATAGACTGCCAACATGACTACCAATGTGTGTACCTATTATCTGCAAAATACAGTTAACATTTTTAACTTTTTTATTGTAATAAAGTATATATTGTTGCGTTGTCTCGTAAATTCGGTGCACATTATAATGCATTCACTTAGATATACGGAACGTGAACAGTAAAGGATAACTCAGAACACTATAACAATATTTAATCGATGAGGAACTATAAATTGGGGAACAGTTATTCTGGGTTCTATCCGTCTACGCGCAGTGGTGTCTGGACTCAGAATGACAGCTTGACAGGCGATCGGTCCGATCGCCTTCTTCTCGCTTGTCCTCTGTCAATGCCGCGTGTACCGGCGGGCCATGGATTATCACCCATAGGGTGTTCGCAACATGATATATTATATCAAGTGAGTTTACTTTGAATTTGAAAATGTACCCGAGTTCATGGGCTCGTTATTGTGAGTCCCGGATGTCTTTCAATAAACTAACATTCAAATTTATTAGCTGCTATTTAATATACATATATTAAAAACTTAATATTTTTTTACGATTTTTAGATCGATTCTTGCAAAATCGATATTTGGTTTCGGGTTTTTAACACAATCGACTCTCATGATTCGATTCAGAAACGCTTCCGAAAATCGATCTTTTAAAGTGAATCGAATATCCCTATGCCCTAGAAAGGTTTTGTTTTGGCATGTTCATGTTAATTAACCCGTTAACCCGAAAATATAAACGTCCGTTATCGGAAAGTGGTGGTACTTAAGAGTGACGGTACACGATCTGCCCGGTTCTCGTATAGACATGACTGCTGTATTCCACCTGCGAGAAGCGCTTGGCCCGATTCGCCGCCTGGCGGTCGCGCCGCGTAGTATCCATCGCAGCCGGCCGAGCCATGACTTCTTTATGTACATAATAATAAATTACACAGATTAATTATATTTTACGTGATTACACATAGCCTATGTCCGTTCTTGTTGTTCAAGGATCCTGTAGTTAAAATTTCATGATGATTGGTTCAGTACTTTTTGAGATTTTTGTGTACATACAAACAAACTCTGTAGCTCTATTATAATAGTAAGATTAACCATGACCAGAGCGGGCTGCATCGAACCTTCCTCTTTCGAATGAGACCTCACCCAGCCCAAAATCTGCTCAGATAGGGGCGAACAACGTATGCTCCCAAACCCATGTTTCGGGCCACATTGTGCCGGTATACAGATCGCTGCATTGCCCGTGTCTACCCCTTTAACCCTTTCGCGACTAGCGCCGGTTATATCCGGCTTCCACTAAATGCTTCACACTGGCTGGCGCCGGTTATATCTGGCATCCACTAAATGCGTCGCACTGGCTAGTACCGGTTATATCCGGCATTCACTAAATTCTTTACGCTGGCTAGTGCCGGCAGCGATGCCGGGAAATATATTACCGTGTGGCGGTATATGGCTTGGCTTCGCATTGGCGCCACTTGGCTGGGCTTGGTGCTGGCGTCGGTTCGTTCGCCATTGTTTCCGTTCTAACTTTAAACTAGCGCACAAGAAGAAGTTTCTGGAACGAGTAAAGTTTATGTGTTGTCTATCTTTTTGTGGAGTTTCATACTTAAAAGTAAGGTAATTATAATCAATAACATTACATACAGAAAAATAAGTCCGTTTCAAACATTAATAAGTGATGTATGTTTTGTCATCTTTGAGATGGAGTATACGAATCTAAAAAAGCGGCACCTGATGAACAAGACTGATTCGGAAAGTTCTGATGAAAATGAATCATATATAAACACAGCACATCGAAGAAAACGGCGATTAAATGTACTGAGTACATCAGAATCGGAAGAAAGTGATTATGTTAACGGACAAAGTACCAACTGGTCAGATATTACATGGACTTCGAAAAAATTTAGGTCAATAATTCATGATTTTACAAAACAGCAATCGGGTATTCAAAGAAATATAAAATTTTCTTGGGGATGTCTGCAATACTTCCAGTTGTTTGTATCTGAAGAACTGGTAGAATTCATTGTTGAAAAAACAAACAACTATTGGAGATGAATAAATCCTAATGATCGTACAGCTGGAATAGACCCGGATGAATTATATTGTTTTTTTGCTATTTCCCTACTGATGACAAGAAATAAGAAATTATCGCTGGGTGAATATTGGAGCAAAAATAGATTGTTACGAAGCGACATATTTGGGCAGATAATGAGCAGAGATCGATACAAATTATTACTAAGAATGTTACATTTTGCTGATGATCATGAATCTAATTCTGATCGTTTATGAAGAATACGTGCAGTAATAAATAAGTTACGCAGATCATTTACTGACGCATTCTATCCATACCAAAACCTTTGTATACATGAAAGTCTCCTTCTATATAAAGGCAGACTATCTTTTAAACAATTTATTCCATCAAAGAGAAGTAGATTCGGAATAAAATCCTTTGTCCTTGGCGACTGTAAAACAGGATATATACAAGACTTTATTGTTTACAGTGGATCTGGTTTTCGACGAGTGAGACCGCGGCCAATCAGCGTCGACAACCGATTCCCTAACCATGGTTGGCCGCGGTCTCACTAGTTGGCGCTGGCGTCGGCGAATTTTCATCTTGGCGTTGATTAATTCGACGGTCGGTTGGGGATATAATGGTGGGGGGATCTACCCCCACTCCTCTACATGCTACATGCCTGCAGATCAAAAGAACGGTGCGCCACCCTGACTATAAGGCCCCAATATGCAGATATGCGGGAAATATTGTTATGTCGCTAATAGAACCTTACTTACGTAAAGGACACACGTTGTATGTGGACAATTGGTACACGAGTCCCGCCTTATTTAACTGTTTGCATATGTGTTATGCGGCCCTGTCGTCCGGTCTGCCTATCTCCCTCCTAGGAAGCCCGGACACTCAGATGTATTTTATCTCTAAAATTCTAAGAAGGCGTATCTTACATTTCTCGTGCCAGTCCGGCTGTGGAGACAATAAAGTGATCATTCTCTGACCAGCACCCTACCGAGTAACAGTTATTCTTCCCTATCCCTTGCTCCTACTATACGCGCCCAACTAGAGTTAGCATCTAACTGAGAATTCCTCGTACATTTCCGAGCCGTCCAGCAGGACACGAGCGAATTATCGAGTCAGTGTCAATTTTTTATATTCTGGGTAATTTCCCCGTGACATATGAATACTACAAATGCGTGTGGTACTGTAAGGAAAAACAGACGCGGTGTGCCAAAAATGGAGAAAAAACTAAAAGAAGGAGAAGCGACTTCTCGCTTATGTGACAACTTATTAGTGATGAAATGGAAGGATAAGAAAGATGTTTATATGTTATCTACTATGCACACAGAGGAGTTCGTGAGCGTGCCAAAACGTTACAGAAAGGAAGAAATGGTACAAAAACAAGATTGCGTATGCGATTACAACATATTCATGGGAATAGTTGACAAAATCGATATGATTATAAGATATGAAGAATATGATATGATTTCATATGATAGATATGTGCCTATGGAATGCCTATTGTTTATATAAATTGAAAATCGGTGCACCTATATCCATGGGACAATTCCATCTAAAGTTATTTCAGCAAGTACTGACAAAATATCACAAGACGAAGACGAGACATTCTACAAACTGTGGTAATAATAATGAACTAAGACTCGGCGAAAAACACTTTCCTACTCTGTATATAGCTGCAGGAAAATATAAACTACGAAGATGCGTTGTTTGTAGCAAGAATGATAAAAGACGTGAATCACGTTATCAGTGCGATGAATGTGACGTTGGATTGTGGGTACATCCCTGCTTTAAAATTTATCCTACGCAAACATATTACTAAATTATATCTATCATTGTTACATAATTTCCAATAAACAACTCAAAGTGAAGATTTATTACTGTATTTATTTTAAAATACTGAACAAGTCCTCAATATTCCCTTTCGCGACTAGCGCCGGTTATATCCGGCATCCACTAAATGCGTCACACTGACTAGTGCCGGTTATATCCGGCATTCACTAAATTCTTTACCAACGAAATCCTCTAAGATTTTACACGGACACATTGGGAGCTCCAAAAACGCGAGAAGCTCTTAATGTGTACGGTGTGCACTAATGGCACGACGACCTGCTCCCAGCGGCGCACCGCGTCGCAGCCCCGCCGCCGCGAAAGGTTTAAGTTGTAACTAAAATTTGGCGAAAAAATTATTAGCAGGTAAATAAATGCAGCTGAGTTTATTACCTTTCTTTGTGATGATGAGATTCTTATTAAGAATGCAGTACAACACGAAATAACAACGGTATTAAGATGTTTAACGTGTAATTACACAATAACTACTATCGGTACAAATTGTGTGGTACATTTCGCACTGCCCCAAAAATGACTCCACAACTCCGCCACTACCTCTAAACCTCTACTCTTACCCCTTCTCCCTAATCACTGACCATCTAGACGATGTACCTTAGCGGTCCCCATCTCGCGATGGTCAACTACGAAATCCCCTTCCCCTCTTCGCCCTATGAGGCACGATCTCTTCCCTCGCATTTAAATCTAAACATGTCCCTCGTCCCAAAAACACTCTTAATTCAAACCCTCTATCACCCCTTTCCAATTAAAACACCCAAAATCCATCCAATGGGTTCAGTACCCCTTTTCGGAAGCCCCAAATAAGAACTCCTGACATCACCACGTTTCAATTATGTAACGCACATTTTGCACATGAGTCATGGTGCATACCGCGCATACCCCTCATACTTGACACTCCGGCGAAACACATAAATACAAGGTCCCCAGAGGCCGGAGACCTCTTCTACAGAATCTCGTCTATGGAAGCTACCTTCCAAGTACATTGCTATTGTAAACCTCTTAAGTGCTATACCTAAAATCAGTGCGAAATGAATAGGGGAGACCGGGGATAGTTTGGACAATTTTTGATTAATAGTCTTTAGCGGGCCTGTAAGATGCCTTGCGGCTGTAAATTGTACACCATTCGATAGCTATTCATTTGAACCTGAGAAATGGGCCTTACATTCCCTAGTATTACTTTGAGATGAAAAAAGTTCAGAGATGCATATTGTCCAAAGTATCCCCATTGGTGGGGTTACATTGGACATAGCACGGGGATAGTTTGGACAGATGGAAAGAAATGATAATGATTAATCCAATGAATATATAATTTATTTAAAATGACAAATAGCCTGTTGGGCCATTAAGGAGCCCGACCTCCATGGTGTTTTCCAGAGCCGCGCGAAAGGGGAACTCGAAGCCAATGATACCGCGGGTGTACATCGGATAAGAAAAACTGTAAGAGTGTGCGGTTGCAAACTCGTATTCATAGGCTGAAATAACTGGCCTCTTGGGCCAGTGACAGCACTGGGGCCCCTAAGAATCCTAGTCATTCAAGCCTATCCTACGTGTTATCTGTCCAATGTAACCCCTCATATCATATCAAAACAAAATTATTCGTGCCTTTCCTCAAAAAGGATACTTTGATTTTTGCATAGCATTACTTTATTCTAAACACATTCAGCAATGCCTCAAAAAAGTTACAATAAAATTTTTCCATAATGAAGTATCCGAATCACAACAAAAAGTAGACGAAAATATTATACAGTAACATACAAGAATTGAAAAGTGTGACATACCTTGTCATTCGTGAATGCAACACGCCATATTGAATATCAGTTGATTTGGTGTGCATATAGGCACAAACTACAAAAAAAATTGCAATCATCATGACACTATGGAGGCAATTTTCAAACTGTCCAATGTATCCCCGTGTCCAAACTATCCCCGGTCTCCCCTAGATATCGACGGTATCTGTTGTAAGAGATTATCATTACCTATCACATTAGTGCATATCATCTCCATTCATATTATTGCTTATCGCTTCGGCTTTTCATATTTCCACTATCGCTCATTGCATTTATATTATTTTCTATTGAATTTATATTATTATCTTTTGCTTATTGCATCATCTTGTTATCATTGCTAATTGCATATCGCATTTCACATTATTGTCTATTGCTAATACTCATGTACCTCATGTTCATACATACATATTGCTGTTGATCATCGTTTATATAAATGTTATGTGCTAATGCTTAATGTCCAACGCATTATTATACCAAACTAACCTCTATCGCATAAATAGTGCATGGCATATTTTCGTGCTTCAAAATAAATAAACATTCTTATTTTAAATCACGCTTCGAATTATTGTCTTGCAGAGTTCTGCAACGGGCGGATATATCGCGGGTTTACCCGTCCGTTACCCGTCCGTCTTTCGATTCACCCGACCCGCCCGGACCCGCCGGCGGGTAAGCGGGTCAGCGTCGATTTCTATCCGCCCATACCCGCCCGGAGCTGACGGAACTTTTATCTGACTCGCCCGTATCCGCGCTATACCCGCTAATACCCGCGCTACGCTATACCCGCTAATACCCGCGCGTTCAAACATAGTTAATATTTTATTTATATTATAATTATGAACAAAGGGAAAGTAACAAAAATTCCAATACTGCAGAAAAAAATAAAAGCTTTTAATATAGGACTGATAGCATATAAATAATATTGCACTATATACATACTATTACAAAATAATTAATACAAAACATTGTAATTAAATTTTTGCATGTATCCATAATTTCTTGAATTTGATACAATGCATGCCATACTGTTCATTCGTAGAATGAAATAAATCCGCATCTTGATATAACAACTGCCGAATAAAGTACCAGTAAAGTCGGAATTGAAGTGCAGCTAAAGGCACGGGTACGAACGGATAACAGCGCGACCACGGGTGAGTCAAGTACGTGTCGCGACAGCTTCGGGCGGGTAGAAATCGACGCTGACCCGCTAACCCGCCAGCGGGTCCGGGCGGGTATGGATAGCTTCGTAGCGGGTATCACCGGGTGAGTGCAGATACGGGTACGGGCGGGCGGGTGAATCGACGTCACGGCCGGGTGACGGGCGGGTCAAACCCGCCCATTGCAGAACTCTGTTGTCTTGCTCCTTCGGTTACGGGAATAGAAATCATAACAGGGTGCTACAACAGCTGATCGCGATTTGCGACCACTGGGTTCTTATAGTGTTTACACGGTTGTAACGTACCGCTACCAACCGCCGTAAATTTTTCCTTTTTTATATCATATAAATTGTTGTTTTCATTATATCTAAGTTATAATATTAATATTAAGGACGCGAACGCATGCGCAGTATCATTCAACCGAGCGAGTGAACCGAGTGCGGACCGCGAGCGGATCAAGTGCGCATGCGTAGAACGTACGATCAACCGGACGCCGAATAAATCGAGTGTAGTGCGCGAGTGGCGGGAACCGGATGTAAAATCCGATTGGTGCGCGAGATCGCGCAGCGAGTGATTGGCGCGGGCTAAGTTCCACAAATGAGTATAAATACAGGCCCGCCAGCAGAGAGATTCATTCCTGGATCTTCGACCGAACCCGTATCATACTCAGGCCGCTTTAGTTAGACCCTGGGCCGCGAGATATCTACAGTCAAGATTATTTCAACCAACATCCAGTCTACCATCTGAAGCCGCTTTCATTACCCCTTCAGCTTCCATCTGGGGACATCTTAACCGATTACCTGGCTACCATCTGAGGCCGCTTTAATTAACCCCCGGCATCCATCTCAGGCCGCTTTAATTAGCCCCAGAGCCACGTGATATCTACAACTGAGGCCGCTTTTATTAGCTTCCATCCTAGAAAGCGTGGGCTAGCTGATAGGCAACTGGAAGCCATTCAAATTCGGGAGAAGGAATCCTCTCAATCACTCAACTTAAACATTCTAAATTGACCAAAGCGTCAATTCTTGTATTATACATTATACCGACTTCGTGTCGAGACTCATGTTCAATCAGCGATTTAGTATCGTACCTTTATACTATATTTTCTATATTAATTAACGGCTCAAATTCTAATTACCCAAAGAGCCAAACTATCTTTATATTCCGTTCTACCGACTTAGCGTCAAATCCAAATCGAACGATATTCTTTATTACCGACTAAGTGTCATTTTTCGTTAACATTATATTCCGTTGCATCGACCTAGCGCCGAAACCGAAATCAACGATATCCTTTATTACCGACCGATACGTCGTTACGTAATTATTTAACGTTCTATTAATTTATCGTCACAGTTCACACGACTCCGTGTCGTATTATGTTCTTTTCCGACCTAGCATCAAAACTTTTCTTTGAATAAACTATTTTGTTATTTATTGTTAAAAGGAAGGACTCTCGTTCATGAAATTCATTTCTTAATCGCACGCCACCCGAACCAATCCCACAATTTCACAGGTAAACCGCTCTACTTGTGAAATCTCCTGCAACTAACGGCAGCGTCTCGTTCGAGAACGTTACACGGTGTACTTTCGTATAGGTCTTGTACGACCATACGGTCTAGACGTATTTCGCGGAAATATGGCGTGTGGCTTCTAATATTAATGCAGCAGTAAATCCAATTACCAAGTCTAAATATAAACCACGGGTGTTCTAACGAGTGTCACTCAGGTGTGCGATCACTGTATAAACCTTCCCTGGTCGCTCAGTGCTACGAAGCTGGCCTTCGCGCCTGAATTCCTCTAACCCTCAGTGCTACGAAGCTGGCCTTGGCGCCTGAAATTCCCTCTAACCCTCAGTGCTACGAAGCTGTCCTTCGCGCCTGAATACCTAACCCCATATGTCATTGTCCCAGACACTGCCACCCGGGACGTGACAACGCTACCGCGGCTAAAGAAGTTTCACTTCAATAAAATGCTACACATGTAACGGTATGGGGCATATGGCAAGAAACTGCAGAAAAGCAAGTAAGAACTACAATTTGAATAACAATAACAATACTTCAGAAAAAAGATGTTTTAACTGGAATAGTCCTGGGCACTTGTCAAAGAAATATGTTAAGGGAAACCAGTTATCCTATGTTTAAGTTTAGCTCGCATGTCTGACGTCGCGACAGCAGTCGAATCAACGGTGCTCGCACTGTTGTTATGTGAAAGAAAAAAAGTTCGAGAAGGTTCGAATCCCTCCTGCCGGTAGTCAGTCGTTGTAGAGCATCCGAGACGTGAAACAGTGTGTAACCTAAGCGGAGTAATAAATTTGGTGTCTTTAATAAAATTATCTCATAAACTTCAACAAAATGTCCTAAACCTAGTAAAGAGAAACAATTGTTCTGCAATATATGCAAACGGAACAACCACGCGGACAAAGACTGTTATGTTAGAAATAAAAATAAAGATAATATGAGAAGTAATCTGGTTTCTTTTCTTGCACGAGACATAAGACCACACAACTGGATACTAGATTCCAGAACAACGTCGCACATGGTAAATGATATAAACTTGATATCCAACGTAAAGCAAGATAACACACACATCGAAGTCGCTAAAGCAAACGAAACAATGAGGGCAGAAGGAATTGGGGACTGTAAACTTGACCGATGTAACCTAATAAATGTAGGGTATGTTCCAGAGCTAGCGTCTAACTTGCTATCAGTGAATGTGATCACCGAAACTGGAGGCGACGTAAGATTTATAGGAGACAATATAATAATGAACAAGAACGACACAGAAATAAGAAGGAAGAAAAATGAAAAGGGCCTCTACGAGATACATTTAGGGAAAAACTAGAAGGAAGCTCATATTTAGTAAGTAAAGAAAATTCAGCAGAAAAGTGACACAGAAGATTAGGTCACATAAGCATAAAACATATGGAAAAGTTAATTCAGATCACTGAAGGAATAAATTTTAAAGAATCGTGTGAAATATGTGCTAATGCAAAACAAACAAGGAAATCATTCAGTAATTAAAAAAATTTTAAAAATGAGACGGCTTAAAAGCGAACTAAAATGACAAAAACCAGACTTAATTTATTTACATCTTAAGATTTAATTCATTTATACATAGTATATTATTTATCATAAATAGGGTAATAATAAGATTACAATTTAAATTAACTCAATTGCCTGCAGTCGGAGGCCGTAAATCTTTTGATGCTCTTGTACCCCAAGCATGTACCACAATGACTAAAGACACTGCTCCAAGCTGGTAACAAAAAGAGGTAGACAACATCAATGCAAATTCATGCTTATATAGTGACATATCAGCTTCAGCGTATTTTGTAACTTATATGTTTCTCTCTTTGTCCGTTTGGGGAATACTATTAGCGTTGTTAATAGCCCATCAAATCTAATTAAGGCGAACGGCGATACACAATATTTATTAAGACAATATGTAATTTTTTATTTCGAAATAAATGTTCGAATGTAATTACATGAAAAGATTTAAGGCCTCCGACTGGAGGCAATTGAGTTAATTTAAATTGTCATCTTATTATTATCCTATTTATGATAAATAATATACTATGTATAAATAAATTAGATCTTAAGGTGTAAATAAATTATGACTTGTTATTGTCATTTTAGTTCGCTTTTTAAGCAGTCGGATTTTTAAATTTTTTAAATTTTTTATTTTTTACTTTTTAGTTATGTATCGCCATATTGTATGGCAAGGGCCGCAGCCTGTTTAGTTCCATAAGGGAAACACTGTCATGAGGGTCGTTAAGAACTATCCTCGGATACAGGTCACTAATTGCGAGTCCTTCCCATTTTTTTATTTCTATATCACAATTTTGAAAATTATATATCGTAGGACATTCGGAAGGTCAAGACAATTCTAAAGACACCTCATTTGTCAAAATCCGTGTATCCGTACCGGCTCTAGAGCGTAACATCTGGACATACATACATAGCCTGATAAAAACAGGACAAGGGCAACACGACCGTTGGAATTGGTACACACTGATTTATGTGGACCAATAGGGCCGGATGCCTAGGATAGAAAGAGATATATACTAACATTCCTGGATGATTATACACATTTTGTACTAATATATCTTCTGTAGAATAAATATGGAGTGACTGAAAAGGTAAAAGAATACGTGGAGCAGGTAGAAGCCCAGTGGAACCAAAGGATATCAAAACTGAGATGCGACAATGGACGTGAGTATATCAATAAAAATTTAACCAACTGGTGCAGAAAGAAGGGAATGCAACTAGATCGAACAATTCCCTACACACCTCAGTTAAACGGGAAAGCCGAGAGACTAAATGGAACCCTAATAGAAAACTCCCGGGCTCTTCTTACAGATTCAGAGCTGGACAAGGAAATGTAGGGAGAGGCCGCATATGTGTCAACATACCTTCTGAACACAAGTCCAACAATTACATTAGACGGAATTCCAGCAGGGATCTGGAATCAATGGAAAATAAATCTTAAAAACATAAAGGTGTTTGGATGCAACACGTTTGTCAAAGTCTTGGAACCGCAGAAGAAACTGGATGACAGAAGCAAGAAGTATATTCTGGTAGGATATGCACCAAACGGCTATAGACTTTGGGATTCAAGAAGAAGGAAAATAATCATAGTAAGAGACATCAAAGGACAATGTTAAGCCGCAGAGGGGATTAGTGACCCACGAGCCTACAGCGTATGCTATACACCGTTGGAAAGATCTCATTAAGACGAATCGATTGTTATCATTTTTAATTTCCAAATCAGATGGGATCACCTCGAAAAATGGCCTCAAAGTTCGAGATTTTGCGGTATTGAACAAAAGAAACCAGTATTAAAATCCCACCCGGCTCGACGGACCTCAGGTAGGCACTTGAGGAAAAACCGAGGGATTTAAGCGATACTCTAGCAGGTTGGGCGGCAAATGTGCCTCACGATCTTCATTTCAGGGCCGTGTTAGCCCCGCGTTTGCCGCATAGGCCCCTTTCCTAATGCCCGGCACGAAATCGCCAATGGATCAGTTGTTTTTCATGAACATATTATGTTCATGATAGACGATTTGCAGGTATGAGTTTGGAAGTGTGGAGGTTACAAGGAAAGTTCGGCAACTCAAAAATATGAAACTTTGCAGAAATGTAGCTCAAGTGATGCTAATAACACAACTGTTCTTTGATTCGGCAATAAAACGGTCCTAAGAGTGATAACACTCCCTCAAACAAAATTGTGAGTTTTCGTATTATTTTTGTGGGGTGTTATTGTTGGAGCGGCGTGCGTCCTGCGCGACGCTTTTAGAATATTCCGTTGCTAGGCGTGTGGCGTGTGTTTGGAGGATCCGCAAGCGTTCCTGAGGTTTCGCGAATCTTCTGGACGCGTCTGAAAGCCGCGACAAAAGCGAATCGTGGCCGACGGTATAAGAGGATTTTTCAATATTATATTTCTCTCATTTCCAAGCAGTGTTCATTTACTGTCCTAAACTCTCCTATCAAATCCCACAAATCTGGGGGCTCGTCCGGGATTGATAGAGTCTAACCTGGACAGTACTTGCGGGTGCGCCTGAAGACGTGATCGGAAGTTCCGATGAGCGTGAAAGAACTAAAAGTCGTAAAATTAATAGAACAATTAAAAGCGTTGGATCTGCAAACGAGTGGGTGGCGATTGGAATTGTTAGCGTGGCTAATAGAAGCCATTGGTGATACGCGAGTTGTTACTAACCAAAGTGACACGCAAATCGTCGTAGACGAGTGTGATACGCGAGTTGTTACTAACCAGACTGGCGCGCATAGTGTAGCTAACGAGAGTGACGCGCAAATTGCTGCTAGCGAAGGGGAAGTTCTCGCCATGGATGACTAACATGAAGCCACGGACACCCAGAGGGAAGTAGCCCTTCTTAAAAGAGAAAAGGAAGTGGCCGAGCACGTCAATCCAATCAACGCCAAGATGGAAACGATGGGAATCGAAACGGCGCCACAGTCAAGTCAAGCCGTGCCAGCCAACCAGCGTCGCCGGGGAATCGGTTGTCGACGCTGACCAGGAATTACAATGAAATCAACGCCAACCATATAGAGAGTGTAAATATACCTTTTAGAGAAGAGGAACTTCAAAATATTTTTGACAAATGTAAAAACACCAGCCCGGGCCCAGACGGAATCCCCAATACGCTCTTGGTAAACCTCCCCAGCAGTAGGCAACAGTACCTTATAAAACTCTACAACTGCATATGGGAAAACGATGCCTTCCCAGAATCCTGGAAGTACGCGACTGTAATTCCGATCGTTAAACCTGGAAAAAATCCAACAATTCCGTACAACTACCGACTGATATCGCTAACGAATAACCTATGTAAAATAATGGAAAGGCTCATCAACAACAGTCTCCGCAGGATTCTTGAAGTAAATAACACGTTCTCTCCGCAGCAAAGTAGCTTCAGACATTTCCACTAGGGCTGTTCGAGTACTCGGAAAAAGCGAGCCGAGCCAGACTCGGCTCGAAAAACCGGACCGAGCCGAGTACTCGAAACAACCAAGTAGCTCGAATAGAACCGAGCAACTCGAATTTTTTCGAGCAACTCGAATTTTTTCGAGGAACTCGAATAGAACCGAGAACTCGATTTTTTTCGAGCGGCTCGAAGTAAACCGAGCGGGCCGAAAGTACCTAGTGGGCCGAAAGTACCGAACAATCCGGTGTGACGAGTAGTTTGAAGTTTGAATGATTCGAATATTTTAGAATATGTTTATATACTGGATAATGATTCGTAATTATTATTATTATTATTTAGGTCTAGAGGACCGAGGATTAATTATTTTGACTTTATTAAGAAAGTAAGATACGAGTAAAGGCGAGGCCGCAGTAATAATGTGAGTAATTAAAATGTAAATTGTAAATGAAAATATTCTCTAACTATTGAAAATAATTTTGCGCGTATGTATGATTTATTAATATTTCTTCTTGCGTTTTCCTTTATTTTTCTTTCTTTTTTGCCTTCTCCGTGTGGGCTATGTTTCTGCCGAGTCACTGTTAACAAAGGCTATTACCTGTTAATGAAAAATGAATAAGTATAAATAAATCAAGAATTCAAAGAGTCAAAATTGCGATTATGGGTTTTTCCATGTGTGTCTAGATGAAATTTGAATGTTTGCAAAATAGAAATGAAAATGAATTTTTCACAGCTGGAAAAACTTTAAAACTGCTGTGCTGTAAAATCAGGAAAACTGGACATATCAGGTTTTGCCATCTTACCATGGAAATGTTTAAAGCATACCGATCTCGCATAATTCATTTCTCCAATTTTAATTTCTTTATCCAATTAATGTAAGATAACATTACCAATCTGTTTGGAGGAGGATGGGAAATGGTTGTGAAATAGCGTATGAAACCAGGAGAAATGAAATAAATAATATATTTATATATAACATATAATATAAACATATAAATTGTTGTTTGCGTTTAAACAGTTTAATTACACGCTGTGGTATATTACGCACATTTATTATAAACATACTACATACACGACATGTACATTTTAATTACTCACATTATTACTGCGGCCTCGCCTTTACTCGTATCTTACTTTCTTAATAAGGAAGAACTTGCTCTTGTTCGGGACGAGATGCTTGCAGATAATAGAATGGACCTTATGGATATGAGGTCTGAGATCAGTTCTCTGTCTGAGCGGGTCAGGGTACTCGAAGATAGACCTCCTATCTCCTCTGGGCAGAACTCTGCCCCCTCTGCCCAGGACATCTTAGAGGAGTTACATGACAGGCAGGTGAGGGCCAAAAATATTATAATATTTGGCCTTCCGGAGCCTCAAGAACCAACCTCGGAGCTCGCTAGAGTGGCAGACGTGGCAAGCGCACGTGCTATACTGGGTGAAATTATTCTCCAGGATACACAAGTCCCGGTCACCTATCGTATAGGGAAACCGAGGACCGAATCCATTAGACCACTGTGTGTGCGTCTGGGCTCGGCAGCAGATGTTAAGGCTGTCCTCAAGAACAAACAGTTCTCTGCCAGCTGTTGAGGTGACAGGTTGCCTTGTTATTGTTCCGCGAGCGTGTAACGTTCATGTGTTTGCCTCAGTGACTCGTGAAATTTCTAGTTGTGGATTTTAATTTGGTATCTTTATCGGCTGCCGGTCCTATCAGGTTTAGTGCACCGCCTTGTGCTGAGGGCAGAGTGTGAGAATTGACTTATTTAAGTTAAACCAGCTTCTCAGCGTCACGTGTTCTCTGATTTCTCTCTGTGTCAATTTATACCTTGGATTGTGGACATTTTATCAGCATGTCGCCTGTGGCTAAAAAATGTGGCGGCTGTGGTGCTGCTGTAGTGAAGCCGGTCACTTGTGGTGATTGTGGGAAGATAAGCCACGCGGGTTCTACTTGCCTCGCTCGTACGGGGCATCCGTGGTTTAACGGTAGACTTTTGAACTGTCGTGATGTGTCCCTCACACCGCATGTTATTGTGGATCCGAACGTTACCCAGCCGGCACCATCGCAGTCGTCCTCTCCATCCAAGGATGATCTTATGGAATTTTTTAAAGCGGAGTTTGCTTTAGTCCGTCAGGAGCTATGTTCCTTTTTTAAAGCAGAGCTCTTTGATATTAGGAGCAGCGTTGAGACTTTATCGGAACGTGTCCGTGTCTTGGAGACCAACGGGATGTTAATGTCTGGCCAGTCGACGTCCGACTCCCCGGTCCATGATCCGGACGAGTTAATTGGTGAAATCACCGATAGGCAGGTTAGAGCGAGCAACCTCATTATATTTGGATTACCGGAGCCGGTAAATCCTTCTGGGGGAGACTCTGTAGCTGCCGACTGCGTTGAAGCGAAGGCCATTCTTAGCGCAATCTACCCGGAGGTAACGGAGGTGCGGAGAGCCCATCGTCTAAGGAAACCTAAAGGATCAGCAAGCAGACCCTTATGTGTTCGCCTAGATTCGCCTGAATCAGCCAAACAGATTCTTCGGAATAAGCACCGCTATAAGGGGCCGTGTAAAATCACGGAGGACAGGACGTTGTGGCAAAGACAATCCCTTGATCGGTTGAGGGGGAAGCTGCGGAATCTCCACGAGAACGGAGAGAAGAACATGACCATCCGGTACATTAATGGAGCCCCCAAGATTGTTCCTTCCAGGCAACACCGTGACCCTGAGCCAAAAAACCCCTGAAGAACCCTTTGGTTTATTACCAGAATGTTCGTGGCCTGCGCACTAAACTAGCCTCGTTATCAAACGCCTTGCTTGCTTCCGCTGTAACTTATGATATTATAATCTTTGTCGAGACCTGGTTGAACTCCTCAATATCCTCGCTTGAGCTCGGGTTGGACAATTATAGTGTGTTCAGGTGTGATAGATCCCGTAACACGAGCTGCCTCTCCAGAGGTGGAGGAGTTCTCATAGCGGTCAGAAACACGTTACAGTGCAGTCAAATCAGTCTTAACTGTGATATGCTGGAGCAGGTTATTGTTCGGGTTCATCTTGGTAGGAATAGATACTTGTTGATGTGCGCTATTTACCTCCCGCTTCGTCATTACCGTCCCTGTATGCTAAGCACGTGGATTGTCTTATTGACTTATATAATACGTACAGTGAAGATACTTTTTCTATTTTCGGGGACTATAATCTTCCGCATGCAATTTGGTTTAATGATAATGGTTTATCGTGTTTTAAGAAGTCGGGGGTCCGGTCCTCGGAATCTATGGCTATAGATCTTTTGCTGGGAGGCTGTAACTATTGTAATCTTGCGCAAGTTAACAATATTTTTAATAAGCTCGATTGTATGCTCGATCTCATCTTTGTCAGCGCTTCTGATGTATTGGTTGATCTTGTCATCGATGACTTAATTGTACCCGACGCGTACCACCCACCGCTTTATATTTGTTACACCGCATTGTTCTCCTCACCTGATATTTCAGGTGATGTCATAGAATATTATGATTATAAGCGTGGTGATTACCGCGGTGTGTTAACCTACTTGAACAGTGTCGATTGGGATTCGGAGATTGGAGGGTCCGACCTGGAAGTTGCCGTTGAAAGACTATATGATTATATGAGATATGCCATTAGTGTTTTTGTGCCTGTTCGAACTGTAATGCGTTCTGCATATCCGCGGTGGTTCTCACCAAGCCTTAAACTGATTCGTGAGAAGAAGCAAGCGCATAAGGTGTATAAGAAATCGAATGCGTTGTGCGATTACTTTGACTTTTCCTCCCTTAGGTCATTGTGTAAACAAGCTATGGGTGATGATTACCGGGCGTACATTGACCGTGTTGAGGACTCTGTATCAGCTAATGTAAAGAGCTTCTGGAACCATGTTAATACTAAGCGTGGTTGTCCTGGTGTCCCCAGAAATACGCACCTTGACCTTGTTACTGCGTCGACGTACTCAGCGAGTGCTGACTTGTTTGCATCTTTCTTTGGGTCTGTATATGTCACGGCGCCCGCTAGGGCGCATGCATTAAATTTGCCATCGACATCGGCCTGTGATGTAAATATACACGAGCTGAGCATTTCGATCGGTGAGATCTATTCTAAGCTTAATTCGCTTGACGTTAGGAAAGGTCCGGGATATGACGGGATTCCACCTCTCTTTCTTAAAGAGTGTAGTTTTATCCTTGCGAGGCCTCTCTGGCATATTTTTAATTCTTCGCTACGTAGTGGGTGTTTTCCAGAACTCTGGAAGACCAATATTGTCACCCCAGTTTTTAAGGCAGGAGACCGCACTGATGTTAGAAATTATAGGCCTATTTGTAAACTCTCGACCCTGCCGAAGTTGTTTGAAGAGATTTTAACTGACAAACTAACGCCGTCATTAGTCAAATTTATCTGCGATGAACAACATGGTTTTGTCCCGAATCGATCAACCATAACCAATCTTGCAGTGTATCACAGGGCGGTCTCAGATGCACTTGATCAAGGTCTGCAGGTTGATACCGTTTACACGGACTTTAGAAAAGCATTTGACTCGGTGGATCACCAGATCCTGGTTGGGAAATTGGCCGCATACGGTTTCTGTGGTCCGTTCCTGGCCTGGATTAGAAGCTACCTAACTGGGCGATCTCAGGTCATCAGGGTGGAAAACTATCTGTCTACTCCTGTCTCAGTCAGATCTGGAGTGCCCCAGGGGTCGCATCTAGGCCCTCTACTTTTTATATTTTTTATCAACGACCTTACGGAGGTATTTAGGCATAGTAGATTTTTAATGTATGCTGATGATTTAAAAATCTTCCGTACCATTGGGAATCAACGGGATGTAGACCTACTGCAGGATGACCTTTGTATGTTTGAGCGGTGGTGTATCTCCAATTGTATGGGATTGAACATTGCTAAGTGTGTCCTTGTTAGGGCTTATAGGACCGGAGGTGGTATAACTTCTTCTTATACACTAGGTGATGCTCCCCTAGTAGAAGTAGCTGATGTTAAGGACCTTGGCGTGACGATTTCTGCAGGCCTAGACTTCCGCAAGCATTATTTGAACATTTCGTGTAATGCTATGCGAATCCTTGGTTTTGTAGCTAGATACGCGAAACATTTCAGTAGGGTTAAGTCGTGGAAGCTTTTGTATGTTGCTCTCGTAAGGCCACTGCTTGAATATGCTTCTGTCATCTGGAATCCCAAACATAAGCACTATATCAGCTTGATCGAGAGGGTGCAGCATAAGTTCTTGAGAATTGCCTCTAGGGCATTGGGTATGCCGATGCATTTTAGTGACCATGACTATGGCCCGGCCTTACGACTACTCGGTATTGCCACCCTTAGCGAAAGGAGACAGTCCGCGGACCTAATTTTCCTTTATAAGGTCATACACGGTCATGTGAATTGTACAGAGCTTGTTGCGGCACTGCGATTTCGTGCTCCTGAACGAGCTTTGCGACCAAGGCCACTTTTTGTGAGTAGTGAACCAGCTTACCGGAATTACACGTCTGATCCCTTAAGTAGAGCCATGAGTTGCGCTAACCAATGTTTCCCAGACATTGATTTGTTTTGTGTTTCCCTCAGTGGCCTCCGATTACTTTTGTATGAGCGTTCTGTTTAGTATAGGTCACTTTACGTGATACGTTATTATTAAGTACTCACAGCGATTAGTTATTAACTTTGTTACTCAACTTTAATTTTAATTATTTGTAATGCTTACATGTATATTTTGCTTCTTGCTATGAATCTTCAGCTTCCAAAGGGTTTTACCCGTTAACAAGAATAATAATAATAATAATAATAATAATAATAATAATAATAATAATAATAATAATAATAATAATAATAATAATAATAATAACATCGTTATAAGGGGCCGTTCAGAATAACCGAAGATAAGACAAAACTGGAACGAGAGACCTTGATGCAGTTAAGGACGAAGCTGCGTGAATTGCATGAGCAAGGAGAGGCGCATATGACCATCCGGTACATTCATGGAACACCGAGGATCGTGCCGAACAACCACCGTCGGGATGCCACCCAAAAAAACTGAAATGGAACCCTTTAGTGTACTTCCAAAATGTCCGTGGTTTGCGTACTAAATTGGATACCTTGTGCAATTCCCTACTCTCTTCTGCTGTCTCTTATGATGTAATTATTCTTGTCGAGACCTGGCTTAATTCTGCTATTTCCTCTGTGGAACTTGGTTTGAGTAACTACACTGTCTTCAGGTGTGATAGATCCCCAGCTACTAGTCGTAATATGAGAGGCGGTGGTGTCCTCATCGCCGTAAAGAAATCGATACCAGCGTGTCCTATTATTGTTAGTTGTTCCGATATTGAACAGCTTTTTGTCAGAGTCTGCCTTCACGTTAATAATTACTTAATACTAGGCGCTACATATATACCGCCAGCGTCACAAGCAGCAATTTATTCCAGTCATGTTGACACTATAACGGAAGTGTACTATAAATATAGTGATGATAGCTTTGCGTTGTTCGGCGATTACAATTTACCGCATGCTGTTTGGTATAACGACTCAGGTTTAGCTTGTTTTAGAAAGCCGGGGTTATCGACAAACGAGTCGGACGCTATTGATCTTCTGTTGGGCTGTGCCGGGTTCTGTAATCTATCTCAAGTTAACACCGTATTCAACGACTCCGATTGTATGCTTGACCTCATCTTTGTAACTAACCCCAATGTAACAGCTGATCGTGTTATCGACGCTTTAATTAGACCAGACGCCTACCACCCACCACTGTATATGCGGTGTATTGAATTAGCTATAAATGATGTAAGTGCGAGTGAAAATTTTGATTTTAAGGACTTTAAGCGTGGCGACTATCGGGGAATGGTGGGATACTTTAATTCGGTTGATTGGGACGAGGTGACTGGCAAAGTCGACCCGGATATAGCCCTTGACGCTTGTATGACCATATCAATTGGGCAATCAGTGCCTTCATTCCGGTAAGGACTGTAGTGCGCTCTACGTTTCCGCACTGGTTCTCCCTAAGACTAAGGGCCCTTATAAGACAGAAGAAGAGGGCGCTTTCAAGCGTTCAAGTGCACAGTGTGATTATCTGAACTTTTCCCATCTCCGATCGCAGTGTAAATCTGTCTTATTGCGTGATCATAGATCTTATATTGATGATGTTGAGAGGGCGGTCATTGACAATGTATCGAGTTTTTGGAAGTTTGTTAACTCAAAACGTGGTAGGCATACTATTCCCGGAAAGGTACATCTTGATCAGCTGTCGGCCTCGACCCAGGGATCAGCTGCTGACCTCTTTGCGAAATTTTTTGGCTCTGTTTATGTTTCTCCGTCCGTTATGGCGCCTGCCGTAAATCCTTCTCTATCCTCTGGCAGTAATGTCAATATTCATGGGCTATCCGTTCCTATAGGGGACATATACACCAAGCTGGAATCGCTGAATATTGTCAAGGGCCCTGGCTTTGACGGCATTCCGCCGTTATTGTTAAGGAATAGTAGTTTCATACTGTCAAGGCCCCTTTGGCATATCTTTAATTCCTCCCTCTCAAAGGGTATTTTTCCCAAAGCCTGGAAATCAAGCATAGTCACGCCGGTATTTAAGGCAGGTGACCATACCGATGTTAAGAACTATAGACCGGTCTGTAAATTATCTGTTCTTCCTAAGATGTTTGAGGAACTAGTTACGGAGTACCTAACGCCTTGTCTAACGAAGGTCATATGCGACGAGCAGCACGGATTTGTTCCCGGCCGTTCGACGGTAACTAATCTGGCGGTATACCACTGTCTCGTCTCAGCGGCACTCGATGATAGATCGCAGGTCGATACCATGTACACGGATTTTCGTAAAGCCTTTGATACGGTGGACCACGGTATCCTGCTGCGGAAATTAGCATTGATCGGGATCGGTGGACCGCTCCTGTCGTGGATCCATAGCTACCTGAAGGGCCGAATACAGGTCATTAGGGTTGGTGACCAGTTATCGACTCCGATCAATGTGAGCTCCGGAGTCCCTCAGGGATCGCATCTTGGTCCCCTCCTCTTCCTCCTTTTCATAAATGATCTCAAAGATGTATTCCGAAATAGTAAATTCCTTATGTATGCGGACGATTTAAAGATTTTCCGTCCTATTCGCTGTGCTCTGGACGGAGTGAAGTTGCAGGATGACCTCTGTAGGTTCGAGCAGTGGTATGCCGCCAATATGATGCAACTAAACACAGCGAAATGTGTTGTGATGAGGACGTATAGAACCGTAAATTCCATTCTATCGACCTATACTCTATGTGGTAACCCCTTGACTGAGGTGGATGAAATAAAGGATCTTGGCGTGACTTTTGTGTCTGGGCTTGATTTCCGGAAGCACTACCGGATTATCACGTGTAAGGCGATGAAAACCTTAGGGTTTATTGCCCGATTCGCTAAACATTTCAGGCGGATCAAGTCGCTTAGATTGCTTTACATTGCACTTGTTCGTCCACATGTAGAGTATGCGTCGGTAATCTGGAGCCCGAGGCATAATGTATATATCAGCTTACTCGAAAGGGTACAACATAAGTTCTGTCGGCTAGTAATGAGAGCTACTGGTAGCCCGATGCGGTTTTCTGACCATGACTATGGTCCAGCCTTACAGAAGCTAGGGCTCACTAGAGCTGTTCAAGTACCCGGAAAAAGCAAGCCGAGCCTAACTCGGCTTGAACGACCGAGCCGAGCCTAACTCGGCTTGAACGACCGAGCCGAGCCGAGTACCCGAATGAACCGAGCGGCTTGAAAAAACCGAGCGGCTCGGATAGAACCAAGTAACTTGAATTTTTCAAGCGGCCCGAATGAAGCGGGCGGCTCGAACAGAACCAAGCGGATTGAATTATTTCAAGCGGGTCGAAAGAACCAAGCGGCCCGAAAGAACCGAGGCGGCTCGAAAGAACCGAGCGGGCCGAAGGAACTGAGGCGGCCCGAATGTATGTCTGCACATTGTACGTCGAGCAGATAGGTTAGGAGATAGGTTATGTATACCTAACCCAATTATAATATAGACTGCGGAAGTTTATGTAAATGCATGTTTTTATTGGAATGACTTAAACAAGCGGGACTTTGACAGAACTATGTTTCATCATTACGAGGATGTTAAAAATATACTTTCGATTTTATACATTTTGCATATTCTGGATATACGTTGCACATTCTGCATATTTTTCATATTTTTTGCAGATACGGAATTTGTTTACAAATTAGCTTGGTGAACCACGCCATTCAAATTTAATAGTTTCATATGTTAAAAAGTTTAATAGTGTAATAGTTACATATATATTCAAATGTTTAATAATTCAATAGTAGGTACAACGGCTTGATACGTATAATATATAATTATTACAGTACAATTATTAGTATACTACAGTTTGATAAAAGAGGTTAAATATATCCCCCCCCCCCCCCCCCCGCCCCCCGTTACCCTTTTCAGCATATTTGCATATTCGCGGCATATCATACTTGCATAAACTTCCGCAGGCTAGGTATAAATAAATAAATAGACGAATAATTTTTGAACAAGCAATATAAATAGACACACAATTTAATTTTTTTATTTAATTAATGTAAGAACTTCTTACATTATATTTAACCTCTTTTATCAAACTGTAGTATACTAATAATTGTACTGTAATAATTATATATTATACGTATCAAGCCGTTGTACCTACTATTGAATTATTAAACTTTTGAATATATATGTAACTATTACACTATTAAACTTTTTAACATATGAAACTATTAAATTTGAATGGCGTGGTTCACCAAGCTAATTTGTAAACAAATTCCGTATCTGCAAAAAATATGAAAATTATGCAGAATGTGCAACGTATATCCAGAATATGCAAAATGTATAAAATCGAAAGTATATTTTTAACATCCTCGTAATGATGAAACATAGTTCTGTCAAAGTCCCGCTTGTTTAAGTCATTCCAATAAAAACATGCATTTACATAAACTTCCGCAGTCTATATTATAATTGGGTTAGGTATACATAACCTATCTCCTAACCTATCTGCTCGACGTACAATGTACAGACATACATTTGGGCCGCCTCAGTTCCTTCGGCCCGCTCGATTCTTTCGAGCCGCCTCGGTTCTTTCGGGCCGCTCGGTTCTTTCGGGCCGCTCGGTTCTTTCGGCCCGCTTGAAATAATTCAATCCGCTTGGTTCTGTTCGAGCCGCCCGCTTCATTCGGGCCGCTTGAAAAATTCAAGTTACTTGGTTCTATCCGAGCCGCTCGGTTTTTTCAAACCGCTCGGTTCATTCGGGTACTCGGCTCGGCTCGGAAACCGGGTTTCAGCTTGGTTCGGATTTCAAGCTACCCGAATATTCAAGTACTTGAACAGCCCTAGGGCTCACCACCCTTAGCGACCGTCGAATCTGTTCTGACCTCTCGTTCTTTTACAAATTAATTCGCGGTCAGACTAACTGTCAGGAGTTAGTGTCCCTGATATGTTTTCATGCCCCGCAACGTTCATTGCGTCTAAGGCCCCTTTTCGAATCGAGAGTCCCGGACTACAGACATTGCACTGTTGATCCGTTAAACCGCGCTATGGATGAGGCCAACCGTTACATAGCTGATATTGACCTGTTCTCGATCGCGTTCGATTCGTTCCAGCGAACATTATTAACTCAAGTCCGAATTTAATTTAATTTATCACGATCAATGTATCGCTAATTATGTCCGTTGTTGCAGCGTAATCAAGTAATCGCCTTCTGATTGTTTGTCTAGTTTTTTCTTCTCTTTGTATTTTATTTTATTTTATTTTATGTTATTTTATTGTATTTTATTTTTACTTTATGTTATTGTATTGTAAATACTGCGCATATCTGTTTCATATGATGTATCCTAAAGGGTTTTCCCGTTGGTAATAATAATAACAATAATAATAATAATAATAATAATAATAATAAAGTCAAAATAATTAATCCTCGGTCCTCTAGACCTAAATAATAATAATAATAATTACGAATCATTATCCAGTATATAAACATATTCTAAAATATTCGAACCATTCAAACTTCAAACTACTCGTCACACCGGATTGTTCGGTACTTTCGGCCCACTAGGTACTTTCGGCCCGCTCGGTTCTTTCGGCCCACTCGGTTCTTTCGGCCCGCTCGGTTTACTTCGAGCCGCTCGAAAAAATTCGAGTTCTCGGTTCTATTCGAGTTCTCGGTTCTATACGAGTTGCTCGAAAAAAATCGAGTTGCTCGAAAAAATTCGAGTTGCTCGAACAAAATCGAGTTGCTCGAAAAAATTCGAGTTGCTCGGAAAAATTCGAGTTGCTCGAAAAAATTCGAGTTGCTCGGTTCTATTCGAGCTACTCGGTTGTTTCGAGTACTCGGCTCGGTCCGATTTTTCGAGTCTCGGCTCGGTCCGAATTTCAAGCTACTCGAATATTCGAGTACTCGAACAGCCCTAATTTCCACTCCACGATATACCAACTGATCAACATAGAATCCATCATATGCGACGGCTTTATTAATGAACAGCATACAGTAATGGTAGCCTTAGACATCGAAAAGGCCTACGACAAAGATTAATATCAAGAGACTGGGATTCCGAGGACACATACTACACTTAATAGAAAACTTCCTAAAAACCCGATGTATGAGAGTACGAGCCAACAACATCTTGCCCGAAACTGTAGAAATTCAAAATGGAGTCCCTCAAGGATCAGTCTTAAGTGTTACCTTCTTCTTAATTGCAATCAACGAAGTCATGTCCCATATATCCCCACCAGTTAAAGCCTTTCTATACGCTGACGATCTAACCATCCTTTGCAAAGGGAAGAAACTCGAAACAACACGGAAGATCCTACAAAATATTCTATCTAAACTACACAAATGAGCTAACTCCTTAGGATTCAAATTCTCACAAACCAATTTTGAAGTTGTAGCCTTTAGCAAACAGGGAAAATTTGGTAACGTAAAACTCTATTTAGGTAATTCGGAATTGAAACAATCGAGCTCTGTCAAAATCTTAGGTGTAAGTCTGTGACCAAAAGTTCACATGGAACAGCCATATTACAAATCTAAAAAAGGATTGTATTTCCCGTTTAAACATTTTAAAAGTAATAGCATCCACCAATTGGGGAGCGGACCAAAAAACTCTTATGAACACATATAAAACGCTTATCAGATCCAAACTAGACTATGGTGCAATGATCTATGGCTCTGCAAGTAAATATGTACTAAAAAAAACTGGACCCAATTCAACATTCGGCACTCCGAATAATTGTACCAGCCTCAGATTGTACTACCAAGCAAGCCTGTCTATCTTAATACGTTCTCAAATCGGTTCCACGAGAAATACTCCCAGCGCCATAACTCCCCAAAGCCATTTCACTACAGAATCCGCAATATAGAACAGGAATTAGATATCAACCTTACCCATACAAATTGTAGAAGACTACCAAAGCTACCATCGTGGTCAATACCACATATTGAAATTGACATGACACTTCTGGAATACCCAAATGCCGACACGAGTGTTGAAGTTTTGACGACCTTAGCTAAAGAACTATTCAACAAATACCAGGAATATACTCCCATTTACACCGACGGATCGAAAAACCAACAAGATACTGGATATGCAGTGATCTCCCCTCAATCTACAACGAAAATAAAACTCTCAGAGGCAGCTACAGTATACACGGCAGAACTTATGGCCATAAAGCACGCATTAAACATCGCCGAGGAGGAGTGCTACCAACAGATAGCAATACTCTCAGACTCGAAAAGTGCAATATCATCTGTCAACAACAAAACCACTACTACAAACAACACCATCTTGCAAATTTTAGAAACCCACGCTGAGCTAACAAAAAAAGGAAAAAGGATACGACTAATTTTAATCCCCTCACATACCGGAATTCCTGGAAACGAAGAAGCGTATGAAGCAGCAAAAGAGGCCATCACCGACCCGTCCTCAAAGCTATACGCAAACAGTCACTTTGAAGACCTTATAAATCCTATCAGAAGGAAGCTGACGATGAAGTGGGAGTTGGAGTGGAACAACTCGGCACCCTTGCACATCAAAAACCTCACGGACAGCTCCACTATACCAACTAAAGATATTAGAAACATAACGAGAAGGGAACAACCCGCCACCAATCTGCTCTGACTGTAATTCTGCAATTACAGCGGAACATCTACTACTGTACTGTGACAAATACAGAATGTACCGCGACCGCCATAAGATCACTCCACCTCTGAAAGACAACTTCAGCAAAGATAAGTTAGACCACCTTGTGAAATTCTTGAAGGAATCTAAATTGATGAACAAAATCGTATAACACAATATGATAGCACAACCGAAACAACTGTAAATAGTTGCCGTTAATAACCAAGTAGTTGATGCGACGGTAAACCAATATTTAAAAAAAAAGGACGTATAGCGAGAAACTGTAGGGGATCCAATGTAAAAGTAAATTGGAAATATTGTACGTCCGCTCCACGTAAGCATAAAGATACATGTTTATTAGAGGTAAATAATGCACAATTGGGTGCTCATTGGCTGATAGATAGCGGTGCGACCCACCACATATGTAAATACAGATACTGGTTCAACGATTATAAGCAAATTGCCAACGAGACAATCTATTCAGCTAATAATCACACCAAGAACGACCTAAAAGCAGTAAGAATTGGCGATATTAACGTACAAACTCGTGTAAACAATAATGTATTTAGTGTGACTCAGCAGAATGTTTACCATGTACCTAATATAAGATGGAATCTGCTATCAGTATCAGAATTAGAACGTAAGGGTTAAAGATTAATATTTGATAACGGAAAGGTAAAAATCGTTAACAAAAAGACTAAGATGGTAGTGGGGGAAGCGTTTAACAGGAATGGGTTGTATATTTTTAAAATGGAAGGTATTGAAAACAAGTTATGTCCAACTGAAACGCATATTGTAACTAACGACCAAATAAGCAAAAATCAGGTGTAGCACCAGAGGTTGGGGCACGTAAGCATGATAAATGTGAAAGCATTATGTAAGAAAAACTTAGTCCGAGGCCAAGAAAATATAAGTAATGTTTGGGTTAAATTTCAAGATAGTCACGGATTGCGAGGCCTTCCAAAAAACGGTGAAGAAACAGAACATATCGCCAAAAATGACACGTTTAAAGCATGCAGATGCTCTCAGCCGGTATCCTGTAATGATTATTATATCGATGATAGGTTAACGGCACTGATACAAAAGAAGATTATTTTGTGAAAAAGGACGTTCTAATGAAAAAAAATTGAAGAACGGGAAGTTCTGGTTCTTCCCACAAGTTTACAAACGGAGATAATTAGAAGAACCCACGAAAATGGACACTTTGGTGTTAGGAAAATGACAGAGGAACTGAAAAAAGATTATTATATACCAAGCTTGGAGGAAAAGGTGCAGAAGTTTATCAGCTGTTGTGTGTTATGTTTATTGGCTGAAAAGAAGAAAGAAAGAAAGAAAGCGAATTACGACCAATTCCCAAAGGAGATATAGGGTGACTGTACCTAATATCACCAGTGTTCCTAATATCGCCACTCGCTATATCTCGCAAAGTAAGCTCTAAAATTTATCGGTTATGCACTGAATTAGTACCTAAACATATGTAGGAAGACATACTGCAATTGCAGCACCATGTGATTAACAATTACAGAAAGGGAAGGATTTTAGAGAATCTTAATAGTGTAAAAATTTATTGGTGTTTGGGAATGCACAAGTTCCCAAAACCGCCACGCTCACGCTCACCGCAGCACCTCCTGGTTAGCGGAAGTCGCGACGGATTGACGAGCGTTCCGCCAATCAGCACCGATCGATCAGCCAATCAGCGCGCCTTATCGATGCTCCAGAGGAATCGATGCGACGCGCGGACGGAAGTCCTTTTTCTTTTCTCTCTCACCTTTGTTCTCGCGCTTAAAATGTAACGCTCGCGGATCCACAATCAAGCAACCAATGAGATCTCCCCACGTTGATCGATTCCAGAGAACGTTCGAGACGACGCCGTAACGGAAGTGAAATATTTCTTGTTCACGTAGTGTGTAGCGAAAGATGTGTCGCGTGCGATTTCTGTTTTTCTTGCTCACCTCGTGAGTTCTCAATGCTCAGTCTCATCAGCTCGTGCATTTTCTTTCTCTTAATGCAACCGTGTGTTCAACACAAGTACTCGAGCCAAGTCTCATGCTTGAATTGATTGTGGAAGCCGCGGGTGATGTGTGCGCGGTAATGCACGTGCATTGTATTGTTCATCGGCATTAAATCTCTTACATCGCGAAACACATGAGCTCATCGTGCGTGTTCAGCTGCTCAAGCTCATTGTAGTGCTCAGTTTTAATAAATCGACGCATTTCACTTTTAATCGCTGTGATTGTGTGGGCACCTTTTCACCGTCGACCTTAACCTCAAACTCCTACCAGCGCCCAATAAACTATTTCTCAGACAATTGCACTATCACAATTTTACATCACATTCGGAGAAGGTAAGTCTAATAATTCAGTGAATGCAAGAATATCTACTAAAAATACCTAATTAATGATGTACTTAAGAAATGAAATCGATTCAAATATTTTTCGTAATGAAAATAGCGCTTTTCTTTTAGCAGTCTGCGTGTTCTCAATACCGCCTACCGGAGAACAATGGTTTCGATGTAATGTTTGTTACAGGCGAGGTCACGAAATGTGCGAAGCAACCGAAATAAACTTTATTTGTCCAATATATATATCGGAACGTAAAATATAAAATATTTTAAAAATCTATATTTTTAATTTTCTATATTATTCTAATAAAAATAAAATCAAAGATGGATAAAAAACGTTTATAGAGCAAGAAATAATAAAAGCACATGTGAAAATGATGTTAAAAACTCATATATACATGAATTAATCAATATTTCTTGAGTAGGCGATATTAGGTACACTTTTTTCTGGACCCGATTTGTGCATGTCTTAAGTTTTTTTAATCCTAATTAAAAATTTGTAGGTTTCAACGATTCTAACTTATGCTACATGAAAGATGAATAATTTTTCTTTACTTTGAAACGAACTGCATGCAAAAATATCAATTATTATTCAATTGGCAGCGATTTAACTTTTGCCTGGTGATATTAAGTACAGTCACCCTACCATTGACGACGTATCACCTGTATCATTTGGGTCCTATGACCGAGACTAACAAACTTTATAAATATTTATTAGTGGTAGTAGATTATTTCTCCAAATTTGTATGGTTGTACCCCACCAGAAGTACAGATACAAAAGAAGTGATAAACAAATTAACGTTGCAGCACCAGACTTTTGGAAATTCACAGCGTATAGTAACTGATAAGGGTGCAGCATTTACGTCTAAAGGATGCAGAGAATACTGTGCCTCGGAAAGAATCGAACATGTGTCGATAGTGACCGGAGTACCCAGAGGAAATGGGCAAGTTGAACGCATCAATTATCCCAATGTTAGCGAAATTGGCCATAGCTAATCTTAGAAAATGGTATCAGCACGTCAAGTGGGTTCAGCAAGGAATTAATAGTACGTTTCAGCCTAGCATCGCCATGACACCATTTGAAGTTTTAACTGGAACGAAATTACGACATAAGGAAGATTTAGAAATTATAAAACTTATTGAACAAGAAACAGTGGAATTATATCAAGAGGAACGAGATAATTTAAGGCGTTCAGCAAAACAAAATATCACGAAAATTCAGGACGAAAATCGACGCGAACATAATAAAAAATGTAAGGAAGCTCTCGTATATAAAGAGGGCGATCGTGTTGTAATAAAAAGGACAAAATTTAAACCAGGGTTAAAAATTAAGAAGCAATTTCTCGGACCGTATAAGGTATCACAAGTAAAACGTAATAATCGGTACGAGGTGATTCGCGTGGGAGGGGACGAAGGTCCCAAATAACTTCTACAGTTGTCGATTACATGAAACCGTATGATGGACTATCTTCAAGGGCTGAAGATATGTCAGGAATGGCCGAATGTGGGACTGCTGTAGTCTAAATGCGTGCGTGTGTGCGATAGGCATCGAGAGAGAGACAAATGCTCGATGCCTCTGCGGAAAGGATCGCGATAAGCGGAGAGAGAGAGAGGAGGGATGCGTGTTGCGTAGCGGACGAACGGGAGCAGGCAGTCGTAAAGCATGCGCCAGAGGTGCCACTTGATTGTATCATGCTTTGTATCATTCTTTGTTCTTTATTCTTATTAAATCATTCAATTATTTGTATACTTCTCGTTGAATTGATCCTATCTACTTCCACATGCCTTCAAAGTCAATAGGAGGGTCAAAATATTTTCTTACAATCACGGATGATTATTCGCGAAAAACCGTGGTTTATTACTTGAAAGGTAAAGGTGAGGTAGCAAGTTACATCCGTAAATATATAGCTAAAGTGGAGCGAGAAACAGATAGAAAGGTAAAGAGTATAAGAACGGACACTGGGCTGGAGTTTCGTAACCACGAACTGAAAGCATTGTTTAATGATTTAGGTATAAGACACAAACGAACGAATACATATACGCCTCAGATGAACGGGGTAGCCGAAAGAGTCAATTGAACGTTGTTCGACTTGGTGCGCGCGCTGTTGAGGTCAGTTGAATTTTCTAAAAATTCTGGGCGGAAGCATTGTTAACGACATGCTATATTAAAAATAGAGTGATACATTCGGCGGTTGATAATGGCGTTCCGGAAAGTGTTTGGACCGGAAAAGTACCAAGCGTAAGACATTTGAGAGCGTATGGACGTCTCGAATATATTTATCAAAAGAAACCGTAAAGTAGCAGGATTGATGATGAGGAGAGTATAGATGAAACATTAGATGAAACAATGGAGGAAACATTGGATGAGGCAGTGATCGAAAATGTATGTGTAAAATTAGATGATGATGAGAAGTACGAAGCAAATGAACCACAAGCAAACAATAAGCTAAAACCAGAGTCTAATGAACGCGAAAATAACGTAGGTAGTATGTAGTTCGTATAACTTGAGAGACACGTAGGCACGAAGGAGAGGTATGGCAGGTAAAACGAGACGCGGAAAAGTAGGAAGTAACACATCGGAAGGTTCATCATCAACAGCCATGAACAGCCTTATGACAGGACAGAATTAAGGATAAATTTACAGTATTACAGTATAATTACTAAACCAATTATACATCGCTTTGTAATCGCTTATTGCTATCGACCCCTGTTTCCGCGAAGAGCGGAGCGGATTCTCGGCGCTGACGCGACTCGGTGGGAAGTCGAGCAGGTGGAAAGAACGACACGTTCGTCGGACGAAACACCTTCTTTAATTACGTGGTCGTTGGTCCGTGACGAACGTCGTACACATACAAAAACTCCACGAACAAAGATGACGGCACACCAAGAACGTGAAAGCACGCGCGGGGGCGCAAGGCGAACGATCGCCAATGTCCGTAACAATGCGGGGCTCAAAACTGGGCGCAATATTTGGAACTAATCGCAAGGTGCGTGTCACGGATCGTGTCTCGGCGATGTTGTTCCGAGAACTAACTGTCGCCGGGCGACCGCGGCTCTAGCCCGTTAGCGGTCAAAACACTTCAAACGCGCCGCGACGGCTCAACAGCTGTGTTTATGCCACCGCAGGCGCGCGTTCAAATACGGCCGTTGCGCGCGGCCGCAACATTCCGCCCGCCTCGGACCCCAGTCGTGGGACCGATGATCGTGAAGGGCGCTCGCGCGGCGACCGCCCGCCGTGACACGATCAGAGCTGCGGAGGTGGCCCGAAGTGGCGGCGTACAGTGGTCGAGGCTCGTTACATAGGTCTCTTCACGTCGGAAGCAAGGCCTCGTCCGCCGCGGACGCAAACGGGAGGAGGGCGACGCGCTAGGTACTCGCGGGGGGCGTTCGGTCGGTGGGACCCGAAACAATCCATCCGAAGATGGTTTCCTGCGCGATTAGGGCCGGGGGGTTACCGCGACGAAACCCGGAGAGCAACAGGGCGCCGAAGTGGTCGGCCCCGACGATCAGGTCGACGGGTCGGCGGGTGGACAGCTCTGGATCAGCGAAGGTGAGTCCCTCAAATCGACCCGACAGCTTCGTGGTGGGCGTCCTGTCCGGAAGATACGAGGAGACCCTTGGGACGACCTTGGCGTGGATGGTGATCCCGGGGGCACCCTCCCTATCCGGGGACAGGGTGAGCTGCGTTTGAGCCCGTGACGTCCCCAACTTTCCATCCAGTGCTCCGGTCAGGTACGTCCGCATGGGCTGACGGCGCAGGCGGAGAGCCTTGACCACGGCTTCCGATACCAGGGACGTCTGCGCGCCCTGATCCAACAGCGCGCGGATGGTCATCATTTCGCCACCCGCCGACCGCGCGCGGACGATGGCGGTGGCAAGCAGCACGGACCCTCCAAGCGCGGCGTCGGGTGCTGCGGCCGCGTTGGGCGGCGCGGGCCTGACAACGTGCAGTGTCGGTCCCCCGTGCGGCCAGATGGAGGAGCGAGTGGTGCCGCTGCCCGCATCGCGAACACGAGGCTGTGACGAGGCAAGTCGGAGACAGATGGCCGGGCGCCAAACAATTAAGGCATAACCGCTCGCTGCGGGCGAAATCGCGGCGTTGCTCGGGCTGCATGGATCGAAAGACCGAGCAGCGGTACGCGGCGTGGCGCGCCCGGCACACCGGACAGTGCGCTTTGTTCAAGGGGCGCGGGGGTTCCTACACGGCGTGCGTGGTGCACACCCGAGCGGTCGAGGACGGCGGGTGCTCCGGCGCAGCGTCGCGAGCGCGCTTTGCGTCTTTTGCGGCTTGTGTGGCCTCCCGTGCGCGAATGCGCGACTCGAGGAACCGCTCCAGGTCGTCGTAGGAGGGGAGATCGGTACTCACACCGAGCGAGAGCTCCCACTCCTCCAAAACTTCTGACTCCAATTTCAGAGTCAGGATACCGATCACGATATCGTCCCAATGTTTGGTGGGGTAGCCGAGGTGCGCGAGGAGCGCGAGGGACCGGTTCGTCGTGTCGCGCACGCGCGTCAGCTCCGTGGCAGAATTGCTCGTCATCGGCGGCATCGATATGAGCGTGCGGAAATGGGCCGCGACCAGAGCTCGCTTGTTGTCAAACCGCCGGGACAAGGTCGCCCAGGCGGTGGCGAAATTTGACTCTGTCGTCGAAAAGTGGTCGATCACAGCGAGCGCCGGGCCCTCCACCGCCGTTTTCAAATATTGGAGCCGCTCGACGTCATCGAGGGCTGCGTCTTTAATTACGAGCGACGTGAAGAGATCGCGAAATGCCTGCCACTCCGAGTACTCACCCGTGAATCGCGGCAGGTTGAGGCGTGGGAGCCGAGCGCGGCTCTTCGTCGCTCCATGCATGGACGCTTCGGGGTCCGTGGCCGGCGCGGTCGCGGGTGGGTCGCGAAGTGTCCGGACGACCTCCAGGAGGAAGTCCATCGTTGTTCAGTATTCCTCCTCGGCGGCGGCGAACTCCTCGTTCGCCAGGTATGGACAGGCCTCGCGCTCGGGCTCGGGGATTTGGGCCTCCACTTCCAGGTGCAGTACCTGACACTGGGCCCAAGTCTCCTTCAGGGCGGAGATCCGCGCCTGGGCGTTGTCCACGGTGAATTTGGCTTGGCCCATCTTCTTAAAGTTGGCGAGTAGACGCTGAGCTGACAGCATCAGCGCCCGGATTTTCTTGATCAGGGCCGGCCAGGTGAGTCGGGGCTCCTCGGCTCCGCCAGCCATGGTGCTTGTCGTTCTGCTCGTCCTTCAGCGAGAATCCGGCTCGAAGGACCAAATGTTTCCGCGAAGAGCGGAGCGGATTCTCGGCGCTGACGCGACTCGGTGGGAAGTCGAGCAGGTGGAAAGAACGACACGTTCGTCGGACGAAACACCTTCTTTAATTACGTGGTCGCCGGTCCGTGACGAACGTCGTACACATACAAAAACTCCACAAACAAAGATGACGGCACACCAAGAACGTGAAAGCACGCGCGGGGGCGTAAGGCGAACGATCGCCAATGTCCGTAACAATGCGGGGCGCAAAACTGGGCGCAATATTTGGAACTAATCGCAAGGTGCGTGTCACGGATCGTGTCTCGGCGATGTTGTTCCGAGAACTAACTGTCGCCGGGCGAGCGCGGGTCTAGCCCGTTAGCGGTCAAAACACTTCAAACGCGCCGCGACGGCTCAACAGCTGTGTTTATGCCACCGCGGGCGCGCGTTCAAATACGGCCGTTGCGCGCGGCCGCAACAACCCCAATTACAATTGCAATTCCCTAAGATAACTGCGGAACAATTGCCATTACATTTACAATCATAATTGTGCAGCCTAATTACAATTGCAATTGTAATGTAATTAAGCAAAATGATTACAATTAAAATTACTTTTAGCAGTTTTACTAGTTCCAGTAATAAAATATAACTTTTTCAGAAAATGTATAATTCTTTATTGAAACAAGAAACACTGATTTTCTAAAAAAATGCTAGAAACACTAAATTCGTGCATTTTCGAAGGTGTTCATGTATCAAAATAACTGAGTAAGTAGGTATACGAAAACCTTCCTGCAAAATTATGCGTACTTACATAGCCTGGCGTAGGTCACAGCATTAGTTTACGCTTCTGTAACGTTCAACTGTCCGAGGACAACTGAGCGTCGACAGATTCCCGAGAGGAGAGCGGCGCCCCCTCGAGTGTAGGATAGGTGGGGTTCTATTTCTACGGTTAAGGAGTGAAATCCACGGCTTAACGTAACAATGACTGTTTATTCAAAAACACTTATTCTAATAATCATAACAACTAATTAATATTACTTACAGTCTACGATTATATATTCTATTTTTGGGTTTTCGTGGTTTTTTAGTATTAATAAGTATGTATGTTTGGGATTGGCCCAAACGGCCACAGGCCAAGCCGGCGCTGAGTCGCTGCCGATGCGGCGCGCGGTTTGAAATCACTAACGCGACCCGATCGCGGACTGCACGATCGCGGTGATGCGACCGGTCGGGCCATCTGTTGACGCGCACCTCAGCTAATTGGGCAGCTGTCTCACCTCATCGCCCGAACTGCTTTGTTTGGCCGGTGCGGTCCTCGTCCTACTCCGGGCGAACAGCTGTTCAGTGGGGGTGCTGACGTCAGAACTCGGCGAAACGGCCCGATCCATCACCGCGATCGATCTCTTCTTCCAAGAAACGTTGACGCGACTAGTGTGTTATTTTTCCCTCGCGTACTTGCGCTGCCCTGGAACGTTCCAGGATTTCTCTACTTCGAACTATTCGGATCACGCTCAATTATTAGCGTACTTTCGTGCCCTAGTTAGATAAATTCTACCACGTTAATTGTGTGTGTTAAATTAGAGCGACTTGTAATATATTGTGTAAACGTTTTGTAAATATACAGTGCTTGTGACCTTAGATTATACTTAACGACTATCTTATACGCTAAATTACGTCTAAACCTAAACCTAATTCTCGACCGTTCGGTCTTCCACGTGTCGAGTCCGTAACAATGTATGAATATATATATTAATAATGAACGTTACTACCGTTACCTTTTTTCTCACTGTTCATACAGTGTGGAAAAAATAATGTTTGAAGAAAATATATGGACACAGGGGGAATCGAACTCACGACCGCAACAACACCACGCCGACATCATACCGAACGCTCCACGGCGTATCTTTAAGTAGAGATTATTACCTCAGTCACCGTCCAACCGACTCGTACGCCGCACGCGTCTATCAGTGTGCGTTACGCAAAAGCATACGCAGTATAATTTTATAATTTTTAACTTTCCTTGATAAAGGTCTAAAACATTGACCGAAACGTCGGAAACTGATTCTTTTATAGTTGCAAATTAGCTTTTGTTCTTTTAAATGACCGAAACTGTGCGCCGATACCATATATTATAATTTTAAAAATTCTTACGGTCGATATTTTAACTTTATTAACTTTATTATGGCTTTTATGTTTTACACGAGCGCTATGAAATGTTTAATAATTTACATGTAAATATCTCTATTATTAAGGCCCATTGGCAGCACCGCTCGGACACGTATTTACTTATTTTCGACATAGATCCATCGTGCCAAGGCTCATCAAAATCGATGTCTATCACTTGGTGTCTTCCCATTGTAAGTCTGCTGCTAGAAAGTCGCTGCCGTTTCCGGGGCGAGCACACTTCTGTTGGCAGAGCTTTCGAATGACCCGCCTAGCTGCGTGCGCCTGCTTTTATACTCGAAAATTAGTAGGTTGGCGCATGCGCAGTGAGTCATTATTTGTTATTTTGTGTTTCTTTCACTCATTATACAATATTATGTTTTGCGATTTCATCATCACTTATAATTAATTATTCTTAACATTCTTACAATAATTGTTTCCCTAATATTTGTTTGAGTCATAAATTATGTATAAAAGTATTAATAATTAATTCGCGACGGTCTGTGTAGTAACGCAGGTTAGGTCTGTTTTATCGACAGTTGGGTTTTATTGGTTTGAGTCCCCGTGGGACGTTACACTTCGATTATCTACATATACACAAAATCCTCAGTTTAGTTATAAATAAAATACAATTTGATCATATGTCGCAATTCAAATTTTGGCAACGTACCTTGTGTTTGAGACGGCATTTTGGTTGCAATTCAATCGTACAACGATACATATTTGTAAAAATACTTGGCACCTCAAATTTTGACAACTTACCTTATTTGACACTCGCCTGGTTATAACCGGACGGTAAGCTGCCAAAATTTGGAGTAGATTGCATAGTGAAGATAGCAATTGACGAACGAAACATGTATTAGTTCGTTTTGGCTGAATGTGTGCGTGTAACGCGTATATACGTATTATGTTGACGAAAATTTTGTCGAAGTATCAGAAGAAAAATCTTATCGTTTCCGACTGATCCATGAGACGATATTACAAAATCTATATGTCATACGTGGACCAATTTTATTGAATTTGGTCTTATTCGTAACCTTATATGCGGTTTACATAAGAAAAATGCCTTTAAATTTAGAAAATATTGCAGGTGTGATGAGATATAAATGAAATAAGTTCCAGGTAAGCTTGGAATAGTCGGTTTACGAGTAGAAGATACGCGGCAGCGACAGTTGACATATACAGGGTGTCGGAACATGTACTTGGTGTCGAGACGCTACCGCGTCTCTAGATTAGCAATGTCAGCATCGCAAGGTTGGGAGGTACATCATTTGGATGTCAAGTGCGCGTACCTATACGGAGAACTCAACGAAGACGTCTATATGAGATTACCGGCAGGGTACGACGACTTAGACACGAAAATAGCTAAACTAAGAAGACTGATTTACGGATTGAAATAATCGGTTCGAAACTGGAACATCGCGATAGATATATTCCTAACTGAAAGCGGTTGCCAAATATTAAAAAGCAATAACTGTATATATACGTATGCTAATGATGTTATAATAGCTATATATGTGGACGACATTATATTATTTACTAAGAACATAGATACGTTAGAGCGAGTTAAGTCAACGTTAATGTCAAAGTATGAAATGAATGACTTGGGAAAGGTATCGTATCTATTAAGTATAAGAGTAGATTATATCGGACGAAATATGAAATTGTCTCCGAAGTTATATATAAAGAAATTGTTAACCGAATATAATCTGAATGAGTGCAGAGGGACGAATACACCTATTGAGCTAGGCATAACATTGTCAAAATATGACGGTCCGTTAACCGAACCAGATAGGAGAGAGATGGAAAATAGGCCATCCCGAAAAAAATGAAAATGATTGTAGCGTTAGGCCTTAGTGCGGGAAAGTTGTGTCTTGGGATCAATAACAACTGTGCAAAATTTCAGCCCTGTGAGTTAATATTTTATGTTCCGGCAAGAGCCTTGAGATTTCGAAACTTGAATAAAAAGTATAAAAATGACCCTGCAGCCCACCCTATGGTCACATAATAATTTAGAACTTACCACGTGAAGGTAGCTGCATGTGGAGTTCCTCCCTAGCCCACCCTAACAACTCTACCTTGTGGACTAGAAGGCGAAATTTGATAAAAATGTCCTAATCGCGAAAGGAGACTCGAAGATGTGTTTATAGACTTGCTGAAATGGAAACATGAGATTTGTACTCAAAGGCGGCCATACAGGATCAGCATTTCATCTTGCAACCTGCGCTCGCGCGAACAGGTAAAATGGCAACAGCGCCTCACGCATGCATTCCACTACAACCATGACCGACACTTCCGCCATCTATGAGCTGATTACGAAAGTGTACTGTCTTTTAGACGCCAGTAGAGAGCGTAGGGCACTTTTGGCTTTCGTCACTGGATTTTAAAGACACAGCAGACGGGGAAGAAAATGGTAGCCATTGTAAGAGTGCGATCGCACCGATCACGTTCCGCGTGGAAATATCTACCTATGTAAATATAATGATAGGTTTGTTAGAGAAATCGAATGTCGGAACATGCGAGAAGCCACTTCTCGCACCGACCCGGGGTTCGGAGCTGCCGGCGACCGCTGGATAGCAGTGATGCCCGAGATTCGGGAATTTTAGGATGGTCTCTTTCAAACTAAAGTCGCAACGATCTATTCAGAATTTCCTGGCTCAGGTAAGCCAGCCGCGCGCTCCGCTTTTATGATCGGTTTACCACTCGCACCTCAGATTACTGTAAGGAGGTTTGAAAACAATGTCGACTGATCTCGTATCCGTCTAAATTTAAATTTTTTTAACTAAAACAGGGTTGACCGCAGCGCCATACTCCTGTACGGAGAGATTTTTCTCCACCTGTGTAAAAGCCACAATAATGGCGCATCGTCCCCAAAAAATAACATAGGCGTGGCATTGAGTAACTAAAAGGTTCAAACATTCAGACACAAAAATTGTAGAAAAATCATTCACACACCGCTACAAACTAGGACGCGTCGCATTAGTTACCCCTTACGCCCGATCTATGCATGCACTATATTAAGGATAAAATCATGAATCAACACCATGAATTTTAAAAAGAGCATTAAACAAAGCATCAAATAAACAGTTTGCAGAATCATTTCACAACAATTATGGTTAAAACATTGATAAAGAAAAATTATGTAAACGTAAAATATGTTAAATTATCCATCATTAACAGGGGATATTTTTCCCCCATTTGTCAGCGCAAATTAAATTCCGATATCTTTTATAGTTCAAAAGTTATACGAAAAAGGCCCCAAATTCTTCAACCCGGGCCACTAACGCGTCAGCGTGGTCTAATACCGCAGCTGGACCGTCGCAAAGGTAGATATTTCCACGCGGAATGGTATCGGTGCGATCGCGGTCTTAAAATGGGTACCGTTTTCTTCCCCGTCTGCTACGTCAAATTTAATGTCCTCTGACGAAAGCCAATATTACCCTGCGCTCTCTACTGGCATATAAAAGACCGTACACTTTCATTAGCAGCTCATAGATGGCGGAAGTATCGGCGCATGGTTGTAGTGGAATACGTGCGTGAGGCCTTACTGCCATTTTACCTGTTCGCACGAGCGCGGGTTGCAAGATAAAATGCTGATCCTGTACGACTGCGCGACTCATGAGTGACTCGATTGAAGCCATCCTTTGCCTCGACTCCAATTACTTTTCTGGATGTCTCTGTTACGAGCTTTACCATACGTCCTACAGCCTAACTGTGGCAAGGGTATGCCTCGAAGTCCCATGCTTTGGGGATCTCTCCCTCCTACAGAATTTTGACCTAGGACTACGTCTAAAAAGTCAGGGTCTAGTACCGCCGACCGCCTGTGACAAAAATATGTTATAATAGAAATCGTTATATCGTCAAAAGTACGTGCCGTACAGTATTCTTGTTTGCATATTCGTAAATAGCATGAAGTCCAATTCACGTACGGTACAATATATCTCGCGCCCGTCGCTTCCCCCGCTCCCAGTACGCGGGGGAAATGAGACAATATTTGCAGGTGTTCCACCACTTTGACTCACAATCAGAATATATCGGGAATCGTGAGCGCAACACGACTTTGCAAGGTATCACATTAAAGCTCTCGCCGAGATCTATTCAAATATATAACAACATATCGTTGTGGTTGAAACTAACATTGGTAATTGTTCATAAAATTGTACTACATGGTTGTAATGGAATACGTGCGTACTACACCGATTTTTATGAAATTTAAATGTATTCTAAAAATGAACATTCTGAACAAGTGTATACATATGTATATCCGCCGCTCGACCTTAGTTTCCAAGTGTTTGGGAATGGGCTAGTACCACCTGCCGCCACGCTCACTCTGGTCGCACCACCTCCCGGAGAACGGAAGGCGACGCGAAAGCGGAAGTTCACACCATCTTCACTTCTCGACACTCTCGTTTTCCGGGTTCTCGCGAAAGGACGCATTCTCATTAGCAAGATTCGTACGCGGCATTTTTACACATTGAATAAAGTAATCCATGCTCAATATCAAACACAGTCAGCTCAGTAGCAATTTAGTGTGCAAGAAGTGAAGTTTCGGCGAGGATTCTTGTGACACGGGACTTCTCGAAGGAGATGTAATCGGTGGAACGCCACGCGGCAGTTTGCATGTGGCGAATCTCAAGGTCTTGTGTAATTTCTCCGTTAAACTAATGTTAAAAAATAATAACTCAGTGCTCACAAGCTCAGTGAAGAAGAAAGGTGGCTCGATAAAATCGACGTGTTTCAAACCGATAGACAGTGGTGTGATTATTAGCGAACATAAGTCCACCTGCGTCTAACGATCATTATCCGTTACTTTCTCGAATCTCAAACACCAAGACATTCGCGAAAAACTGCTGTTACTATTACAATGAATTCTGCGTATAACTACGCGTCCGTGGTAGCGTATGCGACAGCATGGACATTTTTTTTATGTTTAATATATCAGCAATCAGAATTGGATTCTATAGGCTGATGCGATGACTTAGGACCCAATGTTAGAGTCCTTTGTATAGCGTGATGAGGACACTTCCAGTGAAGTGACCTCTTATCCCCCATCTGAGGTCGATTGGCCAGTGTCTTTTTAGTCTTCGACAGTCCTGTTGCTGTAGAAGTGATTGCACAAGTGGGTTGGTGTGTATTTCTAGTTTGTTGTGGTGTTTGTCGCTTCTTTCTTGGATGGTATTTGTGATGAATGGGATGCCGAGGTCTTCATGGATGGCTTTGTTGGACACATACCACGGTGCATCTGTCATTGTGCGAAGAATTTTGGATTGTGATCTCTGTAATATGGCGATATTAGATGCACTAGCACATCCCCATAGTTCTATTCCGTAAGTCCATATTGGTTTTATTATTACTTTGTAGATAAGGATTTTGTTTTCCGGTGGTAGCTGTGATCTTCGACCCATTAACCAGTACAGATCTTTAGATCTTAGATCGATCTGCTTCCTTTTGGTTACTATGTGTTCCCTCCAGTTAAGCTTGCTGTCTAGATGAAGTCCTAGATACCGGACCGTTGATGATTCCGGTATGTTTTTGTTGTTAATGGAGACTGGTGGGCATTTCCCTTTCCTTAGGGTAAAGGTTATATGCGTGGATTTGGTTACGTTAATTTTAATTTTCCATTTAGTAATCCAGTTTTGAAGTAAATTTAAGTGGTCTTGTAGCTGCGAAGATGCGGTGTTAGGGTTATTATGAGTTGCAAGTATTGTTGTGTCGTCGGCAAATGTTCCTATTGTAGTATTTGATGTAGTTGGTATATCCGCAGTGTAAAGTAAATATAGAACTGGATCTAATACACTGCCCTGTGGAACACCAGCTTCAATTGGGAAGGTGTCTGAAACTTCTCCGTTTACCTTAGTTTTGGATTGGCGATCATTTAGGTATGATTTGAACAGCATAAAGAATGTTGGAAGAGAGAGCTTTATTTCATATAAGAGACCATCGTGCCATACCTTGTCAAATGCTTGACTGACATCTAAAAATACCGATGTGCAATATTTTTTCTGTTCTAAGGATTTGTTTATTCCATGGACAACTCGATGGCACTGTAGGATAGTTGAATGTTGATGCCGGAACCCAAATTGATGGTCTGGAATTACATTCAGAAATGGCCTGATTCTGTGGATTAGTAGTTTCTCTAGTAACTTAGAGATAACGGGTAAAAGACTTATAGGTCTGTATGCAGATACATCATTTAGATTTTTCCAGGTTTCGGTATCAGGATGATTTCAGCAATTTTTAGGTGCTTTGGCCAGTAATGGAGTCTTACAACAGCGTTAAATAGGTACGTCAGCATTACGACACCCTTTTTCGGCAGTTCTTTGAGCATTTTTGGGGTTATTTGGTCAACTCCTGGCGATTTTTTGTTATTAAGCGAGATATTTCTTCTTTGATTTCCTTAGGAGTGGTAGCTTTAATGCTTTCTAGAGTTGTTAAGTTGCTAGATAAATAGTCAGTTATTTCTTGATCTATTTTTGTGTCATTGGGGGTAAACACTTTCGCAAGATGCTGTGCGAAGAGGTTAGCTTTTTCTTTATTGCTTTTCGCCCACGGCCCTGGAGGATTTTGCTTACGAACTGGAGGGTTTGATTGGACAGGTTTTAATGCGGTTTTAACGGGTCGCCATATTGAGTTATCGTATCGGTTGAGGTTTGAAATATACTCGTGAAATGAGCTGTCTCGTGTTTCATTTAGCTTGTGTTTGAGTTTATTACTTAGTTGGTTGACAATAGTTTTGTCTGCGGGAGAATGACTTTGATGCCATCTCGCTCTGGCTTTCCTTTTTTCAACTATCAACTTTTTTATTTCTAGTGGAATATTTACAGTGTTTTTTTAATATTTTTATTTGCGGTGTAGCTCTCTGAGGTGCCTGTTGTAAGATTGAATTTAAATTTTTGATAGCATCCTCCAACTCTTCGGGATTTTTCAAACTTATTTTTAAGTTTATGGTTTCATTAGTAATGTTCCTGTATTCATCCCAGTCGGTTCTAGCATTGTGTAATATAGGTGTACTCTTCCTGTTAACCACCGCTGTACTAATTGTTCCTATTATGGGGGTGTGATCTGAGCATAGATCAAGATTTGACTCTACCTCCATGTACGGCTTTGAAATGCCATTGGTGATAAAGAAATCTAAAAGGTCTGGTATCTTTTTTGGATCCGTTGGCCAGTAAGTTGGGGTTCCTGTTGATAAGAAGGAATAGTTCTTTTCTTGCAGTAATTTTAGTAGTTCTCTACCTTTAGTAGTGGATAGTCGAGAGCCCCATACGGTGTGCTTACTGTTATAGTCGCCTCTCGCTATGAACTTGGGGCCAAGCGTACGAAAGAAATCCTCAAATTATTTTTTTTTTAGATTATGGCGAGGTGGACAGTATATTGCCGAGGCCGTTAAATCATATGGTAGTGCTCTGACCTTGACTGATGTAGCTTGTAGGTAGTCTTTATCGTATCCTGGTAGCTCGTAATGGTCGATCGTCTCCTTTATTAGTAGTGCAGTCCCAGCGTGAGTGGTTTTATCTGGGTGATTAGTCTGATAAAGTTTGTAGTGTGGAATTTTAAAGTATGATTTCTCGGTGAAGTGAGTTTCACTAATTAGCAATATATCTATTAGATGATTGTTTAGGAAGATTTTTATTTCCTCTTTGTGTTGGGACACGCCATTTGCCTTCCATAGAGCTATTCTGAGAAACTTAGATATTGTTTTTCCCGGTAAGGTTTGTTAGCAAGTTCAAAACCATGCTATTTTGGTGAATTAGTTGGTTAAACATACTTTTGAACTCTTCCAGAAATTTGCTAATTACGTCGCTGATGTTTCCATCGGTGTTGACTCTTTGTATATGCGCTGTTTTATTCTGGGTCTCTCTCGTAGCTTCTGCATAGCTGTACCCTTGATAAGGCAATTTTGGAGCGGTCGTTGGCTGTTGGGACTTAGAATTTAAATTTACCGTTGGGTATTGATAAGCGGTCGGTCTGTTATTGTTGTGCTGAGTACCTTTATATAGACGGTGATAGTATTCACAGCCTCTGTAATTCGCTGGGTGAGATCCTTCGCATAGAGCGCAGGTAGCTGGAGTGTCTTTACTTTTTTGCAGCTTGCGGTGTTGTGTGATCCTCCACATTTCACACATACAAATAGCCTATTGCAGTACGTTTTTTAGTGACTGTATAACTGGCACCTCATACATTCGATGATGTTATTTTTCCCTTTTCTTGGTGGTTCTATCTGTATTATACTATTTAGAAGTTTCTGTATCTTGTAGATTTCCATGTTGTTCTCTGCTGGCTCTAAGTCGACAAAAAACAAGTTTAAGGCAGGATACCACCTTTGACTGCGATTTTGGAGGCGTTTTTCATGAATTTTTTTTGCATACAAAGAATGCGCAGAAACAAAATCGGTTTCAGTCATTCATTAATGTAACTTTAATCTGTAATTACACATTTTTTGAAACTGAAAAAGTAAAAAATAATCTCTTGTAGGTGGCGGCAAAATACATTCCTTTGGAGGAACACCGTTAGACGGCGTGTCAAATTCCGCTCTGTACGTGGCTCTTAGAAAAGAAACCAAAGAATGTCCCTATTAACAACAATATTGTTCAATGCTGTACGTAGGGATTTTACGAAATTCCGATTTTTAAGAAAATGGCGGCCATTTTAACAAAAAGGTCAATTTTTTAGGGTAAAAAAGTTTAAAAAAATTTATAAAATTGCGCACCAAAAGAAAAATAACAACGCTACAGCAAAAGTCCTACGTACATCGTTAGATTACACCAATCGGAAGAATTGTGCAAAGTTTCAAGTCAATCCGATGAAAATTGTAGGAGTAATCTGACACGCTGATTTGGAAAACATCGTTTCGAGAAAAACGCGTTTAAAGTTTTATATAGATTTATAGAGCTCCAATCCGGTTTTTACACAAGAAAAAGGTTCCGGCCACCTTTCTAATGAATGAATTTCGATTCTATACACTTGAAAGAGTACTTTGAGAACAAAAAAAAATTTCAATTTTTTTTAAGTGCAAAGGTGGTATCCTGCCTTAATGGTTCTTTCGTTAGTCTTTGTCTTGCATTGATTACATTTCTAACTTTGTGCCCCAGTGCTGTTAGTTCATCTTTAATCTCCTGAGTGTCTATTGAGTGATGCAAGTATTTTATAACTATTCTGTATGATCTGTCTTCTTTCAGCTGGTATGTGTGATAAATAATTTGGTTTTCGTTCATGAACCTTACTAGTTTCCTGTAGGTGTCTGGATCAGCACAGTTAATTTTTGTAGTATCGTTAGCCATACTTCTAGTTATGTATTGTTCCTTTGTTACTACTTCACTTAGCTTTTTTACCATTTCTGGGAGATTTACTACACCATACACAAATATATGTGGAGGTTTTGGGATTTTCGTCTCAATTATATGCGTATTTGTTTGTTCGTCGTTGGTTGGGGTTAGCTTGTTTTATCTATTGCTTATGCTTATCTCTTCAGCTTCTGGCTTCTTGTTGGCACTTGCTATCTTCCTTTTAACAGGTCTTACTACCTGCCATGGGTTATTTTTTCTGATATTTACAGTTTCATCGTCGCTAGAAGATAGCATTCTTTCAAATTGTGAATTATGTATTAGGTCTTGGCTCGGAAGTTGTTGTTGCATTTGTGGCGGATGAGAGTTTTGTATATGCAAATACGTTTTAGTATGCACCTGATCTGATGTTAAGAAATTGTTGTTTGTTAACATCGAATCAATTATTGGCTGCGGCTGATGTGATTGTGACATTTGAGAGTTCTGCGTTGGTTGGCGCTACACAAAGTTACGGGTAGTCATTATTGGTTGCGTGGAATTAGCATATCCAGGACCGTTTCCCGTAGGAAAGATTTTTATGGCATTTAGTTTTTGAGAATTTTATTGACAAGTGTCCAATCCAACGACACGGTTCTGTTTAGTGGCCGACACAAGCGAGATCACTGAATATAAACACTGAATGTAAACACTAGTAACGAATTCACGCACGTCTATTCTCTTCGACGGTCTGACCGAAACTAGCATGGGCATCACCGCTTATCTACTGTTTCTATAAATACATCGCAACGGTCAAAAACAAAACAAATGATGAAGCTGATGAAGATTTCGAGATACTCCAAGTTTAACTAAAGTTGGTTGCCAATACCTCGAAAACTAAATCCGAGTGGCGGTAACATGTATAGGAAAAAGTTATTCAGAATCATGCCCCCGACAATATATTTCAAGGTCATTGAAATTGGTGAGGTGTACCCTTTTATGCACAATTACCCTAACATGTTTAAAAATTATTTTCGTCTGAATTCTTTAGCATATAATTACACATTTCACATTATAGGGCAACCGGGAGCGGAACACAACTGTCAAAGTATCATTTTAAAGCTCTCGACGAGCTCTATTCAAATATATAAAGAACATAGCACACTGGTTTAAACTAGATCGTGCGTTGTATGCACAGTCGCTATCGCCATCATTCCTTGCAATCCTTCGGTCGAGAGTGAGAGAGCCTGAGAGCGAGCGAGGGGACTCTTTTGTCCTCTCTCGTACGCTCACGGGTTCTCTCACTGGCGCAACGTATACGTTGTAAGTTCGCCGCCAGCCCCGAGCGTGGTGCCTACAATTTTCGCGTGAACAGACTAAAATTTTCGACAATGCCGCGAAATTTGCAGTGTGGACGCACGCAGAAGTGGAGGAAAATAAAACAAGGTGCAAGAGCAAGTTATGTGGAATCCATGAAACGCAGGACAGCAGCACAACGAACTAGAGAGTATCGACAACGCCTGAAAGCAGCCACCACCCCCCAAAAAATCCGATATGCTCAATTTCGATTGAACCGTCAGTTTTGAGCGTAGGACTACAACTTGCAGATCGGAGAGTTGAAATGAGCTAGTTGAAAATGGTTTCAAAGAATGTATCCAGCATTATTTGTAAAAATTATGTAAGCTACATTTCATATCATAGACCTGTGTTGGTTATAACAAATTAAATAAACGCTTCGAAACCATACTCGACTAGCTCATTTCAACTCTCCGATCTGTAAGTCGTAGTCCTACGCTCAAAACTGACGGCACAATCGAAACTGAGCCTTTCGGATTTTTTTTTCAGGGAGATGGTTTCAACAGAGTCCAGTATAGGTGGTGAAATTATTGGACATTCGACCTCATTAATCAAGTCGGCATAATCGGTAGCATCAAAATTCAACGAAGCTGGAGAACATTTTCGGATTTCTAGCGACTTTAGTTTCTCAAGTGCTACCAGGACGCTGCGCACAGCAAGTTCTCTGATAATTAATTGGGAGAAGTGTGGATTCTTGCAAACGCGCGTCGAGTTTTTGGGACATATGATCGAAGACGGTAGTCGGAACGTTAAACTTTAGCTGTCATGCATTTTCCAGAGCCGCGTACGATCAAACAAATACAAAGTTTCCTGGGTTTGATCGGGTATTTCCGCAAATTTATACCGCACTATTCAATAATTGCCAGACCGTTAACGGAGCTTCTTGAAGCAAATGTCGAACTCCGTATCGGGGAATGGAAATTATCCGCGTTCAACCGATTAAAAATGATTTTAAGCGAGGACCCAGTACTTCGGTTGTCCAAGATAGGCGCGGAAACAGAGTTCTACACCGATGCATCGATGCATGGTTATGGGGCAGTGTTGACGCAGCGAGATAGCGTTGATCGAAAGTTTCACCTCGTGTTACGACCGACACACGCGCGAAAGATCGTCTTTCCTCTTGTGGTTGTAAGGCCCAAGAGACTCCGTGGTACGCGGTGTTGATCGCCTTATCACCCGCCAAATTAATTTTGGGTGACTGTTTAAAATTGAATGAACGAAAAGAAACTTGCTGGTCCGTATGATGACCAGACAAGAGTACGAATGTCTTTGATCGATGGTCTTAGTCACGAATGCTTGACTAGACCAAACACGCTAGTCCGTACGATGACTAGAATACGAGAGCTGTTGACTCTGAATCTTAGTCACGAATGCTTGACTAGATCACGTGAAGTCGACTGTATCGTTGACTGTATCAGTAGAGTGCTGAAGAGTTGAAACGAGAGATGAATGCGTTCGCTCGAGAGACGATTGAATTCTGCCCAGGTTTTTCCTTTTCGCGTCGAAGGTAGACAAGACATCAGACTTTCGGGAGGTGTCAAATTGCTGATTGGTTAGCTTTTCCTCGAAGAGGAGGAACCTTCCTTCCGCGATTTCGGTGGTGGAAGAGGAAGGCCTCTCCTTCTTGGTGACGTAGTGGAGGAAAAACCAGCCATCTGGTTAACAAACTTAGCTAGGCTGCTCGGTCGGAGCGTTCAGCCAGGGTTACGGTTTATGACTGTATTGTTCCGTGGGTCAGCGGTGGACGACGATATGTACCGGTCCGAGGTAACCGTGTACCCTCGCTGACAGAGCAATTTAACGGATTATCTCAGGACGAAGGTAGTCGAAAATATAAGAAAAAATGGCACGATGTCGATTGCCTCTTAGTCATCTGGCAGGCAAATGGTTCCCAACGAACGCTTCGAGAACAAACAATTGCCCACCGTAAAGATATTGAATTTTCGCCTCGCCCTGAGCCCGCTTTTGTTCTTTAAGACGAAACACCTCGTATATTGTGCCAGTGGAAAGACAACCTCGGCGGAGGAAAAATATAGCAGCTATGAGCTGGAAATCTTAGCGATAGTTCGCGCGCTGAAGCGATTCAGAGTGTATTTACTGGGTATATGTTTTAAGATAATCACGGATTGTAAGGATTGTTACGCTTACAATAGAGAAAAGAGATAGAATGACGCGTTGGGCGTTGCTTCTCGAAGAATTTGAATACGAAATCGAGCACCGGTCGGAAAGTGGTATGCGTTACGTCGCACATATGAGTATTTGCATTAAAAACGCGAACAAAAATCAAAATCAGCAAGTTAGTCAAAAACCACATCAAATCCATTTTTCTTAAAGCTTGATAACCAGTCCGTCAAACGGCAGCCATAAAAATTCCTCCCGCTCTTGCGCCTGCCCGGAAAGTCCGTCGGAAACCAGTCATTGTCTGAACTCCAAGTCTTTGTTTTAGGCGCTTTCGTTCGTGATATTTGTTTTTCTTGCTATTGTGTTTTGTATCATTTAGATCAGGCTTGGGAATTAAGTGATCTTTTCGGCCGAGTTTCAGAAGCAACGCCCTCTTTTTCCCGCCGCGCGTCTTAGCCCCCGCGCCAGCCGTAAAGCTCGAGCCACCTCAGGCGCGTACCACGTGAATCGCGCGTGGCGCGCTGACACAACAAAAACGCATCGGCAATCGTGCTCTCTGGGACGTGTGGAAACATATTGATACAATGTCGCCCTAATGTGCCACGCGCGGTTCACGTGGTACGGGCCTGAGGCGCTCCTAGCAGCTTGGTCGCCGCGGGGGCCAAGACGCGCGGCGGGAGAAAGAGGGCGTTGCTTCTGAAACTCGGCCGAAAAGATCACTTAATTCCCAAGCCTGATTTAGATAAGCGGAAAAAACATTTTGAACATGGAAGATGATGGTATGTACTTTATTTTAAAACAACATTTTATCAATTTGCTGCATGTGCATATGTTTTCTACAAATGTTTAAACAAGGCCTAAATAGATTTGTTATTTACCTAATTTTAGCAGATAATTTTTTTCTGCGTTGGGCCTTGTTGGGTAATTTTCTTCTTATTGACGTGAACCTTAGACAAATGTTAGTTAAATATCATCTCCCCCTTCCGCCATCTTGTTTTTTAAACGTAGTAAGCCAACAAGTTGAAATTTTTCAATTTACTAATTTTTTATATTTATCTTGCAGATTCTATGGAAAGGATCAAGCAATTTACCTGAAGAGAATAGGGCAAATACAGTAATATTACAGTAATAAAACTAAATTATTTAATCTCGATAATATTACTATGCAATATTGCAGTAATATAGCAGTATTATTTCTGTGTCGACCGGGGAAGTAGTAAATAGGTTTATTTTTTGCCTTTCGGCCTCAAAATGGGGTTACATGTGTTATGTGTGTAAGTGTTTCTGGGACTATTAACTCAAGATTGTGCTTTCGTTTTGACTTCTTCCTTCATCTTGTTCTTCTTTTCTTTTCCTTTTTTCCAGAACCATACGCATCCACTCCGCTTCTTCTTCTTTTCCCTTTAGTATCCCTCTGATCGTTGAAATTTGTCTTTTCAGCTCCTTACAGTCTTGTAGCATGTTACCCAACGTCTCTCTAGCCCAGGCCTGCCCTTTAAGGTGCAAATACCTCTTCAAGTTCTGGGACCCGGGCAACAGCCGAGCGCGGAACTGCTACGTTGCTAACCACAGCATGGGTTGCGGGAGATTTCAAAACTGTGCGTGCGTCCATAATGGCTCGTACCACGAATCTATAGAGCTCTCCAGCATTCTTGTACTATTTTATACTTAATCAGCCGTTTCGCTTTCTCCTCATATTTTATTGCTCTTTTCCCCGCTTCTATCCTTACTTTGTCCGTTTTTGTTTCCTCCAAAATTAGATATGCTGGTGTATTAAACTCCAAACCAAAAGTTCACCTTATGTATTTCTCCTGTATTTTCTCTATCTTTTCTGCTTCCATCATCCATCCCCAAATTTCTAACGCGTACAGCAAGATACTTTTCACTATGCTTCTGAATATTCTCATTCTTCTCTCAAAATTGTTCTTGAACATTCTTTGTCCTATTCCCCAAATCTGCGCCATTGCTATTATTGCTTTCTTTATGACTTCCCTTATATGCCTATCTCTGCCCCCATTTTTCTGGAAATTATACCCTAAGTATTTGAACTCCTTTACTTCTTCCAGACTGTGCCCCTGCCGACCCCATTCTTCTCTCTGCTTCTTTCCTCTTCCTTTATGGAAAATCAGCAACTTTGACTTCTCTGCGTTCAGTTCCAACCCTTTCCTTTCAAGGTATTTTCCGAATCTTCGTATCATGTCCTTATGATCTTTTGGTTCATTTGCTAGTAACGCTATATCATCCGCATATGCTAGCGTCAAGATTTTTTCGTTTCCTACTCTAACTCCCCCTGCTTGGTTTTTCATCGTGGTTTCCTCCAAATCTGCTACATATATTGTAAATAACGTTGGACTCAGTGGGCATCCCTGTCTTACCCCTTTTGTTGTCCAGAATTTGGATGACATTTCTCCGTTTGCTTTTATAGTATTTCTTGTTTCTTTGTAAATTTCTCCGATTCTCATCCTCAAACGTTTACTTATTTCCTTTTTCTTCATGATGTCTTGAAGTTTTACTCTATCCACTTTGTCAAATGCAGCGCTTAGGTCCGCAAAAAAAGGTATACAGCTTTCCCCCCTTTTTCTGTATTTCTCTGTTAGCTACATAGTTCAGAATAAAAATGTTATCTGTTGTCGACCTACCGCTCCGGAATCCTGCTTGCGTTTCTGGTATTATGTGGTTCTATTCCAATTCCTCTTTTAATCTTTTTTCCAGTACCATAGCATATATATTGTACGCTGTGTTTAGGATCGTTATCCCCCGGTAGTTGCTCCCCTTTTCTCTATCTCCTTTTTTGAATATTGGTGAAATCACCCCTTCTTTCCACCTCTCCGGGAATCCTTCTCCCTTCCACACTTTATTGAAAATTTCTGTGATCCTTTTGAATATTTTCACGTTACCGTAAATCCAGGCTACATTTTCTATTTTGTTTTCCCCTGCTGCTTTCTTCTTTTTTAATTTCCTGATTTGATCTTTTACTTCTGCTTCTGTTATTTCCTCTTCCTCTTCTCCTTCCGTGTTGTCTAAATCTTCGAACTGTCCTACTTTTTTTTTACAGTCGACGCCTTCTAGCAATGTTTTAATGTGTCAACCGGGGAATAAAAGATAATTTTTAAAATTGTTCTTGGCAACATAATTTTTTAATAAACTCCTAATTATGTGTGTTTTGCCTGTATGTACATTGCAAAAAACACATAAAATATTTTTGTCCGGTTTTGTGCATATTGATGTGCATATTGATTAATTGTAGCAATACATTAACGGTGCAGTTCCGGAAAGCGCAACGCGAAGACACCAACGTAGCGAAGATTATACAGGGTGTCCCACCCTAGAGTGGACAGCGGGATATCTCCTAAACTATTGGAGATAAAAATATAAAAAAAATATATAATTAAATGGTTCGATGGGGCTACTTAATTAGCCGCGACGGATTTTTTTTTCGATTATTATTTTAAAAGATACGATGGTCAAGTTCGGATTTTCAAATGGCACTAACTTTTCTGAAGTCCTGAGTTGATAGTGCGTTCCAAGACGAATTCAATAAGCTTTAATGTATACACTTGATTTCCACTGGTTTTTGAGATATTGCGCTGGCAAATTTGCTGATTTTCACTTGAAAAAAACCTCTGGAATAGCAAGGACCGGGGTCGGTCTTGCAGGCGCCACGGGTGGCAGGGCCTGCTGAAATAGATACCTACCTGCCAAAGGTCTACGCAGGCCAAAGGCTGGACAATTCTTTTCCGTCAGAAATGCTACTTTGGTAGGTACATCTGCGGAATCGAGAAGCGCACCGTTACTTTTATTTCGCACTTGCTTCTACGCTCGGATGGCCGGTTATTTTGGGAGGGGTGCAAGTTCGATTGGTTAGGTTAGTAGGTGTGAAAGTTGCTAGACTAAATTTCAACCATAGGGAGCAGATTGTATTAGAACCAATCGGATTTGCATCCCTCACAAACGGCTGCTCTCTTGAAGAGGCCCTCTTCACAGCAATGCCCACCTTCAATCGCACGGAATACGTTAACGCATGCTATTGTTTTGATATTGAAGCTCGTGTTTATAATCGAGAGGACCACGCGTCGACAGCGGGCTAGCCCTTTTCTTCCTGTGTCTCCCCACGAGGAGTATTGCCGGTGGATTGTAGGAGCGTAGATGTCTGGATGCCAGTTATTGAATTCAGGAGACGATAGAAACACTTTATTACAAAACACACATGTACTATAATTAAAGTAAATCGTATTCCTCTCGGGCAGGAGTACTGATAATGATCGAACTTGCGCCCCACTTCGCGCAGACCGATTACGCGGAGGGTAGTCGGGTGTCACACACTGCACAATTGATACAGGGTAACAATTCTGGAGCAACGCCCGTCAAGGAGATGCGGCCTGGTATCCCGTGACGAGGATAGCCCTTCGCAGTGCCTCGCCCGATTTTTATGGCTTTTATTCGGAAAAAGGTACGAATCCTGGGCCGAACGTAACGAATTGAAGGGTTTTGACCCTCGAAGGGTTTGGAATATCATTAAGAAGTGAAAAATGTACAGGATTTCAAATGTTTGCTTCTTTTCTTCATCGTATCGAGAAGGAAGTGACGCCAATGGATTCCTTATGCTTTTCCGATGAAACTGACACCAAGAACGACGTAATTCGGAAAATAATGAAGGAAATGAACAATTCATTTCCATAACCTCAAGCTAATTTCGTTAATAATAGCCCGATTTACGTGAAATTTGGTATGATTTTCATCGGAAAAACATAAGGAATCTATTGGTGCCACTTTCATATCGATGCATTAAAGAATGAAGCATTTCTTACTATGCTGAAATTAATATTTCACATTTTCACCCTCGACTGCGGACGCTCGACCCCAAATTCGTTACGTTCGGCCCAGGATTCGTACCTTTTTCCGGAAAAAGCCATAAAATTCGATGGGCACTGCGGGGTGTGTTCCTCGCCACGGGGTGACGGGCGTAGCTCCAGAATTATCTGTTTAGGAAATAAACTAATTCTTTATTCTTTATCGTATGGATATGGAAGTGTCGCCGATGGATTCCTTGGAGTTTTCCGATGAAAATCATGCAAAATGTCGTGTAAATCAGACTATTATTAACGAAATTTATTTCATTATTTTCCGAATTACGTCGTTCTTGATGTCAGTTTCATCGGAAAAACATAAGCAATCCATTGGCGTCACTTCCTTCTCGATACGATGAAGAAAAGAAGCAAACATTTGAAATCCTGTACATTTTTCACTTCTTAATGATATTCCAAACCCTTCGAGGGTCGAAACCCTTCAATTCGCTACGTTCGGCCCAGGATTCCTACCTTTTTTTCCGGAAAAAGGTACGAATCCTAGGCCGAACGTAACGAATTTGGGGTCGAGTCTCCGCAGTCGAGGGTGAAATATCCATTACAGCGTATTAAGAAATTCTTTTCTTCATCGTGTCGAAAGGGAAGTGACGCCGATGGATTCCTTATGTTTTTCTGATGAAAATCATACCAAATATCACGCTAATCGGAGTACTTTGACACATGCTATTTGTATTCCATATGCAAAAGTTGTCTGATTTACACGACATTTGTAATGATTTTCATCGGAAAACTCCAAGGAATCCATCGGCGACACTCCCATATCCATACGATAAAGAATAAAGAATTAGTTTATATCTTAAACAGATAATTCTGGAGCTACGCCCGTCACCCCGTGGCGAGAACAACACCCCGCAGTGCTCATCGAACTTTATGGCTTTTTCCGGAAAAAGGTACGAATCCTGGGCCGAACGTAACGAATTTGGGGTCGAGCGTCCGCAGTCGAGGGTGAAAATGTGAAATATTAATTTCAGCATAGTAAGAAATGCTTCATTCTTTAATGCATCGATATGAAAGTGGCACCAATGGATTCCTTATGTTTTTCCGATGAAAATCATACCAAATTTCACGTAAATCGGGCTATTATTAACGAAATTAGCTTGAGGTTATGGAAATGAATTGTTCATTTCCTTCATTATTTTCCGAATTACGTCGTTCTTGGTGTCAGTTTCATCGGAAAAGCATAAGGAATCCATTGGCGTCACTTCCTTCTCGATACGATGAAGAAAAGAAGCAAACATTTGAAATCCTGTACATTTTTCACTTCTTAATGATATTCCAAACCCTTCGAGGGTCAAAACCCTTCAATTCGTTACGTTCGGCCCAGGATTCGTACCTTTTTCCGAATAAAAGCCATAAAAATCGGGCGAGGCACTGCGAAGGGCTATCCTCGTCACGGGATACCAGGCCGCATCTCCTTGACGGGCGTTGCTCCAGAATTGTTACCCTGTATCAATTGTGCAGTGTGTGACACCCGACTACCCTCCGCGTAATCGGTCTGCGCGAAGTGGGGCGCAAGTTCGATCATTATCAGTACTCCTGCCCGAGAGGAATACGATTTACTTTAATTATAGTACATGTGTGTTTTGTAATAAAGTGTTTCTATCGTCTCCTGAATTCAATAACTGGCATCCAGACATCTACGCTCCTACAATCCACCGGCAATACTCCTCGTGGGGAGACACAGGAAGAAAAGGGCTAGCCCGCTGTCGACGCGTGGTCCTCTCGATTATAAACACGAGCTTCAATATCAAAACAATAGCATGCGTTAACGTATTCCGTGCGATTGAAGGTGGGCATTGCTGTGAAGAGGGCCTCTTCAAGAGAGCAGCCGTTTGTGAGGGATGCAAATCCGATTGATTCTAATACAATCTGCTCCCTATGGTTGAAATTTAGTCTAGCAACTTTCACACCTACTAACCTAACCAATCGAACTTGCACCCCTCCCAAAATAACCGGCCATCCGAGCGTAGAAGCAAGTGCGAAATAAAAGTAACGGTGCGCTTCTCGATTCCGCAGATGTACCTACCAAAGTAGCATTTCTGACGGAAAAGAATTGTCCAGCCTTTGGCCTGCGTAGACCTTTGGCAGGTAGGTATCTATTTCAGCAGGCCCTGCCACCCGTGGCGCCTGCAAGACCGACCCCGGTCCTTGCTATTCCAGAGGTTTTTTTCAAGTGAAAATCAGCAAATTTGCCAGCGCAATATCTCAAAAACCAGTGGAAATCAAGTGTATACATTAAAGCTTATTGAATTCGTCTTGGAACGCACTATCAACTCAGGACTTCAGAAAAGTTAGTGCCATTTGAAAATCCGAACTTGACCATCGTATCTTTTAAAATAATAATCGAAAAAAAAATCCGTCGCGGCTAATTAAGTAGCCCCATCGAACCATTTAATTATATATTTTTTTTATATTTTTATCTCCAATAGTTTAGGAGATATCCCGCTGTCCACTCTAGGGTGGGACACCCTGTAGATCAACGAGTTGAGGTAGTGCAGAACAATTAAATCACTCTTTATGATCTTAAAAAGATAGGTCATGTCCGTTACAGTTCTGCGCACAGAAAGCGTTGTCATATTAAGTTTAACATGTATCGATGCAAAATCATGATCCCAGACAGGCCTTTGAATGTGTAATTTATATTCTGCAAACCGCAGAAACCTATGTTGCACCCTTTCCAGATGAGTTTTGTATGTATGTATGTATCTCTTTAATGACTTCCCCTTAGGGTTACATGCCTCCTTTTCCTTCCTCCTCTCTCTTCGCTCTTACAATTTCCCTTAACCTATCTTAACCTAGACTTAATACTATCCCTTAAACTACTTCTCCGCGCCGTCTCCTCTCCCTCTCCCACGCCACGCACGCTCCGTTCTTACCCTAGCCTTAACCTATCGCTCTTATTTCCTAATTCTTACATCTACGCCTCTCACGCCCCTACTTTCTCTCCGTCCCTCCGCCTTCGACTTCCATTTCTCTTTCACTCCATTCCTTCTTTCACTCCTTCCCATTTTCATTCGCCCCCCTCCCCCTTCCCCCTGTTGCCTCCTTCCCTCTCCCTCCTCCTTTCCTCTAACCTCTTCATCCATTCCTCTCCTTTTCCTCCTTCGTCCAAAATCTTCTTTATCTTTTCCCCTATATTCCCCTCCTCCCCTTCCTCCCGCGCGCACCTCTCCAGCACGTGCTCCCATGTCTCTACCTAGCCTCCGCAGACTCTACATCTCCTCTCCTCCTCCCCTCATTTCGTTCCCCAGCCTAAATCTAGCCATCCTCCCGTATCTTTCCTCACTCCATCCTGCTAATAGATATTTCGGCAACCCTTCCCTTCTAACCTTCCTGTACCAGCTATTGTACCTTGATTCCCTTATCTTCCCACTTCTTTCTTCTTCCTGCTTCCTGCAATCTTCCTTTTCTATCTCTTCGTACCCCCTTTCCCTTTCTTCCCTCCCCCCCTCACCATTCTAAATTCCTTCCTCTCTCTTTCCCACGCTGACAACCCCGTCCCCGCTTCCTTTTCTCTTTGCCTCACCTCTTCCAGACACAAACTGGCCAATTCCCCTCCCTCTCCCCTGCCCAACTTCTCTTCATACCTCCACGCCCTCCCCCCCCCCCCCCGCCCACGTCCTCAATTTCTTCCTCTTCGTTTCCTCCCTCACCATATATCCCGGTGTCCGCCAATCCACTCCTAGCGACCACCTTAAAAATCTTTCCTGTATCCTCTCCACCTCCTCCCTCTCCCTCCACCCCCATACCTCTGCACCATATCCCACCACCGTCCATACCAGCATGTCGAAAAGCCACGTCCTCCTCCCCCAGTCCTTCCCAAATTTCCTTTTCCCTATCCCCCATACCTGTCTCATCACCATCCCCGCCTTTTTTACCCTTTCTCTGATGTGTGCTTCTTGTCCACCGTTCTTGTTAAATGTGTACCCGAGGTATTTAAACTCCCTTACCTCCTCTATCCTCTTTCCTTTCCACCTCCAGTCCACCTTCCTCCCCCCCCCCCCCTTTCCTGAACCTTACTATTTTCGTTTTTCCCACATTTACCTCCAGCCTCTTTCCATCTAAATACCCTTCCAGCCTCCTAATCAAACTCTCCATCTCCTCCTCATTTTCTGCCAATATCACCAGGTCGTCCGCATACGCCATCGCGCATATCCTCCTTCCTCCTATTTTCACCCCTCCCCATTTTCCTCTCCTGAGCACCTCGTCTACGTCCGCTATTAATAAATTAAACAGAATCGGACTCAGCGGGCACCCCTGCCTTAGGCCTTTCGCCGTCCAAAACTCTCCCCTACCTCCCCTCCCACCTTCACCTTGCTCGTCGTCTCTCTGTACATTTCCTTTACCCTCTCCCTCAGCCCCTCCCTCACCCCTCCCTTCTCCATCGCCTCCCACAGCATCCTCCTGTCTACCGAGTCGAACGCTGCCCTCAGGTCCACAAACATCGCTATCAGCTTTCCTTTGCTCCCTTGTATTTGCCTCCCTATCAGGTGATTCAGTACATATATGTGGTCGACAGGCCCTCTTCCCCTCCTGAAACCCGCCTGATTCTCCGGCACCAACCCTTTCTCTTCTACCTCCTGCTCCAGCCTTCCTACCAGTACCGCCGCGTACACCTTGTATAGCGTCGGCATTAGTGTCACTCCCCTGTACTCCTGAACACACCTTCCCCCTCCTTTCCAATCTTCCGGCCATCCCTCTCCTTCCCACACTTTTCCACATATCTCCCACGCTACTTCTATCCCCTTCTCTCCCCCATACTTCCACACCTCATTCGGGATTTCATCCCCTCCCACCGACTTCCCCTCCTTCAACTTCCTCACTACCCTCCTTATCTCCTCTTTACTTATTCCCACTTCCTCTCCCCTTCTCTTATCCCCCTCCCCTCCCGCCTTTACCCTACTTTCCACTCCTCCTAATAGTCCCATGAAATATTCCTTCCACTCCTCTTTCTTTATCCTTTCGTCCACCCCCCTGCATCCCCCTGTTTACTATTTCCCACACCTTGCTTTCGGTCTTTACCTCAGCCACTTCCCTTATCAACCGCTCCCTTTCCTCCTCTTTTTTCTTCTCACACAGCTCTCTGTACTCTCTCCTCTTCCTCTTGTAATCCTCCCTTCTCCTCTCCCCTCCTCTCCATTTCCTTATCTCCCATCTCACCTGTCTTTTCAGCTCCCTGCATTCTCTGTCCCACCACCCTTCCCCCTTCCGCCTCTTCTCCTTTTCCCCGGCTTCCTCCCCTTTCCTCATCACCTCTTTAATCCTTTCTATCGTCTTGCTCACCTTCTCCTGCATCCCTTCCCCTTCTACGCTCACTTCATTCATTCCCTTCTCAAACTCCTCCTTCATCCTTCCCGTCCACCGTCCTCCTCCTGCCGTCCTTTTCCTCGCTTTCCCGCTTCTCTCCCCCACTCCTCCCTCCCTTATCGTCACTACCATCGGGTGATGGTCCGAATCCACCCTATCTCCTACCTCCATCCTTTCCACCCCCCTTCTCGTCCTCTCATCCCCCAATACATAGTCTGTTACCGTCTTCCCTCTTCCCCCTGTATATGTGAATTCCCCCTCTTCATCCCCTTCTATGTTCCCGTTCAGTATTTCCCACCCTGTCCCTTCTATGAGTTTTTATTAACTTTTTCCCATCCCCATTTACCTTTCCGTCTTTTGACTTCCTTCCCCCTCCCTCCTCTCCCCCCCCCCTCTCTATCCTACCACCGTACTCTCCTGTTCTTGCATTGAAATCCCCTCCCTATTATCACCCTCTCTCCTTCCTTTTGTCCCTCCATCCACCCTCTGATCTTTTCCAGCTTCCCCTCCATGTCCCCGTTCACGTATATTGCCATTATTGACCAAAACTCCCCCCCCCCCCCCGCCCTCACTCTCTCCACCATTATTCCTTCGTCCTCTCCCTGTCCTTGCTCCTCTTCTCCCATCAATTCCTCTCTCACTCCCATCAACATGCCTCCCATCGCTCTACCCTTCTTGTTCTTTCGCTTCGCCCATTGTGCCCTCCACCTGTAACCCGCCGGCAGCCTGCGTTTAACCCTGTTCCATCCTTTTTCCTCCACCCATGTTTCCATCATTTCCTTCCAGAACTCCTCCTCTTTATTCATCACCCCCGCTACGTTCCAGAACGCTATCTTCTAGCTTCTCCGTTCCTCCCCCTGTTTCCTCCTCCCCTCCCCCTCACTGCTTAGTCTTTTGCCCCTCCTCCTTCTTGACTCCTATTCTTCCTGTCCCCTTCCTCCCTCCTCCCTCCCTCTTTTCCCCCTATCCTCCTTCTCTGTCTTGCCCTCCCTTCTCCCCCCCCCTCCAGTCCCTTAGCACCTCTCTCCGCTCGTCCCAGAACCACGTTTTCCCATCTATCCCGATCTTCCCGTAACTTACTCTCACTCTTCTTCCCTTTCTTTCCTCCTCCTCACCGATCTTCCTTATCAACCACTGCATCCTTCTTTCCTTCCATGTCAAATCATCTTCTATCCTCTCTTTCCTCCCTCTCAGTTTTCCTTTGTTCCTCATCACCTCCCTCTTAGCCTCCATACTCTCCATTCTCACCTCCAGCATCACCTCCTTCCTGTCCTGCCTTCCTCCTCCCAGCTCCTTCACCCCCTCTATCCCCCCTTTCGCTCCTACTGCTGCAAGCACTATTCTCGCTCTCTCTATCGCCGTTCCCTCCCTGCCTACCCCTTTTATGATTATATTATTTTTTCTCCCTTCTCTCTCCTTCATCTCCAGTTTTCTTTCTAGCTCCTGCACCCTTACCTCCCACTCTCCCCCTCTGCCCTCTCGCCCTTCCTTTTCCGCCTTCTGCCTCTTCCCTCACCCTCAAAATCTCCATAACCTTTAGCCTTTCCTCCACCTCCCTTAGCCTTTTCTCCTCTACCTCCACCTCCATCATCTTTTTTTCCATCCCTAAGATTCTGATCTCCATCTCCTCCTTCTCTCTTTTCCACCTGTCCTCCCATTCCTCCATCTTCCCTCTGAGCTTTCCCACCTCCTCTCTCGTCGCTCTACCCTGCTCCTTTACTTCTCTCAGGTCTTTCCTTACTTCCTTCCTCATTTCCCTTAACAATCACTTCAATGCTCCACCCTCTCCTGCCTTCTTCTCCTCTGGTGATCTCAGCACCTTCCTACTTTTCGAGAACGCCCCGTCCCCCTCTTTCCCTTCTCTTTCTCTCTCTTCCTCTTCCACATCTCTATTATCCCCCTTTCACATCCTGCACTTGCGCTCCTTTCTCTTGCTAAATTCTCTGCGCTCATTCTTATCCCTCCTGATTTCACTTCACTTTCCTTTCTTCCTCGCCCACTCTCCTACATTCTCACGCTCCCTTCCTTATCAGCTGTTCCACTATCTCCTTAGTCTATCACCTCTCCGCCCGGTGTCGCATTCTTCTTCTCTCTCTCCGCTTTGCCGCCTTTTCCTTTCCCGCTCAATCCTTTCTCGCCTTGCCCTAACCTCAAAACTCCGCGCCTTCTGCCTATCTGCCGCTCTTCTTCTCCCTCACACCCCTTTTCCTCGCCCTTTCTCTCCCTTCTCTCCCTGCCCCTTTTCTCCCGCCTCAACAACCTCTCACTCGCTAGCACGCCCTACTACCGCTTTCACTGCTTTCCGCACTCGCACCGTTCACTCACACGTCTGGTCACTTTCGCACCGGAAATGGAAGTCCCAGTTGAGTTTTGTATTTAATTGTATTTGGAGACCATATAATGGATGCATACTCTAAATGAGGCCTGACTAAGGATGTGTACAATAACTTTAAAGTACTTACATTTACAAAGTCAGCAGTGAAACGTTTCATGAAACCCATGGTTTTCAAGGCTTTGTTAGTAATCACTGAATAGTGTTTGGAAAAATCTAGCGTGGATGTAATGTGAACCCCAAGGTCCTTAATTTCAATTACTTCGTTTACGAGAGAATTCTCCAGTCTATATGCGTAAACAATTGGTTTCATATTACGAGAGAGCCTCATGACATGACACTTGGAAAAGTTAAGATCAAGCATGTTTAAGTTGCACCAACCTAGAAATCTATCAAGATCCGACTGCATTTCAAGATAGTCAGCATGCCCCGATATTTTTTATACATCTTAAGATCATCCGCATATAAAAGGAACTTGCTGTGCAAGAAAACATCATGTATATCATTAATGTTTCCGCGAGGAGCGGAGCGGATTCTCGGCGCTGATGCGACTCGGTGGGGAGGCGAGCAGGTGGAAAGAACGACACGTTCGTCGGACGAAACACCTTCTTTAATTACGTGGTCGTCGGTCCGTGACGAAACGTCGTACACATACAAACTCCACAAACAAAGATGACGGCACACCAAGAACGTGAATGCAGGCGCGGGGGCGCAAGGCGAACGATCGCCAATGCAAGCGCGGGGGCGCAAGGCGAACGATCGCCAATGTCCGTAAAAGTGCGGGGCGCAAAACTGGGCGCAATATTTGGATCTATTCGCAAGGTGCGTGTCACGGATCGTGTCTCGGCGATGTTGTTCCGAGAACTAACTGTCGCCGGGCGAGCGCGGCTCTAGCCCGTTAGCGGTCAAAACACTTCAAACGCGCCGCGACGGCTCAACAGCTGTGTTGATGCCACCGCGGGCGCGCGTTCAAATACGGCCGTTGCGCGCGGCCGCAACAATTAATAAAGATATTAAAGAGAAACGGTACAAGATGGGACCCTTGGGGCACCCCCGATGATGCAACGATTGGATCTGAATAGGTATCAGAGATGCGAATAATTTGACGCCTATTCGATAAATAGCTATTCAACCAGGAGAGCAGGTTGCCCATACATCCGATAGCCAACTATTTGGATAATAGGATGGTGTGATCCACTGAATCGAAGGCTTTTCTAAAATCAGTGAAAATACAAACAACCTGCAGGTTAGATTCCAAGTTGGTGGCAACGTAGTTACATAAGACGGCAAGATTCGTGACCATTGATCGACCAGAAAAAAAGCCATGCTGTTCATTGCAGATGTTATAAGAAAAAACTGGACTAAGCCTTTTGGTTACAATATTTTCAAAGACTTTGGATAAAACGCTATTAACCCTCTAGTTAAAATAGTCTATTTTATACTTCGGATTTGGAAGCTACTCGTTATTTTTTTTTTAATTTTTTTTAATTTGTTTATAACAATATAACAAAAAAAGTTTAATTTCGGGTTCTGATGGTACAACAGTTTCTTCTCTGCCTACTAAAGGTCACTATACCTATCAAATCTCGATCTTATTGATGGAACGTAAATAAAAATGTGTTAATCTGAATGGGACTCTGGAGTCCCAGTCGTCCCTAGAGGGTTAATGCAGATGGGTCTATAGTTACGAACATCAGACGAGTCCCCAGATTTAAAAATAGGGGTTACTACCCATACAGCACACCTAGTTGCAGCAGTATTGCAGGAACGTTGCTGCAATATTACGTTGTTGCAGGTTGCATTGCAATATTGTAGGAACGATGCTGCAATATTGTTTTGCATTATTGAATTGGCAACTATCCTGCAATATTGCTGCAATATTGTACGATCGTTGCCGTGCAATGGTTTATTGGCAACTATCCTGCAATATTGCTGCAATATTGTACGATCGTTGCCGTGCAATGGTTTATTGGCAACTATCCTGCAATATTGATGCAATATTGCGCGCACATCGACGTGCAATGGTTTATTGGCAACTATCCTGCAATATTGCTGCAATATTGCGCGCACATCGACGTGCAATGGTTTATTGGCAACTATCCTGCAGTATTGATGCAATATTTTACGACCGTTGCCGTGCAATGGTTTATTGGCAACTATCCTGCAATATTGATGCAATATTGCGCGCACATCGACGTGCAATGGTTTATTGGCAACTATCCTGCAATATTGCTGCAATATTGTACGATCGTTGCCGTGCAATGGTCCACTGGCAACGGTCCTGCAATATTGATGCAATATTCTACGATCGTTGCCGTGCAATGGTTTATTGGCAACTATCCTGCAATATTGATGCAATATTGCGCGCACATCGACGTGCAATGGTTTATTGGCAACTATCCTGCAATATTGCGGCAATATTGTACGATCGTTGCCGTGTAATGGTCCACTGGCAACGGTCCTGCAATATTACTGCAATATTGCGCGCACATCGACGTGCAAAGTTCCAGTGGCAACGGTCCTACAATATTTCTGCAATATTGCGCGCACATCGACGTGCAATGTTCCAGTGGCAACAGTCCTACAATATTTCTGCAATATTGCGCGCACATCGTCGTGCAATACTGTAGTGAAAACTTGTGGAAACATTACAACAATATTCTGAAGCAACTATGACTTTGTCAAAATTTTTCGAAATATGTACATTAGGGTGGACCTTAGCTATAGGGGTCAACATTTTTTATGAGTTCTTTTTTATCGCACCCCCCTAAATTGTGACACTTGATGAGAAAATGATATGTGCAAAATTTCAAAGTGATCGGACAATGGCAACCCTTGCCACATTTGAGTTAAAGTTTTGAAATTTTAGTGATTTCTCGTCAGTTTCGAACATAATTGTTTTCGGCTATTTTTGAAGTATCAGTGAATATTTTTTAATAAAAGCACAATTTATTAGATGTATAATAATAATATGCATGTTACTTACAAAAATATATACGAAATCTTTGAGTTTTATCTCTTAAAATTAGTATATAACGCAGCGTATAAGCTACTGTACGCAGTTCGAGTCAAATTATAGTTCTTTTGATGCACAAGTGTATTGTTTGTTTTTGTAATAATGATTATAGTATTAGTACTTAGGAATTAAATTTTTTTACATAGTTGTAAACGAAATACTCTCTATTGAAATTTAAGTTATATATTATAGATTGAAGGTAATAAATTAGCATATTATTAAATTCTATGTATTTTTCAATATATTATATTCTGTCTTTGTAAATTTGTTTACATTAGGGTAAAGTCTCCTATAATCTTCAATTATTTGTAAAATATATTGTTTTTCTTCCTCATTTTTTGTCAGCAGATTATTATATTCTGATATAAGTTTGACATAACGTTCAGTGGTACCTATCATTTGTCACTTATAAATGTGTTGTACTTTGTAAAGTTTTCTGATATAACGTGTCGTTCTTCTACAATGAAGGGTCCTTTCCTAAAAAGTCTGTAGGTATATTGTACCTATTAAAAAATTTGGTTTGGAAAAACCAAACAATCCGCCTTTACCAAGTAAAACGCGGTAATATTCACGATTGCCAGGTAACGATTTTTTTTCTATGATATTAGAAGGTTCTTTCATTAGAAGCATTTTCATAGGGAAAAGCCTGGAATATTCACGTAGTTGCATACAGTAGCTAAACCGCAGCGTTATATGTCAAGTTTCTCTTCCAGATCTCCGTGGTCGTGGGAAGCTACGACACAAGTTTTTGAGTAAATTTTTTAAAGTTGTGTCTATATATCATTATTATACATATCAGAAAAAACAATAGTTTTTAAGGAACTATTAAGTAATCCTTTATAATAGGGCAGTATCAAATTATTTAAAAAAATTGACATAAAATCGCTAAAACTTCAAAACTTCAATTATAGTGCGACACGGGTTGCCGACGTCCAATCAATTTGAATTTTTTCAGGGATCATTTTTCCGTCTAGTGTTACAATTTTGGAGGGTGCAACGAAAGAAATCGGAAGTCGTGAAATAAGACTTCACGTAGCCGCGCATAATGGCTCCGACGCTGTTGTACGCTAATTTTAATGGTAAAATTCAGAGATTCTGAGAATACTGTTTGAAGTCACACAGAAATGATACTATTATACACCTAAGAAATTGTACTTTTATTAAAAAAGAATCACTAATTCCTCCATAATAGCGGAACACAATGATGTGCGAAATTGACGTGAAGTCACTAAAATTTCAAAACTTTAACACAAATGTGGCACGGGTTCCCGTTACCCAGTCACTTTAAAATTTTGCACACATCATTTTCTCACCAAGTGTCACAATTTAGGGGAGAGCGACCAAAATAAAACGGAAGTTGAAAAATAAGGACCATCCTAATGTACATGACGTCGAGTGGTTTCTACGGCGTGTTTCATTTAACTGAATACGCTAGAATATCTCGTTGGCCGTTGAAGATATGAAAAAAGTGTTATCGCGGGAGTTGTATGTAGGTACATGAACTTATAGAGGAGATTCGAAGATCAATTTAATTATTTTAGATAAAATAGGTACTATATTTTTTAATGGCTGAAATTATTATTATTATTATTAAACGTCTTTATTGCACAAATACGTATATACAATCTAGCAAGAGAAAAGAGAGAAGAGAAGACAAATGTAAAGGTTTAGTCTAAAGACTGTTTTCCAACCTAACCTAAAACGACACCGGGTGAAATTTGTAGTACGCACCTATAGTGTTACAAAACCCTAATGGGGTTTGTCAAATGAGCCTTCGTTTTTGAATAATTTGAGTTTAAAGTATTGCACGGTAGGAGTATAAGTTCGAATACGTAAGCAATCTTATCAATCAGCGGTTGTAGCTGCGGCGGTAAAGTGTTCGTCTACGATGCTACAGGTCCTCGGTTCGAATCCCCCTTGGGGTAAAAGAATTTTCTATGAGAAAAAGAAGACACACGGGCGTTATACAACTACGATTCTGCACACATTCACGTCGTCGCGTCTCCCCTCACTGCCCGAAACGTTGCGGCGGAAATTACACTCCTGCAATATTGTTAAGGCGGACATAGGAGTGGTGAACCTGCACTGCACAACGTCTCTGCAATGATGCGGTGCAATGGAGTTGCAGGATCGATCAATTGCCCCCACTATTTTGCCGTTTCGTTGCAGGACTACATATTTGTAATGTTCCCAAAACTTTGCAAAAAACACTCCTGCAATATTGCTAAGGCGGACATAGGAGTGAACCTGCAACTTCTCTGCAATGATGCGGTGCAACATTGCAATCTCGCACCGCAATATTGCCGAAGAGTTGCAGGATCATTGCCACCATTTTGCAGTTTCGTTGCAGAATCATTGCCGGAACGTTGCAGGACTACATATTCGTAATGTTGCCGCAACTTTGCAAAAATACACACCTGCAATATTGCTAAGGCGGACATAGGACTGAACCTGCAACGTCTCTGCAATGTTATGTTGCAATATTGCCATCTTGCACCGCATCATTGCAGAGACGTTGCTGCAATGTTATGGTGCTGTGTGGGTAGGGAGGTTTTCCAGTAGGCGGGAAAAGTTCCAGTCTTTAGGGATCGATTGAAAATAATCCAAAGAGGGCGAGATAGAATAAATCTACAGGAACTGAGAAAGACTGGAGGTATTCCATCGTGGCCTGCGCCTTTGTTCGTATCTAACGAATTAAGTATAATATATATTTCACTAATATCAATGGTAAGGTTAGAAAAACAGGTATTCGACCCATATTCAATCACAGGACAGTCACCAGATCGAGGAACATACACAGATTTAAAATAAGTCGCAAAGAGATTCGCAATTGAGACATTATCCTTAGCTTCATCAGCTCCATATGCCATTACTTTGGGTAAGCCATTCGAACGACGCTTGGAATTAACAAATCCCCAAAAGGACTTTATGTTGTGCTGAATGGATAGTTCAAAAGGACTTTATGTTGTGCTGAATGGATAGTTCAAAAGGACTTTATGTTGTGCTGAATGGATACTCCAAGTTTGAGTAGCATTTCTTCGAGAGCCTTCTACATTCAGATCGCAAATTTGAAAAATATAGGTAGTCGGAAGTGGATTTTGTTCTCTTATATAACCCATGAGCATACTTCTTTTTAATAACCAACTTAATCAATAATTTCAATCTCAATTTAATCAATTGAGACGTGAACCACTTTGGATAATTGGAGCTTCTTGAGATTTGTTTAGGAACATATCTTTCAATAGCTGTAAACAAGTGCTCATACATTATATGTAATGCATCGTCGACATCAACATTTGTTGAGGACACGTGTTGGGAATGCGCTGCAATCGCAGTGAACAATGCCGCTTTTGAGGAGAGTCATTAAAGAACCTATTATGATTGTATATTTACGAGAAGACTCTGGCCTGGCTGGAATTTGATACCCGAATTAAGTGGTGACATTTTCCAGTCATGCCATTCTCAGCGGCAATTGACGTATCGTATACCCTCACGATAGCGTTGGCTAAACATCCGCTAGTCGGCTTGCTAAGACAAGGGACCCGTTGCCCGATATTATTACCGGGCTTACGTGTGGAATTTTGAGTAAGCTCAGGGGCGTTGCGGGTTTCGGTAAGCCGACCGGCGGATGTGATTGGTCGGTCCTATGCCCACGGAGCGGGCAGGATTCCCTGACTCGAATGGGAGGAAAACTGCCCGACGACACCACTTGTAAAAACCGGGTCAACGGGACAACCCGCGTACTTGTACTACGACCACCAGAACAATTATAATTTTGTGATTTCAATAAAGTACGAATAAGTTTGTAAGCATATGGGCTTTACCAAATAACACAAACGCCACGAACTTTGTATGGCGTTAACAACATTAGTTAGTATATCGTCCCATAGTACACCATTTAAGTAGTCACTAATTCCTTGATAGTCTCCACGCTTAAAATTATAATAAGTATAAGAGTTACGCAACATACACTTCGGAGCCGGTAAATTTAAGAATACATGTAATGGCGGATGAAATTTGTCACCAGGAAGAAGTAAATCGGAAGAAAGAGTTACCTTTGACATATCATCATTACAAAAACACAGATCAAGCATGTTATTGAATTGGTTATGTACGATGTTCTTCTGATGCAAATTATAGCACTTGAACAACTGTGACAAGAATTCCGCAGAGATGATGGAGTTCGATGAAGCATTTTCCCTTGAGGAGAAGGATAACAGAGAATCTTGAGTAGACCATTATAAGCAAGCACTGGGTGTTTTCCCGGCTCGTCTTCACCGAGGGTATACGTATGAAGAAATTGCTCACCATTATGGATGCATAAGGCAAACAGCTGGTAAACGGTGTCAAATTGTGCGTGGAGAGCTTGCTGGAGACCGATCTGTTGTGAAATTATTAAATATGCGTTTATCACGACCAGACATGCTGAATCCTAATTCTGGGATGGCAACGAAACTGCTTGATCCAGAATGCAACAAATTATTTTTAGTACTTGATGGGACATAGGTATTTGTAGAAAAATCCAATAACTTCGAACTACAACGCAATACATACAATGAATACAAACACCGTAACCTCGTGAAACCATTCATGGCCGTATTTAACAATGGTTATATTGCTAACATTTTCGAGCCTTACGATGAGAAGATTAATGACGCAACCATCATGAAAGAATTATTAGAACAAAAAGAAAATTGGTTTAACTTCCGAAAAAACGACATTTTTATTGTTGATCGAGGTTTTCGCGATGCAATAGAAGCAATTAAGAACAAGGGTTTCAATACATTAATGCCAGCGTTTCGAAATGGGCAATGTGGAAAACTCACTACTCATGAAGCCAATGATTCGTGAATTTTGACAAAACTCATGATGGGTCGTTGAAGCAGTCAATGTAAATATTCGGACGAAATAGCACATATTTAATCGTACAATACGGATGTAACGCCCCACGCGGACTCAAACCCGGTGTTACCGACAGTCGGTAAAACAGCGATATATTACGACACGCGTAGACTCACTGTACATACTCTTACTTACAAAATTATAATTTAAGCGAATGTAAAAAAGACGAACATTACAAAACACACTAGAAATAATTGATTATAAGCATCATTAAGAATATAAGATAAAATATAAGTTAATAAGCGAGAAAACCACTGCGCGTGCGCTAACCCGCCAAAATTATGGTATAAAAGGAGGTGTACGTAGCACAGTGGTTCAGTCAAGACTCTGCTTGCGAGTGCACAAGCGTAGAGGTAGCTAAGGTCGGGCCAGTAAGATTTAGCTCGCTCCGGACACGGTAGCGGCTGGTCTTCAGTGGACAAGATACGGGTGCTCCTTTTTCGGTTGTGTATTCAAAGGTTATAGAACCTCGCTCTTGCAAAGGCATTTAGCTCGCTCCGGAGACGGTAGCGGCTGGTGCACTTGGTAAAAGCAAGGTCTTAAGAGTGTAGAGCTCAAACTCTGCCACGAGTAACTAGCTCGCTCCGGAAACGATAGTGGCTGTTTTTACTGCAGACGTTACCAAGAGTATTAGCTCGCTCCGGAGACGGTAGCGGCTGTACACTGCAACACATACATATCTTGTACATAATACGACACACACACATATATATATATATATATATATATATATATATAGATACATAAAATATAAAAAACCAAAAACATTGTAATCATAGCTGTAGTTACTATTAATTTGTTATCTTAAAGAATAATTATTATTGAATAAACAAGCCATTGTTAAAGTTAAGTTGGATTTTACTCCTTTACTCTGTAATAACGAAACCCCACCTATCCTATACTCGAGGGGACGCCGCTCTCCTCTCGAGAACCAGTAACGCTCAGTTGTCCCTGGCAATCGGACGTTACACGGAGCACCAACTTGCAACATATAATGAATGATTGGCGTATTGCTTGCGCATCGTACAATTTGACATTTACCCCCCTGGATTCTGACTGCAGCACTTTTCCTGTGTGTCTTTCCGCTGCTCTTCTTTCCTTTTTCTGCAGTGCTTTATTTAAATAAAGTGTTGGTTTTATAAATACTAAAATGAGTATTAAAAAGTCTGGTGGAGTTTCATGCTCTTAGAAAAATAGTAAAAGTATGTTTAATGAACGGGAGGAAGGAACGCATTTTTTTAGATTTCCAAAGGATGAAAATTTGTAAGTATTATAAAATCAGAAAGTGTCTCAAATAATATCGAAGATTAAGTGTCATAAGACTTATTTCTTGGAACAATAACATGGTTTAGTTCTTATATATATATGATCATTTTATTTAGATGTAAGGTCTGGCTTCAAGGTTGTGGTAGAGAAGGTCTACCTGCTTCGGAATATCAACAGTATTGTGACGTCTCACTAATTTTTGCCCGGTTATAGTTAGAATCTTCCCCAAAAATCACTCTACAACTCAGCCACTACCTCTAAAACTCTACTCTTACCCCTTCTCCCCAATCACTAACCATTCCGAAGATGTACCTTAGCGGTCCCCATCTCGAGATGGTCAACTACGGAATCCCCCTTCCCCTCTTCGCCCTACGAGGCACGATCTCCTCCCTCACATTTAAAATCTAAACAAGTCCCTCGTCCCAAAAACCTACTCTACTCGAGACCATGTCTCACCCCTCTCTACGACAAATCAAATGCACGCCACACTCGAACCTCCCCAACTAAAATCCTCCAAAATCCATCCAATGGGTTGAGTACACCTCTTCGAAGCCCAAAAAGACCCTTCAAATATGCTAATGCGACGCATATTTTGCGCATGACTCATCAACACATTCCAATGACGTAACACATATTTGAAGCATGAGTCATAGCGCATACCGCACGTTCCCCGCATACCTGACATTTCATCGCACCATATACATACCAGAGCCACATGGCCCGCGCACAGCTAGTTCGGCAAAACCCGCTATGAGAGTCACTTCGACATATTCTTACAGTAATTAGTTATATCAAATCAGTGTTATTGTGTCAAATAGGCCTATACAGGGTGTCCCAAAAATGTCGCATTTCCTTGACAGGGGTGACTCAGGGGGTGATTTGAAACAACTTTTTCCTTAGCGAAAATATTGTCCGAAGCTTCGTTAAAGAGATATTAACCAAAAACCCCGACCAATGAGAGCGCACGCCTTCCGCTCCAGTTCTCGCGGTAGCGGCGGCTACGCGGTAGGCGACCGCGCTTGTACTACGAGCGTACGAACAAGCAAGTCGGCATGCATCGAAGGAAACCGCGTTACACAGTTTTTTTTAAAGCAGAATCTTAAATAAGAATAATTTGAAGTGAGAGGACAAGAAGTACGTAAATTTCGTTTTTAAATAAGGCATAAACGAAAAGGTAACGTAACAGAAAATGTACGACAAGTGATCGTAATTCGTTATTGAGGTAAAAATCCGTAGTTTAACAACAGCCAACACAACTAAATTTAAAAAATAATATTAGGTGTATGAATAAATTCTTTCCGACTGGAATTTCTATTGCGGTGGTATTCAGAAGCTGCCAGAAAAATGGCAAAAGGTAATTAACAATAATGGAAATTATTTCGATGATCGAGTTGTTTTCATATTTTTTAAATCGAACTGTTATTGTACCCTTAAATCGGAAAGAATTTATTTCTACACCTAATAATCACCAATAAATTAAACAAAACTCACCCTTTCGGACATTCCTTTCCTTGCTTTCCTTCCCTTTTCGGAAACCTGTGTCACTAGGCCACTGTACCGATCCTGGTCATCGGCGTCCAGTGCTCAGCTGATCGTAGGGTCAATGTACCGAATATTCACTTCACTGCACGGCTACTAACACTGTTCACTTAATTTATGTTTCACGGAACGTGTTGTTCTTACGTCACAAAAATTGGTCGCCTCGAAAGGGACCGATTACTGTTCATTACTGGGACGAGATTACTACTATTACCCGGCGAAAAGAAGACTCGTGGCAGACGGTCTCGGGCTGTGCAGTCCGCTGCTGTGACGATTGGTCGCGTCACCTATTTGGGCACACTTTTACAGACGGGCCACACGTATTTTGGTTATTGGTTGAAGTTGCCACATACATTGTCGCACCGCGCGACGAAGAGATCGAACGAAACACGAGATCGAGTGGGATAGAGCGATCTGACCGACGATCGTCAAAACAAAACAATAGCGTAGGCTACAGATCGCTCTATTCCACTCGGTCTCGATGTGTTTCGTTCGATCTCTTCGTCGCGCGGTGCGACAATGCATGTGGCAACTTCAGCCAATAACCAAAATACGTGTGCCCCGTCTTTAAAAGTGTGCCCAAATAGGTAACGCGACCAATCGTCACAGCAGCGGCAACAACACGTTCCGTGAAACATAAATTAAGTGATCAGTGTTAGTAGCCGTGCAGTGCAGTGAATATTCGGAACATTGACCCTGCGATCAGCTGAGTACTGGACGCCGACGACCAGGATCAGTACAGTGGCCTAGTGACACAGGTTTCCGAAAAGGGAAGGAAAGCAAGGAAAGGAATGTCCGAAAGGGTGAGTTTTGTTTAATTTATTGGTGATTATTAGGTGTAGAAATAAATTCTTTCCGATTTTAGGGTACAATAACAGTTCGATTTAAAAAAGATGAAAACCACTCGATCATCGAAATAATTTCCATTATTGTTAATTACCTTTTGCCATTTTTCTGGCAGCTTCTGAATACCACCGCGATAGAAATTCCAGTCGGAAAGAATTTATTCATACACCTAATATTATTTTTTAAATTTAGTTGTGTTGGCCGTTGTTAAACTACGGATTTTTTCCTCAATAACGAATTACGATCACTTGTCGTACATTTTCTGTTACGTTACCTTTTCGTTTATGCCTTATTTAAAAACGAAATTTACGTACTTCCTGTCCTCTCACTTCAAATTATTCTTATTTAAGATTCTGCTTTAAAAAAAAACTGTGTAACGCGGTTCACTTCGATGCATGCCGACTTGCTTGTTCGTACGTTCGTAGTACAAGCGCGGTCGCCTACCACGTAGCCAACGCTACCGCGGGAGCTCGGGCGGAAGGCGCGCGCTCTGATTGGTCGGGGTTTTTGGTTAATATCTCCTTAACGAAGCTTCGGACAATATTTTCGCTAAGGAAAAAGTTGTTTCAAATCACCCCCTGAGTCACCCCTTTCAAGGAAACGCGACATTTTTGGGACACCCTGTATCTCTACGACATCGACTGTAAGTGACCATTATTACTTTTTGTACGAGTGTGTATCACCTCCATTAATTTTGATTTATATTGCTTCGTCGTTGCTAACGCTTATCCATTTATTATTTACTTTTGCTTATGCTTATCGTTTACATTACTTTGCTAACGCTTATTCAATTATTATTTACTTTCGCTTATGCTTACCGCCTCATCATATTATTGCTTACGCTAATTGCATTTATGTTAACTTGTCATCGCTAATTCTCACGCATCTCATGCTCATATATATATATATATATATACATATATATATTTATATTACTATTCCTTACCGTTTATGTACATGTTTGTGTGCTAATGCTTAACGTTCCACGCATTATTATAATACTTCTACCGCTATCGCATTAACAGTGCATGGCCTATTCATATGCGTTTAAATAAATAACGCTTTTTGTTTTAGACAACGTTTCGAATTATTGCATCGATCCTTCGGATATTCCAAATCATAACAAGCCATCGCAACGGCTGATCTCGCTTCGCGAACCCCAGGAGTTCTTATAGTGTTTACAAGGTTTACTTTCGCTGAAAGTCCCGCATGCTCATACAGCTACACGTATGTCAAAGAAATATTACGGGTGGCTTTTTGTCCCAATGCAGTAGTAAATCCAATTATCAAGCCATAAATACTAACCGCCGGTGCTCTAACGGGTGTCACACTGGTACGCGATTACCGCTTAACCTTCCCTGGTTGCCTTGCGCTACGAAGTTGGTCTTCGTGCCCAAACGTCAAATCTTCCTCTGTGCTACGAAGCTGGTCTTCGTGCCCAAACCTCAAATCTCCCTTTGTGCTACGAAGCTGGTCTTCGTGCCTAAAACTCCCATCTCCCTATGTGCTACGAAGCTGGTCTTCGTGGCTAACCTTTCCCATTCCACCGTATATTGTCACTGTCCTAACCACCGCCACCCAGGACGTGACACTCAACTATCCCAGAGCGTAAAATCCCAGGATTTGCTCGAAAGCGGATAAATATATAAACTCCGTAAAATCACGGCCCGAAATAGGAAGTAGGGCGGTACCAATAACACTTATTATAAATAAATTTATGTTATATATATTTATAATGTTTGCACTATGATTCTAATATACGTATATTGTGGCAATTCATTTGTAACATTGGGATGTTTTTGTAACATAGTTACTTGTAATTTATTTGTAATAAATATATTTGTAATTTATTCCTAATGTGTACTTGGGAAATATATTTTTTACAGATATCACTCTATTATATTACTTTCCTTTTAAACTTTTTCATCTTGTAAGGTTGATGTAAATACTTACAAAGTCAAAATTGCTAATAATGCAGAAAATTTATGACACAAATATATTTTCAATTATCAGAAGTCGAGGTGAAATAAACATATAAAATTTAATTGATTCAAATTTCCCACGTGACGATACAACCAATTTAAAGGGACAAGCCAACGAAGAACTTCAAAGATACCACTACGAGTGTCGCCTCTTAGGGTCTGTTCCGATTCACGCATTGAGTGCATAGACTGCAGAGAAAACCGTCCCGTTTCAGTCTATGTGTGCATTGGTGGCGTTGGTGGCGCATAGCATTCTCTAGAATTCTCCCACTTCTAGCGCATGAAGCGTATTTGTCTCTTTACGTACGCTTTGAAAAACATACACCAAATTATGTGGTCCCCTCCTCGAAGTGACAGAAAATATAACCTACATATGTGCTACGTGACAATAAATGTTTATTGGATATTTCGTTCTTTTATGCTACATTTGTCAACTTTTTATATCTTAATATCCTTCCAAAATATTATTGTTACGCCGTAACGGTATTTTTATGAAATCGAGAAAGGTAATTATGCGTGGTTAGGAAAGAACTAAATTTTGAATCGAGCATGTGGTCCATGGGCATATGAAGAATGTTCAGGATGGAATATCCCTGAAGAATACATTTGTGATTCATGTAGTAATTAATTTTAAAACAAAATATAATATTTCTTTGATTAATTTAACAGTTTTTCCACTTCTTTTATAAAGAAAAATCATGGCCGGAATTACCCCACGATAATTCCGTAATTCCAGTTAAATGGACATTTTTGTATTATTGCTTCCAACTTTGTTACAACGTAAATTTATGCTTTCTCGGCCATACTAATAAAAACTAGACACTTCAAACTATCAATTCATATAAAAAAATTAGCAAATGTGTAAGTTGCTAACATTTTATAGCGTTTGTTGCTTATGTAGCCGGAATTACCCTGCTTTCCCCTGTTTGCATTATTCGAATTCGAAATACAGAAGCACACGTAATGCGACAACTACGCATGCGCGCATTATGTGCATTGGCTGCCTATAGGTAGTTCGAATTGTAGTAGTTGCTGCACGCATCATGCGCTAGAAGTTGGAGGATTCTAGGGAATTCTACGGATCAGGTTATGCAGTCTATGCACTCACTGCATGAAACGCAATCAACGCAACGAACCCAATTTCGAAGCGAACAGCCAGTTATGGGTAAATCACTAGAAAGTAGAGGTACCTATTTCACGTGTATTTACATACACGTGTACACGTGTAGTAAACGTATCCGAACTTGAATCCGTGTAATTTTTAAACACGGGTACCCGTGTAGTTCTGTTCACGGATATCCGTGTATATAGTTCTGTTCACGGGCAACGTGAACGTTGCCATGACGACGGGGCAACAAAGTATGTATTTCTATTTAGTTGTATTTTACGAGGCGGTATTTGGCGACCATGCATCCGTGTACTTATAATCCGTGTACACGTGTATTAAGAACACGGATTTTTAATTCCTTAATACACGTTACACGTGTCCCGTGTACACGTGTATTTAGACACACGTGAAAAGCCACGACCTCTACTAGAAAGCAACGTAATTTACGTTACGTAACATACGTGTATAAAATGTTCAGTGGACCTGCCCCGGCAATATAAGAGCCTAATAAAGCTTGAAAAAGATGTGGGAACTTCCCTACTATGCTCTATATTGCCGAGGCAGGTCCACTGGACATTTCATACAGGACATTTTAATATTATACACGTATGTCAGGTAACGTAAATTACTTTGCTTTCTAGTGATTTACCCATCACTGCGAACAGCACATCTAGAAGGTTTTAGGCAGATTCAAAACGGAAGATGAGAAAGGAAACAAATACGTGGCGCGCATTGTTATTTCTTAAAGGCTTTTACTGCTACGTTTTTCGAACGTGTTCTTATAATGCTAACTTTACAGCTATACTCTGATCCAGAGGACGTACGAGAGCCTGCGATTGTATTCAATAGCATTCAAAACCTTCAATTTACCCCGGGCGCGGATAATAAATAACTTCATTTTTCTCTTTACACATCTGTTTACCAAATTTCGCTGGGTAAGCAGCAGTTCGTCCTGTAATACTCATAAAATATGGTCTTCGCTTTCAATAATTGCCGCTGTTCAAGAAGAATAGAAAAACTCGAGTTGAGAAAATCCAGGAACCAATAAAGCCATCAAATTTCGTTAGGAGTTGGTCCCCGATCCTTAAGCGTGCTTCGACCACCGTCCAAAAGTCTCGAATTAAATTTAACGTAATTCATCCAACTACATAGCTAATTGTAAGTAAGTTTGAACATTCCCGTGTAACCTCACGAGCATCAATCGCATCGAAAACCGTTCCGTTTCGTTACTGCGGTTCATGCGCTGTTGGAAACAGAACGCTATGAATGCGCGCGGCGACTGCGCTGCGGTCTATGCACTCGATGCGTGAATCGGAACAGACCCTTAAGGTCTGTGCCCACATATTCGTTCCGTCTCAGTTCCGTGTCAGTTCCGTGATCGCAAAAGGTATGGGTTGCTTGTTTGGAATGGAGCAGTGCACACTTGTCAGTTCCGTGAAATTCGACGGTCTTTCCGTATCCGTCAGTTCCGGGCCGTCAGGATCAGTGTTAAAAATATCGTTTGCGTGATTTACAATGGAGCAGCGCACACTTGTCCGTGTCAGGGATGTCAGCAGATGTCAGTGTGGAACCCGGATCCGTTCAGTGAAACTAAAATTCGGTTGCCTCCGATATTTTGGCCATTTGCACGGAGACGGAGGCTTGAAATGACTGAAGGGACGACCTTTTTTTATGACCGTGAAAGGTTCTCAGGTCGAGGCTCTCGAACCGCGCGTCGAGGGTCCCAGACCCTAGGGTCATAAAGACAAGGACAGCAATAGGCCGCTCAGTAATGAAAATGAGAATTTCTATAATTAATATCAGATCGCCATACAAGTACCACCAATGGATTGCTGGAGTTTTTGCAATGAAAATGATACCAAACGTGATAGAATTCTGATCATTTTTAATGATTGTAATGAAAAGAGTTTTGGATTGGTATAGAAGGTATGATCGGATGCATGAATGTTGGGCGTCAAGGAAATAAAGCTGGACGTGCGTTTCAACAAGACTTGCCAACTTAAGCTCTTTCCCGCTGCGATACATGTATCGCGATACATGTATGGTGGATACCGATTTTCCATTGATCATTATAGTTTCCATAGGAACCGTTCACACGACGATTCTCGTATCGCAATACATACTGATTTTGTCGACTCCGCAAACGTCGGCCGCACGATACTTTTTGTCTGAAGTCGACAGATGAAACGTGGAAACGAGGGGACCTTTTCACACGGCGCAGGGCGAAACACGTATCGCGATACGTGTCGATCATTTGTTCTTCAATAGAACGTATCTTCTCGTGCCGCATACATTTTTGGACAAAATATTTTTCTGAAAAAATGAATGAGATTGAAGTGTTACCTATTTGGATTTTACACAAAAGATGTAGTAAAAAACGAGCGAATTGGAAACATTGGGTTTATCCCATAAACGGCATTAGACATGAAAAGGGAATTTTTGAAAGGGTTACCATGTGAAACGGAAACCCGTTGGACAGGTATCACCGCACTGACGGAAAGAACTGTGCGGCAGGCCCAGAGATGCCAGAAGTGGCGACAACAGGGGCGAATTATGACATAGTGTGTGCACAAATTGTATAGTAGGTATATATAGTAACGTTCACGCCCCTACGGAATCGGCTGAATTGGGACTGCAGGCCGGGCTAGAGCAGCAGGCCTCCTACACATTTGTCAGCAGGGGTGTGCGGGTACCCGACGTTTCGGGCTCGGGACGGGCCGGAAACTTTCGGGCGAGATCGGACGGGATCCCGATACTTACGTATTCCTCGAGATCCCGAAGTTTTCTGGATCCCGCGACTCGTTTCGGGCTACAGGCATGACCGCCATGAGCGGGCAATTTGATTTCAGGTCGGCTCGGCAAAACTCGGACCCGATCGGCTCGAAAGCCAGCTATTAAGAGTATCTACTAAATATCAGTACCAGTGATAAGTTTTTACATTTCTGTCTCCTGTTAAATCATAATTTGTATCTTATTATTCATTTAAATATATATTTTCATTGTTACCAAATAGCCTGTGACGTGTCATATACGTACTTAAATAAATACCATATTCAAAATTTGGGAGAAAGACTATTTTTATATCGATAATCTTTTAAAAACTTAATAAAATATACTTTATACTTCGTACTTTATGTAAAGGGAATATATACCTATTGGGTATTAAGTTTTTCAAGATAGGTTCAGATTTAACATAGAAAACGTACGGACAACTATAAGCATACAGAAAGGAATATTTAAAAATATACGGGAAGGCGAATATTTTATTATTTCAAATTAACATGTAAGAAACATAATGGTTCTACGTTCTCAGGTAACAATTTTGTTCGGTTACCGAAAACGATATTTGCAACAGTGGAAGGCACCCCCGCATTTCTCATTCCCTGCCCAGATTCTGTAGGAACAAAATCCTTATTCTCTAGCATTGTTCGTTATATTTTATTAAGATTTTAAAATATTGTCGATATAAAAATAGTCTTCTCCCCAAGTTCTGAACATGATATTTATTTAAGTATGTATATGGACATATTCAGTATTCACAGACGATTTGGCAGCAATGAAAATACATATATATGTAAATGAATAATAAGATACAAATTTTGATTCAACAGGAAACAGAAAGGTAAAAACTTATCACTGGTATTGATATAAATGATATACACAATTCTTTCCATCTTGGTCCCCTCTTAATGGCTAGCTTACGAGCCGATCGGGTCCGAGTTTTGCCGAGCCGACCTGAAACGAGTCTCGGGATCCCGAAAACATCCGATCTGTCCCGAGAGCGGGGAACTCGAGCCTCGGGACGATCCGCACAATCCAAGTTGTCAATGACACGGAACTGACACGGAACTGACGCGGAACTGACACGGAACTGAGACGGAACGGATATGTGGGCACAGACCTTTAGGATACCTTCTCTTTGGTCGCGCGGTATCCCTGATAACGGCGACGAGAGTAGGAGAACCCCGAGCTTACGCGTAAGCGACCTTGGACAGCGCTGATATAGAGGACAACATGTCTAAAACAGGAGATGTTGCAATTAAAATCGGGCGTCATGCGCATGGAAAAATTTGCCTCGAGATGCAGCTCCGTTTGACTTCCAGAAGTACGGAATTGGCCGGATTGGCTGCTGGTACGGAAACTGGATTGGAAGCAATAATTGGGCACTGCTGTTCCTGTAAATTTGGTTGTCGCGTCGTAGGCTGCTGTTCGCAACGTGGCTACAATAATTTGGTATGAATATATTAGGCGCACTGATACAAATGCGGAATTGGAAGACACATGCGACAAATTCATCGGCGAACAGGACATCACTAACGACGACGCAGAGCCTAATTCTGACATCTAATTGAGTATTTAAGTGGCGGTAAAAGATATTTTATTCGGATTTTATTACTTCAATCTTTTCACAAACTTTTTCATCAAAATCAAGATGACTTTTATACCTTCCAGGCGATTTCATACTGATCCATACTCAAGGGCTGAACGTAGGTCACGAGGTATATACATTTGGCGCTGCAACCTGCTACAGTATCGCTCGATGTTCATCCTGTTCCAATAATTGTTTTATGGTGATTGCATCAGTAAACTTCTCATCGTAAGACCCGAAAATATTAGCAATATAACCATTGCTAAATACTGCCATACCTACATGGTTTCACGAGGTTACGGTGTTTGTGTTCACTGTATGTATTGCGTTGCAGTCCGAAGTTGTTAGATTTTTTTATGAATGCATATATCTCACCAAGTACTAAAAATAATTTGTTGCATTCTGGATCAAGTAGTTTCGTCGCCATCCTAGAATTATGATTTATTATGTCTGGTCGTGTTAAGTGTACCTATACTTAATTACATATGCATATCTAAAACAGTCTTACGGATTCTAGGATTAGATTCATATCATTCTCTTTTGTTTAATCAACAAAATGTCACTCTTCTTACTAAGCGGCGCATTAGGCTGAATACTAACCTGCACACTCCCAAACTCATACCTGCAAATCGTCTATCATGAACATAATATGTTCATGAAAAACAACTGATCCATTGACGATTTCGTACCGCGCATTATAGTCCGATTATCTAAAGAAGGTACCTTGGGACCGGGGCCAGAATTTGCGATATTGCCGCTACTCCAGGCTCGTGATTGGTGCTTCCCCTACGCGACTCCCTACGTCTTGGCCTATGACTTTCGACTGCTTAGCTGTGGGCCTAGAGTAATCGTTGTCTTTGTCAGGTGTATATCGCTAATCTCTTCGAGAGGGCGAGGCCAACGTCCTTCCCATAGAGATATGACAGAATGTCGAATCTTATTGGCGATTGCGGACGGCACGCGCCATGCAAAATGAGTAGGGGACAAGTCGAAGCATACAGGCTCATAGGATTCTTATTCTATTTAGGGTCATTCCACGCCAAATCGATCACTTTTTGCACTCGATGTCAGGGATTTTGTTCAAACTAAAATATTAGAAGAGGGTTTCAGTCATCACTTTGCTGGTTTCGAATTCGTTTAAAAAACAGGCCGTCAAAGTTTGCAATTTTTGCCTATTTTCGTGAAACCCAGCTGTATTTATGAATTTTTAGCTCGGAATCTCTTTATCGCATTGAGTTTATCTTTTTTTCGTTTTAATCTAGAATGTGCGGCCTATTCGAATAATATTTTTATAGATTGAAAAATTAATTTTATAATTTTGAAAATTATATACCAATTTGATTTTGCAAATTTCTGCTCAAAGGTCGATTGTTTTCAAATGTAAAAAATATGCCCATATTTCTACGTTTCGTTTCGCGCATTGAGTGCATAGACTGCAGAGAAAACCGTTCTGTTTCAGTCCATGCATGCATTGGTGGCGTTGGTGGCGCATAGGATTCCCTAGAAGCAGAGTTGGGCATTATCTAGATAAAAAATTATTTCAATAAGGATCGAATAAATGATACTTTATCTTTATTCGTTATTCGAGGCTCGAATAATCGAAGTTATCTTTATTCGAAGTGCAACGAATAAATAATTTTATTGGATGAGAATTTATTCGACGAATAAAGATAATTCTTTTATTCGATGAGAATTTATTCGACGAATGAAGATAATTTTTTTATTCGATGAAAATTTATTCGACGAATAACGATAGTTTTTTATTCGAAGGTTTTATTCGAATAAATATTTCATCCGTAGCAATTATCTTTTCGAAGCCTCCGAATAAAGCCACGAATAACTTTCGTCGGCGTCGAGCGTGTTTATTCCAGCCATAACGAATAAAAATTATTTATCTTTTGTTCGTTATTTGAGATTTTTATTTAGATAAACTTTTGCCCAACTCTGCCTAGAAGTAACGCATCAAGCATGCAGTTACTGCCCGCATGCGTGTTTGTCTCTTTACGTACGCTTTGAAATACGTATCCGCGTGCTACATTTGAATCATTCGAGTAATACATATCGAGCCTTACTGACGTTAGTCTAAAATTCTAGGACAATGGCAACAAATACCGAGTTATGTGTAATGGGGAACGGTGAATTGTTAAAGTTGTACGTAGAAGAAGAGGTGGCAATGGGAGCGGCTGAAGGTAAAATTTAAATTTTAAAGCAGTTTTATAAAAACAGTAAGTGTATTTTTAAATTAATTCCTGAATATTTTTTCTACTACTTGTAAGACCCAGATTTCTTGTGCGAACTGGTGGTAAGTGCAACGTCGCCAGGTGGAGCCAGGTGAAATAAATATATTGAACTATCTATCTAGTAGATTGAGTTTCTTTCTTTCATTCATAACCTTGTGTGGCCTTGAAGGTCCGAGTATACCATATGGTTGAATTTGTCTTGACAGTCGCTTTCATATTAGCTAATCAAATATATAGCATTCCATTTAAAAAACTAAAAGTCACCCTCGTTTCAAGGAAAATATTGCGAACACCACAAATTGAGATACCGTATTATGTTGGGTATAAAAAACAGTAAAAGTTTTCCTGTTTCATTTTTTACAAATACTTACCATTTGCGAGAACACTGTATAAGAATAGCGAATACAGCCGCTTGGCCGCGGCCAGTACCGCACGGCTCAGCCAGTGGAGTCAGTGCTGGCGACGCAGCGTCACATTCAATTAATTTTCATTTGGCCAATTTTAAAGTGTCCATATTTTTCAAAACATGCCCATAAAGAGGACAAACAGGGATATATCCTCAATTTTTTTCAATTTTTAAAAAGGTACGTATTTTGAGAAAATTGCATTTGTATAGAACAATTGCGAAAAAATGGTCAAAAATTTGTTTTTTAGAGTGAAATAATTTTTATTAGGTACTTTTATATATCCACTGTAAGCTCCCAAAAACTCATTTTTATCAGTTTCTTAGTTCAAAAGCCATGATTTATTGAAAAAAGGTCAACACTATATTTCAAAGAGCTGTAAATCCACAGTATTTAAAATTTTCAAAAATCCTTCGAGATGCGATTATATATCACTAAAGACTACAAGATATTTGAGTTTCACCAACATCCGAAATGTTACTCTGAAAAGTGTCCGATTTCGCGTGGAATGGCCCATTACAGACCTTAATTGGGCCCTTTACACGTACGTTCTTGCGTGGCACTTTTGCGCGCCACACGCCAGCACGGCACGCATTTGGCGTGGCGCGCCGGAACGTCGGAAGGACCGCGGTCCTTCTCGCAGGCCAGAAGGTCGTACCCGTCACTACCTAGAGACAGCGAGTTCGGGTCCCCATTTCTACCTCGACTCCACATGCTTTTTCCATGAACCAGCGCATTCTTGTATTGTGTACTACCTGTTCCATGTATATTATCGATCTGCGAAACGATCGGCAAGACACGATCGCGATATACGTAGGTTCGCGAAAAATATACGAATTCCTCGATATCCCTGGCTTATAGAGGATATCATAAATGCTGTTACTGTAGGGCCCACTGAAACATCTGTTTTTACGAAGCTACATTTGGTTTACCTGAAGGTGCTGTAAATTATGGAAATGGTTTATTACTCAGTTATAACGACTGTATTGCGATCTGCATTCTCCTTGCAGACGAAAAGTTTCTACCTCATCGGACGTTCTTGTTCGCACCTCGTGCGCGGTTAGAAGTGTGGCGCGCCGGAATTGCACGCTCTTGCGTGCGCGTAAAACCGTTGTCAGGCGTGTCGCGTTCAAAAGTGTGGCGCGCAAGAACGCCACACGCAAACCTCGAATCCAGAAGAGTTTACATAAGAGACAGAAAAGGTAGTTAGAAAAGGAAAGCGGTACTTTAAACCAAGGCTTCGGCGTGGCGCGTAGAGTTTCCGACAGTGCGGAAATTCTGAAGCGCGCGCCGCGCCAGGCATCCAAGACTCCTCGAGCCTATACAAGCGGTAGGAAGTCAACGCGAATTTTTTAAAACCAAAGAATTAAATATATTTACTTTCAGCTTTGTGACTTTATTTGTCAATCTTTAGGGAAAATGAAAAAAAAATTGTATGCAAAAATAGTGTTTATATCCGGAGTTATAGTGCTTCAAATAGAGCGCCTTACAAAAATCATATGCGCCCTGTTAGCATAAAATCAGTCGTTGTAGTTGTCTGAAATAGATTAATAAACGATTAATAGGTTAAACTTTATTAACCAAAATCATGATGTTATTTATTTTCATCTGTAACCTAGTAAATTCTGTCTGTACCTACGTATCGCAAACTATTTGCGTAAAATTTAAACATTCGGATGTTTAGTTAAAAAATCAAAGCGTGGAACTCTCACGCGATAGAAGTGAAACTTTTTATTAAATATCAAAACCGTTAATTTTTTTTAATGTGAATAAGGTTCATTCCTCTGCATGTTCATCGAAAATTAGACCGTGTGCTCTATTTGCTTCTCTTGGTGCAATACGAAAATACTTTTCATCATTACACGTACACGCGTATCTTTAATACACGTCCTACGCCGGGATCTCTAGTAAGAAGTGAACGCGATTTAAGAAAGGGTCAAAACTGATTTGACTGACAACTATGCGGGTGGTTAATTTCCGCAGATTTAAAAAACTGAACTTGACCATCGTATTTTTTAAAATAATAATGTAAGAAAAAAATCGTCTGGCCTAATAAATTTGTCTCATCGAATCATGCAATCCCATATAAACATTGTTTTTCTATCTCGAATACGTTAGGAAATATCCAACTGTTTACTGTTCCCGCAGACACCCTGTATATACCTCTTTCTTCGGTACTTTCTGGAGTTTCTTCTTCCATCTACATACATACCTAGTTTCAAGGGTTCGCACAGGCCTGGTCATCGTCAGAAACCAGCATTTGTCAGCCAGATGTCGAAAAGGGAAAATCGACATCGTGCAGTTTTTCAGGGATTTCGACTTTGTTCGGTCTGAGTTAATCCGTATATAACTCCTTCGGCGGGTTCCCCCTCAGACCCGCGAGACAATACGGTTATAAACCGCGACCCTGGCGAGACAATACGGTTATAAGCCCGATCAACCTCGCTAGTTTTGGTAAGCAGATGTCTACTTTTGCACCTCTACGTTATCGAGAGGGGGAGGATGCCCCCCCCCCCCCCTCTACACCGTCGAACTTACAGAGGGAAGGTCCCTCCTCTCCAAGGAAAATTTGGCCAATCAGCAAGGTTCTTTGCTCGATCTGGTCATAGTTCGGACCACGGAATCCGAGCAGCCCTCATAAAACAAAGTGGTCACACTTATGTCGATCACCGTACAGATCACAGATTCTACATCGATCTAATCATGCTTTTGGATAAATTACACCCTCATCGGACTCCAGGGTGAGCCAGGAATCCATTGATGTCACTTCCATATCGATACGATAAGAGAGTGTGTTTAAGAAATGCCTGCTCCTTTTATAAATTGTATTGCTTGTGTAAAAGTAGTCCCATTTGCATGACATTTGTGATTATTTTAATTGGGAGAACGCCAGGAATCCATTGGTGTTATTTTCATATCGATACGCTGAAGAATAAAGAATTTCTTAATACGCTGTAATGAATATTTCACCCTTGACTGTGGGTTATCGAAGTCGATTCGCTGCGGTCGGCCGAGGATTCATACCTGCTTCAGAAAAACTGTATTCTTTATCGTATCGATATGGAAGTGATACCGATGCATTTCTTATGTTTTTCAAATGAAAATTATACCAAATTTCATGTAAATCGAACTATTTTTAACGAAGTTATGGAAATCAATTTATTCTGAAGATTCTTTAATTACGATGCGATTTGTGTCGTTTTTGGACCATTTTCATCAGGAAAACATAAGGAAACGATTCACACCACTTTCGCCAAGATTCGATGAGTAATGTAGAATTTTCGATTCGTCACTTCTTAGGGGGCAACATTGTACGGCCCCCCTGGGCTCGAAGGTCGAAGTCCTCGAAACCCATCGAGGCACGGTTTATCGGCGGCGTTGCCTCTTGAGTCGAATTTTGCGTGCGGCGTTCTTGCGCGCCACACTTTTGAACGCGACACGCCTGACAACGGTTTTACGCGCACGCAAGAGCGTGGAATTCCGGCGCGCCACACTTCTAACCGCGCACAAAGTGCGAACAAGAACGACCGATGAGGTGGAAACTTTTCGTCTGCAAGGAGAATGCAGATCGCAATACAATCGTTATAACTGAGTAATAAACCATTTCTATAATTTATAGCACCTTCAGGTAAACCAAATGTAGCTTCGTAAAAACAGATGTTTCAGTGGGCCCTACAGTAACAGCATTTATGATATCCTCTATAAAGGCGCGGTTAAACATGTGCAATGCGCGCTGCGAACACCATAAATAAGGGTCCATTTTTATGGTTCGGCGCGCAACGTAGGACCTCACACCGTAGGAAATTTTTATGGTTCGGCGCGAAATGCGCGCTGTTGCACATGTTTAACTCTGCCTTAAGGCAGGTATATCGAGGAATTCGTATAATTTTCGCGAACCTACGTATATCGCGATCGTGTCTTCCCGATCGTTTCGCAGATCGATAATATACATGGAACAGGTAGTACACAATACAAGACTGCGCTGGTTCATGGAAAAAGCATGTAGAGTCGACGTAGAAATGGGGGCCCGAACTCGCTGTCTCTAGGTAGTGACGGGTACGACCTTCTGGCCTGCGAGAAGGAGCGCGGTCCTTCCGACGTTCCGGCGCGCCACGCCAAATGCGTGCCGTACTGGCGTGTGGCGCGCAAAAGTGCCACGCAAGAACGTACGTGTAAAGGCCGCAATTGAAACACGCAGAGAGTGCGGCTCTTGAGGCTTTTATCAGGGGCTTAGGACAGCCACTAAGAAGCCAAATTCGTTTAACAAATTCCGTGTCGTTGAAGGCAGTACAAGACATTGATTACAATGAACAGAGAGAAGAGGAGATGAATGAACGTTTCAATCGCATGCAGATAAAACGCTACCGTGAACGCGAGCCGCATCAGGAACGCAGTGACCGAGAGGGACGACAAGACAGGAAAAACCGAGTAAACGATTGAAGCAGTCAAGCAAGCCTGTGTCATATTATAAGTGCGGAAAATAAGCACATTACTCACGCGAGTGCACAAATTTTCAACACCGCCCACAACCAGAAGACCCAGGGATACGGTATACCAATGCGGCCGAAACACTTCTCGACAAATCCGACTGGACGTTAGACTGGGACGAATCGACAGAAGAGATATTACCCGAAGATTTCTAATTGACACCGGAGCATCGTTAAATGTTATTAAACGTTTAAGCTGTATTGGAACGAAAATGCCTATGCGAAATAATCCGCGCCGATTTTACGATATAGGCGAAACGCCAGTGGAAACGAAGAAAGAAATGAAATTTGAACTTGCAGATCGTGAACACATACTGGCCGTAGTCAGTGATGATTTTCCGATAGAAGAGGACGACATCCTAGGTATGCCGTTTCTTGACTCTGAGGAGGCAAAGATAAACTTCAAGAAGAGAACAATTGAGCTGACCAAGATCATGCACAGATTTTTCAAGCTCCAGATGTCCGAGGACAGGTGCAAACTCTCGAAGAAAATGTGAAGCTTCAGCACGTTTCTGATCCAGAAGAAAGAAAGAAATTGTGGGAACTCATCGGACAGTTCGGGGACATATTTACTCTGCCAGGCGACGCGTCCCTGCTACAACGTTAGTGAAGCATTCAATTCCCACTACGAACAAGATGCCGGTGCATGTGAAGCAATATAGATACCCTCACGTGCAGCAGACAGATATTTCCAGACAAGTAAAGGAGATGCGCGAGAAAGAAATCGTGCGCGATTCAAGTTTCCCGTATAACTCGCCGATATGGGTAGTCCCCAAGAAAGGGGATGCAAGTGGGAAGAAGAAGTGGAGAATCATGATAGATTCCCGAGGATTGAACGAGAAGACCCTCCACGACGCCTACCCATGGCTGAATATTAACGAGATTCTTGACAGATTGGGATCTGCCAAATATTTCAGTGCGTTTGATCTCGCAAGTGGTTTTCACCAGATCAAAATGAACCCTCAAGATCAGCAAAAGACGGCCTTCAGCACGCCGGACGGCCATTACGAATACTTGAGAATGCCCTTGGGCTGAAGAATGCGGCCGCGATCTTTTAGCGAATGATGAACCAGGCCTTACGTGGTTTAATTGGTAAGATTTGTATCATCTATCTTGATGATATTGTTGTTTGGGGCAGCACGCTGGGTGAACACCGCGGGAGGCTCCATATGCTGGTTGAAAGACTTCGAGAACTCAATCTTAAACTCCAGCCAAACAAGTGCGAGTTTCTTAGCACGGAACTCAAGTATCTGGGACATGTAATCACACCTGAAGAAGTGAGACCCAATGAAGAAAACCTGAGAGCATTTGAGGCCTTCCCTACACCAGGTTTATAGAACAGTTAGCTGAGAAAGCGTGACCATTGACACTGCTGCTGCGTAAAGGGGCAAGGTTCGATTGGAAGGAAGCACAAGCGAACAGTTTCGAACTGTTGGGCGACCGCGTGCTAACTTACCCAGACTTAGACAAACCCTTCATTCTTATCGTTGATGCGTTAGGCACAGGAATCGGATGAGTATTGGCCTAAACGGATGAACAAGGAATAGAACGACCGATAGGAGTCGCCAGCCGCATGTTGAATGAAGCGGAGAAGAATTATTCCACCAAGGATAAGGAGACTTTGGCAGTTGTATGGTCAGTAGAACATTTCAGACTCTACTTGTTTGGCAGAAGGTTCACGATCTACACAAATCAGCATGCGATCCCCTACATGAATAATAGCAAGAAGCCAGGAGCGATGCAAGAACGTTGGCGAACGATTCTTGCCCAGTACGACTTCCAGGTGATCCACCGAACGACTGTGTATTGTTCGCGAAGAGGCCGAAGAAACCATTCCGGAAGAATATGATCTTCGCCGAAACCGAAGATCCGGACAGCAAGATTATCCACTTCGCCGAGGTGGCTGCAAAATTCGAAGAAGTAGGAGAAGATACAGTAATCGTTACGCGAGGACGATACAGTCCAAAGACACTGAAAGAAGTTATTGAGGAACTAAGGAACTATTTCATCGGATACGAGGTAACGAGAGTAACAATAGATTACGAAATTTTGAAATTCCTAGCTCCGATACAGGAAAAGGACCTTTGGAGATCGCTCGCCGAAGATCTGCATGACCCGTCAATACATTTCACACTCTTAGGTAAAGACATGAAAACACCAGAAGAGGAAATCGAGAAACTGGAAATTATTCGACCAAGTCATGACAAGCTGCTTGGTGGACATGCAGGGATACGTAAAACAATTTGCAAAATTCAACAATCTTACACTTGGGTAGGAATACACCGCGATGTTGAAAAATATATTAACGAATGCTTAGTTTGCCAGGAAAGCAAAACGAACAGGAATCCAACTAAAATGCCACTTGTGCTGACCGACACCCCGAGGTGGTTTGACGAGAAGATTGCGATCGACATCGTTGGACCACTGAATGTTGACGTTACAGGACATAAGTACATCCTGACAATGCAGGATCAATTAACGAAGTACTTGGAAGCTGCGCCATTGACAGATCAAGAAGACAAATTAATTTGTGATGCCCTGCTTGATTGTTGGTCTCAGGTACGGAATACCTATGATTGTACTTACTGATCCAGGTGCAAATTTCACAGGTAGAGTTATGAAACAGCTATCGGACCAATTCGGATTTGAATTGATACACACTACCGTCTTTCATCTCAAGTCAAATGGATCTCTCGAAAGGTCACACGCTGTAATTAAACATTTCCTCAAGACACAACTCGCATTTTACGAGGACGACAGATGGACTATTGTAGATATTTACAAGCAGCAACTTTCACATTCAATAGCACTATTCATTCCTCTACCGGACTCGCGCCGTATCATCTCACCTTCGGAACAGAACCACCCACGCTTTATCAACGTGAAGAACCGAGGACATATGGTGACTACGTGCAAGATCTTCATGACAACCTACAACGCTTGTGTGAACGAGCTCATCAAGCCCTGATAAATAGCAAGAATAGAGTTAAAGCAAGATATGATAAAACTATATCAGACCGTTAATGTTAAATCCAAGAGATTGGGTCTGGAATAAAAACCAAGGAAGAGATCGTCTTAACGCCTTGTCAACACCAAATCTAGGGCCTTATCAACAAGTTCAACTAGTTGGTGACGTGAACGCTATCGTTAATGTTAAAGGACGGGAACAGACTGTTCATATTAATAGACTAAAATACGCAAAACTATCATCTATTCCAGATTCGGATGCCTCTGCATCGTAATTGTAGAACAGGATGTCACGATCAAACCGCTAACAGATCTTCCAAACTTGTATTTTGTCTCCATGGGCACGACCTACCACAAGCAATCGCGAGCCATCATCTATTACGACATTCAAGAATTAGAGACACTCGAGAATTACATCGTTGCATTAATAAAGGATATACACTAGGGTGATTCTTATTTTCGACATTTGAATTTTCTTCGGGGCACCCTCCAAAATTGTTCCAAATAATAAAAAACAAAATTGTGTAAAGCTTGAGCTCGACGGGAAAATGTACCCCTGGCCCCTTAAACATTTAAATAATTATTTAACAGCTCAGAAAGTCGATTTTATATAATATCCTCCAAGTTATTGATTAAATAAAAAAATATGTCAAACAAAAGTTGTAGATCCGGACAAGGAGCATCTCTTACGTTGTATTACTTTTCCTTGTACTACAAACGGTTTTCGAAAAAAGTCCGACAAACTAAAAAAAAAATTCTTTTTCTCTCAAATTTTTAAAGTTTAAATATTTCTCGAACACTTTTTATTTATGAAGGCGAATAAAAAAAATAGAATTTTTATTTTCGAGACTATTTTTAAAACATTTAAGAGGGGGGCATATGCCGAGATATGACAAAAATATAAAAAAAAAATTCCATATTTTCAGTGTTTTTGATATCATTGGAAATTTCCTGAAAATTAGAGACCGAAATTCGCAAAAATATCGAAGATATAATAGTATTATATATACTGAATTAATACCCATTTCATACTTCACGAAGGTATCGATAGGTACTTGTTTCATACTGTACTAAATTATCGGTATTTGTTCGTACCGAGAGACGCGCGCAACTCGATGTTTCCTTCCGGTTTGTAAGACCCAATTAATCTGATGTTACGCGTGCTGCCCGATACTTTATCACCCGCCATAAATAATATTAAGCAAGAGAGTGATCGCTAGCCATTCCGGCGTCCAGACGGTAAACTCGGAATAGGCGCGATGTCCATAATTTTGGGCGCTGACAATTCTAATTGGTTGCGCTTTTGAGGAAGAGGAGGGATCCCCCCTCTGTGAATTCGTCGATGGAAGAGTCCTGACGAGGTGGAGGAAAAGCACAGCCAGCAGGTCCCAAAAAATAGCTGGGATGATCGGACAGAGCGCCTCACCAGGGTCGCGGTTTATGACGGCTTCGTCGCTATCATGCCTCCGTTCGCAGGTAAAGGAAGTTTCGCTTGTCGGCATACTTTCGGGTTTTTCCCCGAGGTCCTGGGTGAGTTGGGCCATAGCCAAGCTACGTATCCGGCAACTCGCTGAGGTCTGATTTTTCCGCGCACGGAGGTTACCATTTTTAACCCTTCGTTGACACTCTGGGTGGGAACCACCCATAAACTGTTTTTGACACTCTGTGCCTTTTATATGCAAAATAAATACCTTTTTTCCAAAGCCGACTTACAAACAATTTTTTTTTCCAAATATTATATCTGGATAATAGCTCTGTAGATTTTTAGCTTCTAATATTTGAATTTGTAAAAGTTACAATTTATTGAAGATTTTCTTCGTGTTTTCTCGACACATGGTAATCTAGAATTTTTTTTACAAAAACTGTGATAAAATTTAAATAAAAAACTATTAGAATACATTTTAGAGACCTTGAAATTGACCCATGATTTTTTCCGTAACGATTGGATTCTTCAGATGAGAATGGCAGTCGTTCAAAAATTGTTCTGGGTGTGAGCCACCCGTATGTCAAAGTTGATCGAAAAGAGAGGTGTCTCAACGAAGGGTTAAGTATAGGTACGCTGTCTTTTCGCGCCTACTATTTCCGCACGATTTCGACGGTACTTCAGGGACTCGATCCTTTTCAAAGGTTGTAGGTATTGCATACCTATGATAACCCTCCGAAAGCGACGCACAGTGGTCCTAAGTAACACTTCTAGCGACGAAAAATTCAAATTAATCAAATTAATAAGGGGAATTTGCCTTGATAGTATATCTATATTTACGTAATCTTGAAATGTAAAAAAGGCTTCAGAATTAGTACTTACCTCTTATGTTGTGTACACGAAATATTACATCGACGATGTTGAAAACACAAAATGGCTAGTTTTCCTTGGTTGCTTAGCAATGGCGAAGGCGAGATCGTTCGACAATATAGAGAATGATGTCGTGGAACGTAAGGAAAAGAAATTGTACATTTCGGACATACCGTTTTATAATAACAATACTGACCGCCATCGCCATGGCCAACTGACCGCGATTGCCTCATTCTCCCCTAATATCTTAATTGTTTGCAGACCTTTGCAGTTAACTTTAGTTAAAAAGAAATTCAGATGAACAACAGAAGTAGAGGAAACAATAATTACGGCAGATACACGCAAATCTGTGAATTGCGGGACTTTTATATTCTCAGTAAAACTAGAATCGCTGTAATATGTGTAATGAAAATGAAGTTACTGGTTACTGCTACTCAGAAGTTATGGAAAGAATTTTAAAACAAAATACGTTGACATGTTTACTTACCTTGCGATAATATTTCTACCAAACTATTCGAAACTACACAAAATAAGAATATATTCACCGATACATAGGGGAAAGGTGGGATAGTTGATCACAGTTTTGCTTTTTCATTAAAATAATAATAATGGTTTGCTTTGTTTGTATTTAATTATGTAAGTTGTGATTCTTACAGTATTCTCAATATACTTTGACAAATTTGAGAGCTGAAAACTAATTTTAATGACAGAATTTCAACATTTTCTGGCAGTGACGTTATGCACAAGTATCCCCCACTGAAGGGGAGACTTGATCAAACGGTTAGGGAGACTTGATCAGTGAACTTTAAGAGTAAATAACACATTAACTTTCTAAAAAGTATTTATTATCTTCGTCAATAACATGAAATAAAGGGAATATCATAAAAAGAAAGTAAACTATAACAAACTTTAAGGAATTACTGAAAAACTGAAACCGAAGAATTAAACTCTATGACATAAAACAACATAAATGCATTCTTAAAAGACATTTCACTTAGATATCATCTGATTAAGATGATGACGAGGAAAAGATTTTCCTTCTCACTTTCTTTGCCGTATTTTTCTGTTCCATTGCCGTTCTATGGTTCTTTTTTAAAGCATTTTCAGCTGTTCAAGTATCCCACCTCACACACTGATCAAGTATCCCTCAATGCACTCGATTTGAAAAATATGAAAAATTGAACTTACCTTAAATATTTAGATCAATCAATAAATAGCATTAATAGACCAGAAAATGCCGTTTTTACTTAGTATACTTCAAATCGTTGAAAATGCAACATTTACTCGAAAAGGAGGAAGAACAAGCAGACCGATATATTTACTTTTTGGCTGCAAATAAGATCGAAGCTTCTAACAACTTTATTCTATGCTCCCAAAAGAAAACTGCAACGTGAAGTGTTGCGATAATGTAAACATTACCACCATAGCGTGACAGCAGGCACAAATTGTCAATATATTAATTAAAAACCTGATGTGATCATGTATCCCCGCTGATCAACTATCCCACCTTTCCCCTACAGCAGAACGCACAAACAGATACTGACGCAGGCAGAAAAATATTGCCATTCTTGCTCCAAGTTCGTGAGGTATACGGGAAAACCCTTGTGCCAGGGCATTATTTTATGATATGCATGTAGTCACCGGCTACCTGAGACACGGCAGAAATAATAAATTTCCGATTCTAACAGCATTCAATTTTTCAATTATTCGTCGCTAGGGTTGCTATTTGGCCCACTGTGCGACGCGGGCACCTACTTCTTGACTAACAAAGTAAGTAAGTTGACTAATTACCTTTAATTGTTGTACTATGGAGTAAATTCTGCTGCGATTCGCGATATTGAAGCATATGAATGACCAGCTTGACATTTAATGTGTCGCCGTGGCACAAATTTGCGTGTTCTATTAGTCAGAATGAAAAATCTAAAAAGATCGGCGGGAACTAAATATTTTTGTTTCAACTTCTCATGATTTTTTGTCCACTAACTTTTTTATTCTATAACTTATATCTAATGATAAATCTCTATCCTCAATTATCACAGCGCCATCCTCATTAATGAAGAAATCATAATTTATGTTGTGACGTCCCACGATTTTTCGCGCATTTCTATTCCAAAAATCCATTAGTAAACCCCAAAATCACTCCACCAAAGTCCCTCAAACTCGACTCTTACCCCATCCCCTCAATCGCTGATCACCTTGATGTTGTACCTTAGCGGTCACCAACACAAGATGACCTATAAAACTCCACCTCGATGATGTATCTTAGAGATCCCCATCACGAGATGTTTGTTACAAAACCCCTTCACCTATTCGCCATATGAGGCACGAATCCTTCCCTTTAAAGCGAATTCAAACAAGTCCCTCGTTATAAAAAATCCTCTTAAATCGAGACCACGTCTCAATCCGCTCTTTACGACTCACAGAGTCCAAGCCACGCTAACCCCTTTCCTATAAAACACCCAAAATCCATTCGACGAGTTGAGTATCTCCTTCCGCAGTCATAAGAACCCCAGAAACCTAATTGCGACGCATATTTGGCGTACGTGACATAAATACGTCTATTAATAGCCATACCGTTTACAAAAACCCCAGAAATCTACTGCGTCTTGTTTCCGAAATGTGTCAAGGTCTTTACCGCGCGTACCCCCGCAATACTCCTGTACAATCATATAAATACGAAGGACCGAGAGGCCAGGACTCTCTTTCATCGCTACTCTTTTGACGAAGTATTATTCAATAGTGCTAATTACCGGTGTCAAAGATTCAAATCAGTGCTCTACGGCAACTACCGTAAGCTATTATTATTACCTATTATTGTGCATATCATCTCCATACCATTTATTATTATTGTCTATCTACGCTTATTGCATACATATTATATTATTATTTCATTAATGCTTATTGCAAACATATTATTATTGTCAATCTACGCTTATTGCATACATATTATATTATTATTTCATTAATGCTTATTGCAAACATATTATTCTTGTCTATCAACGCTTATTGCGTATATATAATTTTGTATTACTAACGTTCATCACTTTCATATTCTTTCGTTAACGCTTATTTTGATTATATATCTTCGTCTTATAACCGCTTACTGCGATCATATTTCTTTATATTATTAACGATCATTATAAAAGGTATTTCTTTCTATGACTAATATATTATACCTCATGTCCATACCTATATTATAAATGTCATAATTCATATTATAAATGTTATGTGCCAATTCTCAAAGTCCCACGCATTATAATAATTTAACGCTACAAACGCTTCAGCAAAGTTAATAAACCGCTTTGTTTTAACCACGCTTCGAATTATTTGTGTTTACCCATTGGTTATGAAAGACCTAAAAATCCAAACAAACAAGCTAGTGAAACAGCTGATTCTGATTCGCGAACGCGAGAGCAGTTACCGTGTTTACTAACATACTTTTGCATGGCCTGTGTACAGCCGCGCGTTTAGACGAATTTCTCAGAAATATTACGTGTAACTTCTTGCACCTATGCAACGGTAAATCCTATTATCAAGCCAAAACAAATACAAAGTGCCATAACGGGTGTTCTCCAAGTGTACATTTACCTTCCCTGGTCGATTTGAGTGACGGATTTAGTATTCGCGCCTGATCACCTCCAGAAATTCTAAGTGTGACGGATTTAGTATTCGCGCCTAAGTTCCTCTCAAACCCTCAGTGTGACGGATTTAATATTCGCGCCTGGTCACCCTCTCAAACCCTCAGTGTGACGGATTTAATATTCGCGCCTAAGTTCCTCTCAAACCCTCAGTGTGACGGATTTAATATTCGCGCCTGGTCTTCCTCTCAAACCCTCAGTGTGACGGATTTAATATTCGCGCCTGGTCCTCCCTCAAAACCCTCAGAGTAACGGATTTAATATTCGCGCCTGAGTTCCCTCAAAATCCCCAGAGTGCTGGATTTTAGATTCGCGCCTGGTCTTCTCCTTCCCCATAGTCATCGTTCCTAAAGACCTCACCCGGGACGTGACAATGTTAGCATCAGGATTAGAATTTAGTACGTTGCATTCATTCTTGTTGTCACTATCACCTACAAAAAATATAACAGAATAGGCAAATTGACTTCCAATAAAATGATACAAAACACAAATTACAATTATAAATGTAAATATATTGTATAAAAATTGTATATAAAAAAATTGTAAAAATTATAAGTAATACTTTTTTTAAATACAAAAATAAATTAAAAAAGTGAAATTCACTTCAATTTGTAAATACCAATTATTTGTTTCAAAATGTGAAAAATATATGTGTAACGTCCCACGGGGACTCAAACCGTTAGAAACCGACTGTCGGTAAAGTAGGAACCAATCTCCATTACCATGTAACCTATTTTCTGTTACCGCGCAAATGTATTATAAGACTTTTATGAATAATTTATAATTTAGATAAATATTAGAGAAACAATTATTATAGGAACATTAGGAATAATTAATTGTAAGTATTGGCAAAAGAGCAAAACGAACTATAATGTATTAAGCGAATAAAACGCAAAATAACAAACAGCGACTCACTGCGCATGCGCCAGCCCGCCAATTCTCGAGTATAAAAGGTGACGCGCGCAACACAGAGCGCGCTCATTCGAATACGTTCTTGCGACCAACGAATGCTAGTGCCTGGAGGCAGCTTAAGTACTATCCAGCAGAATTTCAGCACGCTCCGGAAACGGTAGCGACTGGTTCTCAGTGTTAAAAAGGTACTGGTGCTCCTCTTTGGACCTATCATTTGAAGGTTGAGAACTTTGTCTTCACGGAGGTTTCAAGCGTTGCTCCTATTAATAGGTAGCAGCTTAACCGCTTAGCGAAGGCAAGGTCTACAGAACCCTAGAATAAAACTCTGCCAAAAGAATTGGGACCCGCTCCGGAAACGGCAGCAGACCGATCTTACTGCAGAAGTACATAACACAATACATATATTATTATACATATTAATTAGCGTATTAAACACAAAAAACACAGAAAACCCAAAAATAGAATATATAATCGTAGACTGTAAGCAATATTAATTAATCGTTATTGTTATTAGAGTAAGTTTTATTAAATAAATAAGTATTGTTAAGTTTAAAAGCCTTAGATTCTAATCTTTTGCTGTAGAGTAGAACCCCCACCTATCCTATACTTGAGGGGACGCCGCTCTCCCCTCAGGGACCTCGACGCTCAGTTGTTCCCGGACAGCCGAACGTTACATATGTATAAATATAGCAAAAAGAACGCTAACAAAAAAAGTAAACATATTGAATCATAGGCCTACATTTCTCTTTGACATTTCTTCTACTATCAAGCTGTCATGATGCATACCCACTCTACTACTTCTACTGTCATTAATCTGACTATTTTCAACATCCTGTTTTCCAGTTTTCTTTGTTGAACATTCTTGTTCAATACCATCAACTTTAACAACTTTAGATATATTATTCCAAAGATGAAAAAGACTTGTGTCTTCTGTTCGACGAGTCCATTCATTTTTATCACCCATTGCTCGAAAATCTGTTAAAGTTGTAGGGTTAATGCTTGCCTCAATACATTTTGGAGCTATGAAATAATCTATATCACTTTCTTCTACACTTATTCGATCATTTGGCTGCTCACTCGATTGCTTTGGTGCACTCATTCGCTGAAAAATTTTAGAGTAATCGATTGCACTAGATGAAAATGGCATCAGCCCATATGCCTTGAAGCCATTACCCAAAACCCTTTTGAGATCCAAATTGTCGAAACTATTTTTAATTCCTGTGCAGCATCAATTTTAGATACACTTAAGCAATCATTTTGTTGACGATATTCATTTGCTTGCCTTGTCCAAGCTGCTTTCATTGGACGGAACATACTATGATCCATTGGCTGGATAATATGTGTGGAGTTTGGATGCAGGGCAATGAGTTCAATTTGATTTGCAGCACAAAATTTAACCAAAGGTTGTGTAAGATGTGAAACATGTTCATAGACATATAAAATCACAGGTAAAGCTATATTTGTTCTGATGATCCAGGGGTAGAATACATTAGTAACATATTCATAAAAGCTTTCTCCTTGCATCCAACCACTGTCTGATGTGCCATAGTCATACCAGTCATATGGCATTTTTCATACATTTCTTTTGGTATGCGTTTATAAGAGAACATAACAAGAGGAGGTGCTAGTTGCCCTGCTGCATTTCCAATTACCAACACTGTCAAGGCTTCTTTTTCGTTATTATTTATAATAGGATAGACATTTTTACTTCCTTTTTTTGTCAACACTTTACATACCAGACTTAGAATTCAAAGGTAAAGAAGTTTCATCAGTATTAAATATTCTAGATGAGTCAATATCGAGCAAACATTTTTCCTTTAAGTGAGCTTCTACAGTAGAGAACCATTTTTTTAAAACATCTTCAGATACTGCAGCTCTAGCTTGAGTTAAGTTCTCAGTCATTCGGGTACACACATCCTTGTTCCGCTTCAGAAAACCACAATACCAGCTTTTACCAGGACCATTTTCAAATGGAGTTTTGATTCCCATTACCTTTACTACAATGCCAACACTATTTAATAATTGCATTTTAGTCACTGGATGACCTCGGCTACTGCATTCAAAAATCCATTCTACAAGTAGTGATTCTTGAACAGGGGGCAGAATGGAAACAGGCCCAGGTTTCTTATTTTTATACAAATTGTTTACTTTGCTATGCAATGTTGATCGTGGAATTTCATATTTCATGCTTGCAGCATTTATTGTCATCCCGCCTTCAACAACATTCAACGCTAAATCAATATGTTCTGTGCTGTACAGCATCCTACGTTTTTTATTAGGTACAATCATTTTTAAGTCAAAATTTTCTGTAATAAAAATAAAATATCATAATAAATCACTTAAAAGTTTACATTAGAGATGACCACTTTAATAAATTGTTCATATTTACCGTACTGTTCTTTCAAAATATAACCGGAGGTGCGTTAGAGGTTAGGAATACTTAACACGCGTGGCAGTGTAAGCGACACAGTAACTAACGCAACGTGCGAAAACAAGTCCAGTTATTGTGCACAGTAAATGACGCTACTTCCAAATTCGTTTCAGTTACTGAATTTGTTGGAAATAAATACAGAAATTCAAATAGATAATCGCTGTTTTGTTTTTCCGTAATCTAAATATGTTTTACTAATATAATTAACGTTGTGAATCTTACCTAGAACGATTTATTTTACTGAATATTGACCTTCATTCGTTCAGTATTTTCTTAAGCTTTTCCATAAGTTTTACAGAAAATTTTGCGAATTCATTATTAAAAAAGTAAAATAATTTTTTTAGTATTTTAAGAACTTCTGTGTGTTGCATGTTTAATTTTAACAAATAAATAATTAACTGAATTTAAATAAAAAAATTTAATACCTTTTATTCGATAAATATAAAGTTAATTATGCTTAATGATAAACTAGTAGAGGCACAGTAATTGGGTACCCCACCGTAATTGGGTACTTTACCCTATGCGCCTTTCCCAGGCAAAGGGTTACAACTAAAAAGCAAATGTTAAGTCGACTAACCCCATCATATTTGTCAATTAACCCCAGGGGTTTGTTGACTTATTCGTCTCTGTTTGCGAGTGGATGTAAAATACGCCGCATAGGTTATGTTAGGTGAAGAAGGATCAAAGCACAGCACGTTAAAAACTAAATGAGTCGTTTATTTAAAATGTAGAGAATCGGTGAGATTGAGACGAGGAGTTTATGGGTGCGTTCCGATTTTCGCAGTGAGTGCATGAAATTGGTGGCATCGTATTGGTGGCATCGTATTGGTGGCATCGTACGATTCCCTAGAATTTCTCTCACTTTCCACCAATACGATGCTACTTCCGGTGCAGCGAGCATGCAGCAAACGCAGAATTTCAGAGGTGACGCAGTCACTGTGCGCGCGCATGCGTATTTGTTTTTCCAATCTTTGATTATTTGAATTTCTCAATTGGAAATAGCTGATACAATTTAATGAAAAGTAATAAAAACAATTAATTCTCTCATGATTACAATGCCACTTTTTTACGTTATTATTCCGAAGAAACTTCGTGTGATGTTTTTTTTTAATACAAATGTATAATTACATACTTATTATCGAATATCCCGGAATAATCTCCACAATGTTCTCCATAATATGTCATTTTTAGGAAAACATAATCTGTCCGAGTGTTTTGATTACAATTGAGGCATTTGATGGAAAAAGGGCACATACGCCAAAATGCCATTTCGAGTAAATCGGTTTCAAAGCTTTCATTATAGTATAACTTAATGAAAAGTAATGCAATTAAATCCAATTTTTTTTAAGGATGTAGTATCATATCCGTCAAACGTTTCGTAAACAGAAGTCATGATTTGAAAATGATATGTGTCTTTATTTAATAGTTTTATGCAAGTGGTTTATGTGCCCTTTTTCCGTAAATAGGGTAAATTCGTAACAAAATTGCTTCTTTGTTTAGTTATTGACATATAATTTTGTTTACATACTTCGTTGGCCATTTTTTATACATCGCTTAAATAAAAATACAAAATGAAGCGCAAAACTAAACAAAAAATGTTATGTTTTAAGTAAGTATTAATTTCACCGATTTTTTGCAGTAAGCTGTCTTACAAATCACTTTCATCTTTCCTAAATTCGCTTCTTTCCTTGCGGATTCGATACACGCCTCACTTTCCATAGTTCCTCGCTTACACAAAATCAAACGTATTGCACGACTAGACAGTAGCCAGCACGGCAGCGCGACCGGTCAGCGACTATGTAGCTGCATGTCGCTCACGCTACGTAACAAAACAGCGTTTAGCTAATTTAAACGTGGGAGAAGAAATGTCTTTGATATATTATATATATATAACATATACCTGAGTCGATTTAACCGATTTACGGAAAAAGGGCACATAGGCCTATGTGCCCTTTTTCCATCAAATGCCTCAATTAATGATAATATGTATATTAATTCTGATTCTAAATGGCAAGTTAATATCATCTTCATTTTCGCTTTCATCAGACGAATCACAGCTGCTGATTTCATTATCACTATTACTTAATAGTATCGAGGTTATTGTAAACAACGTCCCTTTTTCCATAGTAGCATTTTTAAATTTCAAGACCGCATGAACCGCTGCGATTTCTGCACTCACTGCGAAAATCGGAACGCACCCTATGGTTCCCGCGAAAGAATTGACGCACGCGGTGAGCTGAGAATGCACTAGCACCGCCACGTGCTTCACACGCAACGATTCACAATCGATGAGCGCTTTATAAAGTACGTGATTGAGCGTGAGTATAATTGTTAGTGATTGCGTATAATGAACAATTACTTGATGAAAGTTTGATGCGATTGAGACTTCACACGTTGATACAGAAAAGAAAATCGCACGCGATGCGTCCGACAACACGCACTACAGGGTGTCCCAAAAATGTCGCGTTTCCTTGAAAGGGGTGACTCAGGGGGTGATTTGAAACAACTTTTTCCTTAGCGAAAATATTGTCCGAAGCTTCGTTAAGGAGATATTAACCAAAAACCCCGACCAATCAGAGCGCGCGCCTCCCGCGGTAGCGTTGGCTACGCGATAGGCGACTGCGCTTGTGCTACGAACGTACGAACAAGCAAGTCGGCATGCATCGACGGAAACCGCGTTACACAGTTTATTTTTAAAGCAGAATCTTAACTAACAATTATTTGATGTGAGAGGACAAGAAGTATGTAAATTTCGTTTTTAAATAAGGCATAAACGAAAAGGTAATGTAACAGAAAATGTACGACAAGTGATCGTAATTCGTTATTGAAGTAAAAATCCGTAGTTTAATAACGGCCAACACAACTAAAATTAATAAATAATATTAGGTGTATGAATAAATTCTTTCCGACTGGAATTTCTATCGCGGTGGTATTCAGAAGCTGCCAGAAAAATCGCAAAAGGTAATTAACAATAATGGAAATTATTTCGATGATCGAGTTGTTTTCATATTTTTTAAATCGAACTGTTATTGTACCCTAAAATCGGAAAGAATTTATTTTCACACCTAATAATCACCAATAAATTAAATAAAACTCACCCTTTCGGACATTCCTTTCCTTGCTTTCCATCCCTTTTCGGAAACCTGTGTCACTGGGTCACTGTACCGATCCTGGTTATCGGTGGACGAAAAGATTTATGGTTGGGTAGCGCCCAGTGCTCAGCTGATCACACTGCGTCCGGGTTAATGTACCGAATATTCACTTCACTGCACGGCTACTAACACTGATCACTGAATTTATTTTTCACTGAACGTGTTGTTCCTACGTTATAAAAATTGGTGGCTGCGAAAGGGGCCGATTACTGTTAATTACTGGGACGAGATTACTACTATTACCCGGCGAAAAGAAAACTCGTGGCAGACTGTCTCGGGCTGTGCAGTCCGCTGCTGTGACGATTGGTCGAGTCACCTATTTGGGCACACTTTTAAAGACGGGGCACACGTATTTTGGTTATTGGCTGAAGTTGCCACATACATTGTCGCACCGCGCGACGAAGAGATCGAACGAAACACGAGATCGAGTGGGATAGAGCGATTTGACCAAGCGTAGCCTACGCTTTTGTTTTGACGATCGTCGGTCGGATCCGTATCTGATCGCTGCACAGCAGCGGACTGCACAGCCCGAGACAGTCTGCCACGAGTTTACTTTTCGCCGGGTAATAGTAGTAATCTCGTCCCAGTAATTAACAGTAATCGGCCCCTTTCGCGGGCACCAATTTTTATAACGTAGGAACAACACGTTCCGTGAAAAATAAATTCCGTGATCAGTGTTAGTAGCCGTGCAGTGAAGTGAATATTCGGTACATTGACCCTGCGATCAGCTGAGCACTGGACGCCGATGACCAGGATCGGTACAGTGGCCTACTGACACAGGTTTCCGAAAAGGGATGGAAAGCAAGGAAAGGAATGTCCGAAAGGGTGAGTTTTATTTAATTTATTGGTGATTATTAGGTGTGAAAATAAATTCTTTCCGATTTTAGGGTACAATAACAGTTCGATTTAAAAAATATGAAAACAACTCGATCATCGAAATAATTTCCATTATTGTTAATTACCTTTTGCGATTTTTCTGGCAGCTTCTGAATACCACCGCGATAGAAATTCCAGTCGGAAAGAATTTATTCATACACCTTATATTATATATTAATTTTAGTTGTGTTGGCCGTTATTAAACTACGGATTTTTACTTCAATAACGAATTACGATCACTTGTCGTACATTTTCTGTTACATTACCTTTTCGTTTATGCCTTATTTAAAAACGAAATTTACGTACTTCTTGTCCTCTCACATCGAATGATTGTTATTTAAGATTCTGCTTTAAAAATAAACTGTGTAACGCGGTTTCCGTCGATGCATGCCGACTTGCTTGTTCGTACGTTCGTAGCACAAGCGCAGTCGCCTACCGCGTAGCCAACGCTACCCCGGGAGCTCGTGCGGAAGGCGCGCGCTCTGATTGGTCGGGGTTTTTGGTTAATATCTCCTTAACGAAGCTTCGGACAATATTTTCGCTAAGGAAAAAGTTGTTTCAAATCACCCCCTGAGTCACCCATTTCAAGGAAACGCGACATTTTTGGGACACCCTGTATACAGGGTGTCCGCGAGAAGACTGGACAGCAGAATATCTCCTAAAGTATTGGAGATAAAAAATTAAAAAAAATATGTAAATTAATGGTTCGATGGGGCTACTTAATTAGCCGCGACAGATTTTTCTTTCGATTATTATTTTAAAAGATACGATGGTCAAGTTCGGTTTTTCAAATGGCACTAACTTTTTTGCAGTCCTGAGTTGATAGTGCGTTCCAAGACGAATTAAATAAGCTTTAATGTATACACTTGATTTCCACTGGTTTTTTAGATATTGCGCTTGCAAATACACTGATTTTCACTGGAAGAAAACCCGCTGAACGAGCAAGGACCGGGGTCGGTCTTGCTGGCGCCACGGGTGGCATTGCCTGCCCAAATAGATACCTACCTGCCAAAGGTCTACGCAGACCCAAAGGCTGGACAATTCTTTTCCGTCAGAAATGCTACTTTGGTAGGTACATCTGCGGTATCGAGAAGCGCACCGTTACTTTTATTTCCCACTTGCTTCTACGCTCGGATGGCCGGTTATTTTGGGAGGGATGCAAGTTCGAGTGGTTAGGTTAGGAGGTGTGAAAGTTGCTAGACTAAATTTCAACCATAGGGAGCAGATTGTATTAGAACCACTCGGATTTGCATCCCTCACAAACGGCTGCTCTCTTGAAGAGGCCGTCTTCACAGCAATGCCCACCTTCTCTCGCACGGAATACGTTAACGCATGCTTTTGTTTTGATATTGAAGCTCGTGTTTATACTCGAGAGGACCACGCGTCGACAGCGGGCTACCACTTTTCTTCCTGTGTCTCTCCACGAGGAGTATTGCCGGCGGATTGTAGGAGCGTAGATGTCGGGACGCCAGTTATTGAATTCAGGAGACGATAGAAACACTTTATTACAAAACACACATGTACTACAATTAAAGTACATCGTATTCCTCCCGGGTAGGAGCACTGATAATAATCGGACTTGCGCCCCACTTCGCGCAGACCAATTACACGGAGGATAGTCGGGTGTCACAGACTGCACAAATGATACAGGTTAATTCTGGAGCAACGCCCGTCAAGGAGATGCGGCCTGATACCCCGTGACGAGGGCAGCCCTTCGCAGTGCCTCGCCCGAATTTTGTGGCTTTTTCCGGAAAAAGGTACGAATCCTGGGCCGAACGTAACGAATTGGGGTCGAGCCCCCGCAGTCGAGGGTGAACTATGAATTACAGCGTATTAAGAAATTCTTTTCTTCATCGTGTCGAAAGTGAAGTGACGCCAATGGATTCCTTATGTTTTTCTGATGAAAATCATACCCAATATCACGCAAATCGGTCTACTTTGACACAAGCTGTTTGTATTCCCTATGTAAAAGTTGTCCGATTTACACGACATTTGTAATGATTTTCATCGGAAAACCCCAAGGAATCCATCGGCGACACTTCCATATCCATACGATAAAGAATAAAGAATTATTTTATTTGTTAAACAGATAATTCTGGAGCTACGCCCGTCACCCCGTGGCGAGGAACACACCCCGCAATGCCCATCGAATTTTATGGCTTTTTCCGGAAAAAGGTACGAATCCTGCGCCGAACGTAACGATTTGGGGTCGAGCCTCCGCAGTCGAGGGTGAAAATGTGAAATATTCATTTCAGCGTTGTAAGAAATTCTTCATTCATTATCGCACCGATATGAAAGTGGCACCACTGGATTCCTTATGTTTTTCTGATGAAGATCATACCAAATTTCACGTAAATCGGACTATTGTTAACGAAATTTCCTTCATTATTTTCCGAATTACGTCGATGGGCACTGAGGGGTGTGTTCCTCGCCACGGGGTGACGGGCGTAGCTCCAGAATTATCTGTTTAACAAATAAAATAATTCTTTATTCTTTATCGTATGGATATGGAAGTGTCGCCGATGGATTCCTTGGGGTTTTCCGATGAAAATCATTACAAATGTCGTGTAAATCGGACAACTTTTACATAGGGAATACAAACAGCTTGTGTCAAAGTAGACCGATTTGCGTGATATTGGGTATGATTTTCATCAGAAAAACATAAGGAATCCATTGGCGTCACTTCACTTTCGACACGATGAAGAAAAGAATTTCTTAATACGCTGTAATTCATAGTTCACCCTCGACTGCGGGGGCTCGACCCCAATTCGTTACGTTCGGCCCAGGATTCGTACCTTTTTCCGGAAAAAGCCACAAAATTCGGGCGAGGCACTGCGAAGGGCTGTCCTCGTCACGGGGTATCAGGCCGCATCTCCTTGACGGGCGTTGCTCCAGAATTAACCTGTATCATTTGTGCAGTGTGTGACACCCGACTATCCTCCGTGTAATTGGTCTGCGCGAAGTGGGGCGCAAGTCCGATTATTATCAGTACTCCTACCCGGGAGGAATACGATTTACTTTAATTATAGTACATGTGTGTTTTGTAATAAAGTGTTTCTATCGTCTCCTGAATTCAATAACTGGCGTCCCGACATCTACGCTCCTACAATCCGCCGGCAATACTCCTCGTGGAGAGACACAGGAAGAAAAGTGGTAGCCCGCTGTCGACGCGTGGTCCTCTCGAGTATAAACACGAGCTTCAATATCAAAACAAAAGCATGCGTTAACGTATTCCGTGCGAGAGAAGGTGGGCATTGCTGTGAAGAGGGCCTCTTCAAGAGAGCAGCCGTTTGTGAGGGATGCAAATCCGATTGGTTCTAATACAATCTGCTCCCTATGGTTGAAATTTAGTCTAGCAACTTTCACACCTCCTAACCTAACCAATCGAACTTGCATCCCTCCCAAAATAACCGGCCATCCGAGCGTAGAAGCAAGTGGGAAATAAAAGTAACGGTGCGCTTCTCGATACCGCAGATGTACCTACCAAAGTGGCATTTCTGACGGAAAAGTATTGTCCAGCCTTTGGGTCTGCGTAGACCTTTGGCAGGAGGTATCTATTTGAGCAGGCAATGCCACCCGTGGCGCCAGCAAGACCGACCCCGGTCCTTGCTCGTTCAGCGGGTTTTCTTCCAGTGAAAATCAGTGTACTTGCAAGCGCAATATCTAAAAAACCAGTGGAAATCAAGTGTATACATTAAAGCTTATTGAATTCGTCTTGGAACGCACTATCAACCCAGGACTTCAAAAAAGTCAGTGCCATTTGAAAACCCGAACTTGACCATCGTATCTTTTAAAATAATAATCGAAAAAAAAATCCGTCGCGGCTAATTAAGTAGCCCCATCGATCCATTTATTTACATATATTTTTTAACTTTTTATCTCCAATACTTTAGGAGATATTCAGCTGTCCAGTCTTCCCGCGGACACCCTGTATGAACAAGAGTGAGTTTTATCCGGATGAACGTTCTCGCCTCGGCGTCTTCCAGAAGGTTCTCGACGCGCCAAACGGAAATGAAATCTGATTGGGTTATCGCGCGGACGGCAAGATCTGATTCGTCGATCGATTGTAGATCTGCCGTAGAGTTCCGCTGCCCGTAAGGTGCTGCGGTGAGATGAGAGCGGCGGTGAAATGAACTAATGCTCGAATCTCAAACAGTCTCACTACTCTAAATCAAGAGGCACGGTAGTGTGTCGCGGCAAGTATATGCGCAGCGCGAGACACAGCACAGTGTCTATATTACGCCATGACCCGCTATCAAGAACACTTCGATTATCGAATCTCAATAATGGTTGATCCGATTAGATTTTGAATGATCTTAATGGATAGCTTTGGTTTGATTTACATTAGAAAAGTGTCTTCGTTTTGTTCCTACGTACCTTATGAGCTGAGATATTTCAATGCAAAGTTACAATTTGCCGAATTTTATGTTCTGAAGATTGAGAATCGTCATCGTCAAGTGTAGGCAAGAGGGGAACATGAATGGGGGAGGAAATGTACCGCCAATTCACGCAACACGAAAAAGACAAGAAGCAGCTACGTTCAGGTTGCTAGTCAACGTAACCTAGCTAGTGTCAGTCGATCATAACCTGCCAAGTGTCAAATAAGGTAAGTTGTCAACATTTTTCAAATGTCACGAGTTTTTACACCATATAGGACACTGAATTATTGTCTGAATTAACAAGGTAAGTCGCCACAATTTTTTAATACATATTTCATGTAGAGCTTATAGAAACGATGGCGACGCACAGACTTGGAAGTTGTCCGATTCGTAAAATTGTTGATGAAAATTGTGATAGAATCCCAGAAGTTTATGAAATTGATGTTGTGACTGAGGCAAGCGAGGATAGATTTATCGTATCTTACACATGTTGAACACAGACAACAAGTAGAGAGTATGATTCTAAATTATAGACCGGATAAAACACGAGAAGTAGGAGTTCGGATGAATATAGTTCTTCTGGACGAGGTCCCTGTTTATGAGAGACCGCGAAGATTGTCACCTCAAGATAAAGCCGAAGTTGTAAAACAGATAATATCGTGGTTAGAAGATGGAATAATACAATCGTCTGATTCCGATTATGGAAGTCCGATCGTGCTAGTTAGAAAGAAAAACGGCTTAATTAGAATCTGCATGGATTACCGGCAATTGAACAAGAAGATCGTGAAAGATAGGTATCCGTTGCCGTTGATAGAGGATCAACTGTTTTTGTTGCAGGGCGCGAAAGTTTTTAGCACGTTAGATCTCAGGAATGGATTTTTTCACGTTCCTATCGAAGAGAGTAGCAGAAAGTATACAGCATTCGTAGTTCCCACCGGCCATTACGAATTTTTAAGGGTACCTTTCGGGTTATGTAATTCGCCGGCTGTCTTCCAAAAATTTATAAATGCGGTTTTCAAAGATTTAATAGCAGCGGGAGTCGTGTTAACATATATGGACGATCTGATAATACCTTCGATCGATTTTTCGCGTGGTATAGAAAATCTTGGTTTGGTATTACGTGTTGCCAGTGAGCATGGGTTATTGATAAATTGGGATAAGTGCTGTTTCTTGCGGACAAGGGTAGAATATTTAGGCCACATCGTTGAAACTGGAAACATTCAGCCTTCAGAGCATAAAACCAAAGCTGTGATAAATTTTCCAAAGCTTCAATGTGCCAAAGACGTACAAAGTTTTTTGGGTTTAACGGGGTATTTTAGAAAGTTTGTGTATCAATACTCTATTATTGCGAAACCGCTGTCTAACTTATTAAGAAAAGACAATAAGTTCAAGTTTGAAACGTGCGAGAAAGAAACTTTTGAAAGGCACAAATTAGCTCTAAGTTGTAAGCCAGTATTGAAGTTGTATCGGACGAGCGCGGAGACTCAGTTACATACGGATGCGTGCAGTGTGGGTTATGGCGCAATTTTGTTACAGCGCGACAGTGAGGACGGTGCTTTTCGCCCGGTGTATTACGCGAGTGGGAAAACCACACCCGCAGAGGAGATATACACCAGCTACGAGCTCGAAGTTCTGGTGATCGTGAAGGCCTTAAGGAAATTTCGCGTGTATTTACTCGGGATTCCATTCAAGATTGTAACAGACTGTGAAGCGTTCGTGTTAACCATGCAGAAAAAAGATCTTTGTTTGCGCGTGTCTAGGTGGGCGTTATTTCTGCAGGATTTTCACTATAAGGTGGAGCATAGACCAGGGAAAAGTATGACGCACGTAGACGCGTTGAGTCGGAACCCGTTACCCATGGTTCTGCTAATAGACGAAGGTGAGAGGGGAATTATCGTTAGGCTGAAGAGAGCACAGGCACAGGATGACGACCTACGGCGAATCCGCGAGAGTATTGGACAACACGAGGCGGGAGGATATGTACTGAAGAACGGAATTCTGTACAGGGAGATCAACGATGTACCGCTGGTAGTCGTGCCGAAGTCGATGCAAGTCCAGGTAGTGCGGCAGGCGCACGAGCGCGGTCATTTTGGCATCACCAAGACGGAGGCACTAGTAAAGAGGGATTACTGGTTCAAGGGGATGCGTGAGAAGGTCGAAAGGGTGATACGGAATTGCGTCAGTTGCATTCTCGCGGAAAGGAAGCAGGGTAAGCAAGAAGACGGAGGAACACCATTGAGAAAGGAGAGTTGCCGTTCGATATATACCAAATTGACCACCTGGATCCGTTGACGTCAACTAAAAAAAGTTATCGTCATATCTTTGTAGTCATCGACGCATTTACAAAGTTTGTGTGGTTGTATGCCACAGAGCTCCACGGGCTCTGCCGAAGTGATCAATCGGTTGAAGAAGCAATCCGTAAGTTTTGGCAATCCAAAAAGGATTATTTCCGATCGGGGTACGGCGTTTACATCTACTGTTTTCGATGACTATTGTAACGAAGAGAGTATAGAACACGTGTTGATAACGACGGGAATTCCGCGAGCAAACGGTCAAGTAGAGCGAGTGAACTTCACGCTTATACCTTTGATCACAAAGTTATCCGCGCCTACGCCAGGCGAGTGGTTTAAATATCTGGAAATAGCGCAGAAAATTTTGAATGTGACGCCCAGTAGGAGCACGGGCAGCACTCCGTTTCAGTTGATGTTCGGGACACAATGAAGTTACGGGAGGATTTTCAGGTCCGGCAGCTAATCGAGAACGAGTGGGCTGCAATGTTCCAAGGCTAGCGCGATCAGGTGCGCGAAGAAGCAAGAAGGGCAATCTCTGAGGTACAGGCTCAGAATAGAAGGGCGTTCAACAAGAAGCGGAAGAATGCGACGCAATACGAGGTAGGAGATTTGCTGGCAATCAAGAGGACGCAGGCGGGACCGGGGTTGAAGTTCCACCCAAAGTTTCTTGAGCCGTATCATATGTCGAAAGTCCTACGTAACGACCGTTATCTGGTGCAAAAGTCGGGTGAGCACGAGGGGCCGCACGCGACCTCCACGGCTGCAGATCATATGAAGTTATGGGTTAATGGTGAGGACAGTGGTTCGTGTGATGACAGTGAGAGCGAGCACATCTGAGGTCAGATGTATGTTTATCAGGATGGTCGAGTGTAGTATCGGAATGATTGTGTGTTTAGTTTTAAGGGATGAATGCATGGACGTTGAGACGCACTGGCGATGCAGGCCCGCCGGGAAAACCCCAGCGGCGAGCAGGGGGGCCCAGCGACGCGCTCGAGTTTCGAGGGCCTTTCCTATGACCATATTTGGTCATGAGGACGAGCAGCGAAACTGTGCGTGGCGGAGGGGATAGCGTCCTTTTGGAAGGAAAAGCTTTCCGGGAGGACGCGTGGGTGAGATAGAGCTGTTGCGACAAGCAAGTGTGTTGTCTCGCGTCGTGTCGCGTTGAGTTGTATTTAGTTGTAATAATAGCTTTAGTTCCTTTTAATTCTAAACCGTTTCTGTATGATATCTTATATTTGTTTTCTGTTAATATACCTATTAGTACAAATATTAATTCCACATTAATAGACATCTGTTGTTTCAAAGGAGACAAATGGAAGGTGGAACTTTTGACCAGTTCTTAACGGAACTAAAACGACTGAGTTTAAGTTGTGAACTGGGAACACTGAAAGATAGTTTGATAAAAGACTTAATAATCTCGGGAGGCAAAGGTACAGGCCTTAAAAACCGTTTACTGAGAATGGACGAACTGACATTAGAGAAGGCGATAAAAATCTGCAAAGCGGATGAAATGGTTGAACAACAACTGAAAACGTTGAAAGGAGAGGCGAAAAGCATCGACTATGTCAAAAGAAGAGAGGATAAAACCAATCCATGGAGAAGTGGAAAAAATAACGCAGGTTCCAGCAGAGGAAGCAGCTACTAGGAACGTACGACGGCAGGCAAGGGAAGGACACGACAACACTGGGAGAAAAAGGACACAGCAAACAGAGGTGAAGAATACCGGGGAAGCACGTGTCAGAGATGTGGGTATACGCATGCCTACAGGAAGTGTCCAGCGTTCAACAAAATGTGCAATAACTAAGAAAAAAATCATTTTGCTCATGTATGCATGAGTAAGAAGTTACAGGTAAGCGCAATACAAGAAAATACTGAGGACGATGTACCGACGTATTTTCTGGGAAACATAAATATAGACTCAGTGAGTGAGGAATCGTGGTATGAGAAAGTGAAATTTGTGAAGGAGAAAAAAGCGTTATTGTTTAAGTTAGATACTGGCGCAGGATGTAATATAATGTCATATTCGCATTTGTCCAAGTTAGGAATACTCGCACAAATAGAACCAAGAAAAGTGAAATTGTGTAACTATGGGGGGTCCAAGTTGGATACGATGGGAACTACAAGGTTAGGGTGTGAGATAGCACGTCACAAAACAGAGACTGAGTTTTATGTGGTAAAAAGTGGGTCGTCTCCACTGTTAGGATTACCGTTAATAAAGAGACTAAAGTTACTGGTTAAGGTCGATGGAATCACTGCAGGTGTAACAGTAATAAATACAGATAGTATTAAAAAAGAGTTCAAAGATGTGTTCGAGGGAGAAATAGGTTTAATCAAAGGATTTGAATATAAGTTTAGGTTAAAACCAGGATATAAACGACAAATGGTACCGTGTAGAAATGTTCCATTTAAAGTGTATGACATGTATAAGAAAGAACTAGATAAGTTAGAGAGGTTAGAAATCTTGAAAAAAATAGATGAATCCACAGATATGGAAAATGCAGTAGTATTAGTAAGAAAACCGAATGGTTCTTTGAGAATATGCTTAGATCCAAAAAATTTAAATGACTACTTAATGAGAGAACATTTTAAACTTCCTACGTTTGAGGAAATTGCAGCTAACATGAAAAGCCCCAAAATATTCACAGTATTAGATGCCAATAAGGCATTCCACCAAATTAAGCTGGACGAGGAAAGTTCGAAGATGACAACTTTTCAGACACCGTTTGGAAGATATAAATATAAAAGAATGCCGTACGGGATAAAAACGGCTCCAGAAATATTTCACAAAAAATTTACAGTGTTACGAGTCGGGGCTGCGGCAACGCGAGAGGCCGGCGAGAGGGGTATTTCCCAAGGAATACGGTTTATGAATTTGTTAGTTAGAGGGCGGACGAACCCGATGCGAAATCGGGGAGTCACTAGGATGATGTTCACAGACGAACTCGACGCGAAGTCCTCCTAACAAAGAGGTTGGATTATTCACAGACGAATCTGGTGCGTAACCAGGGAGCTGTTCGGAAGGTGGTTGACTTACAGACGAACCTGATGCGAAATCAGGGAGCTGTAGGATACGGACGAACCTGATGCGAAATCAAGGAGCTATAGGATACGGACGAACCTGATGCGAAATCAGGGAGCCGCAGGAGAGGTTAAACGTGGATGAATCCGATGCGAAATCGGGGAGCCACTGGGTTGGAGAAGATTCCTTGTTTTGGTATTGGATGCGAACGAACCTGATGTGAAATCAGGGAGTCGCGGGAAATGTTAGTATTGCCTCGTAACTCTTAATTAAAGTTTGATACAACTCGAGCGGTAAAGTTGTATCGGTGGGTATATGCTACTAATATTATAAGGATCGCTGGGTAAAAGATGGATTTAAACGAATCTACTCGATTTACAAACGAACACCATATATTCAATAATTAGTTATTGTACAAATGTAAGTGTCACGATTAAATAGTTGAGTAAAATAGAGTGAATTACCACTAAGGTTGCACGGTGTTGACGCACTGGCGATGCGGGGCGTACGAGTACGATTATTTGGAGAAGCCAAATAGAATTTAACCGAACTCGCGGATTCAACTAGGTTAACTATGATTCTGACTGGGACTCGAGCCCGATCTCACTGGATATAACCAACTCTGTACGAGCGTGACACAACGTGACTCTACGCGTGACTGTATAGCTTTTAACCGAAGAGGGTAGAAACCAAAGGGTTTATATAGTCCGAAAAATGAGTGGGGATTCGTTGGAAATCTCCATATAAGGAAATCCTTCGGAGTCGTCGTCGTGTCATTCCCGTTCCCATGATCGTCATCCAGCTGGTCGAGATCACGACCCTCATTAGTGGTGTCTAATAAGCGAAAGGATTTTAGGGCGTTTTCCCTTCGCAGACGCGAGCTCGAAAAATGGTTGAGAGCGGCGTATGGGAAAATTCCACATACGTAACAACAGAAATCTTTAAGAACATTCCAAATGTAGTCAACTATATTGATGATTTTATTATATGGGGAAAGAATCAGGCATAGCATGATAAAGCTCTTAGACAAGTGTTACAAAAAGCACGAAAATATAACATAAAATTAAATAAAGAAAAGTGTAAAATCGGGGTGAATAGAGTTAAATTCTTAGGGAATATCTTTACAAATAAGGGTATTGAAATAGATGAACAAAAAGTTGAGGCAATCTTCAAAATTAAACGTCCAGTAGAAGTAAAGGCAATGGAAAGATTTTTAGGAATTTTCAATTATGTGTCCAAGATTGTAAATATGGCTAGTAGCATAACATCTCCGTTAAGAGACATGCTAAAGAAAGATAGTCAATTGGTGTGGACGGATGAAAGAATAAAAGCTTATGAAGAAATAAAAAAGATGCTAACAAAGACGCCAGTCTTACAGTTCTATGACTCTAATGTGGATTGTAAATTAAGTGTAGATGCGAGTAGTACAGGCGTGGGAGCTGTCTTGATGCAAAATGAGTTACCAGTTGTAACGAGTTATATCGGTGGGACGCGGATCTTCCCTCCACCACGCGCGTCTAGCGCGGCCCGCCGCTACCGAGCGCGGCCGCGAGATGGCTGCGCGCCGAACGGCGCTCTCGCTCGCGAAGTTCGCGCGCGACCGCCTATAAGCCAGCGCGGCGCACAGTGGCGTTTTTATAGGGAAAAATTGTGAATAAATTATTTTATGCCCTATTCCTACGTAGCTCGACCTGCTGATTTCAAATATATTGTTATTTTTGTTATAAATTAAAAAGTAATAAAAATGAAGGTTTTATTTGTTGAAAAAAAAAGACATAACTCATAAACTATTTATATGTATGAAAAGAGGGTATCCAATGGTATTTCTACATATATTTACAAAATACAAAAATTGAATTTTAAGGGTTGGTGGTAGCGGTAACTTGAAAGGTATGGATGTTTTGAAAATTAATTTTACGCAGTTTTGTAGATATAAAAAAAAAGATGTAACTTCTGTTTAAACTTCTTTTCGATATCTATCACCATTCTCGAGATATTCCACGAAAATGAAATTCTGCCCTTTTCCGAGGCGTAATTTCACCCCCTAAAACCGTACGCTGGCACCAACAAAAAATATAGTTGTGTTACAAATGAATTACTCTACTTGCACACCATGTTTCATAATTTTCTGAATTTCCGGGTTCCCTAACGTCCCTTGTTAATCAGCTATTGACCATTCGGACGTTAAGGAGACATTCTACAGTCTCGGCTGAAAGTTTTTATAATGAAATTAACATTTAACGTTTTCAAACTTTTCGGGGTATATTCTACCACTCTTGAAATACAAGAGAAAATCTTTGTTGCTTGTTTAATTCATTTGTTTACATAAATATTTTGCAGCTTGAAGCAAGTACATCCACTGCCGAATTAACATACGCAACAACAATTAGTCTGCGCAAAGAAAGAGACGTGGCAACGGCGGTAAATTGTGAAAGAGATGACGACAATATTGAATACAGAAAATATTGAAGAAATGGCGAGAGAGAAGCCCGGATCGAAGTTCCATGCCTGCTGAAGAAGCCTTGGGCATGATTATATTTGAAGGTTTGAGCAGGGCTACGTATAGGAATTTAAGACATCGTGCGCTTAAACACGGACATAACTTGTATCCTTCTGAGTACGCGTTAACTAAAGCACGCAAGGAAACTTATCCAGAAGAAGGAATTCACATAAAGGAGGAAGTATGCGAAGTAAAGTTGTAATCTCTCCTTAATCATACCGTCAAACGGATTATCCTTTCTAATGATTACAAGGGCAATACATCTTGCACATTAATTGTAAAATATGGATTCGATGGAAGCTCGAGACATTCGGGGTGGAAGCCAAAGGGACTTAGTGAAGAAGAAACTGACGAGTACCTCTTCCAGTGCTCCACGGTACCACTGGAATTAAAGGAGGATACTAGTGAAGAAATTATTTGGAAGAATCCTCGCCCATCCAGTACACGTTTTTGTCGGCCTATCCGGCTTCAGTGGAAGCACGAGACTAATGACGTTATTATAGCTGAAAAAGTGAATATGGAAGAGCAAATTGCGCGAGTGACTCCGTTCAAAGTTGGTGACGTTCTAATAAATTATAAGTTGCAGTTAACCATGGTGGACGGTAAAGTGTGTAGTGCTATGACCGACACGGGCACTCAGAAGTGCTATTTATGCAATGCAACCCCAAAAACTATGAACAATTTGGATGAGCATAATTCAGAAATTTGTGAAGAATATTTACAATTTTGATTATCAAATCTGCATTGCTACATCCGGTTTTTGGAATATATATTACATATTTCCTACAGACTAGATTTTTGTTCGTGGACTGCAACAAAAAAAAGTGGGAACAATGAATTATTAGCAAAGCGCAAAAAAATGGTGCAGGAAAAGTTTTGGACTCACATGGGATTGAAAGTTGACCGTGTGAAACAATCATATGGAAATACAAATGACGGTAATACTGCTAGACGTATATTTAACAATTCTCATTTAACAGCAGAAATCACCGGAGTTAATGAAGAATGTATTACTCGGTTCTCTACAATATTAAAAGCTATCAATAGTTCTTATGCAATTAATAAAATAGTATTTCACGACTATTGCCGAGAGACTGCTGAACTCTACGTGAAACATTATAGTTGGTATTATATGCCAGTTAGTGTACATAAAATTTTAATCCACGGGTCACAAATAGTAGAAAACTTTACTCTGCCAATAGGCGAGTTTTCAGAGGAGGCCTTAGAATGCCGAAATAAAAATATACGGCAGTATCGGGAGGACCATACGCAGAAGAGATCATTATTACAGGCAAATAAGGATCTTTTTTACCGCCTACTGGCATCGTCCGATCCTTATCTGGTCACAAAATACGGAATTCCAAAAAAAAAAGAAGAAAGAAAATATCCCAGAACAAGTTAGGAAATTATTAGTCATTGCAGAAGAGACAGATACGGAACTTCAAGAAGTTACAGACATGGAGCTCCAGGAAGAAGATTTATCAGTTTTCATGTGATTTCTTTAAGTTGTTTATTGACATTAGCATTTTTCTAGTTTTAAAATTGAGTAAGTTCCTATTGTTAGTTTAAAGAATATTAAAACATTGTGCTGAATAAAACATGATATAAATTTCATTTGCGTCATAGCTTGTAATGTGCATGATATTCTTGACGTCAGTTACTTTTGTACCTCTTCTTATAACTTTGAGGGGTGGTTTTACCCTCTAAATATGCCAGCGGGCCAAAATAAAAAGACACGTATATCTTATTTTTCGGTCCTCTAAAACATATCCAAAATCCAAAGCAATCGGAGGGAACCTCTCCTTGTAGGTCATAAAAAAGGAGACGGTTTGCTGCCTAGTTATTTTTACTTTACAATGGTTTTCGGCAACTAACATAAACAGCTGCACCTGGCTGCAGCTGATACCTTTTCCATTCGATAGTATACACTTCTGCCTTTCTTATAAAACAAATTTCAACGTGGTACATTGTGGCACATTTTTTATATACTTAAAATTGCCGCAAATAAAATGTGCTTAACTAAGAACGTTACAGGAAACGTTAAAAGAATCGGAAAACGTTGATCTATAAGTCATTTTGTTCGCCTTGAAATAAACTATACTGCCAACTATGTCACAGATCTGTTGCAATATTTGATACGCCAAACACAGAAGAAATAGAACGCCCCGAGAAGTGCCTCAAATATTTTGTTCAAGTTTAAACACTTATACGTGCTTTTTACCCTTATAGCAGTCGGTAATACTTTTAAAGAAAAAACAAACTTTGACCATTATACTAGACATATTTAAGAACATTTTCATGTGTTTACATTTTTATTATCTGTCAAATCGGAAATTGAATTTATTCACAATTCCCAAGAAAACACGCCACTGTGCGGCGGGTCCGTTAGGCAGAGTCTACCACGAGGGGTATAGGCGAACGGTCAGAACTCTCGCAGCGATCTCTTGTATACCACAAGCGGCATCACTACGCATTTTTGACTCTTCTAACCTCGACGGCTCCCAAAGGAACGCGAGTACGCCGACCTTTGGGCGCAGGTCGATATCCGCTGTCAATCTTAGGGACAAGCTCCGCTTGCCCCAGAGAACATCCCATAGCCCCCTTATCTTCCGCGGGTTTTACCCACTGGACGATCGGACTCGAGGCTTCCCGGTCAGGACTATTGGTGGAAACCACAGCCAGGGCACCAGAACGACCGCTAACCTTTCTCCTTCCATTACCGCCGAATCGCCCGAGCCCACGAACTCCGCGCCGCGCCGCGACCGCGACGCGATCAACGCGCTAGGCTAATAAGTAGGTTAAGGTTTAGAGTAAGCCGCACAGACCCTGTAAGCAAGCTGGACCTGACCGGGAACTTTGTACACGCGATATTCTCCGCAATAAAGCCCGTTTTACTCACGACACCGGAGTCATTCACTCGACGGCCCTGGACACCCGGTCTGAGCCGGCGATACTGCGGTTCCTCCACCGCTCCCCGAGTAACCTCCACGAGGAAGGGTTACACAGTAGCATATGCGTCGAAGGCGCTGACAAATACTCAAAGAGCATGGGCTCAAATCGAAAAAGAATTGTATGCGATAGTCTTTGGATGCGAGCGTTTTCACCAATATATATATATACGGGAAACAAGTTGTAATAGAGAGTGACCACAAACTGCTAACACCGATATTGTCAAAACCGAGCGCTAGTCCTATTAGATTACAGAAAATGCGGTTAAGATTACAACCATACGATGTAAGTGTTAAGTATAAGCCGGGAAAAGAATTGTACGTAGCAGATGCGCTTTCTAGAGCGCACGGCAATGTCATACCTGAAGAGGATGGCGACTTAAATGTAAGCGTAATGTTAATAGACTATAAAGATTATAAGTAGTAAGACAGGGGGGATTCCAATTCACTTTTGAGTATCAAATTTCATTCCCCCCGCCCCTCCCCCTCGGCGGACGCGACGCGCGGGCGGCGGCGGATGACGTCATAAAGTCTCGACACGTGTTGAATGTAATATAATATCTGTGGGAACGTCGAATCTTAGAATTTTGCGATATCAGCAGAAACTTTGTTGGATGATCTCACGCGCTAATTCGTCATACGTGTGAATCATAGAAAGAATTATGCTGTATCAGCGGAAATTTGGGGGTATAAGTATGCGCTCTAACTGCACAAAGCCTCAAATCGTTGCAACGTGTTGCGCGGAAAAGATATTACATTTACATTCCATTTAACATCATGGAAGAATTCGCGCAAGTACAACGCCAATTGTTGGATCAATCTGCACGATTGATTTCACGGGAAGAATACCTCGCGTGGGAAGAACGATGTAACGAGTGTATCGAATCTTTGGAAGAACACAGCCGAGTGAAACGTCCTCGATTATCGATCGGTGTTCGACAATCATTGGTTGCGCGAATCGCACAGCTCGAAGCGTTGAAATATTCGTTGCGCGGACGTTTCATGCGCGAAGGTGCTGGACATTCGAGCACAGGACTTTTGTGGCGCGAAATAGACACTGCGTTCGATAGCCGCGTATTAACTCGTGTCGTGTTAAATTCGAACTATATCGAACCGCGCAACTTCCTCCAGGCTGCTGAGACCATTGTGTTCGAGCATGTGCGGGGTGCTTTGAGGAAACATCGAAACCTCAAAGTGAACACGGTGTTCAACGGTGAATTTGTGGCGGGTGACAAGCATGCTTGTAAAAGCATCAATACCCGGAACTGCGAACTCTTCCGCGCATCTGATCTACAAGAGTGGTACCAGCGATGCGTCGTCGAACCCACCCTAGCATCGCTGGAAGAGTTCCAGGAACGCGACAGCGGATGGGCATTGACGAGAATCATGAATCTGACCGTTAATGTCAACAAGTACAATCCGCTGCATGCAGGGTGTCAGTACAAGTTGCCGCATGATTTATTGCTGAAGAATGCAACAATTAGCGTGCAATCCAAGGATAATGCATGTTTCGCGTGGGCAGGGGTCACAAGTCTACATTCCGCGGAAAGAAACCCTCATCGTCCAAGCTCATACCCACACTATGCTTCCGTGCTAAATCTCCAGGGTATTGAGTTTCCAATGTCCCTGGAGCAAATTGGGAAATTTGAGCGGCAGAACGAAATTAGCAGCAGTTGAGAAATATAGCAGTTACTTCCACTGCGTCTCACCAGCCACAAGAGGGATCGGCACGTCAACCTGCTCTACACGCCGAATAAAGAGCACGGGGATGTAGGACACATTGTGCTAATCAGGAACTTGTCCCGGCTGGTGAGTATGCAGTTGAGTAATAAGAAGATAAAGAAATTCATCTGTGATCGGTATGTATATAAAATTATGAAATGCTGAAATGTCTCGCGAAAAAAATTAAATAAAATTTTTTTGTTTTTACAGATGCTTGCATTCCTTTGGATCCGTCGATAAGTTGGAGATCCATGCAGTGGACTGCGGGAATATGAATAACTGTGCCATTCTGCTGCCCAGTGAACAAATACCTCAGTTTCAAGAACCACGGCATGAAGAAGCGACATCCATTCGTGGTGTATGCAGATCTCGAGTGCATCATCGAGAAAACGGAGGACCACATGATGGGTGATGCGGATTCTAAATTACACGCGTACCAGCAACATAAAGTGCACAGCATTGCATATTATATGCATTGTTCGTACGATACATCGCTATCGATGTATCGATGTCGCCGCGACGCGGATTGTATTTCATGGTTCGTCGACGAACTAAAAAATTTTGCAGATTTTGCCAAGCCCATTCTGACCAATAATGCTTCTATGGAAAAGTTGACGAAAGACCAGTGGATGACATTTCGCAATGCAACAAATTGCCATATTTGCGAAGAGCCATTCGAGGCTGATGATGTACGAGTTCGTGATCATTTCCATATATCCGGGCGGTTTAGAGGACCCGCACATTCGAAATGCAATTTAAAATATAAAAATGCGTTTTACATCCCCATAGTTTTTCATAATTTATCCGGCTATGATTCACATTTCATTATCATGGAAATAGCTACCGCTTTCAAAGGTCACGTTGATGTATTACCAATAACTAAGGAAAAGTATATTTCTTTCACAAAAAATGTCGAAGATCCGGGTGAATCAGACTCGCGAAATTATATTAAATTGCGATTCATCGATTCGTACAAATTTCTCAATACCAGTCTCGACAAATTAGCATCTTTTCATAGCGCAGAACAATTAAAAATTTTACGATCCGAATTTAAAACATTATCCACCGAGGATTTCAATTTATTGACGCGAAAGGGCGTCTTTCCATATGAATGCCTTGATTGCGCGAACAAGCTGCAGCATCCATGCTTACCGCCGCGCGAACCATTCTACAGTTCGTTAACGGGTGAGACTGTATCCGAGACCGATTACGCGCACGCCGAGACTGTCTGGCAGCGTTTCGGCATTAGAACCTTGGGCGAATACAGCGATTTGTATTTGAAAACAGATGTCTTGTTATTGGCAGATATTTTTGAAAATTTTCGCGAAAGTTGCATCAAGAGTTATGGATTAGATTCAGCACATTATTATACTTTACCGGGTTTCACGTAGGATGCCATGCTAAAACATACCAAAATTACATTTGAATTGCTCACCGACATCGATATGGTCATGTTTATCGAACGTGGTACACGCGGGGGCTTAAGCCAATGTTCCGGAAGATACGCACATGCCAATAACAAGTACATGTCATCTTACGACGCATCGGAAGAGTCATCGTACTTGATGTACTTTGACGTGAACAATTTGTATGGATGGGCGATGTGCCAACCCCTACCATACGCCAAATTTCAATGGGTCGAAGATGCTGAAAATTTTAACGTGTCTTCGATCGCTATCGATTCGCCCACTAGATACATTCTCGAGGTAGATCTGGAATATCCGCAACGTCTGTACGACGCTCATGCTGATCTACCGTTCTGCCCGACGCGTGCCAAACCACCTGGCAGCCGACAAGACAAATTACTCGCGACGGTATACGATAAGCAGCGTTACGTTATTCATTATCGCAACCTGCAGCAGTGCACGCGTTACGGTCTTCGTATTACAAAGATACACCGCGTGTATGTGGATGTAAAACTTTTAACACATTGGGAAGGGCGATATGTTGCGGAGGCAATGATCGCGAAACCGAATTTCCACAACAGAAGTGTTTTTTCGGAAAATTTAATAGGTGTTGAATTGCGAAAACTCGAGGTAAAATTCAACAAACCGATATACGTGGGTAAGTGCATTCTGGACATATCAAAAATTTGTTTGTATGAATTTCACCACGAGTACATGTCTCCCAAACACGGACAAAATTGTAAAATTCTATACACAGACACAGACAGTCTCATTTATCACATTCGATGCGACGATATCTATGAGTCCATGAAGCACAATATCGATAGATTCGACACAAGCGATTATCCCATCGACAATACATATAATATGCCGCGCTTAAATAAGAATGTTCCGGGGCTGATGAAGGACGAAAATAACGGTGCGATAATGACCGAATTCGTAGGTCTTAGAGCGAAAATGTGCGCACTTCGCGTAGACGGTAAAAAAGATACGAAAAAGGCGAAAGGCGTCAAGACCAACGTCATAACCAGAACGATAACTTTCGACGACTACGCGCAGTGTTTGCAAAAGGAGATCGAAATGGTTCGCAGACAATCATGCATACGGTCGAAATTGCACAAAGTGTACACCATTTCAGAATCCAAAATCGCTCTAAGTCCATACGACGACAAGCGGCATATCGTACCCGATTCGACCGACACTCTGCCCTGGGGACATTACTTACAAAATTCCATTGTAAAAATATCGATGTAAAATAGAAAATTATTGTATTTATTAACTCGTTTTTATAAATAGTGGAATTATTGCATATGTATCATTGTATATATATATTAACTGGATTATAAATGGTTGAAATAATGTGTAAAAAAAAAAAATTGTATGCACATTTACATATGTATATGTATATCATTGTATTTATTGAACCATGTATTATTATTTTACAATACATTATTTTTATTTATCCAAGAATTGTGTGATTTATCAAACCCCAACCACTTGACGTACACCTTATCCCCCTTTCTACGCAACACTTTTGCCACTAGATATACATCAGGATCGGTGACGCGTTGCAGCTCGTGTTCATAGAATCCTCCGGCGACTTGTTTTCCACAGGAATCGACCAGCATATACGTCGCAGGATTAGTTGCCTGTACTTTGGCTATCTTGAACACCTCCGTTGTCCAATTCGGCGTATAGCCTTTATCGAAGATGGTTTTAAATGTGCTCACACGCACAAACTCGCCCAACTTGAATCTCGCTGGAGCAGCAATCTTTATGTTGCTGTACACGGTGGCTAGCAGCTTATCGGCGATCACAGGGGTAACATCGCAAGGACGCATTCCGATGGGTCTATGTTTTCGTGCGTTATACTCTGCAAGTAGACGCGGTAGCGCATCGGTCCATCTGTAGGTTCCATTGAGCGTAAACATTTTCCACATATTGTTCTTCAAAATTCGATTGAAACGTTCCACGACGGAGGCCTTCATCACCGAATACGTCGAATAATGATTAATGTCATGCTTTGTAAAGAGTTTCTGGACATCGGCGTTGTAAAACTCTTTTCCTTGATCGGTTTGCAAATTTTTCGGATATCGATCTCTAAATATCTTTGCAAACGCTTTAGTCACCTCAGCGCCACTTTTAGTCTTGAGCGGTAACGCCCACCCATACTTGCTCAGCACATCGATGACGGTGAGTATGTAGTGGTGACCCTGGTTAAATCGCGAGTATGGACGCATTTCTACAATGTCAGCTTGCCACAGATCATCGTATCCATGCACTATGACGCGCCTCCGTGGGAAATGTCTTCGAGCTGGAGCGTGCAATTCCTCAACGAGTTGTCGCTTTTTGTGGCTATGGTTTTCTTTACTCTTGGATTTCGATAATGGCTGCATGTTTGATGTCAGAGGTGTCTTGGACACGAATGATGCGATAATTATCGTGTACATGCATTATGTGCTTCCCGTCGGTCCCAGGAAATTCTGGACAAGTTGCTGCTCCGTAGCAAAAGCTGTTATAGCCTCTTTAGGATAGCCTCTGGGATAGAATTCAACGCCTGCGATATCTTTTGAACGCTGTTTTGCAACGTCAGCATATCTTTCTGAAACACGACCAGCTTCCTCTCTAATTCTTCCTGCTGCTCTCTCAAAAGTTTAGTTTTCTCTTCCACGTATAGTTTATTGACGGCATCGGTGTCGACCACCGGCTGAGCTACGCGTCGTATCTTGCGTGATTTTGCATCAAAGTCGGCACCAACCATGCAAAGAACGTTATCTCGCATGTAATTTCGAAGCACACCGGTCCATTTGTAATAGTCCATTCTAGCAGCTCCACTCTTCTCGAGCGATACCCCAAATTTGTTGATCGGCATCTCGACGTATACAGTGCAAATCAGTGGTGTGCAGTTTAATTTATAATGAGGCCTACCTCGCGGAGTTCCTCAATAATCGATAGAATTACGGGATCATGAGAGTTGTTACCCGCCTGACGCGACGCTTCCAGCAAACGCAATCGATCCACCAGTTCGTTGGGATCGTTCCAGTGCACGTAATCTATCTTATTATCGTTTACCACCATGGCTCGCGGTGCAGTTAGGCCTTTCCCTGTTTTATTGGTTGATGCGCGAGGGAGTAGCGGTGCAATTACATGTTTGTACTTGTATCCCTTGTTGCTGAATATGGGCTTTTTAGCGACATGATCGCGTCTGTGGGCATTCGTCGCCAGCAGTATACTTTTATATTTTTGTTTATCGGCATCAGTGTATACAGTATCGCCAGGAAGTCTCTTGAAAATCTGTTCGTAAAGACCGACTGTTCCTCCGTATCTTACACCATCTATGATTATATTGTCATCCTTGTCTATATCGAAAGCCTTATCCCCAAGCATCGTTCCACTATTGCCAAAGTATACGCCGTACACATAGTCCATGGTCGTATCCCTATCACTACTTAGGATTGCGCTCATATATTTTTGCCCCAGCGGACCGAAATGGTTGCGAAACGTTTCTTGTCCCTCGGATGTTTGGAGTTGATGTCTAACAGATGTTGCCAACGACTCATTGGGACTAGTTTCGAAAACGTCATCATCAATGGTTGAGAGCGATTGTACATGAGGAAATGTATTTATTGGCGTTAGTGGAACCGGAGAATCGTTTGACGTGGCATTCCGTCGTTTCCGCTTCGATTGAACTGGTGTGGAGGTTACGAGTGAATATTCCGATGACGTGTGTGGTTTCCTCTTTGCCTTGCATGGTGTGTTCCCTTTCGGATGAGTTTTTGTTTTAGGCGTTAATGTTTCATTCTCTTCAACGTCTGTGCTCATCAGCGACGATTTGTCAACTTCTGCCGCTGCGGTATTTTCCGTAATATGTTTTAAGGATTCTACGATAGGCTTAAAGTATCTCTCCAACGCGATATATTCCTCCATCTTGCCAGTCTTCAAAGCCTGATGTTTCTTGCGAATGGATTCGCTGGTTTTTGCAATTTCCTTCACTATTCTCTCGCGATCCTTAATCTCCAGACTATCGATATCAATCATCGTTGTATCGCAGATGTTGCTTTCCCACCGTCGTGTCGACGACAATTGACCATCTCACGGTATGGCAAACTCGTTAAATCCCTTTCTATAACGTCCATTGGATATCGCGCTATCCTTGTCTATTACCACGAAACCATACTCCCGTTGCCAACAATTACGACACAACGCGCAGAAATCCTCGTAAGGCATGTCAGTGTTTACGTGATCGTTGTACACATGTTTCAAGTTGGTACCATCCTGCTTAAACAGAATCAGCAGATTCGCATTGTCGCGTATAAGATGTTTGGGAATCTTTGCATACGTTTGATAGAGATAGAAACAATCAACGTTCGAGTGACGCCCCATTGCAAAGTATTCCCTTATCGTATCCTGCTTATCGCATGCCACGTCATCAAAGATAAAAATAGAATTCGGAAGCGATTCGCTCGGTGAGATGACATCACTGTTATTCGAAAACGTAAAGTAGCCAATTTCATCTATCGGAGTCAATAAATTCTCCAAATACTGATATTTCGGCTGCTGCAACGACTTGGAATACACGTACACGTTCTCGAAGCGGACGCTGTGTGGACTTTCCAACAAGCTCACCAGCACGTTGGTCTTTCCACAATTTGATGGACCGCAAATGAGGCAGCGGATAGTGTTTGGTAGCATGCTACCATGTCTGCGTCTTGTTTTCGGACACATCACTCGCGATTTATCGTCAAAATTTGTCAAATAGTCACAGGTTGTCGCACGAATCGCATCCTCTCCGCGAACTGTGAAAAATGATTTTGCTACATCTAAGCGGCGACGCGCCCTATTTATAGGTCCGCGCCGAAACACGACACCTCAGTATTCAAAATGCTTCTGATTCTGTCGGATAATTGCGATATTCGAGACCTAACCTCTGAGCAGTTGAAATATATGCCAAAGATTATTCTACTGCGAGAGTTTGGCAGACACATTGACCAGTTGTGGAACAGACTCCGGGGGCATATAAAAGCCAATTCTGAGGTTCAGCAGTATCAGTCGGTGTCTGGAACATTATAATCGTCCTTGGCAGCGAACGCATATCGACGGTCCAGCACCATTGATTAAAAACTGTAGCGAATGTCGCCAACGAGAGTAAAGAAAGGTTGTGGTTTGTTAAATCGCGTGATAAACGCGCTACCTATCGAATTACAATACACATCCCGGGATACCAGTTTTGCGGTCCAGGAACTCATCTGGCAAAACGATTGGCTAGAGGGGATCAAGGCATCAATCCGTTGGACGCAGCGTGTCGCGAACACGATATTGCGTATTCGCGTAGCAACGACCTCGGTGAAAGGCACGCCGCAGATAACGTTCTCGCTGACAAAGCGCGAAGACGCATCATTGCGCGAGACTCGACTCTGGGTGAAAGAGGTGCTGCTACGGCTGTTTGGGCAGCTATGAAGGCCAAGACGAAAATCGGAATGGGGATGAAAACAAAAACCCGCAAAAGGACTCCAAAGAGAGCATCGCAAAAGCGGATTCTTCCGGCGGCAAAACGGGGTGGTATATTACCACTTCTCCCGCTGCTAGGCGTTCTCGGATCATTAGCTGGTGGAGCGGCGGGAGTCGCCAAGGCAGTAAACGATAATAAGGCGGCGCAGCATCAGCTGCAGGAAATGCAACGTCATAATCGCTCTATGGAAGGCCGTGAACTTTATATCACGCCATACAAGCGCGGACAGGGAATATCTAAACGAAAAAAAAACGTCGAAAAGAAAACAACAATGCCCGCGGGCGTAACTACATATGCACAATTGGAGGAGTTGGCAAAACGTATGCGTATTCCATTCTTTAGAGGTTTTTTTATGCGCAATGCACTACCAGCCGGAGGAGTACGTCGAAACGAGAGCGGTATCGTAAATTTGGACAATGTCGAGGGGTCAGGGACATTGGGTGGCGTATGCGAAGAGAGGGTGTCGAGCTGTATATTTCGACAGCTTTGGGAATCTTCGACCGCCTAAGGAATTGGTACAATATCTAGATAAAGATGCTGTGAAAATCGAATACAATCGAACGTCTTATCAGAAGTACAATCAGAGCAATTGTGGACAACTCTGTCTACGCTTTCTACAAACGATTGGCACCAAATTTAAGGATTGACTTCCACCGCTCTGATTCAGTACTAGTCGAGTCGTACAGCTCGGAATATGTCGTTAACATTCACTCTAACCGGCAAGAGTAGCACCCTCGCGGTGAGCTACTTTCCACCCATAGATTTGAGCGACGATGATTACGAACTTGGTTTAACAACCTTTGAAACTTATCATACAATACCGAACATCGACTGGAGCAACGATAAATTCTACTTCACCTCAAACTATGGCATCAAAAACAGCAGTGTTGACACCACTCCTGAAACTATTAGGATTCCACACGGCTCCTATGAACTAGACGCCATTGCCAAGTATTTGAGGCAGCGATTACTCGAGCGGTATCCTAAAAATCTCGATGACTCTGATGATGACAACGATGTGTATCCTATACTGTTGCGTCCCAACAACAACACCATGAAAAGCGAGCTGTACTGCTCGTTCATCGTAGATTTTACGAAGCGCAATAACATTGGATCGCTACTGGGATTCTCGACGAATCGGGTATTAGAACCTGGACAATGGTACGAATCCGACGATCCAATTAATATCATGAACGTGAACATTATCCGCGTAGAATGTAGCGTGACCGCTGGCGCGTACAACAATGGGAAGCGCGTACATACGATACATGAATTTTCTCCGAGAGTTCCACCAGGATATAAGATATCAGAAACGCCCGCACAGATCATTTACCTTCCGATCACCGCACGAGGCATTACGGATCTAACGATACGCGTTGTGGATCAAGACGGACGGTTGCTCGATTTTCGAGGTGAAGAGATTACCATCAGACTGCACGTACGACGGCGGCAACGATAATACGTGTGGTGTGAACGAATGAGATGCTTGTGTTGAACGACTCCAGAAACACGTTTCTTCCAAGTGAAATTGTTTGCAACATCAATAACAACAACAACAACAACTGCAATAGCTCTGCTTACGCTAAAAAGAAGAGACTCAGTGCTGCGAACATTGCATTTTTGAAATCATTGGGATTCATTGTACGCATATAATGACACCCCACTCCTATGCTTGAAACAAAGACGAAACTGTGTTTTTCTGCAAAGATAAAACTTTATTTACAAATCACGTGTATGCACAACATTCATAATTCTTAACATAATTTTACGACTAACTGTACACTAGTTTACAAGATCAAGTCACAACCGAGTTTCTCACCTGCAAAGACAAAAAAACAACATTTAAAGCCTTTACTTCAGGGTTATAACTTCTTTACAGGCCGTTACTCTAAAGTCCTCTGACTTGATCCTTCTTTCTCCCTCTAACCTCATCTTCATCTCCCATCACATAAACGATCGTCATGACACCTATTTAATTCCGTCGATAGCGCGGTAAATTCCAAAATGTGTCGTTAAGAAACAACACACTATTATATGAGTGTGGTTGTTTTCTTTACACGCATATAAGTTGAAAAATGGCCGACATTCAAAGCATTGGAGGGAAGCCGACGTTTGATGATCGCATCGTCAAGCTCGAGACCCACACATACAACCCATACGTCAACACGACGTTTGGACATAGTGATCAGATAAGAATACCTATACAGCAGCAGGATTTATACACATTGCCGTGTGAAAGTTTCCTCAACGTGGAGGGGAAATTGGCGATAAATAAGCCAAACGATGCATTAACAGTGATGTTGGGAAATAATTGTATGGCGTTCATATTTGATGAGATTCGATACGAGCTGAATGGCGTGGAGATTGACCGTAATAGAAACGTTGGAATAACTAGCACGCTTAAAAACTATGTATCGCTGACATCTGGCGAAGACAAAAATATGGAGAATGCCGGATGGGGCTTGAAACGACATGATGAGCTAATAGTGAAAAATCATTTCAATTTTTGCATCCCGCTCAAATATTTGCTGGGATTTAGCGAGGACTACAAACGCATGGTTATTAATGCACGTCACGAATTGATTTTAATACGATCGCGTAACGATAACAATTTTCTAATAGGATCATCGACGTTGGATCCAGAAATTGAATTACTTAAAGTGCAATGGCGGATGCCTCATGTGACGCTGAACGATGTTAATAAGTTATCGTTGCTACATGCTTTGGAAAGTGGACAAAACCTGAGCATTAGTTTTCGCTCGTGGGATCTGTACGAGTATCCTCTCTTACTGAGCACAACCAAGCATTCGTGGGCCGTGAAGGCAGCTGCACAGCTGGAGAAGCCGCGATACGTTATCTTTGCTCTACAGACTGCTCGAAAGAATGTGATGGCCGAAGATGTTACTAAGTTTAACAATTGCAAATTGACCAATGTAAAACTTTTTCTCAACTCGGAATTTTACCCATACGATGATATGAACTTGAACTTTGACAAGAATAGACATGCCATCTTGTTTAACATGTATACACATTTCCGTAAATCGTATTACGGACATAGTTGCAACGAGGCATTATTCACCGTGGCCCAATTTTTGCAATTTGGTCCCCTCGTGGGGATTGATTGCTCGCGACAAAATGAGTCGATCAAGAATGGTACCGTGGACGTGCGCATAGAATTTGAGTGTAAAGAGAATGTCCCGGCAATTACTACGGCCTATTGTCTGATTCTACATGATCGGGTGGTTGAATACAATCCGCTGACAAACGTTATGCGCAAAATCAATTAAACTGTTACGCTCCTTGCCCACCCTCTCCTGTGTCAAATTCGTACAAAAATTTCATCGTAAAAATCGAGATGCTTTACGAGAAAGACTGCATTCTCTCATCTGTCTTGGAAGCGAACGGACCTTTAAAATTGTACCGATAATGGCTGTACCAATATTTGTTGACCTGCAAGGGTTCATCGTTGATGGAAGATTTGTCGTCAAGGAAGTGGCCGTCCTACGAAAGGGAACAATTCTCTCGCACTATATTTTCGGGAGTTCGACGCCGCAATATCTTTTTACAAAATCCGACAAATCAAGCATCCGGTGGTTGGTGGCAAAACATCATGGACTACGGTGGCACGATGAAGACGTTCCGTACAGTATGGCTAAACAGCTAATTTCGAAAGCTGTAGCTGATGCAATCGACGAAGAAGATGACGCATCTCATATCGTATACGTCAAAGGGTTGCAGAAACGCGACTGGCTTGCGGATTTCCTCGATGAAAATACGAGAGCGGACGTGGTCATCGAGACGCTGGACATTGACTGCGAGGATATTAAATCTCTAAATAAGCTAAATGTAGTTAATACTCTGCGATGTGGCAGACATGTAAAGCATTGTGCCATGCAAAATGTATTTAAAATATTCAACTGGTGGTCTAAACGCCAAAGAGAAATTCATAAATAAAATATGATCAATTTTTAATGCATAAATGTTTTTTTCACCCTCCCCAACCTCCTATATGCGATGTACGCTAGGTTAAGACGATAGTTATAATTATGTAGAAGTAGTACGATTCACGTTCAGAGTGGTACGATTTACGTTCAATACCCGATCAAAACCGTTCAATACCCGATCAAAGCCGTTCAATACCCGTTCAATACCCGATCAAAGCCGTTCAATGCCCGTTCAAAGCCGTTCAATACCCGATCAAAGCCGTTCAATACCCGTTCGATACCCGATCAAAATCGTTCAATACACGTTCAATATACGTTCGACACCCGATCAAAGCCGTTCAGTACCCGTTCGATTCACGTTCGATTCACGTTCGATTTAAGTTCGATACCCGATCAAAGTCGTTCAATACACGTTCAATACCCGATCAAAGCCGTTCAGTAACCGTTCGATTCACGTTCGATTCACGTTCAAAGCCGTTCAATACCCGTTCGATACCCGATCAAAGCCGTTCAATACCCGATCAAAGCCGTTCAATACCCGATCAAAGCCGTTCAATACCCGTTCAATACCCGATCAAAGCCGTTCAATGCCCGTTCAAAGCCGTTCAATACCCGATCAAAGCCGTTCAATACCCGTTCGATACCCGATCAAAATCGTTCAATACACGTTCAATATACGTTCGACACCCGATCAAAGCCGTTCAGTACCCGTTCGATTCACGTTCGATTCACGTTCGATTTAAGTTCGATACCCGATCAAAGTCGTTCAATACACGTTCAATACCCGATCAAAGCCGTTCAGTAACCGTTCGATTCACGTTCGATTCACGTTCGATTTACGTTCCGAGTGATACGATTCACGTTCGATTTACGTTCAGAGTGGTACGATTCACGTTCGATTTACGTTCAGAGTGGTACGATTCACGTTCGATTTACGTTCAGAGTGGTATGGTATAGCGAAATGATGTGTCATAGAAGATGGGAAAGAAGATGCGTGTGAATAAGGAGAGGATGGTTAGCGAAAATAAAGGTGGAGAACAACATCTTACTTTGCAAAGCTACGCACTTCTCGGTTTCATGATATGGGTTTACATGCGAGAGCTTGGAGATGTAGCGAGACCAGTCGTCCATCGAACGTTAAAGACGTACAATCGGATTTTTTTTGTGCAACAATTTTTTTTGAAAAATGGGAATAACGAGGATAGCGCCGGAGTGTGACCCCGCGCCGTGTCGCGATAACCCAGAGGTATGTACTTTACAATATTTTGACATTTATCGTGTTCAACCTTCGTACAACGAATGCAGAAACAGTTTGATCCTTAGCAACATTTCTAGGATAAACGTGCTAATATTATATCGCGGGTTTCTATGTCTAGCGTTCGCCACCACCGTCACCCGCCTGGTCGGCAGATTGGGGTGACGCGCCGTCGCCGCCTTCGCCACCTTCGCCGCCACGTTGGTCACCGCCACCATCACCGCCACCTCCACAGGTATGCAATACATTGCATTGTTTTGTGTGCTTCATGTTTAATATGTTTAATATATCAGTGTTATATCAACGTTTGTGTTTGTGATCTAGGACTTACAACATCCCGCGCCGCGACAGCGGCCAATGGTGCAAATTTTCGCACCACCGCGGCTGCCGCCGTTGTCGCCACCACCATCACCACCCTCACCACAATCACCACCACAACCACCGCTATCTCCGCCTCCGCAATAGTTTATATTTTCTTATTTCATATTTTCTTTTTTCTTTTATTTCATTTTGTTTTCTTTTATTTTCTTCTTTATTATTATATTTTTTTGTAACAATATATATCTTAAACGTATATTATTTCTCAATTTTATTCACTCGTCATCCTCCTCCCTTTCCTCATAATTTTAAGATTCAGCATTTCTGCTGACGCCGCATAATTCTTTCTCTGATTCGCGCTGCCAAATGACGTCACCCTGCACGGCTGCTGCAGAGGATTCGAGTTATACGCGATCGCGCGAGTGCTCTCTCTTTCTCTCCTCCGAATATAGCTTTTAAAATATTGCTCTCTCGTTCCCTCCTCCGAATTTATAGATATTATATTACATTCAACACGTGTCGAGACTTTATGACGTCATTCGCCGCCGCGTCCGCCGAGAGGGATGGGGGGGGGGGGGGGATGAAATTTGATACTCAAAAGTGAATTGGAATCCCCCCTGTCTTACTACTATTATATGAGTGAGAGTAGGGTGAAACAGTTTGTAAATGAAACCGCGAGTGACGAAGAACTACAAGTCGTTGTAACGTCCCACGCGGACTCGAACCCGGCATTACCGACCGCCGATAAAACAGCGCTACTTAACCTATGTACAGCTAACCTAGTAATTAAGCGAATAATAATGAAACAAATGTTAGAATAAGATTAGAAATAAATAAACATAAATACTGACAAAGATCTAGACTAAGAATATAAAGCGATAAACAAACAAATTGTTAATTAAGGAAAAGAATATGGAACGCATGCGCCAGTCCGCCAAAACTGGGGTATAAAAGGGAGCGCACGAAGCACAGCGATCACTTCTTCTACTCTGCCAACAGAAGCGAGCTCGCCCCGGAGACGGAAGCGGCCGCTCTAGCAGCAGACATAGCAAGAGATCGAGCTCGCCCCGGAGACGGAAGCGGCCGTTCCTAAAGCTATCATTGCCAAGAGTACGAGCTCGCCCCGGAGACGGAAGCGGCCGTACACTGCAATACGAGAAGTCACTAGTAGAACGAAAATCTGCCAAAAGTAACGAGCTCGCCCCGGAGACGGAAGCGGCCGTTCTTACAGCAGACATAGCTAAGAGATCGAGCTCGCCCCGGAGACGGAAGCGGCCGTTCCTGAAGCTATCGTTGCCAAGAGTAAGAGCTCGCCCCGGAGACGGAAGCGGCATTACACTGCGACGCAAATAACCTGTACATAATTCAACCACATATATATATATAAATATATGCATATAGATAAGATACAAAACCTGTAATCATAGCTGTAGTTACTATTAATTTGTTATAATTACTATTGAATAAACGAGCCATTGTTAAAGTTAAGTTGGATTTTACTCCTTTGCTCTGCAATAACGAAACCCCACCTATCCTTTACTCGAGGGGACGCCGCTCTCCTCTCGAGAATCTGTGGCGATCAGTTGTCCCTGGCAATCGGACGTTACATCGTTATACGGTTGTTGAGAAACAGTTGGCCAGCCGAGAAAAATAATGTACCGGAAAGTGTCAGGAAGTATCATACATATGTAGTGTCATAAACTTGGGCCGGAGCTGTAGTTTTAAGACGGGTGATTGTGTGTGTGTGAGTGTGTGTGTGGGTGTGTGTGTGTATTTTCTAGTCTGTGTGTGTTTTCCGGACATTTTCTAGCAACCTTCATGGAACGTTCCGGACATTTTCTAGCAATGGTCACGCAACTTTTCGGAAATTTTACAACAAAGGTCCCGCAGTAAGCAGGGCTCGAAAACTGTTATAATATCGATTTCGGTTCTCCAAACGGTTATAAAGAACCTTTATTCTGAATAACTGTTATGAAGAACCGAAATTTCCAACTATTATCTGTTTCGGTTACGGTTCCTATTTCCCTCCTCATATCGGTTCCATAACCGTTATTTTTTCGGTTCTATATCGGTTCCGAAACGGTTCCAGAATCGATTCTTGTATCGACTCTTCCCTAATTGATATCAATAATAATTATTGTAGTAATACCAGTATTCTGCGTGCCGAGATTTCAGGAACGTTCCGCGTAATTCCGGATTTGCACTCGACAATGCAGATCGTTTTTATTAGGTATAATAAATTAAATGACAATAGTAGGGACACTGGCAATAATTGGCACTATCTTTTGTTGCTGTATATATTTTATGAGTTTGTTTAAACCTGTAAAATATTCGCGATATTTTCTGCGCACGAGGATGCCGGAGAGATTATGTTCGGCGATGAGCCACCAAAACACTGCTTTGAACAACAAAAGGTCTTTATTCACAGTTTGTGCACAAACGGTTTAGCCGTGATGCAGGTTAACAAAGGAATGAGCCCCCGTACACTCTATCGTACAATGATTGCACAAATACGTTGCAACACGTGAACACGCACAATCGCGAATACACTATCAACCGACTTTGTACACGCTAACTGTGTCGCGAACTCCGTGACCGAGTCTACTGGTGAATATAAGGTGAATTGAACACCGTAATTGCTTGTTGAGCAAGGCTTTGTAACAATGAACAAAAATGCGTTGTACTTTGCACACGGTTGTGAACAGAATGCCGTTAAGATGGATGCGCATTTCCGCCTTGGTGTCGTCTCGGACATTCTCGAACCTCGATCGACAAGACGGAACCTGATTGGTCGATTGATTGCGTATCGACCGTGACTTCCGCTGCCCAGGAGGTGCTGCGGTGATCGAGCGTGCGGTGACAAAAAGAACTATTCATTCCCAAACAAAACCCTATAGTGTTAATTAAGTAATTGTATTAATTACTTATATCACATATGTCGACAAACAAAATACAGTCTTACATTTCACAGGCAACCTCCGAGGGAATATATGTGAACGTGGACAATATGTGATATAAGTAATTAATACAATTAGTTAATTAGCACTATAAGGTTTAAGCAAACTGTTAAACTGTATACAGCAATAAAAGATATTTGTAAAGAAGTCTGAGCTGTGAAATTTAAATCCACAAACACTAAAAACTAGAATATAAAAAAATATAAAAAATAATTTATGTTAAACGATTGTATTAAAAATGCGCTAAAAACTAAAAAACATTATTTTCTTTTACTACGCAGGATATTTCATAACAGAATATGAATCAACTTAATACAACATCAAGCGTCGAAATGATTTTGCTGTGACTGCTGTGAGATATCCGGCTCCACGATTAGGGAGATGAAATGGGGTTTGTCAAAACGAATCTTCGTTTTTGAATAATTTGAGTTTAAAGTGTTGCACGGTAGGAGTATAAGTTCGAATACATTAGCAGTCTTATCAATCAGTGGTTGTAGCTGCGGCGGTAAACTGTTCGCCTACGACGCTACAGGTCGCGGGGTTGGAATCCTCTCTGGGGTAAAAGATTTTTCAATAAGAAAAAAATACACGGGCGTTAAACTACTACGATTCTGCACACATTCATGCCGTCGGGCCCCCTTCCAGACACATCCGGTATATATTATATATTTTATATGTATATAAAATACAGTTATTTTTATTTTTGGCCCTACTGTCCGGAACGTTCCATGAAGGTTGCTAGAAAATGTCCGGAACGTTCTATGAAGGTTGCTAGAAAATGTCCGGAATGTTCCATGAAGGTTGCTAGAAAACGTCCGGAACGTTCCATGAAGGTTGGTAGAAAATGTCTGGAACGTTCCAAGAAGGTTGCTAGAAAATGTCTGGAACGTTCCATGAAGGTTGCTAGAAAATGTCTGGAACGTTCCATGAAGGTTGCTAGAAAATGTCCGGAACATTCCATGAAGGTTGCAGGAAGGTTGCCGTGCAATGTTCCACAGGGGCGGACATAGGAAGGTTCCTGCAATGGAGTGTGCTTTATGGGTAATGGCATGAGTGAAAGGCATATTCAAACTGTAAAGCGTATGATGAAAATAGCAGAAATAGATGGTAGAGATCCATATCTAGTGTTGCTGGAATATAGGAACACACCGATAACAGCAGAAATAGGGTCGCCGAATAGACTGATGTTCGGTAGAAACGTTAACGGATACATACCAATGTTTAATATGAAATATAATCCGACAAACGCTAATGACTATGAAGAGGACAGGAAAAAATTAAAGAGGAGACAAGAAAAACAAAAAATGTATTTTGATAAGCGGGCGAGAACGCTTCCAAATTTTGGACTTGGAAATAAAGATGAGAAAAGTAAAGCATTTGAAAGACGAGGAATGATAAATAACAGACCAGAAAAGCCAAGGTCCTATGATATTTTAACAGAATCTGGAGTAGTTCTTAATCGCAATCGAAAACACATAATAACCCCTACAGCACACTTCGTTGCATGAACGTTGCACAGCCGTTGCAGTACATTGCAATGTTGCCGTTTGGTTGCAGGTTGCATTGCAATGTTCCTGCAACATTGTGGAAACATTGCCGTGCAATATTGCAATGGCCACGTTTGTGCAATGTTTCTGGAATATTGCGCACACATTGCCGTGGAATATTGCGCACATACTGCGTTACAATAATCCAGGAATATTGCGCACACATTGCCGTGGAATATTGCAATGGCCGCGTTTGTGCAATGTTTCTGGAATATTGCGCACACATTGCCGTGGAATATTGCGTACATACTGCCGCACAATATTCCCGGAATATTGCGCACACATTGCCATGGAATATTGCGCACATACTGCAGTACAATACTCCCGGAATATTGCGCACACATTGGCGTGGAATATTGCGCACAAATTGGCGTGGAATATTGCGCACATACTGCAGTACAATACTCCCGAAATATTGCGCACACATTGCCGTGGAATATGGACTTACATATTTTCACTCCTCGCCTACGCAAAGCGTTCGTGAAATGCAAACACACGGAATACAGTCTTAAATACCACAGGAAACCTCCGGGGGAATATATGCGACCGTGAACAATATCTGACATAAGTAATTAATAAAATTACTTAGTTAATACTATAAAGTTTAAACAAACTCATAAACTATATATAGCAACAAAAGATATTTGTAAAAAAGTGTTTCATGTACCAAGTACTGCCAGTGTCTCTACTATTGCCATTTAATCTATTGTTCATAACAAAAACGTCCGGCGATGTCGAGTATAAATTTAGAAGTCCGTATTATTGGCGAACGCTGTAGGAACGTCCCGGTGGGACGTTCAGGCAACATTCGTACATAAAACGGATTGACGCGGAGCGTTCGTGAAATACAAACACGCGGAATATATTCTTAAATACCACAGGAAACCTCCGGGGGAACATAGGCGACCATGGAAAGTATGTGATATTAATAATTAATAACATTACTTAATTATAACTATATACGGTTGAAGCAAAGTGTGAAACTGTTCACAGCGACAAAGGATATTTGTAAAAAAGAAATATTAGATGTCCCAAGTACTGCCAGTGTCTCTACTATTGCCATTTAATCTATTGTTCATAACAAAAACGTCCCGCGATGTCGAGTGTAAATTTAGAAGTCCGTATTATTGGCGAACGCTGTAGGAACGGCCCGGTGGGACGTTCAGGCAACATTCGTACATAAAACGGATTGACGCGGAGCGTTCCTGAAATACAAACACTCGGAATATAGTCTTAAATGGCAATAGTAAAGACACTGGCAGTAGGTACTTGGGACATCTAATATTTCATTTTTACAAATATCCTTTGTCGCTGTTTACAGTTTCACACTTTGCTTCAACCGTATATAGTTATAATTAAGTAATGTTATTAATTATTAATATCACGTACTTTCCATGGTCGCCTATGTACCCCCGGAGGTTTCCTGTGGTATTTAAGAATATATTCCGCGTGTTTGTATTTCAGGAACGCTCCGCGTCAATCCGTTTTATGTACGAATGTTGCCTGAACGTCCCACCGGGCCGTTCCTACAGCGTTCGCCAATAATACGGACTTCTAAACTTACACTCGACATCGCGGGATGTTTTTGTTATGAACAATAGATTAAATGGCAATAGTAGAGACACTGGCAGTACTTGGGACATCTAATATTTCTTTTTTACAAATATCCTTTGTCGCTGTGAACAGTTTCACACTTTGCTTCAACCGTATATAGTTATAATTAAGTAATGTTATTAATTATTAATATCACATACTTTCCACGGTCGCCTATGTTCCCCCGGAGGTTTCCTGTGGTATTTAAGAATATATTCCGCGTGTTTGTATATCACGAACGCTCCGCGTCAATCCGTTTTATGTACGAATGTTGCCTGAACGTCCCACCGGGCCGTCCCTACAGCGTTCGCCAATAATACGGACTTCTAAATTTACACTCGACATCGCGGGACGTTTTTGTTATGAACAATAGATTAAATCGCAATAGTAGAGACACTGGCAGTACTTGGGACATCTAATATTTCTTTTTTACACATATCCTTTGTTGCTATATATAGTTTATTAATTGTATTAATTACTCATATCACATATGTCGAAAAACGGAATACAGTGTTACATTTCACAGGCATCCTCCGAAGGAATATATGTAAACACGGACAATATGTGATATAAGTAATTAATACAATTAGTTAATTAGCACTTTTACTATAAGCTGTACCTACTGCATTAGTTTGGTCAAATTTTGTATTCTAAAGGTTTCTCCCGTTAATCCAATAATAATAATAATAATAATAATAATAATAAGGTTTAAGCAAACTGTTAAACTGTATACAGCAATAAATGATATTTGCAAAAAAGTCTGAGCTGTGAAATGTAAGTCCACAAACACTAAATACTAGAAAATAAAATAAATGATGTTAAACGATTGTATTAAAAATGCGCTAAAACTAAAAAAAACATTATTTTCTTGTACTACGCAGGATCTTTCATAACAGAATATGCATCAACTTAATACAACATCAAACGTCGAAATTAATTTGTTGTGAAATATCCGACTTCACGATTAGGGAGATGTAATGGAGTTTGTCAAAACAAATCTTTGTTTTTAAATAATTTGAGTTTAAAGTGTTGCACGGTAGGAGTATAAGTTCGAATTCGTAAGTAACATTCTCAATCAACAGTTCCAGCTGCAGCGGTATAGTGTTCGTCTACGGTGCTACGGGTCGCGGGTTCGAATCCTCCCTGGGGTAAAATAATTTTCTATTTAATACAGATACACGGACGTTATACTACTATGGTTCTGCAACACATTCATGTCGTCGCCCCCCTCGGAGACACGTCCGATATATATAATTAATAGAAGAATAATATCGTTATTTTTATTTTTGGCCCTACTGCCCGAAACGTTGCGTAACCATTCCTCTAAGATCTCCGAAACGTTCCACGAAAAATTCCTCTAAGATCTCCGAAACGTTCCACGAAAAATTCCTGTAAAATCTTCGAAACGTTCCCCGAAAAATTCCTCTAAGATCTCCGAAACGTTCCACGAAAAATTGCTGTAAAATTCCGAAACAAAGTTCCAGAGATATCTCCTGCAATGTTACACAAGGCGGACATAGGAATTTGCTTGAAACGTTTCGGGAACATTTTGAGCAATGTTCCAAATGTTGCAGCGCGACGTCACTGAGACGTTCCTGCAACAATGTGTGCTGTAGGGGAAGTGACTCGACAAAGAGTTAATTTAATATTGTTAAGCAAGAATTCGACGATAACAGTACTGATTGTGATAATAGTATTGCTGATGATGATAATAGTACTAATACAGCGAATAATCAAAGAGAAGAAGAAGCGAAGTGTTTGGGAATGAATAGTTCTGTTTGTCACCGCACGCTCGATCACCGCAGCACCTCCTGGGCACCGGAAGTCACGGTCGATACGCAATCAATCGACCAATCAGGTTCCGTCTTGTCGATCGACGCTCGAGAATGTTCGAGAAGACGCCAAGGCGGAAATGCGCATCCATCTTGATTTTGTTACGTTCGGAACGTAAAATTTTTCTTTTTGGTCAGGGTATGCCTCAACAACGCCTAGCGTTATGGGAAATCCCTCGTTGATCATACTCCTACCTATCAATTAATATTCTTGATAGAGTAAAAACTTCTCTCTTGGAGCGTCGTCGCCTCGACGCATTGCCGTTCCACGAAATAGATAAGGCGGTGCTGACGCAGCGGCGTTCTCACGAGATAGTCGCGTTCGAAACGACCAGTGGTTCTCCTGTTGTACCGAATCCGTTCTGTGTAAGCGGCGGGGATGTATTTCAACAATGCCTTGCAGCATTGTGGGAGAGCCCTCGTTGAGAGCACCTCTGACCGTCGCGTTAAAAATGTAATATGATCACTAACGGCTACAGCAGGAATGCACAGACTGGATCATTTTTTAGAAGATTGACGGAATTGAATACCCTACATCCGGTGCAGGGAACTGCGCCTTCCTACGGTTTTGTCGCACGTGCGAATTATTAATTAATCAAAAATTGTTGTTAAAATCAAATGCCTAATACAATCTCTGATAGTCCAACGACTGTGGGATTCCCCTAGTCAGAAATTGTGTATGAAATTGCGTTGTGAAATTATGAACATTAAGGGAGAGCCCTCAGCTGTGCGAAATTGTATGTTTTCCAAGATGTGGAAAGTTATGTTTTCTTGTACGTGCGAATGTTCCGTAGAGATTGATCGAATATTTAAGTCGGGAGTCTGATGGATAGGCGTGAACACACACACCGCCTCGTTAAGTAGACGGGCCCACGGTAGCGCGGCGGAGCGATAAAATGCAGCGTAAGCATTTTCGGTACGGACCCACTCTGGTCGTGGCCGAGCGCATGAAGCTGCGACACTCTGTGACGATAAATCGTGAGGTGCGTGTCGCCGGGTCCGCAAAAGTTTTAGAGCAGGAGTTCTCCGGGTTAAACTGTGTGAAAGACTCGACTTTGCGAAACAATTATTTTACTAGACTTTGCGAAACAATTATTTACTTAAACATTGCTTACGACATTAATTTATTAACTATAAACCAAAATTCATCATTCAGTTCGCTCAATTAAAATTGTTTTAATTCGCTCTATAATTCAATTCAGATCTATTCCGTAATATAACCAAGTGCGTGTGTTCGCGTTTTCATCTCTTTCTCTGATTTAGGTTATCTTCGAGACGCAGGAAATTCTCCAACAATTCCAAGTGAAAACTAAAAGTATCTTTCCAATATATAATTGACTGTCTGGTGAGTTGCACCTTTTATCTCTTTCTGTAAATCTTATTACATTGTAAATATTGGATCGGATATAACGATAATTTCTGACAATCAAAGGATTGTGGGATTCCCCTAGTCAGGAGTTGTCTCTGGTTATTATTTTATGAAGTGATCCATTGAATATTTCCATATTTTGTTATGTGCTTTTGCTTTCGTTCACTTTTACAATATTAAACCTTTATTTATCATAAATTCTACTCATTAATTACCTGTCTGATTCCTTTGAAAAGACCCGTATGGGTCTAGAGCACCAACGATCCCAAAATCTACCCCTTATCCTCTGATAAGGTATTTAGATAATTAAATAAAATAATTGACTGTTACGAGTGCGGCGGGCCTCCTTGCCATTCTATACGTAAAGACGACAAATTCTGATAATCAAATGATTGTGGGATTCCCCTAATCAGAATTTGGCTATCTAAAACGCGCCGCTCGAACACCAAAGGTCGCGGCACGTAACAATTTCATTCTGATCACTGCCGGGCGCAAAGTATCATGTGTTTTGTTCATTGTTCTTTTAAAGTTTTGCTCAACAAGCAAGTTCAGTATTAACATCATCTTTGTTCACAAGTAGACTCAACACGGTGTTCGCGACACAATTAGCGCATGTAAAATCGACTGATTGCACATTCGCGATTGTGCGTGTCCGCGTGTCCACGTTTTTGATACGTGTTCATTATTGTGCAAGAGAGTGTACGGGGGCTCATCCTCTATTGTTATCGTGCATCACGGATACACCGTGTGTGCACATTTGTTGCAATAAAGACCAGTTATTGTTCAAACAGTGTTTTGGTGCAAATCGCCGTACCTAACCTCTCCGGCAACCTCGTGCGCACACTTTTTGCGATTATTTTACACGAACGAATGTAGGAATAGTCAGGAAGGTGTAGGGAACGGAGCACTCAGGCGCAGCAATAGGCAAGCAAAAAAACCGAGTTATCTCAAAGACTATGTTTAAGTATTTTATTTGTTAAAAAAGATAGATGTGATAGGCACGCCACTGGCCGCATGCACATGCGCAGGAGGCGGCAGGGAGAGGAACCCAAGATGGCCTACACGGCTGTTAGTGATTGACACACGTGTAACGTCCCACGGGGACTCAAACCGGCAAAAACCGACTGTCGGTAAAACAGAACCGATCCGCATTACCACGCAAACCATCTTGTATTACCGCGTAAACGCATTGTAAATACTTTTATATATAATTTACGATTTAAATGAATATTAGAGAAACAATTATTATAAGAACATTAGGAATAATTAATTATAAGTATCAACAAAAGCGCAAGACAAACTATAATGTAATAAGCGAACAAAACACGAAATAACAAATAGCGACTCACTGCGCATGCGCCAGTCCGCCAATTTTCCAGTATAAAAGGAGGCGCACGCAGCACAGCGGGACATTCAAGCTACGAATACGCTCTCCTGACTGACGAATGCTCAAATCTAGAGGCAGCTTAAGTATCAACCAGTAAAATTCAGCTCGCTCCGGAACCGGTAGCGGCGGATTTTCAGTGTATAAAAGATACTGGTGCTCCTTTTTGGTTTGCACATTTTACAGGTATAGAACCTCGTTCTTACAAAGGCATCGAGCTCGCTCCGGAACCGGTAGCGGCTGAAAAACTTGGTAAAAACAAGGTCTGCAGAGCATAGAACAGAACTCTGTCAAAAGTAACGAGCTCGCTCCGGAGACGGTAGCAGCCGTTCTTACTACAGATATTGCCAAGAGTCTTTGAGCTCGCTCCGGATACGGTAGCGGCCGTTCTTACTACAGATATTGCCAAGAGTCTTTGAGCTCGCTCCGGAACCAGTAGCGGCCGAACTCTGCAATATATACAGGGTGTCCCAGAATTGAAGGACATCTCGGAACATGCAATATCCTGATGCAAAAAGACATCGAAAAGTCCTTAACCGTTTTGGGATCCGAGGTTTCGTTTTCGAGATATTAACAAAAAAAACCGACCAATCAGAGCGCGAGCCTTCCGCTGGAGCTCCCGCGCTAGCGTGGCCGCGCGCCGGGTTGCACTGCGACTACGAACAAGCAAGGCGGAAATGCATCGAAGGAAATTGCGTAGAATGGCAAATGAAAAAGACGTAACAAAAAAATCGAAGTTTTACCATGGTTTGTTTGCTATTTAAAGTGAATAATGAATAAAGGATAAATGGATGAAAATCACGTGTAACGTAAAAAGACGAATACACAGTTGTTGTTTTTTTTAAAAAGAATCGAAAATAATAATTATTTGGAGTGAGGGCATAAGGAGCACGTAAATTTCCTCTTTTAATAACGTACAAACGAAAAGGTAATGCAACAGGGAACGAACGAAAAGTGATCGTAGTTCGTTATTGTGATAAAAATCCGTAGTTCAATAACGGCCAACACAGTTGTTGATAATGAATAAGTTCGTTTAAAAACTCCGAAGAAAAATTTACGTACGGAAATTTGGAGAATTATCTCCGGAAATAAGCCGTAGCCTGCGTTAAATTTAAAAAATAATAGTCGCCAATAAGGTAACTAAAACTCACCCTTTCGGAAATTCACCTGCAGCTTAAAAACCTGTGTCACTAGGTCACTGAACCGATCCTGGTCATCGACAGACGCGTCTAGTGCACAGCTGATCTCAGGTACACGACACCATCCAAAGTAAAGGGTCGCAACGTCAAGTGCGTCCGGGTGAATGTACCGAATATTCACTCCACTGCATGCCTACTAACACTGATCACTTAATTTATTTTTCATGGAACGTGTTGTTCCTACGTTATAAAAATTGGGGGAAATGAATTTTTACTTGGCGTTCGGAGCCGTGGGTAATTCCCGCGCAAATTCTCACGCTGCAGCACTTGCGTTCCCGTTGTTCGGGGGGGTACACCCAGAACATCCCGTAATACTCTTGAGCATAGAACATTTGTCTGCGACGTGATTGCTGACTGCTGACTGACAAGATTTTTCCAAGCGACTTCTTCTACCCCCAAATAGTTTCTCTCGTTCCATTATGAGTTGACCCCCCCCCCCCCCCCCCTCCAGGCCAAGAGGCTTCAGGTAAAAAGAAGCCAGCACATTTTCGAAACACACGTGCTTCGCAGATGTGCAACCAACGGACTCTCGTGCACTTTTACAAAAGTCCGCGTTCCGTCCTTTTACTGCCATTGTACCCATTGCTTCGAGGTAGGCAGCAGAGACCACGTGTTTCAGTTCGAAAGGGTCCGAAGAGAAGAGAAACAGAAAGTCTTCGAGTTGCTATAAAGAAAAAAATCCTGCTTCCTGTTTCCCTTTTCCGATACCCTGAGTTCACGTCTGCTACAAGGCGGAACCAACTAAGTCATAAATTACCCAAAACTGTAGGAAACCGTTGTCCACCGTCGACTAGCGGGACAATACGTTCATAAACCGCCATCCTAGCGAAATGCTCTGGCCGAATGTTTGGGAACTAGCAATTAAAAAGTATTATTCAGCATCAATACGGCTCGCGAAGAGACACAGGAAGAAAGAGAGCATGTAGTTCGGTGACTGCGCGTAGTCCCGCCTGGTTCGTCCTATCTTCAAATTAAAGACGGATCCCTTATCTCTCGAGTGTTAACACGCGCACGAATTACAAAACAAAAGCACGCGTGGACGTATTCCGTGCGAGAGAAGGTGGGCTTGAAGTCCGATTGGCCCTAATTTAACCAATCTGCCCTGCATCCCTCCCAAACGGCCACTGTCCTGAAGAGGCCCTCTTCACAGCAATATCTCCTACCCAAGGCCCACCGTCTCTCGCACGGAATACGTCGACGCATGCTTTTGTTTTGAAATTCGAGCGCGTGTTTAGACACGAGAGACAAGCAGGCCCGATTGGTTAGTGCAGGACCAATCGAACTTCCAGCCCACCTTCTCTCGAACGGAATACGTCGACGCATGCTTTTGTTTTGAAATTCGAGCACGCGTTTAGACACGAGAGATAAGTAGGCTCAAATGGTTAGTTCAGGACCAATCGAACTTCAAGCCCGCCTTCTCTCGCACGGAATACGTCAACGCGTATTGTCCCTGACTTGGGGAACAATCCGGGACATGTATTATCCTGATGCCAGAAGACATCGAAATGTCCTTTACCGTTTCACCTCGAGGTCGCGATTGTAAAAATCAGAAAAAGTACTACCACATTCGCTGATATGTTTTCTGTAAATTAAGCTTATTTCTAGAGTAATGCAGCTGCTATATATATATATAGCAGGTGCATTACTAATGCAACTACGTAGCATTAATATAAAAAAAAACCACAAAAATACAAAAAAACACAACATATATAATCGTGGACGTAAGCAATATTAAATTGTAGTTATTATTAGACTAAGTGTTGTTAATAAAGAGCCATTGTTAAGTTTAAGCCTCGGATTTTAATCCTCAACTGTAGTAATAGAACCCCCACCTATCCTACACTCGAGGAGACGCCGCTCTCCTCTCGAGAACCTGTCGGTATTCAGTTGTCCCCGGACAGCCGAACGTTACACACGTTTATATTAAATATATATTAATTCCACTTGTGCAGTCTTATTTATTACCAAAACCGTGACAGATAGAAATGGAGGGTATGCACAGGCTTGGAGCATGTCCGGTGAAGGTTAGATAGGCAGAGAAGCATCTTCTTTCACACAGGTTTGTGTAAATTTGTCAAATAAGGTAAATCGACAAAATTTGTCAAAAGACATAGCATTAAGAACTATTAAGAAAAGTATGGCGGACTGCTTGCAATGTTGAGCAAGTCACATTAGTGAAGAAAATACGCTGAAAACACATCTCCCTTGATACTTTTCAATCTTTTGTGAAAGATATTCGTAATACTTTAAAATCCACAGTAGTTCCCACGCTATTCATTAATTTTATTAGTTCGCATTAACAATATATTTATTTCATTACACCAATAAACATAATAAATTAATTTTACTAATATTATTAATTTTATTATAGCCATTGTGCGTTGAAAATATATTGGATCTTTTCGTTCAGTTTCGCTAAGTTACCATTACCATTTAAATTTCCTCCAACAAGACTTTCTGCCATACGTTCGCACCTCCTTCGGACACATTATTTACTCTCTACACTTACTATAGCAAAAGGCCACTCTTTTTCTATAAGTTCTATGTTATGTTGTAACTAAATAATGTGGCTTTTATATATTTACAGATAATCAAAGCAGAAGATGGTGCAGTGTGATCTACGTCAGAGAAAAGAATTTATTGTGACATAGTAGTATATTAATTAAACGATTTCATTCAGCTTCGATCCTCTGTTTGCTTCTTGTATGTTTGGTTCATATCTGAAAACTCACATTTAAACCAATTCCACCAATCCAATTGTCTTAAAGCTTTTTCCAGGCGTGTGTAGTTTGGATGACAATACAACATAAAAGAAACCCCCGTGGAGGTGAAAAAATTATCCAGTCATCAATAAACACTACAAAATGTGTGAAATCCCCACAAAATTACCTTTTTTAAAAAAAGGTAAAAATTTATTATACGCGCCAAGTATTTTGAATAAAATATGTATTCGTATTGAAATATTTATTTGTATAAAAATACATCTGCTTAATATTATTTAATACATTTTTGTTTGTATAAATAGTCATTGTTATAATTGGCGCAATTGTTGTATATCATTAGTTTTGTTAAGGGGACCTTCCGGTCTAGAGCCCAAAAAAATAGGTGATTTTTAGGAATTAATTAAAGGAAAACTACTATATATAATTTAATGGGACTTTTTGCATTGTATTAAGGATGCCTTAAGTTATAGAAATATATTTTATGTTTTATAATTAATCATTGCAGACGGCCCTGTGGAGTCGTTAAAGTCAAGGCGTCAAAAAATTGATCCAAATCGGTGGGACCTGTATCTCCAAAAGTTATTATCCGATTCGACAGAAACTTATTTTATTTTGAAGATTATACTTCTGGCTAGGGGGGAACTAGAAAAAAATTAAAAAAATGAAATTTTTTTTAGAAAATTGCGACTCTTGAAGTTTGAAATCACTTTTCCCTGTACTTTTCGTCCTTTCAACGCCTTTGAAAATGGTAAATTTTCAATTTTTTGTAATTTTTCTAGCCCCCCCCCCCTAGCCAGAAGTATATTCTTCAAAATAAAAAAAGTTTCAGTCGAATCCGATAATAACTTTTGGAGATACAGGTCCCACCGTTTTGAGAACACTGTTTCGAGAAAAACGCGTTTAAGGGGGGTCACTCAAGTGAAAATGAACTACCAGTAATTTTACAGATAAAAATTTGAAAATATTTATATCCATATTATTTTTTACGCTGAAATGAATTATGTAAGAATTAATACAGTGACATTTTTTTTCAAAAATTTAAAAAAAAAAATTTCGAAAAAATTATTCGATTGTAAAATCCATACCCTTATTTCTATAGAATTGTATACAAAGACTGCAAAAAAATTTCAGCTCGAAAACTTCATTTTTGTCCGAATTATAAAGTTTTTATGTTTTGGGATAGTAACTAAAACGCTCCTGCTCCGGACGTTGGACCTTTCTCTTCTTGCAATGCCTGTTCTCTTCGTGATTGTGCAGTTCGTATCATTTTTCTTGCACGTTTGTATCTTTCTGAGGCTTTCTGTTTATACCTTTCAGGGTACCCTGCCCTTTACCCCCTAAAGTAATACCTTTCGTACGCTCCTGTTTTACCAAATCGGTCAAAGCTCTCCATAATCTTTTGCCAACGTGGTTCACACACTCTTTTTTTTTTATTAATAACTTTATAACTCGGACAAAAATGAAGTTTTCGAGCTGAAATTTTTTTTGCAGTCTTTGTATACAATTCTACAGAAATAAGGGTATGGATTTTACAATCGAATAATTTTTTCGAAATTTTTTTTTTTAAATTTTTGAAAAAAAAATGTCACTGTATTAATTCTTACATAATTTATTTCAGCGTAAAAAATAATATGGATATAAATATTTTCAAATTTTTATCTGTAAAATTACTGGTAGTTCATTTTCACTTGAGTGACCCCCCTTAAAGGTTTACGTGAGCGCCGAGTGCCCGGTTGTTGCCCATGCATTTGCCGCTACTCAAATGCCTATAACTTCTGGAATTTTACGAATTTCAACAAATCCTTTTAAACACGTATACCTAAAAGGTTGAACATTCGAAAAATGAAATAAAAAAAAATCGACTTTTAGACCGGAAGGTCCCCTTAAGCTAAATATAGCACATAATAAATTTACCACAGTTTTTTTGTTCGTCTTCGGGCGCGTATACTTGGCGCACATTTTTGTACCTTTTTTTAAAAAAGGTAATATTGAGGGGATATAATAAACACTACAACCTAAACTCAATTAAAACGATTTTCAAAATTAAGCCTGTACCTATACCTAATGAAATGTGTAAACTTTTGGTACGCAAGAACTCAACAAAATACCAATGGCTCATTTATAAAAATTAGTCAAGTAGCCCCGGTCTCCCCGGCCTGTTGACGTTCCAAGTGTTTGATCGTTGTACAAAATGTGATCTTTACTAATCCCGTTGTAGCGACCTACGGTTTGTACATAGAAAACGTTTGGAATACAGATGTTCGGTTTAGTTTATGACGCTCGCGCCAGCGAAGCTATTTTTAAGGAAGCCGCTTTCCGTTCGCTTCCTAATTAAAGTTTGAACAAAGCATGTTTTCCTTTCGAGTCTTTCGTTTACGGTCTGAATAGCTATTGCGGGTGTCATAAACCTGGAGTTTGTGATGAGCCCAAGATACAGGCTTGGCGGCCTGCGACCGACCACGTCACTCGCTTCGGACCGGAGGAAATTCCGCGCCATTACCAAATGTCCGCCAAGGATGTCGCTCCCGCCAAAATCGCACTCCCGTTTCCGGAAACCATGCTAAGGGCGCAAGAAATAGGGGGCGTGATTGGTGTTCGGTAAATTGCCTGATCACCCAAAGTTCCGACCGCGGGCGTCTTCCCGGAAGGTCGGAAGACTGTCAAGCGGCAGTTCCGTATCAAGTATCAACCGTGACTACACCAATTGCATCGTGAAATTCAACGAGTGTGTTGATCCATTATTACGAAAGAAAATCACGTCGTCCCTTTCTGATATGCAGAAACAATGCATACAAGAATTTCTGACGATATATACAAGCGAACCATGCCTGTGGAAAGTAAATAGTGAAGAGTATCGTCAGCGTGACCAGAAACATATAGCATATTTAAGATTGGTCATTAAATTGAAAGAAATCGAGCCTTCCAGCACCAAATAAAGTGTGGTGAAAAAAATTAATAATATGCGAAGTGCTTATTGGAAGGTGTTGAAGAAAATAAGGACCTCTACGACCTAAGGACCTCAGGACAGGATCGGGTGCAGACAATGTGTACCAACCTACATTATCATACTTCGCCGACCTAAGTTTCTTGACCGATCAGGAGACTCCCAGAAACTCTCGGTCGAATATTGAAACCGATGATGACAAAACCGGGACCGAGGTAAGTTAAATAAAATAATTTTTTTATGCATATTATATTTAAAAAAAGTGCATATTGCATACATTGTACACAAAGTAAACAAGTATAAATTTTAGATACAGTTGTGTAGGGTCATTCCACGTGAAATCGGTTACTTTTCGGAATACCATTTCGGATGCTGGTGACACTTGGATATATTGTAGTCTTTAGTGATATATAACCGTATCTCTAAGGATTTTTATAAATTTTAAAAATTGTTGATCTTACAGCTTTTTGAAATATAGACCTGACCTTTTGTATTGAACTATCTACTATTTCACGATGAGAAGAAGAAGGTCTACCCACAAGCTGAAATGTTACAGGGGCAAGAAGAATCGCCCGCTCGCTCCACCTTATCCCCTCCAAGAAGTCCTACTTTTCGGTTCTTACCAGCTGTCCATATCGGCGGGCTGTCGCGATTTGTTTCGTTCGCGTTCTTCGTTACGCGGCGAGCTTTGTTGGAGGGGATAAGGTGGAGCGAGCGGGCGATTCCCCTTGCCCCTGTGACATTTCAGCTTGTTGGTAGACCTTCTTCTTCTCATCGTGCAATAGTACATATCTAATATTTTGAATCTATTTCTTTCATTCCACACCCAGTGTGCCCTTGAAGGCCATGTATGCTACATGGTTGAATTTGTCTTGACAGTCACTTTCATATCGTGTGAAAAAATGCATAGCATTTTGTTTAAAAATATTGAAGCTCGCCGTCGCTTCGCGCAAAATAATCCGAACACAAGATATTGACATTACGTATAATGTTGGGTATAAAAAAGAGTACAAGTTCTCTGCTTTCATTTTTGCTCCAAATACATACCATTTGCAAGAACTTTGTATAAAAAATGGCAGGTATAGCCGCCTGGCCACTGTTTGTACTGCACGGCTCAGCCAGGAATTAATTTTTATTTGGCCAATTTTAAAGTGCCCGTAGTTTTGAAAATGTGTCCATTTTTATGTCCAAGTACTCTTATGTCTTCATTGTAAGCTCCCAAAAGCTCATTTCTATCAGTTTCTTAGTTCAACAGTTATAATTTTTTGAAAAAAGGTCACCTGTATATTTCAAACAGATGTAAGATCCACAATTTTTAAAATTTTGGAAAATCCTTTGAGATACGATTATATATCACTAAAGACTACAACATATTCATGTTTTACCAACATTCGAAATGTTACTTCGAAAAGTGTCCGATTTCGCGTGGAATGAACAGCAAATGATTACAGTAAATGCGTTAAATTTAATTAATGATGTTATTTTGCCACGGAACTGCACCTTCATGTACAAAATAATTTATAAAATCTTCTCTAACTTTTTTAGCATCATTAGCCGTATTTCCTGGGTTTCGTTGATTCAAACTTTCCATATTAGAATTGCTTGTATGAAACCCCGACACAGCAGTCCCATCTTCTGTATTGCCTCGATCAAAACAATGTGGAGGCGATTAAGAATTCGGCACCGATTTCATTAAAAAATTGTGTAATTCACAACTTGCCATTGCAACAGAATCAATGTTTTTTGGTACTATATTAATTTGTGTTAAAAATTCGGAATCGTGATGCCATGATGCCAAACGCGTTTCCAACAATACGTCTCGCTCGCAAAACGCGGTAATTATATATTTTTCTTTCATGGAAAATTAGATCTGTTTGTCTGAACGGTTATATCATAGCCACTCTCAACGGAAAGGCATCATCGGCTACAAAAACGTAGGCAAACTCCTAGAACTGTTTCTGATATTCTCTTCAGTTGGTATCTTAAGAGCTTGTTCTGAAGTTTTTCAAAGAATTTGGTGTTTTGAAGAAACGACGATTTAGGACAATTTTATCAAATATCGTCTTCAAGGTAGGGTGGTTGGGGTGGGCTAGGAAGGAACTCCACATGCATCCACCGTCACATGGTGAGTTCTGAGTCCCTCTGTTGTCATAGGGTGGGCAAATGGCTGCAAGGCCATTTTTATACTTTTTACTCAAATTTCGAAATTTCAAGGCTCTTGCCGGAACAGAAGATATTAACTCACAAGTATAATAACTATGCCTGCGAACGACGGCTAGATTGGTCGTGACTTGGTCGAGTGTGTAACAAGAGAGTTTGACGACTGGTGACGCCGGTCGGACTCTCTTGCATGCACGGCCGAGCTGGGAAGCCGCCGCTCGGAGGCAAAGTTATATTGCGCAATCTGTACACCATCTGTATATAATCCGATCACGGCAAGTATCCGGTTCCTAGTATCCGTTTCTTCATTCTAGAACTGTTCGGGTACTCAAATATTCGAGCAGCTCGAAATTCGAACCGAGCCGAGACTCGGTTTCCGATAAAATTCGAGCGCTCGGAAGAATCGAGCCGCTCGAAAGAGTCGAGTTGATTGAAAGATAGCAATAACGTTTAACCTACTGCTCCATATACTATCCCTTATATGCTAAAGATTGCAGGCGTCTTGAACGGATTCAGCATCTATTTCTACGCTTTGCCGCATTTAAAAAGGGGACTCCTATGAGCCGTGCTGTTCATGATTATGGGGCTATACGCACCGAATTTGGTCTGCTAGACCTACTTAATCACTTTAAGTTATCTGACATCTGGTTTCTACAGGGTGTCCCAAAAATGTCGCGTTTCCTTGAAAGGGGTGACTCAGGGGGTGATTTGAAACAACTTTTTCCATAGCGAAAATATTGTCCGAAGCTTCGTTAAGGAGATATTAAGCAAAAACCCCGACCAATCAAAGCGCGCGCCTTCCGCCTGAGTTCCCGCGGTAGCGTTGGCAACGAGGTAGGCGACCGCGCTTGTGCTACGAACGAACGAACAAGCAAGTCGGCATGCATCGAAGGAAACCGCGTTACACATTTTTTTTTTAAAGCAGAATCTTAAATAAGAATAATTTGAAGTGAGAGGACAAGAAGTACGTAAATTTCGTTTTTAAATAAGGCATAAACGAAAAGCTAACGTAACAGAAAATGTACGACAAGTGATCGTAATTCGTTATTGAGGTAAAAATCCGTAGTTTAAGAACGGCCAACACAACTAAATTTAAAAAATAATATTAGGTGTATGAATAAATTCTTTCCGACTGGAATTTCTATCGCGGTGGTATTCAGAAGCTGCCAGAAAAATGGCAAAAGGTAATGAACAATAATGGAAATTATTGCGATGATCGAGTTGTTTTCATATTTTTTAAATCGAACTGTTATTGTACCCTAAAATCGGAAAGAATTTATTTTCACACCTAATAATCACCAATAAATTAAAGAAATTGTCGCGCGGTGTGACAATGTATGTGGCAACTTCAGCCAATAACCAAAATACGTGTGCCCCGTCTTTAAAAGTGTGCCCAAATAGGTGACTCGACCAATCGTCACAGCAGCGGACTGCACAGCCCGAGACAGTCTGCCACGAGTTTTCTTTTCGCCGGGTAATAGTAGTAATCTCGTCCCAGTAATTAACAGTAATCGGCCCCTTTCGCAGCTACCAATTTTTATAACGTAGGAAAACACGTTCCGTGAAAAGTAATTCAGTGATCAGTGTTAGTAGCCGTGCAGTGAAGTGAATATTCGGTACATTAACCCGGACGCCAGTGTGATCAGCTGAGCACTGGGCGCTACCCAACCATAAATCTTTTCGTCCACCGATAACCAGGATCGGTACAGTGACCCAGTGACACAGGTTTCCGGAAAGGGAAGGAAAGCAAGGAAAGGAATGTCCGAAAGGGTGAGTTTTATTTAATTTATTGGTGATTATTAGGTGTGAAAATAAATTCTTTCCGATTTTAGGGTACAATAACAGTTCGATTTAAAAAATATGAAAACAACTCGATCATCGAAATAATTTCCATTATTGTTAATTACCTTTTGCGATTTTTCTGGCAGCTTCTGAATACCACCGCGATAGAAATTCCAGTCGGAAAGAATTTATTCATACACCTAATATTATTTTTTAATTTTAGTTGTGTTGGCCGTTATTAAACTACGGATTTTTACTTCAATAACGAATTACGATCACTTGTCGTACATTTTCTGTTACGTTAGCTTTTCGTTTATGCCTTATTTAAAAACGAAATTTACGTACTTCATGTCCTCTCACTTCAAATTATTCTTATTTAAGATTCTGCTTTAAAAAAAAAACTGTGTAACGCGGTTTCCTTCGATGCATGCCGACTTGCTTGTTCGTACGTTCGTAGTACAAGCGCGGTCGCCTACCGCGTAGCCAACGCTACCGCGGGAGCTCGGGCGGAAGGCGCGCGCTCTGATTGGTCGGGGTTTTTGGTTAATATCTCCTTAACGAAGCTTCGGACAATATTTTCGCTAAGGAAAAAGTTGTTTCAAATCACCCCCTGAGTCACCCCTTTCAAGGAAACGCGACATTTTTGGGACACCCTGTATATTGTTTTTACGAAATTTTTATATGTTTTAACTCTCCGATGGCTGTGCATGGATTTATTTTGTCAATGCAATTCGAACGCAGACGTCTATTCTTGCTTTAACCATCATCTCAGTAGCGTATCTACGTCAATGTTTTGATGTGTAGCTGTTTATTACTCCGTGGCGGAATCCGCTTGACTGTGAAAGTGTGAAAACTTGCGTTTGTTTCAAAGTAATTGTGTGGCGCGGATGCGGACGAATGCTTCTATACAATGTACAGGTAATTTGCTCCGCACGCGTAGCGCTGACGCTCCGCTGAACTCTGAAACGGGCCTAACGTAAACAATTTTCAGCTTAAGCCAATCATCGCGAGTTGAGATGTTTCGAAAAGCTCTTGACAAAAGAAACCCATGCACGGCCATCCGAGAGTTGAAACAGTGCGATAAAATAGAAACGTCATTTCCGATTTGGTTGTCGCAGGATACACAAGTTCCATTTGTGAAGTGCATTTTTAGAAGCAACTACAATTAGAAATTCTAATAATAATTATAAAATTATTTCTTCAAAATAAATTCTTAATATACAGTAATCTGTAAGCGTAATATCTACTTATTTCACTTCCTGTAAAATTCTAGAACCGTTATAACCGATATAATATCGGTTCTGTAGTACCGTAACCGAAATCGATATAGTCAGAAATTTCGGTTTCTTATAACAGTTATTCAGAATATCGGTTCTTCATAACTGTTTCAGTCAGAACCGATATACAGGGTGTCCGCGCGTAGAGTGAACAGCCGGATATCTCCTAAACTATTGGAGATAAAAATATAAAAAAATATGTAATTAAATGGTTCGATGGGGTTTTTCAAATGGCACTAACTTTTTTGAAGTCCTGAGTTGATAGTGCGTTCCAAGACGAATTCAATAAGCTTTAATGTATACACTTGATTTCCATTGGTTTTTGAGACATTGCGCTTGCAAATTTGCTGATTTTCACTTCAAGAAAACCCTCTGGAATAGCAAGGACCGGGGTCGGTCTTGCTGGCGCCACGGGTGGCGTTGCCTGTTGAAATAGATACCTACCTGCCAAAGGTCTACGCAGGCCCAAAGGCTGGACAATTCTTTTCCGTCAGAAATCCTACTTAGGTAGGTACATCTGCGGTATCGAGAAGCGCACCGTTACTTTTATTTCGCACTTGCTTCTACGCTCGGATGCCCGGTTATTTTGGGAGGGGTGCAAGTTCGATTGGATAGGTTAGGAGGTGTGAAAGTTGCTAGACTAAATTTCAACCATAGGGAGCAGATTGTATTAGAACCAATCGGATTTGCATCCCTCACAAACGGCTGCTCTCTTGAAGAGGCCCTCGTCACGGCAATGTCCCCTCCCCAATGCCCACCTTCTCTCGCGCGGAATACGTCAACGCATGCTTTAGGTTTTGATATTGAAGCTCGTGTTTATACTCGACAGGACCACGCGTCGACAGCGGACTACCCCTTTTCTTCCTGTGTCTCTCGACGAGGAGTATTGCCGGTGGATTGTAGGAGCGTAGATGTCGGGATGCCAGTTATTGAATTCAGGAGACGATAGAAACACTTTATTACAAAACACACATGTACTATAATTAAAGTAAATCGTATTTCTCTCGGGCAGGAGTACTGACAATGATCGAACTTACGCCCTACTTCGCGCAGACCGATTACACGGAGGGTAGTCGGGTCACTTACCCTTTCACGCTCACACTCCGCCTTCACAATTGCGTTCTCGCTTACGTTCCGAAACTTCCGAATCCTAACCGTTCAACGCGTCACTCGTCCGATGATCGACAATCGACTCTCCCTAGCCCGCTCGGTCTCGCTTACATTATCGGGCGCTATCGGGCGCTACCGAGCGCTCTCGGTCGATCGCTCGCTGGGAACGTTGAAGGCGCCTCTTGTTGTCGCCTGCCTATTAGGCAAGGCCTTACAGGATAATACTTTTTAATTCCTATATTTGTGGCATCAAAAATAAAGAATTATTTGACAGATTACATGCCCGATCAGACGGCGCGTGGATCGGTGATTCACGCGCAAAGTTCGCCGAGCGCCGTCTGAATCCACCTAAGGTGATGCGGCCTGGTACCCCGTGGCGAGGACAACCCCCCGCAGTACTCCGCCGAATTTTATGGCTTTCGACCCTCGAAGGGGTTGGAGCGCCTATTAAGAAGTGAGAAATCTTCGACTTCCGCGTTTCTCATCACATCTTTGCGAAAACGAAGCCAATCGATTCCTTATGTTTCGCCGATGAAATTGACACCAAGAATGACGTAATTCGGAAAATAATGAAGGAAATGAACAAATTATTTCCATAACCTCAAGCTAATTTCGTTAATAAATTATAGCTAGCGTTTCCAATTCAATGCTATGATAACGCGATTCGATTTCGGTCGTCCGTTTCGAAAAATAAAACACCGGGTGTAGCTTCTTGTCCGCCTTGTTTTGCAACAGGATCGCCCCGAACGCCGCTGCACTTGCGTCGCAATGTAGCTCCGTCTCGTCTCGCGGAGAGTAATCGCTTAATATGGGTGCGTCTGGGAAGAAATCCCTAGGCGCGTCGAACGCCTTCTTTTCTTTCTCGCCGAAATGGAAACTCGCGTCCTTCCTCGTCAAATCGTACAGAGGCTTGGCGATGATGGAACAGCTTTCAATGAATTTACGAAAATATGAACATAAGCCTAAAAATCCCTGTTCCTCCCGGACGTTTCGTGGGACCGGAAATTTCTTTACGGCCTGAAGGCCCTGTTCCTTCGGCTTAATTCCTTCGCTCGTAACCGTATAACCTAATAAGTGATCGAGCTTCGTTCCGGCGGCTGATGGGGCCGTCGTTCGACCGCGCGGATGCAGCTTTCGTGATGCGTCCGACGGCGGCGGGGTCTTCCCCGACGGTAGCTCGAGGTCCGTATAGGCCTCCAGCATCGCGTCCACTCGTAACGCTGGACTTTCCTCTGCGCCCCACTTCCTCGCTTCCAGCTCCTGCCTCAAGGCCAAAGGATCCAGTCGCTGCCCATACATCTTCTTCAATCCCCATAGTAGGTCCTTGTGACCTAACTCGACGCAGTCAACGCTTGAATGATACCATTTCAACGCTCGGTCGGTCAACCTGCTGCACACTAAAGCTTTCGCTTGGTGGCTGTTCGGTTCGTACGATGATAGGAGTTTCCTGATTTGCCTTTCCCATCTATCGAAATCCAGGCTGGTTCCACCATATTCGTCGACCATGTCTTTAAGCTCCTGCCACTTTTTCACCGTCGTCTGGGGCTTGCCTCTGATCTGGTCGCTCGTAGCAAAGCCATTTCCCTCATGAGTAGCTCGGTTTCGGCCGCGTTCAACAATGGTTTCGCCGAAGGTCGCTCGGCGCGAGGTCCACACGTTAGCGATACAATGTCTGTATCCCGTATCGCCGTCGCTCGGCTTACAGCTGTTTCAAGTAACTACCAAGTTGACGTGGTTGCGTTCCATGCGAACCCGACAACTTCAGCTCGCACAATAGCGGAAAATTTAACTTATCCGCGCGTACAGTACATAAAATCGTAAAAACAAAATAGTTTGGCGCCGTATAAGCCGTTTTCACCGCATAAACTATTTGATAGAGATTTTGGACCACGGATTCAATTTGCGCGGAGACGATGCACAGTTTGTACGAAACTAAATGATAACGGACGAATATATGTATATTTTATACGAATGGCATGCTATGCCACCAAAATAGGTACGAGAAGGTAATAACCAGCACCGCGACTGGGTTTTAATTTGGCGTGGTATTTTCAATAGAAAACAATATGGACCATATTATTTCGAAGGGAATGTACAGGAGCAACATATTTAGAATTTCGGGAATATTATGTGGATGATATTTTACAAGACATGCCACTTGCTGAAGCGCAAAATTTATGGTTTCAACAAGACGGTGCTGCAGCAATAAGAAGATGGCTGGACTCATCATTTCCCAAGCAATGGATCGGTCGTGGTTTTATGAGGACAGAGTTGGGCAAAATGTAATCTAATTACAACTTACAAATTACGATTAAAATGTAATTTTGTAGTTGATTACATATTATTTTCTGTAATCGTTCATTTCTAAATGAAAATTATACCAAATTTCACGTAAATCGGACTATTATTAACGAAAGTAGATAGGGGTTAGGGTAAGGAATTGTTCATTTCCTTCATTATTTTCCGAATTATGTCGTTTTTGGTGTCACTTTCATCGGCGAAACATAAGGAATGAATTGGCCTCGTTTTCGCAAAGATCAGATGAGAAAGGCGCAAGTCGAAGATTTCTCACTTCTTAGTAGGCACTCCAATCCCTTCGAGGGAGAAAGGCCTAAAATTCGGTGACGCACTGCGGGTGGTTGTCCTCGCCACGGGGTACCAGGCACCATCTCTTTGACAGGCGCACCGAGAGAATCACCCTGTAGCTCCAGATATATCCGGTATCCACGAAACAACCCGTAGAGACGGATACCAATTAAGCTAGGTTTACATTAGTCTGGTCCAGATATCCACTGTTTCGTTTTAAAACAAACCACTCGCTTGCGGCTTTATCGGACTGGACCACCGTAGCGAAAAGGGTACACTCGTGACGCGGGCTCCCGGTGGGTAGCGGTGCTCCCGCGGAACGGGGCACCGTAGCAAAAGGGTTAAACATTCAGTATTTAACTGTATGTATTTCACTAAATGAAGATAAAGACTTACCGTTGTCGCACCTGGCTTTGGTCGATCAGGATAACGTTGGTGAAACTTTTCACTAACTTCACGGTAGGATAAATATCCGTCGCCGCGTAAAAAAACTATCTCCACTTTGTCTTTCACAGTCAGATACATTTCTCGCGTGGGTGTTTTCGCGCAAAATAACTGGTAACTACTGTGAGCGTCTAATGACTTCTGATCCACAGACTGTTTCCTAAGTCTGAGGAAAATTTGTCAGAACATGCTATTGGCCCTTTCGAAAGGAAGGAACTTCTTCCTATTGGTTGGAAATATCCGCGAAGGTGGTTACAAGATGCAAAGAGGAAGTTTTTATGATCAAGGAAAAAAATTTATAACACCCACCATTTCCTAGCTGGAACCCATCCTGGCCATCCGAACGTAGAAGGGAATGCAAAATGAAATACTACTTATTCCGTCTTACGGGACAAAAGAGAGACTAACTCAGATTGAAAATTTAATGTTTACGATTGGCAATTTACTATTTTCGAGGGACAGTTCTTCGACATCTGTTGGGTTTCTACTTAGAAGGCAATCGAACATGCTGTCTTCTTGGCTTTCGACACCTTCCGCTCTGAGTTAATCCGTGTAGGTAGTGCTGCGTTGGTGGATGGTCGACCAGGTAATTACGGATCGGAACGTACCGTTATACCTGGCTACCGGCTCGCGGGACATTACATTCATAAACCACGACCATAGCGAAACGCTCCGGCCGATCAGCCTGTTTAATTTATGGGAACCAGATGTGGCATTTTTCTTTTCCCTTAGCTAAACTCTCTACATTCGGCAGGCTATAAACCGTGCTTCGCTGCACTATAAATAAATTATAATGATGTCCTCAATGCTGACCGTGACGAAAATGAATCGCCTGGTCCGCACGATGACAGAAAGAAGATGTTCTTATGTTACATTGAAGAATGTTTCCTTGGCAATGGGGTAGGAAACGAAATTTCTCTGAAGAAGTGCCAGTACGCCTCGCGGTGAGACGCAGGAAGAAAAGGATAGTCCGCTGACTGCGCGTGGTCCCGCTTGCGTCGTCTTCCCTACAAATTCGAGACGGATCCCTTATCCATTGAGTATAAACACGCGTTCGAATTTCAGAACAAAAGCAGGCGAGACGTTTTGAGTGCAAGAAAAGATGAGCCATAGTACCCCGTAGCGAGGACAAGCCCCCGCAAGTGCCTCACCGAATTTTATGGCTTTCAACCCTCGAAGGGTTTGGAATAACATTAAGAAGTGAGAAATGTCCAAGATTTCCGCATTTCTCATCAGATCTTTGCGAAAACGAGGCCAATCGATTCCTTATGTTTCGCCGATGAAACTAACACCAAGAACGACGTAATTCGGACCATAATGAAGGAAATTCCATGAAAAACTCTTTTCCATAACCTCAAGCTAATTGCGTTAATAATATGTAGTCAGATTTACATGAAATTTGGTACGATTTTCATCGGCGAAACATAAGGAATCGATTAGCTTCGTTTTCGCAAAGATGTGATGAGAAACGCGAAAGTCGAAGATTTATCACGTCTTAATAGACACTCCAACCTCTTCAAGGAAGAAAACCATAAAATTCGGTGACGCACTGTGGGGGGTTGTCCTCGCCATGGGGCACCAGGATGCGTTTTTTTGACGGGCGTAGCTCCAGAGTCACCCTGTATTACGAATACAATAATGTATGCCCATGCATGAAACAATACTCCTCAAGAGTCAGATATAGCGATACCATGAATTCAGAGAGTACAAGGTTTCCGTTTTGACCTATTTTATATTTTTCTCATTATTGTATGAAGAAGAGAATATAATATGAAAGAAGTTTTTGTTTGAATATAATTTTGAAACACACATTGGAAACACCGTTCCTCGAAAAGGGTGGACCTTCCCTCTGTGAATTCGTCGGCGGAGGAGGACCCGCCCCCCTCCTGATGAAAAAGAGGTGGAAAATGCCACATCTGGTTACCAAAAACTAACCCGACTGATCGGCCGGGGTGTCTCGCCAAGGCCACGGTTTATGGGAGGATTGCCCGCGCGTCGGCTGTAGGCAACGGTACATAGTACGGGTCCGAAGTCATCGTACGCCCTACCCACCGACAGAGCAATATACGGATTAACGCAGACTTAATGTCGTCACGTTTTTTATTGGCCTTTAGAAATTTGGCAAACAGATGTTGTCGAAACGTTCTTGGAGATATAATAAATTATCGATCGTAAACAGCGAATGAATTTTCGCCTGGCTCTGAGTCCGCTTTTGTCCCGACGCACGCGAGAAAGATGCCACACATATGGGAATTAAAAAGTATCATCCACCGTCAATACGCCACGCGGTGAGACGCAAGAAGAAAAGGATAGTCCGCTGACTGCGCGCGGTTCCGCCTGCGTCGTCCTCCCTTCAAATTAAAGACGCAATCCTTAGCTCTCGCGTACAGTGATTCTGGAGCTACGCCCGTCACCCCGTGGCGAGGAACACACCCCGCTGTGCCCATCGAATTTTATGGCTTTTTCCGGATAAAGGTACGAATCCTGGGCCGAACGTAGCGAATTGAAGGGTTTCGACCCTCCAAGGGTTTGGAATATCATTAAGAAATGAGAAATGTACAGGATTTCAAATGTTTGCTTCTTTTCTTCATCATATCGAGAGGGAAGTGACGCCAATGGATTCCTTATGCTTTTCCGATGAATCTGACACCAAGAACGCCGTAATTCCGGAAATAATGAAGGAAATGAACATTCCGTTTCCATAACCTCAAGCTAATTTCGTTAATAATAGTCCGATTTACGTGAAATTTGGTACGATCTTCATCGGAAAAACATAAGGAATCCATTGGTGCCACTTTCATATCGATGTAATAAAGAATGAAGAATTTCTTACTACGCTGAAATGAATATTTCACATTTTCACACTCGACTGCGGGGGCTCGACCTCAATTCGCTACGTTGGGCCCAGGATTCGTACCTTTTTTCGGAAAAAGCCATAAAATTCGATGGGCACTGCGGGATGTGTTCCTCGCCACGGAGGACGGGCGGAGCTCCAGAATTATCTGTTTAAGAAATAAAATAATTCTTTATTCTTTATCGTATGGATATGGAAGTGTCGCTGATGGATTCCTTGGGGTTTTCTGATGAATATCATTACAAATGTCGTATAAATCGGACAACTTTTACATAGGGAATACAAATAGCTTGTGTCAAAGTAGTCCGATTTGCGTGATATTTGGTATGGTTTTCATCAGAAAAACATAAGGAATCCATTGGCGTCACTTCCCTTTCGACACGATGGAGAAAATAATTTCTTAATACGCTGTAATGGATACTTCACCCTCGACTGCGGGGGCTCGACCCCAATTCGTTACGTTCGGCCCAGGATTCGTACCTTTTTCCGGAAAAAGCCATAAAAATCGGGCGAGGCACTGCGAAGGCTGTCCTCGCCACGGGGTACCAGGGCGCATCTCCTTGACGGGCGTTGCTCCAGAATTACCCTGTATCATTTGAGCAGTGTGTGACACCCGACTACCCCGCGTGTAATCGGTCTGCGCGAAGTTGGGCGTAAGTTCGATCATTGTCAGTACTCCTGCCCGAGAGGAATACGATTTACTTTAATTATAGTACATGTGTGTTTTGTAATAAAGTGTTTCTATCGTCTCCTGAATTCAATAACTGGCATCCCGACATCTACGCTCCTACAATCCACCGGCAATACTCCTCGTGGAGAGACACAGGAAGAAAAGGGGTAGCCCGCTGTCGACGCGTGGTCATCTCGAGTATAAACACGAGCTTCAACATCAAAACCTAAAGCATGCGTTGACGTATTCCGCGCGAGAGAAGGTGGGCATTGCTGTGAAGAGGGCCTCTTCAAGAGAGCAGCCGTTTGTGAGGGATGCAAATCCGATTGGTTCTAATGCAATCTGCTCCCAATGGTTGAAATTTAGTCTAGCAACTTTCACACCTCCTAACCTAACCAATCGAACTTGCACCCCTCCCAAAATAACCGGCCATCCGAGCGTAGAAGCAAGTGCGAAATGAAAGTAACGGTGCGCTTCTCGATACCGCACATGTACCTACCTAAGTAGCATTTCTGATGGAAAAGAATTGTCCAGCCTTTGGGCCTGCGTAGACCTTTGGCAGGTAGGTATCTATTTCAACAGGCAACGCCACCCGTGGCGCCAGCAAGACCGACCCCGGTCCTTGCTATTCCAGAGGGTTTTCTTGAAGTCAAAATCAGCAAATTTGCAAGCGCAATATCTCAAAAACCAGTGGAAATCAAGTGTATACATTAAAGCTTATTGAATTCGTCTTGGAACGCACTATCAACTCAGGACTTCAAAAAAGTTAGTGCCATTTGAAAAACCGAACTTGACCATCGTATCTTTTAAAATAATAATCGAAAAAAAATCCGTCGCGGCTAATTAAGTAGCCCCATCGAACCATTTAATTACATATTTTTTTTATATTTTTATCTCCAATAGTTTAGGAAATATCCAGCTGTTCACTCTACGCGCGGACACCCTGTATAACTGTTTGAAACAGTTATTTTCGGAACCGTTTCAATCCCTGGCCAGAAATGGTGGGTCAAGCTTCTGACGCGAAGGCCACACCGAGTTGTTAGCGTAGAAATACATACATCAGAATAGGTGTTGCGTTAGGTCCGAAAAAATTGAGGAGTTGTATTGGTCAGAACATTGATTCTTTCTCGATAGCTTCATTTCGTACTGGTCTACGCATAGCTTCGTAACGCACACAACTATTACGCTAAGAAGAAATAACAGCCACACGACTACGTTCAGGTTGAGCCGAGCAGCGTTCTCGTTACCCCACCATACCCTTCGGGGGCCGCGCAACTCCAACTGCCAATCCACGATCGTCAGGTCATGGTGGCTGATTTCTCCTCGAGCGCTGCTCGTGAAAACGAATCCACCGGCCAATATATCTGAACACGACTTTAGTAATCTATTGATAGAATGCGTCAGTATCAGCTAAATATCGAAACTGCTCAATTGTTACGCGATTTAAATTGTTAGTATTTTGAATAATGGATTACAGAGGGACAAGTAAGTAGTAAATCAAGCTTCAGCCATGAGTATTTTAATTTCCAACGAACAGAATTAAAATATAATCATGAAAATGATGGAATATTTCTCTAGATATCCAGGAACCTCATGGAACCTGCAAATTTTTGTGCTGTTTTGTCCTACTTGCTTTATACAGTACTGGCGTTTGCAAAGAAGAAGGCGTCCGGACGCTGCGCGGGGCAAGGGGGCTAACTCACTCGCGCCGCCCCACTCTCTTCCGCGGAACTCCACAATTCCCCACTCGCTCTCTTCGTCACGCGGTGATGCTGACCGATTCGTTGACGTGACGCGTCGGCCAATAGCGGCAATACGTGTGCCCTACCTCTACCACTATGTTAGAGAACGTGGGCCTATGAGGATACACTCGATCGGACCACCAAGTTTCTGCCGGCAACATCTTTGCAAATGACAGCACATATTCAAAAGTTATAGCTGCAAATATTTGCAACTCTACATAATTTTTATGCATATATAAAATAATTCTATCGTGTAAAATGGTGATGTTAGGAGCTAAAATGTGTAATTCATTCTAAATAACGTTGTTGTAAACAATTTTTCTCTACAAAACACAGTTCATATTCGCTTTTTACATTCTAAGAAACCCCAGAATACGAATTTTGGTTTTAAAAAACCCTTGGAGACTAAGGTGAAAGTTTTCAGTGTGGTCCAAAATAATGCGGATGGTGTTTTTCAAACAAATAATAAGCATAACCTAACTCAGGCTTCGGAATTAAGTGATCTTTTCGGCCGAGTTTCAGAGGCGACGCCTCCTTTCTCCCGCCGCGCGTCTTGGCCCCCGCGGCGGCCCAGAAGCCTCGAGCGCCTCAGGCCCGTGCCGTATGAACCGCGCGTGGCGCATTGGGGCGACACCCGTATCAATAGGTTTCCACATCACCCATGGGGTACTATTATCGATGCGTTTTTTTTTGTCAGTGGTATCCCCTGTAGGCCTATTCCACTGTGCCGCGTGATAAAAAATAGAGTGGAAAAGCGCGTTTTATTATCAAAATTTTAAACATGTTTGGGAAAACTAGATTTTCGCGCACGTTTCGACAATTTAGATTTAGATTTACCCAGCACGTCGAAACGTGCGCGAAAATCTAGTTTTCCCAAACATGTTTAAAATTTTGATAATAAAACGCGCTTTTCCACTCTATTTTTTATCACGCGGCACAGTGGGATGGGCCTACAGGGGATACCACTGACCAAAAAAAACGCATCGATAATAGTACCCCATGGGTGATGTGGAAACCTATTGATACGGGTGTCGCCCCCATGCGCCACGCGCGGTTCATACGGCACGGGCCTGAGGCGCTCGAGACTTCTGGGCCGCCGCGGGGGCCAAGACGCGCGGCGGGAGAAAGGAGGCGTCGCCTCTGAAACTCGGCCGAAAAGATCACTTAATTCCGATGCCTGACCTAACTGATGATTTATGTACGACCTGCGATATTTGTCCCGCTAGATTGTTCTTGGAGAGACCACTGTGTGGCGGCTATGCACACAAGATCTTGTTCCAAGGGACTGTAAGTTACCCGAAATGGTTAGGAAATAATTACTCGGAGTTTTTGAGGCCACTGATCACATACCTGAAGTCGGATTTTCAAAATTCAAAATGGCGGATCAGATACCAACGCCGTAAGGGCCTTGCATGGATGGGATTATAGCAGAGTAGATACAAAGCAAACAGGCGGGAAAAAAAATGAAGTAGATGGCTACTTTTTCTTTGAGGATCCATCATATTGGTTGAGACATTTTAATATTTGACAATCCGATCTCATATTCTTAATTAGATAAGTCTTGTCATTCTTTTCGTCTTCTGCTACACAATCGTTCATATTTTACGGATCTTGTACTGCATAATGTATTAATTATGGAATTTAATACTGTACAATTGTTACAGGTTCTGTTGCGTCAGAATATCTCATTACCTTTAATCTCTTTTTTGAAATAGGTATAAACTCATTGGAATGTTGGTCACACGAAGCGCAGAAGAAAATCTTTTATGAAGGGACCTCTGAGTCATTTTATGACTCTCCTTACTGTAATAAAAGAATCGCATGTTTGTAAATTTCTTCTTTACCCAAATAAAAAGAGCTTCGGATGTTAAAATCGCTCTGATTGGGTCGACTTGTAAACTACAGGGTGTCCGCGCGTAGAGTGAACAGCTGGATATCTCCTAAACTATTGGAGATAAAAATATAAAAAAAATATGTAAATTAATGGTTCGATGGGGCTGCTTAATTCGCCGCGACGGATTTTTTTTTCGATTATTATTTTAAAAGATACGATGGTCAAGTTCGGTTTTTCAAATGGCACTAACTTTTTTGAAGTCCTGGGTTGATAGTGCGTTCCAATACGAATTCAATAAGCTTTAATGTATACACTTGATTTCCACTGGTTTTTGAGATATTGCGCTTGCAAATTTGCTGATTTTCACTTGAAAAAAACCTCTGGAATAGCAAGGACCGGGGACGGTCGTGCTGGCCCCACGGGTGGCATTGCCTGTTGTAACAGATACCTACCTGCCAAAGGTCTACGCAGACCCAGGCTGGACAGTTCTTTTCCGTCAGAAATGCTACTTAGGTAGGTACATCTGCGGTATCGAGAAGCGCACCGTTACTTTTATTTCGCACTTGCTTCTACGCTCGGATGCCCGGTTATTTTGGGAGGGGTGCAAGTTCGATTGGATAGGTTAGGAGGTGTGAAAGTTGCTAGACTAAATTTCAACCATAGGGAGCAGATTGTATTAGAACCAATCGGATTTGCATCCCTCACAAACGGCTGCTCTCTTGAAGAGGCCCTCTTCACAGCAATGCCCACCTTCAATCGCACGGAATACGTTAACGCATACTATTGTTTTGATATTGAAGCTCGTGTTTATACTCGAGAGGACCACGCGTCGACAGCGGGCTACCCCTTTTCTTCCTGTGTCTCTCCACGAGGAGTATTGCCGGTGGATTGTAGGAGCGTAGATGTCGGGATGCCAGTTATTGAATTCAGGAGACGATAGAAACACTTTATTACAAAACACACATGTACTATAATTAAAGTAAATCGTATTCCTCTCGGGCAGGAGTACTGACAATGATCGAACTTACGCCCAACTTCGCGCAGACCGATTACACGCGGGGTAGTCGGGTGTCACACACTGCACAAATGATACAGGGTAATTCTGGAGCAACGCCCGTCAAGGAGATGCGCCCTGGTACCCCGTGGCGAGGACAGCCTTCGCAGTGCCTCGCCCGATTTTTATGGCTTTTTCCGGAAAAAGGTACGAATCCTGGGCCGAACGTAACGAATTGAGGTCGACCCACCGCAGTTGAGGGTGAAAATGTGAAATATTACTTTCAGCGTAGTAAGAAATGCTTCATTCTTTAATGCATCAATATGAAAGTGGCATCAATGGATTCCTTATGTTTTTCCGATGAAAATCATATCAAATTTCACGTAAATCTGACTATTATTAACGAAATTAGCTTGAGGTTATGGAAATGAATTGTTCATTTACATCATTATTTTCCGAATTACGTCGTTCTGGGTGTCAGTTTCATCGGAAAAGCATAAGGAATCCATTGGCGTCACTTCCTTCTCGATACGATGAAGAAAAGAAGCAAACATTTGAAATCCTGTACATTTTTCACTTCTTAATGATATTCCAAACCCTTCGAGGGTCGAAACCCTTCAATTCGTTACGTTGGGCCCAGGATTCGTACCTTTTTCCGGAAAAAGCCATAAAATTCGATGGGCACTGCGGGGTGTTGTCCTCGCCACGGGGTGACGGGCGTAGCTCCAGAATTATCTGTTTAATACATAAACTAATTCTTTATTCTTTATCGTATGGATATGGGAGTGTCGCCGATGGATTCCTTGGAGTTTTCCGATGGAAATCATTACAAATGTCGTGTAAATCCGACAACTTTTGCATATGGAATAGAAATAGCTTGTGTCAAAGTAATCCGATTAGCGTGATATTTGGTATGATTTTCATCAGAAAAACATAAGGAATCCATTGGCGTCACTTCCCTTTCGACACGATGAAGAAAAGAATTTCTTAATACGCTGTAATGGATATTTCACCCTCGACTACGGGGGCTCGACCCCAAATTCGTTACGTTCGGCCCAGGATTCGTACCTTTTTCCGGAAAAAGCCATAAAAATCGGGCGAGGCACTGCGAAGGCTGTCCTCGCCACGGGGTACCAGGGCGCATCTCCTTGACGGGCGTTGCTCCAGAATTACCCTGTATCATTTGTGCAGTGTGTGACACCCGACTACCCCGCGTGTAATCGGTCTGCGCGAAGTTGGGCGTAAGTTCGATCATTGTCAGTACTCCTGCCCGAGAGGAATACGATTTACTTTAATTATAGTACATGTGTGTTTTGTAATAAAGTGTTTCTATCGTCTCCTGAATTCAATAACTGGCATCCCGACATCTACGCTCCTACAATCCACCGGCAATACTCCTCGTGGAGAGACACAGGAAGAAAAGGGGTAGCCCGCTGTCGACGCGTGGTCATCTCGAGTATAAACACGAGCTTCAACATCAAAACCTAAAGCATGCGTTGACGTATTCCGCGCGAGAGAAGGTGGGCATTGCTGTGAAGAGGGCCTCTTCAAGAGAGCAGCCGTTTGTGAGGGATGCAAATCCGATTGGTTCTAATGCAATCTGCTCCCTATGGTTGAAATTTTGTCTAGCAACTTTCACACCTCCTAACCTATCCAATCGAACTTGCACCCCTCCCAAAATAACCGGCTATCCGAGCGTAGAAGCAAGTGCGAAATAAAAGTAACGGTGCGCTTCTCGATACCGCAGATGTACCTACCTAAGTAGCATTTCTGACGGAAAAGAATTGTCCAGCCTGGGTCTGCGTAGACCTTTGGCAGGTAGGTATCTGTTACAACAGGCAATGCCACCCGTGGTGCCAGCACGACCGTCCCCGGTCCTTGCTATTCCAGAGGTTTTTTCAAGTGAAAATCAGCAAATTTGCAAGCGCAATATCTCAAAAACCAGTGGAAATCAAGTGTATACATTAAAGCTTATTGAATTCGTATTGGAACGCACTATCAACCCAGGACTTCAAAAAAGTTAGTGCCATTTGAAAAACCGAACTTGACCATCGTATCTTTTAAAATAATAATCGAAAAAAAAATCCGTCGCGGCGAATTAAGCAGCCCCATCGAACCATTAATTTACATGTTTTTTTTATATTTTTATCTCCAATAGTTTAGGAGATATCCAGCTGTTCACTCTACGCGCGGACACCCTGTATAACGTGTTGCGTGCCTTTTTAAGGTCGCTCTAATACCGCCACATGCTCCTTTTCCATGTGTTGTAACATGAAAGTGCCATTCTGCTTCAATGCCAAAATCGTCTTTATGCTTGATCAGATTACTCATTTGGTATCTGTTTTTGATGTGCTGCTTTGCACCATCAGAAACGTAAATAATTTTCTTTACCGTCGGACAAGTTTATTTAATTTCAGGTATAACCATTTGTTGCAATAGGTACTTTACACAGCTGTATAATTAGTAGATTATGCAGTACAAAATCCGTAAAATATGAACGATTATATAGCAGAAAACGAAAAGAATGACAAAACATATTTCCAATATGATGAATCCAATATGATGAATCCGCAAAGAAAAAATTTTAACTCTGTGAAACTGGTTCATTTTATTTCCGGCCGTTTGCTTTGTACTTTTCTAGAATCCCATCCATGCAAGAGCCCTTACATTTCCGGCTGTCGCGTTGGTACTGGATTCGCCATTTTGAATTTTGGAAACCTGACCGCGGATTCGTAACGAGCGACTCAAAGAAGCCCACATACAAATTTTCCTGAAAATTTTCAAAATTTGGTCCACCATGTTGCCTCCACCATTTTGAATGTTGAAAATCTGGCATCAGATACGTGATCAGTGGCCTCAGAAGTCCTCAGTCCCATGGAACAAGATCTTGGGTGCATAGCCGCCATTTTGAATTCGTCAATTCCCACTTCAGATTCGTAATCAGCGACTCGTGTCGATTCGTAACCACTTCACTTTCAAGCCGTTCGAATCATTTTCGGATTTTTACTAATAGTATTACTAAACTATCTTCCAATTTCGTAGATTGTAGCCGGCATATTGGATCCGCCATATTGAATTTTTCAAAATGCTCACTTTTTTTCGAAAGTACATGTGTAGACGAACAATTTAAGCCCTTACACGTTTATCTACGTTTCGTCAAATTTTGGACTCGGACGTGATCCGGTTGGAATGACCCGTATGTATATTATTCTATGCCTTGGTTCCATGCCCCGAAATGACTTTGTAAATTTTTCTCTTCCGTCATATAAGGTTTGTTATTACAGACGGTCTCTTACTTATTTAGCTATATACTTTACTGTAACTAAAGGGTGCTTCCCGTTAAATAAATAAATAAATATTTGTGTTGGTGACGCCGTGACGTCATGCCAACCGACGCCAATGCCAAACAAAGTAACGCCACGCCTTCGAGTGTATATAGTCGCCGGAAAATAGGTTGCCGTAGACTATTCGTAGTGGAGGGGGAACTGGCCACGCATGTGCGTGATGACGCCGTGACGTCAAACCCATCAACGTCAAAATAGGTGTTGGCTCCAAACCAATTGACGCCAAGGTTGGTTCCCCCTCCACCCGGAGACTCTTCGACAACCTATTTCCCAGCAAATCTAATGTGAGGTCTTGGTTGTTTCGAGCCGCTCGCTTTTTTCGAGCCGTTCGGTTCTTTCGAGCCGCTCGGTACTTTCAAACCGCTCGGTTCTTTCTAATTCTCGGTTGGGATCGGTTATTCGAACCGAGTACATCTTGGCTCGCTTTTGCTTAGTACTCGAACAGCTCTACTTCATTCACTTCCTGTATCGAGAGAAAGGAATGTGGTCGCCACGTGCTTTTGTCTTCTTGTAAAACTATCATTTATATTCTTCTAATAAATAATGTAGTAAGTGTGCAGTATAAGAGTGTGATTCTCTTTCCGTATTCCGTGACCTGTAACAAAATTTGTCCGTGTAAAATGTATCGACCTTCGTATACTCTTCTGTAAAGTAATTTTTATACAAGAATAATCTAACATCACAAAGAAATAATCTAACATCATATTAGTCGCCCGACCTTAGTAGAGTTCGCACGTGTTTACCTGTGCTCCGTATAACTGCTCCGTTATCCGTTATCTGGAGTAAGTGGATTATTTTTTGCTTTCCTGAGCTTGCGCTATATGCATTGAGTGCACTTGGGTTTATATGTACTCAGCTGAGGAATTTGTATTGCTCGTGTCCTGTGTGATCACCTGTTTGTCCTATATTATACTGGTTCTCCGACATGCCTGCTGGAAAGTCTATGTGCAAGGGATGCAAGGCAGCTGTTACAAATCCGATCAGATGCGCGGAATGTAGCATCACAACCCACCACGGGGTGACATGTCTCAGTTGGTCGGATCATCCATGGCACAACGGTCACCTTTTAGACTGCAAGGTTCAGGCGGCGACCACACGTCTCTCCGAGTCGCTATCTTCGTCCCCGCCGGACGTATCGTAGCCTACTTTTCCCACCTTGGAGAACATCAGGGGCCTAATCTGGAGCGAAATCAAGAGCGCGCTGAGTACATTTCGGCGCGAGATCCTGGATGTAATTTAATCCGACATCGCGGACATCCGCAACATCTGCACGGATCTGGCTGAACGAATGGTGGTTCTAGAGGACAATATTCCCTCCGCAGGTAGTCTTGATATCTCCGACGGCTCAATCGCTGACTATGTCATTTCGGAATTAAATGAAAGGAAGAGTAAAAACTGTAACGTGATTATCCATGGGATGCCTGAAGTTCCTGAAATTTCACTTGAACACAGGAACTTGCGAGATACGGACAGCGCTAAAGCCTTATTGGGTGCGGTATATGATTCGGACTACAGAGTCATCCGTATGCGCAGGATAGGGAAAGCCAAAGGACCGTCTCCAAGACCACTTTGTGTGGGGCTAGCAGCTGCGGAGCTGGTCAGGAAAGTATTGGCAAAGAAATCCAAGAACACGGGTCCACTGAATATTTCAGACGACAAGACTCGACTGCAGCGTTGGAACCTGAATCAGCTGAGGAACAACCTGAAGAGCTTTCACGCAAAGGGCGAACACGATATCACAATAAAATATGTCAATGGGGCCCCTAGGCTTGTCCGTACTCCAGCTCCGGCAGCTCGGACGTCGAAAAACTAGCGGAAATCTTGTGGTGTATTACCAGAATGTTCGTGTCCTGAGGACGAACACGAACGACTTCTTATGTGCAGTAGCTTGTTCAAGTACTTTCTATGATATTATTGTAATAGTTGAAACATGGTTGAATGACAGTATTTGCACTGAGGATCTGGGTCTAACAAATTATAATGTTTACAGATTTGATAGGAATACGGATACCAGCGTTTACTTGAGGGGTCGAGGGGTTCTGATCGCTGTAAGGAACTGACTACTAAGCTAGATTATTGGTGTGTCTCCTGGTTGCGTTGAGCAGCTCTTTGTTAGGTTTAAAATGGGTCCGGGGAGTCTTATTCTGGGAGCTGCTTATATTCCGCCCGCATCAAATCCATCCATATATCGGGACCATGGTTTCTGTATAGACAAAATACTCCTTCATTATCCCACTGATACGGTCTTCTTGTTAGGCGATTACAACGCGGCTCGTATCTCCTGGAACCTTTATATCTCCAGTGTGTGTCTAAACCCTCCTTATCCTGTCTAGCCTCCAATGATGATAAAATTATTTTCAACTGTATCCAGGAGGTCTGTCACCTCCATAATTTGCAGCAGCACAGCATCTCTCCAAAGTCACATGGATCCGCTCTTGACTTACAAGGGGAGAACAGGGTGTGCTAGACATCAATTTTGATGAGCCTTGGCACGATGGATCTATGTCGAAAATAAGTAAATTGGTGTCCGAGCGTTTAAGCCAATAGGCCTTAACCTTTAGAGGGCCGGGATTTTTTCATACAAATTGTAAATTTTATTTACTTAAAATTTATGCATGTATACCACCAAAATGGCCGGCAATGTATCCAAATTCTTAGGTGGCCACTATAGTGGCCAGCCCGGCCCTCTAAAGGTTAATAATAGAGATATTTACATGTAAATTTTTAAACACTTCATAGTGGCCGTGGGGTTTTCGTGGGTAAAAATCCCACACTACCCTGGCGACCCCGGGGGATTCCCCTCTGGAGACGTCCCTTTTGAAGATTTACCCACGTTAAAAAAATTATGAAAAAATTAATTTATAGAGAAAAAATAATATATAATTTTTTTTTAACGTGGGGAAATTTTTAAAAGGTACCCCGACGCCTACAGCGGGGATTCCCGGGACGCCAGGGTAGTGTGGGATTTTTACTCACTAAAACCCCACGGCCACTATGAAATGTTTAATAATTTACATGTAAATACCTCTATTATTAAGGCCTATTGGCTTAAACGCCCTATTTACCTATTTACTTATTTTCGACATACATCCATCGTGCCAAGGCTCATCAAAATCGATGTCTATCATACCCTGCCCTCCCCAGATTTACAGGAAGTCCCTTCAGGACGTAACACTTCAGACGGGGAAACTTTACTTTTATTCTCCAGCATCTTAACTCGATTGACTGGGATTCATCCTTAAAAAATCTCACGTTGGATAAAAGTCTACGCACACATATCAGTTCCGTGTCAGTTCCGTGCCGTCACCGTAGTCGTAAAAGGTATCGGTTGCTTGTTTGGAATGGAGCAGCGCACACTTGTCAGTTCCGTATCCGACCAGTGAAATTCGACTGTCTCTCCGTACACGTCAGTTCCGGGCCGTCAGTATCAGTGTTAAAAAATATCGTTTGCGTGCTTTACAATGGAGCAGCGCACACGTGTCCGTATCAGGGATGTCAGCAGATGTCTGTGTGGAACCCGTATCCGTTCAGTGAAACTACTATTGCCCGATGAGAAGAAGACTGACTACCACCAAGCTGAAATGTCCCAGGGGCAAGGGGAATCGCCCGCTCGCTCCACCCTATCCCCTCCAAGAAGTCCTACTTTTCGGTTCTTAGCGTCTGTCCATATCCGCGGATTGTCGCGATTGGTTTCGTTCACGTTCTTCGTCACGGGACGAACTGTGTTGGAGGGGATAGGTTGACGCGAGTGGACGATTCCCCTTGCCCCTGTGACGAGTCAGCTTGGTGGTAGTCAGTCTTCTTCTCATCGGGCAATAGTAGGTTGCCTACGATATTTGGGCATTTGCAGTGACAGAGTCCTGAAATCACTTGAAAGGGACGACCTTTTTTTATGACCGTGAAAGGTTCTCGGATCGAAGCTCTCGAACCACGCGCTTCTGGGGTCCTGGACCTTAGAGTCATAAAGACAAGGACAGCAATGGGCCACTCAGTAATGAAAATTGGAATTTCTATAATTGATATTAGATCTCCATACAAGTACCACCAATGGATTGCTGGAGTTTTTGCAATGAAAATGATACCAAACGTGATATAATTCTGATCATTTTTAATGATTGTAAAGAAAAGAGTTTTGTATTTGAATTTTGCGCGGTATACCTAAGGTATGATCGGATGCAGGAATGTGCGTTTCAACAAGACGTGCAAACTTAAAACTCTATCACACGGCGATACATGTTTCGCGATACGTGTGTGGTGCATACCGATTTTCCATTGATCATTATAGCTCCCATAGGAACCGTTCACACGACGATTCTCATACCGCGATACTGATTTTGTCTACCCCGCAAACGTCAGCCGCACGATACTTTTTGTCTGAAGTCGACAGATGAAACGTGGAAACGAGCGGACTCTCACACGGCGCGGGGCGAAACACGTATCGCGATACGTGTCGCTCATTTGTCCTTCAATAAAAAATATCTTCTCGTGCTCCACACATTTTTGGACAAAATATTTATGTGAAAAAATGAATGAGATTAGCGTTATCTATTTGGATGTTACACAAAAGATGTAGTAAAAAACGAGCAAAGAGGAAGCATTGGGTTCATCCCGTAAACAGCATTAGACATGAAAAGGGAACTTTTCATGTATTATTTCGTGAACTTCTAAATGATAGTCATACATTTTTTAATTACTTTATAATATCTGCCACCTCGCTGCGTGCCGTGTGAAAGGGTTCACCCGTTACAACGTTTCGTTTGCTGACTTCATACGAAAAGTTTCATGCGGCCGACGTTTGCAGGATACACGAAATCAGTATCACGATACGAGAATTGTCCTGTGAACGCTTCTATAAACAATGTATCATTGGTATCCACCATACACGGAGCATACGTGTATCGCCGTGTGAATGAAATCGTAAATATAGCTACGGCTGCCAGAAACGGGACCAACGGGGACGTATCGCGCTCCTACTCCTCACTGAAGGCCTGCGGAAATGGCTGAATTGGGACTGCAGGCCGGGCTAGAACAAGCCTCCTACACAGTTGTCAGTGAAATCAGTGATACCACACGGACACTGAGCGGACACGGAACTAATATGTGTGCGCAGACCTTAATGCCGTTCCCGTATTGTACGACCACATCTTCTACTTCAGGCTTCGGAATTAAGTGATCTTTCGGCCGAGTTTCAGAAGCAACGTCCTCTTTCTCCCGCCGCGCGTCTTGGCCCCCGCGACTACCGTAAAGCTCGAGCCAACTCAGGCGCGTACCACGTGAATCGCGCGTGGCGCGTTGACAAAACAAAAACGCATCGGCAATCGTGCTCTCTGGGACGTGTGGAAACCTATTGATACAATGTCGCCCTAATGGGCCACGCGCCGTTCACGTGGCACGGGCCTGGGCGCTCGAAGCAGCTTGGTCGCCGCGGGGGCCAATACGCGCGGCGGGAGAAAGAGGGCGTTGCTTCTGAAACTCGGCCGAAAAGATCACTTAATTCCCAAGCCTGTTCTACTTGATTAATGCGTTTGTACCTTCACTCAGGACGCGATCTTCGAAATACCCTTGCTGGTTTACTGGGGAGCTCGTTTCCCCGATTCGGGCAAAAAAGGCTGCTCATCGTGATTTCAAGAGGTTCAACAACCATCATGATTATTTAACTTTCAGCCTCTTGAGATCTGCTTGTAAATCGCTCTCTATTATCTGCTATGACAGCTACATAGCTCGTACGGAATCATACATTCCCTTGAATATTAAGACTTTCTGGAGGTATGTCAACTCAAATCGATCTGCGAGAGGTCTCCGAATTCAATGCACTTCAATGGCGGCGCATTGTCTGGAAATACTGCAATAGCTAATACGTTTGCCAATTTTTGAGAGTCTGTGTTTTCTGCTGTTGACACGGATTACACAATAAACTCCTCAGCTGGAGAAACGCTGGACTTGTGTGGTTTGAGCATCGATATCGGTAAGATCCACTCTGCAATTGATGACTTAAACCTTAACAGGAGCCCGGGTGTTGATGGGATCCCTCCATGTTGATTGGCAACAGCAATTTTACACTCATAGGGATACGCGTCCTAAAGTGCCATCTGGTGGCGCATAGTATGTAGTGTGGTAGGGCAGGCCGCAGGATAGTTAGTCTTAAGTTGTATGCCATAAAGCAAAGGTGCCGTATGCGAGATTGTATTGTTTACTGAATATTGTATTGGTGTCGATTCCATCGACTGCAGTATATTGTATTAAGTTTTTTGTTCTAAGAAAGGCACTGAATATTAAATCATATATTGTTCCATAAAATACGTGTCCACTGTGTTTGCTTTCATAAGAATCTAACAGGTTATTGGCGGGGGGGGGGGGGGGGGGGCACGTGGAACAAAGTGCGTAGAACAAAGAAAACATGGCGGAACCACGTTTTACGGTAGCGAAGTTGAATAATTCTAATTTCCAAGTATGGAAGTGCAAGATAGAATTGTTACTCATAAAGGAAGATATGTAGCACACAAAAGAGTCAGCAAGATCGGCACAACCGGATGAAAAATGGTTATAGGCGGACAGACAAGCACGTGCGATTATGGGATTGCTGATCGAGGACGATCAGTTACGACACATTAAAGATACTAATTCAGCTAAGATGGCTTGGGAAGCACTGCACAGTTATCATCAAAAGGCGTCTCTCACAAACCAGGTATTCTTATCTAAAAGAATTTGTAGTTTGAGGGTGAATGAGGAGGGTGATATGGAACACCACATAAATACAATGTCCAATCTCGTGGATCAGTTGGCTGCCCTTGGAGAAGTATTAAAGAACAAAATGATCATAGGATTATTATTGTGTAGTCTCCCAGAGTCGTATAATACCTTGATTATGGCGCTAGAACTCAGGTCGGAGGCTGATTTAACCGTACAGCTTGTAAAGGGAAAACCCTTTAGACGAAGATAGAAGAAGAAAGGATTCACATGGTTGTAAAGATGAACGATGTAAAAAGGTGCTTAAATCAAAATTTAAGCATGTCGCAAAGCCTGGGGTAGAAAAACAAGACCACAACGGTATCAGTTGTTTTTTCTTTGCAATAAACCAGGTCACTTAAAAAGGATTGCGTAAAGTATAAAAAGAGGAAAACAACAAAAGATAAGGCAAACCAAGTTACAGAGGAAGATAGTAGCGGATCCCACATCTGTTTTGGCGTGAGTCCTAACCATGGTAGTGGGGAATCTTGGTACGTATACTCCGGCGCGACTAGTCACATGGCTAACAATAGAGATTTCTTCAATGAAAAGGTTAGACTAGCAAATGGTAATCCGGCAGATGTATGTGGAACGGGATGGGGTAACATCTTGTGTGAGGATAATAAAGGCAGACGAAATATTAATACTGTCAAATATGTACTATACGTTCCTTCACTAGAATGTAATTTGCTGTCTGTAAGAAAACTAATAAGAGAGGGTCTCCAATTGAACTTTGTACATAATGTGTGCAATATAGTGAATAATGGAAGTATAGTAGTGAACGATATGTCCTTCCGATTTGGGAGGATTGACCTCGTTCGTTACAGTTTAGGAAAAGGATACTCCGGAAATTCAATTCGGTTCGACACGTGTTGCCAGAACAATATATTTTGCTCCGATTTACCGTTTCGGATACACACAAAACACGTAGATGTTCTCGTAGAGACACCGAATGATTCGAAACCGTACAAAGTAGAAATCGGCTCGAAGCTCGAGGCCGAAAAGGCGTACAACGGAAGAGATCGGCTCGAAGCCAAAAACGGAGGTAATTCAAACACGTGCTTATCCATGTCCAAGAACAAGAAGAAGCCCCGGTCTTCGCGCATTGCCGGAAATAATCGGCAGCTCCACCCCCTCGCCGCACCCGCAGCCCGAGCTACTCGGTCCACCCGAACCTCGGGAACGGCAAGATCGGCGAGGCAAGCCCGCTATTGGTCGCGCGAAGGCGCCAAATACAAATAATAGAAATATGTACAAGTTACAAACTAAATTACACATAAAAGAATATATTTACACATATAATCCTAATCGTTCTCGCGAACAGTAGCCACTGCAGATTTAAAGGGTAGAATGTATAAATTGCGAACTGAACACAAGACTTCAATAACGATGAGCAGTCATAATTCGAATTGTCAACATACGTGGCACAAAAGGTTAGGCCACAGGGATCCAGAAGCAATAAAGGAAATGGAAGCCAAATGGCTGGCAATAGACTTAAAAATAAAAGACTGTTGTATTAGAAGTATCTGTGACATGTGTGTAAAAGGAAAAATGACTAGGAAATCATTTCCCAAACAATCGTCCAGTGAAACACATGAAATATTAGAACTAGTCCATGCAAATGTTTGCGGGCCAATGCAAACAAGGACGTCCGGAAACAAGCGTTATATATTAACATTAATAGATGACTACAGTAGACTTACGGTAATCTTTCTTATGACACATAAGTCTGAAGTCACTGAGAGAATTCAAGATTACGTAAAGTACATGCGGACAAAGTTCAACAAGGTACCAAAAAGTATTAGGTCAGATCGAGGGCGAGAATATATGAACGAAAAATTAAAGCGCTTTCTACGAAGCGAAAGAATCGAATCTCAATATACCATAGGATATGCACCAGAACAAAATGGTGTGGCTGAAAGAAAAAATCGATATCTTTTGGAAATGGCAAGAACCATGTTAATAAGCGCTAACCTACCGGACAAATACTGGGGTGAAGCAGTGAGTAACGCAAACTACTTGCAAAACAGGCTACTCACAAAGGCGACTGGCACGACGCCATTCGAGAGAAGGTATAAAAAGACAAGATTTGGTGCACATGTACTGTTGCAGCCGAAATCCAGCGCCCAGCTGTTCCGCGGATTTGAATATGCGTGCGAGAGCGTGTAAACACGGTGACACACCGTCCGGTAAGACAGTTACGTGGGTCACACGTTTTTGCCTGGATTCGAGCGTTGCGCACTTCCGAGAATCCGGCAGTTGGCTCCACGAATCCTCCTGACGACAACAACACGCACGAGTAACCGAATTCTTTGTCGCCCATCGACCCACGGTTTTGACTCCGGTAAAACGGCCCTTCGAGCCATTCGCGCCCAGCGCCCACTGTACATATCTGTGTACATAGTTTTCGTTGAGTGTTTTCGTCGTGTCTTGTTAAGTCGTGGTTGTTCCATTCGAGTTCTGTATGGAGTGTTTGTGTCATTTGTAACGACGCCCACTTCGGCCAATGAACGTGCCGTTCCATCAACCGATGGAGCTTTCTCCTGTGGAGTGCATCCTTCCCTGGCCATCATCATTGGCGATCCAAACCGCCTTCTCAAGGCAGACGATTAAACATGTACCAAAAGAGCTGAGAAGAAAACTCGATGATAGGGCAAAAGAATATGTTTTTGCAGGTTGTGGGGAAAACGAGAAAGGGTATCGGTTACTGGATACAAGTTCGAATAAAGTTATAATAAGCCGAGATGTCAAATTTCTCGATGAGATTATGGAACTTGAGGAAACAACCATTCCAAAAAATGAGAATCAGAATAATACAAGCAGACCTGACATGGGAGAAAAAGAAGAACCCGAAGCAGCAGTGCAGGAGGAGTGCAATGATGAAGTAGACGAACAGCTAAGACGCTCGTCAAGGATGAACTATAGTACTGTAGTAGTATGTCTAGGAGTGTTCCAACGCTGGTCGTCTGAGCGGAGCGCGGGGGCGGGGGGAAGTGAATGCGCGCGGGGGAGTGCGGTGGGGGGAAACATTGGCGCGGGGGGAGCGGGGAGTGGAAGACCGGTTGCGCGCGCACGAGCCGCGGAGTGGAGGAAGCCCAAATCGTGGAGGGGATCAGTCCGGGCCGAGCCGCCGCGGAGACCTCTCCACGTCCGACCCAATGAATTTGTTTTTAGAGGGGGAATGACCCCCGAAAATATTTTCATACCTAACCGAGGTAGCGGACGACCCCCAAATATTTTTTAGACCTGGCCGAGGAGGCGGACGACCCCCAAATATTTTTTAGACCTGGCCGAGGAAGCGGACGACCCCCAAATATTTTTTTCAAACCATTATAAAGCTGAAATTGTTTAATACTTTATCGGATGACGTCGGACAATGTCGGGAAAGATCAGCATTTTACGAACCACGTATTCGGAGGAGGGAAAGAGAGAGCATTACATTAAAAGCTAAATTCGTGGAGGGAAAGAGAGAGCAATACTTAGCGTCGCAGCGTCTCGCGCGATCGCGTGTAATTTTAAACCTCTGGAGCAGCCGCGCGGAATGATATCATTTGGTAGCGCGAAGAACGTCGAAACTTAAAATTAGGTGGCGGGGAGGAAGACGGGTAAATAAAATTGAGAAATAATATACGTTTAAGAAATATATATTGTTACAAATATTATATAAAAATAGAATACGAAAAATATAATTAAGATTTATTTGGCTTAATTATCCCACTCAATAACATCATCAGCAAATAGCTTAGTTACTCATAAATCCACAGGAACTTGCACAGGGTCAGTTTGAACTGCAACAACGCTAACCCGAAACTCCCATATTTTATTCGCGCAAACGGTATTATAATCAATCTTTGCTTTAACGTTTCGCCAAACCACACTCTTTGGAGCATACACACGATTCCGCAGAGATATATTCCTATGTACATAATCATCATCATCATAACCATAGTTGTTATTGTCTAAAAAGGTTTGGTTCGCATATCGATTCAACCAATATTGCTCATCATCGTAGCGGTCATCCACGTAGTCATCTATTAGGTTACCATGTATTTTGTCAGCATTACGAAATACTTTTAAATAAATGTCGCCATCCTGATTAGCTTCAGCCTCATAAAGTTCTGCACATCGAATTTCTTCGGTTTGAACCGCAACATTTCGACACGCCACATACACTTTCGGGCTGGATGAATGGATAACTGTCGCAGCAGCGGTGATCGTAGCGGTAGCTGGACGTTTCAAATTCATGGGCAACGACATAAGCTGAAACCGATTTTTCTTATAATTCTCAAAGTTACTAACACAACGATTCACTAAAATATGATAATGGAAACTTACGGTATTAATCGATTGTATTTCTATGCGTTGAACGACTGACGATATCCTTCAAAAGCATTTTCGGAACACCCTGTGTATCTTAAACGTATATTACAGAAAATATTGTTAAAAATAAACTTACTCCATAAGAATCTGACTGTGAAATTGACCCAATCGCTCCTAATATTGAATAATTCAAATTTGAAGCCCAACCAACAATTATCATAAGGTAAACATCAATTCTTAATAAATATGAAATTCCAATTTTTATTGAATACCTATAGCAAAACATTATTTATAAATTAAGTTCTTTCGTACAAAAAATTTACTAGATAAATATAGATAGAAAACCGATCTGGTTCACGTCGATCTGATCTCAAATCATGTAAGATATTAAAAGTCGAACAGACTTAAAATTTAAACTCCTGCATTTAAATTATATCTTAATTCAACATCGAGGTCGCAATCATCTTCATAAATATAGGTAATCTAACAAAGGTGATAAACAGAACATGGAAGAAAGGGGAACTTTCTGGAAGAATGGAAAGAAGGAATAGTAAGTCCGATGTTCAAAAAAAAAAAAAAAAAAAAACGGAGAAAGGGATGTGATTAAAAACTATAGGGGCATAACTTTGATGGATACGAGTTATAAGATATACGCGGAAATTCTAAGGAGAAGATTAGAAGAACAAATGGAAAATGGGATATTAAACGATACGCAGATGGGATTCAGGGAGAAGGAGAGGAACAGTAGACGCAATAGTGGTAGTTAAAACGGTTATAAATATAGAAACCTCAAAAATGAGGGAAGCTATACCTGTTTTTCACGGATATGAAAGGAGCATTTGATAGATAGAAAAGGGAAGAAATTTGGAAAAGACTTTAAGAAGAAGGAGTAGGCGAACAACTATGAATAAGGATATAGGAAATGTATGACAGAACTATAAGCACTTTAAGAGTGATGAAGGAACTGATGGGAAAGTTTTTAACAGGGAAGTGTGTTCGGCAAGGGTGCCCGTTAAGCGCGACAGTTTTCAATGTCGCATTTGCAGACTTGGAAAAAAGAAATAAGCAAAGAACAGGAAGGGGGAGTCGTAATAGGTAGAAGGAAAATTTGGACAATTTCATACGCGGATGTTGTGTTAATGGTAAATAATGCACAGGGGCTGAAGAATATGTGATAAAGAGATTCGAGAGATACATAAAGAAGAAAGGCTTGGAGTTAAATGTGCAAAAGTCTAAGATAATGATATGCAGGAAAGCAGGAGGAAGAAGAAAAGAGGAAAGATTCCGTTGGAATGAAGGAGAAATAGAAAGAGTAAGAGAACCGAGAGAGAGAGAGAGAGAGAGAGAGAGAGAGAGAGAGAGAACAACGAGGATATATACCATATTAAGAAGGTAATTAAGAAAGCGAATATCATACTAGGAAAAGTATGTGGGGGATTGGAGAAAGATTATTCAGAGATGATTTTGAAAGAGGAATGAAACTGTTTGATGTGCTAGTTAGAAGCACCGTGGCGTATGGAACAGAGATATGGGGATGGAGAAGGTATGAGGAAATAGAAAAATTGCAGGCGAAATACATACGGTGGATAATGAAATTGGAGAGATCAACACCAACATACTGGCTGTTAAAAGAAATATGAAAAGATGACTTAGCAATTAAAATGGGATGAAGGGCAATGAACGTTGAAGAGAGGTTAATAAACTCGAAAGAAGGATCGGAAGAATGTGGGAGAAGACTAATGAGAGGAAATGAAGTAATGAAAAGGGAAAGAATGAGAATCAAATTCTTGGAAAGGAGAGGATGGTCAAATGAAGAATGGAAAAGAAGAAGAAGAAGATTAAATGGGGAAGAAGTGTGGACCAAAATAGAGCAGATATGTAAAGACATTTAAGAACAAGAAAGAGAGATGAAAATAAAAGAGTCTAAGTTCCTAAGAGAATTAAGAGAGGTTGCAAGGAAACCAGGAGATAAGGCGAAATACTTATGGGGGGAAAAAAAGAAAAAAGGAGAGGAGAATTAGAAAAGATAGGAAAATTCATATAGGGTAGTGAAACAAGGGCTTGCAAATATTGGCTATCGAAAGAAGAAAGGATAGGTAGACTTTGTAAGAAAGAGGAAGCAATAGTGAAACACGTGATTGAAGCATGTGAAGTAACCCATACAGCACACTTCGTTGCGGCAAAGTTGCAGGATGGTTGCAGTAACCTTGCGTCGTTGCAGAGTTGCAGCGCAATATCGATGTATGGTTGCTGCGACGTTGCCGTACAACATTGCACGGAGCGGACATAGAATTGTTGCTGTATAGTTGCGGCATAGTTGCGTTGCAATAATTCACTGCAACTATGCCGCAAGTATGCCGCAAGTATGCCGCAAGTATGCCGCAAGTATGCCGCAAGTATGCCACAAGTATGCCGCAACTATGCCGCAAGTATGCCGCAAGTATGCCGCAACTATGCCGCAAGTATGCCGCAAGTATGCCGCAACTATGCTGCAACTTTGCCGCAACTTCGCCGCAACTTTGCCGCAACTTTTCCGCAACTTTGCCACAACTTTTCCACAACTTTTCCGCAACTTTTCCGCAACTTCGTCGCAACTTCGCCGCAACTTTGCAAGATCATTGCAACAACATTGCGGCGTTAGCAAATTTTAAAACACAATATCTCCAAGACCGGCTGAAATAAAGTGTATACATTATACCTTATTGAATTCGTCTTGAAACGCACTATCAAGTGATCTGTTAAAAAAAGAGTTTCATTTAAAAAATAGAACTTGATCATCGTATCTCGTAAAATAATAATCCCAGAAAGAAATCGTCTGCCCCAGTAAATTTGCCCCCTCCAACCATGCAATTTTATATAAACAATTTCTTTTATATCTCCAATACGTTAGGACATATTAAGGTGTTTACTGTTCCCGCGGACATTCTGTATAATGAACTAAAATATAAAATATATGTCGGAGAAGGCAACCATTTAATCAGTTTCAACCATAAGTCAGAATCTACTTTACTGGTGCCACGTGCCAAGCTGATGTTTACGTGAAGTCGAGCACGGCGCACAGTGGGGCATATCGGGTCGAAACGCGGCACTAAGTCCTTTTACAAAAATATCGTCATACTGCAAGTCTTTTTTACGCGTAGTTGATTGAATATTTGAATCATAATGTAGCATGATTGTTTTTCAGATTCCAAAATTTTTAACGCGACTACGTGGGTTTGAAGAGGACAACCTCGAAATTCTTCACAATTAGGATTGTTATTTAAAGCATTCTTGTTATTCAACTAATTTTTGGTGGGATTCTGTGTTGAGGTGCGTATTTGAAGTGTACCAAATTTCATTTTGATAAAAACAACGAAGAAGAAACAACAAACAAAAATGAATTCGACGAAGGCGGCTTGTAATATTTGTTAAAATTAATTAAAATATGTTTGTGAAATAGTTTCGAAGTAACATAAATAAAGATTTTATAACTATTCAATTTTATAGGATTTCAAATATTCTCCAAAAATTTATTTACAAACACAGTTAGACAAACAAGTTCCATTAATTATTCAGTAACAACAACATCTCAAATATACGTCCTAACTGAATGAAATGAAAAAATAAGGAATAAATATATGATTTCAGTCAGAAAATGTTTTGTGCCGCGTTTCGAACCGATTTGCCCCACTGTGCGGCGGCGACGACGGGCACGGACACCAGGCCCGGTCATAAACAGGGCCGGCGCGAGGATGGTTGGAGCCTTTATGTAAGAAAATGTTTGGCGCCCCAAAATGTTTTGCCCCTGCTTTCTATTTAATATGTTTTGCCTTTACGGAGTATAAAAGAAAAATGACATCAACATTTTGCTTATGCGAGAGTGGGAGAGAACCTCTAATATAAAATTTTAGCTGCGGGTATTTGTTAGTTTCTGAGATATTAACAAAACACTAACAAATACCCGCAGCTAAAATTTTTTATTAGAAAGTGTGAAAATGTCGGTTTAAAAAAGAACCGTTTCAATTTTTCGATCCCTCAGCGCGCCCCTGGGCCCGCTGACGCATTGGGTTTTCCCAGCCAAGCCATCTCGTCCACTCTTTCGCCCTCTCTCGCTCGCTCATGGATTCTCTCACTCGCGCGTCACTGCGGGCTCGAAATTTTACAATCCTCTCTGAGTGTGAATTCAACGGCGCAGCGCTTGGCTTCGCTCCGCTCGGCTCGAGCGCCAAACAAAGTACTTCTTTGTCGCCTTGCTGACTCGCGATCGGCAACCTTGGACCGGGCCAGTTCGAAGTAAACTCTCGAAAAACAAGCAGCTATCGTTTTATAGGAAAGTGTCGAAAGAGCGCAGACGAAAAAATACTCGCGTTCACGTGTCCAGCGAGGAAGAGGACATTGAAGCAGAAGGGCCATTGGAGAAAAGGAAGAAGGGAAATATGTACCCCGAGGAACCTTCTGAAATGTCAGAAGTGCATGTACAAGAAGGTATTTTTATAGTATTCAATCATTATTCATTATGAAAGTAAATGTGAAGTAATTTGTACAGTGTGTCCCAAAATTGTGCGACTTCCCGAAACGTGCAATATCTTGATGCAAAAAGACAGGATATTGCATGTTCCGGGAAGTCCCGTAATTTTATGGGGCACCTTGTATTTGTTTGCTGGCTGCACGACAAGCATTTACTATTCATACAGTTTTTTTGTGTATATACATATATAGGGTAAACGACCCAATTACTGACACCTAACCAATTACTGTCACCTTAAGCTATTTTACTTAAAATAACGAATAAATAAACGTTGTAAAATGTAAAGTCATACATAAAAAGAATTATGTAATTCAACCTATAATCTATACCTATACTATAGATTATATACTATAGTTTATTTATTCGTTATTTTAAGTAAAATAGCTTAAGGTGACAGTAATTGGTTAGGTGTCAGTAATTGGGTCCTTTACCCTACTGTATTACTTTAATTTCACTTTCCGTTAAATTATTATAAAGTACTTAATGGTGATTGTTACTTTTAACTGCTTCAATGCACCCTGTGATTGGCGTTACACGAATGCTTTTTTTAATGTAGCCCATGTTTCATGACTGGAATACTTTATTAATGACTTTTTATAGATTGAAATGCTGAAGAGGACCACTGGAAAGAACGTGGCCCTGACGACATCCGTAATTTTGGATTACCTGGTGACATGGAGTGTCGCTACAAATTATAGTTGGCATGGAAAGAAGCATAAACCAGCGTTTTCGAAGTTTGTTCATATCAAGAAATTATTACTGAATAAGTAACTTTATTATTTCTCTCCTTTGAGCACTAAAAATTGTAAAATAAATTAATGCGTATTATTCCAGGTGCTGTACACGATGCATGTGCATCCAGAAATATATAGGTACTGTTGTGATGCGGACATTGTAGATGCGGCCTCGAAATGGCTGTCACAATGTAAATTGCACATTGCACGTAGGGCCAATAAAGAAATGGACGTAAGCCAGACGTAGGGGAACAGTGGGTAGCCCTTGATATTTAAAAAATGGACGTATTACAATAGCATCACCTTTTAAGGTGCGAAGCCACCCTGAAGCCACTAACAACAGACACAGTTAAGGATTTTTGGTTTATATAAATAAAAGTATACAGCTTTTATATAGATTGAAAGCAATCTTTATTTTGCTAAGAATGGTTTTTTTTTTTTTTTAGATTTCCGCAAAATGGCTTCCCGGAGCACTGGAACAAAAATATCCCACACTCCCGGGACTGACTGGATGATCTGGGATGGAATCATCTATCTTCTATTTATCTTTCATATAAATTAAAATGTAAATGTTCGTTTATCTAAAACCTTAAATCTCCGAATCTTCTTTATCGATTAGTTTCAAAATTTGACACAACGTTGCATTCAAATAGGCACGTGATTTTATATACTTATTATTATATAGATGTCAGCATGTATACAACTTACCTAAATCTACAAACGGGTTTTTTTGATTTTCATTGCAGGATCAGAAAAAAAAGTTTAAAAAACGGCCTTCAATATTTTCTTCGCTATTCCGATCAATTGCAATTTTTTCTAAAACGACGAAACATGTCGCTTAGCAAACTAATCCTTCTAGCTTCTCAAAAAAACTCAAGTCATTTGGATTAATTTGAAAAAAGTTATGCGATTTTAAAAAGTTTCCGAATATTTTCAAGAGTCGCTGTATACAGGGTGTCCCACGGGAGACTGGACAGCGGGATATCTCGTAGCGTGTTGGAGATAAAAAATTTAAAAAAATATGTAAATTAATGGTACGATGGGGCTGCTAGATTAGCTGCGACGGATTTTTTTTCCGATTATTATTTTAAAAGATACGATGGTCAAGTTCGGTTCTTCAAATGGCACTAACTTTTCTGAAGTCCTGAGTTGATAGTGCGTTCCAAGACGAATTCAATAAGCTTTAATGTATACACTTGATTTCCACTGGTTTTTTAGATATTGCGCTGGCAAATTTGCTGATTTTCACTTGAAAAAAACCTCTGGAATAGCAAGGACCGGGGTCGGTCTTGCAGGCGCCACGGGTGGCAGGGCCTGCTGAAATAGATACCTCCCTGCCAAAGGTCTACGCAGACCCGAGGGCTGGACAATTCTTTTCCGCCAGAAATGCTACTTTGGTAGGTACATCTGCGGAATCGAGAAGCGCACCGTTACTTTTATTTCGCACTTGCTTCTACGCTCGGATGGCCGGTTATTTTGGGAGGGATGCAAGTTCGATTGGTTAGGTTAGGAGGTGTGAAAGTTGCTAGACTAAATTTCAACCATATGGAGCAGATTGTATTAGAACCAATCGGATTTGCATCCCTCACAAACGGCTGCTCTCTTGAAGAGGCCCTCTTCACAGCAATGCCCACCTTCTCTCGCACGGAATACGTTAACGGATGCTTTTGTTTTGATATTGAAGCTCGTGTTTATACTCGAGAGGACCACGCGTCGACAGCGGGCTACCCCTTTTCTTCCTGTGTCTCCCAACGAGGAGTATTGCCGATGGATTGTAGGAGCGTAGATGTCTAGATGCCAGTTATTGAATTCAGGAGACGATAGAAACACTTTATTACAAAACACACATGTACTATAATTAAAGTAAATTGAATTCCTCTCGGGCAGGAGTACTGATAATAACCGAACTTGCGCCCCACTTCGCGCAGACCGATTACACGGAGGGTAGTTGAGTGTCACACACTGCACAAATGATACAGGGTAATTCTGGAGCAACGCCCGTCAAGGAGATGTGGCCTGGTATCCCGTGGCGAGGACAGCCCTTCGCAGTGCCTCGCCCGAATTTTATGGCTTTTTCCGAAAAAAAAAGGTAGGAATCATGGGCCGAACGTAGCGAATTGAAGGGTTTCGACCCTCGAAGGGTTTGGAATATCATTAAGAAGTGCAAATGTACAGGATTTCAAATGTTTGCTTCTTTTCTTCATCGTATCGAGAAGGAAGTGACGCCAATGGATTCCTTATGTTTTTCCGATGAAACTGACACAAAGAACGACGTAATTCGGAAAATAATGAAGGAAATTTCGTTAATAATAGTCTGATTTACACGACATTTTGCATGATTTTCATCGGAAAACTCCAAGGAATCCATCGGCGACACTTCCATATCCATACGATAAAGAATAAAGAATTAGTTTATTTCCTAAACAGATAATTCTGGAGCTACGCCCGTCACCCCGTGGCGAGGAACACACCCCGCAGTGCCCATCGAATTTTATGGCTTTTTCCGGAAAAAGGTACGAATCCTGGGCCGAACGTAACGACTTTGGGGTCGAGCCCCCGCAGTCGAGGGTGAAAATGTGAAATATTAATTTCAGCGTAGTAAGAAATGCTTCATTCTTTAATGCATCGATATGAAAGTGGCACCACTGGATTCCTTATGTTTTTCCGATGAAGATCGTACCAAATTTCACGCAAATCGGCCCGTTATTAACGAAATTTCCTTCATTATTTTCCGAATTACGTCGTTCTTTGTGTCAGTTTCATCGGAAAAACATAAGGAATCCATTGGCGTCACTTCCTTCTCGATACGATGAAGAAAAGAAGCAAACATTTGAAATCCTGTACATTTGCACTTCTTAATGATATTCCAAACCCTTCGAGGGTCGAAACCCTTCAATCCGCTACGTTCGGCCCAGGATTCCTACCTTTTTTTTCCGGAAAAAGCCATAAAATTCGGGCGAGGCACTGCGAAGGGCTGTCCTCGCCACGGGATACCAGGCCGCATCTCCTTGACGGGCGTTGCTCCAGAATTACCCTGTATCATTTGTGCAGTGTGTGACACCCAACTACCCTCCGTGTAATCGGTCTGCGCGAAGTGGGGCGCAAGTTTGGTTATTATCAGTACTCCTGCCCGAGAGGAATACAATTTACTTTAATTATAGTACATGTGTGGTTTGTAATAAAGTGTTTATATCGTCTCCTGAATTCAATAACTGGCATCTAGACATCTACGCTCCTACAATCCATCGGCAATTCTCCTCGTTGGGAGACACAGGAAGAAAAGGGGTAGCCCGCTGTCGACGCGTGGTCCTCTCGAGTATAAACACGAGCTTCAATATCAAAACAAAAGCATCCGTTAACGTATTCCGTGCGAGAGAAGGTGGGCATTGCTGTAAAGAGGGCCTCTTCAAGAGAGCAGCCGTTTGTGAGGGATGCAAATCCGATTGGTTCTAATACAATCTGCTCCCTATGGTTGAAATTTAGTCTAGCAACTTTCACACCTCCTAACCTAACCAATCGAACTTGCATCCCTCCCAAAATAACGGCCATCCGAGCGTAGAAGCAAGTGCGAAATAAAAGTAACGGTGCGCTTCTCGATTCCGCAGATGTACCTACCAAAGTAGCATTTCTGGCGGAAAAGAATTGTCCAGTCCTCGGGTCTGCGTAGACCTTTGGCAGGTAGGTATCTATTTCAGCAGGCACTGCCACCCGTGGCGCCAGCAAGACCGACCCCGGTCCTTGCTATTCCAGAGGTTTTTTTCAAGTGAAAATCAGCAAATTTGCAAGCGCAATATCTCAAAAACCAGTGGAAATCAAGTGTATACATTAAAGCTTATTGAATTCGCCTTGGAACGCACTATCAACTCAGGACTTCAGAAAAGTTAGTGCCATTTGAAGAACCGAACTTGACCATCGTATCTTTTAAAATAATAATCGGGAAAAAAATCCGTCGCGGCTAATCTAGCAGCCCCATCGTACCATTAATTTACATATTTGTTTAAATTTTTTATCTTCAACACGCTACGAGATATCCCGCTGTCCAGTCTCCCGTGGGACACCCTGTATAAACTGAAATCTAATATGTTCCATGTAGCGTATGATTTCAATTTTAACAAAATTACATTAATCGTTCCTATTTCGGATAACTTTTTTGTTAAACTTACGCCGCGTCGCCGGCGTGAATGGACTCGCGCGATCGTATGATCCGCGAGTACAAGTGTCATTGCAGGCACTTGTGACCACTGACAGAGTCAGTGTATAATAAAAATATCGAGCATTGATTTTTTATACAGATTGAAAGAAATCTTTAATTTGCGAGGAATTGTTTTTTGTTTTTAAGAATGTAAGATACATATTGTCATTAATGTTATTTGATAAGACTGATAAATGTATTTATGTGCGTAGAAAATAAGGAAATGGAAATGTAAACGGGAGCCATCCTAAGCCGAAAGGCAAGGATTAAAACATTAAATAAAAAAAAAAATAAAAAAAAAAATAAAAAAAAAATGTTAATGTTTATTGTAATTTAATTCCCTTCCCTCACATTTACTTTTAACGTTTCCGGAATAACGCGATTTTGGGGACATGTTTCGGGAGGACGATTATTGCCGCCACGTTGCCGTGCAAAGTTGCCGTGCGAAGTTGCCTCAAAGTTACCGTGCGAAATTGCCTCAAAATTGCTGTGGGAAATTGCCTCAAAGTTGCCGTGCGAAATTGCCTCAAAATTGATGTGCGAAATTGCCGCAAAGTTGCCGTGCAAAGTTGCCTCAAAATTGCCGTGCAACTTTACAGCAGGCGGACATAGAATTCTTGCTGCATAGTTGCGGCATCCTTGCGTGCATCGTTGCCACCTTGCACCGCAAGCATACTGCAACTACGCTGCAAGGAGAGTGTGCTGTATGGGAAGTGGAGAGAGTGGTAGGAATTGGAAAGAGGTAATTTCCCTATTCTATGGGAGATAATAGGGAGAAGGAAAATATGGGAGGGAGAGGAAAGTGATAAAAGAAGATTATGCAACATAAAATAAGTTAGGAAACACTTGTAAAATAGAAAAATTTGTTAAAACAGAGCAGGATACATTAGAACGGTAGGACTTACACTGATACAATCACGGGAATGAAATGGAAAAAGTATACGATCGTTAAATTGTAACACAAAAGTGGGCAATAAATTAAGTTATTATTATTAGTATATTTTTTCTTTTTATGGTGTATTTTTATATTGAATTTTTATGTTTATTTTTTTATTTTATATTTTTATATTTTTATATTCTATTTATATTCTATTTTTATATTTTTTCTTTTTTATATTATATTCCTTTATATTATATTTTTTCTTTTTATTTTATTATTTTATTTTATTTTTCATTTATATTTATATTGTTTTTTATATTGTTTTGTATTATATTTTCTATTTTCTATTTCAATTATATATTTATATTTATATTTATAATTATATTTATATTTATATTTATATTTATGTTTATATTTATATTTATATTTTTATATTCATTTATATTTATATTTTTTATATTGTATTGTATTGTATTTTATTTTATATTTTAATTGTATTTTTATATTTTTATATTTGTATTATTCTATATTATTTTTTTGTAATCTTATACAGGGTGTCCCAAAAATGTCGCGTTACCTTGAAAGGGGTGACTCAGAGGGTGATTTGAAACAACTTTTTCCTTAGCGAAAATATTGTCCGAAGCTTCGTTAAGGAGATATTAAGCAAAAACCCCGACCAATCAGAGCGCGCGCCTTCCGCCTGAGTTCCCGCGGTAGCGTTGGCTACGAGGTAGGCGACCGCGCTTGGGCTACGAACGTACGAACAAGCAAGTCGGCTTGCATCGAAGGAAACCGCGTTACACATTTTTTTTTTAAAGCAGAATCTTAAATAAGAATAATTTGAAGTGAGAGGACAAGAAGTACGTACATTTCGTTTTTAAATAAGGCATAAACGTAAAGCTAACGTAACAGAAAATGTACGACAAGTGATCGTAATTCGTTATTGAGGTAAAAATCCGTAGTTTAAGAACGGCCAACACAACTAAATTTAAAAAATAATATTAGGTGTATGAATAAATTCTTTCCGACTGGAATTTCTATCGCGGTGGTATTCAGAAGCTGCCAGAAAAATGGCAAAAGGTAATGAACAATAATGGAAATTATTGCGATGATCGAGTTGTTTTCATATTTTTTAAATCGAACTGTTATTGTACCCTAAAATCGGAAAGAATTTATTTTCACACCTAATAATCACCAATAAATTAAAGAAAACTCACCCTTTCGGACATTCCTTTCCTTGCTTTCCTTCCCTTTCCGGAAACCTGTGTCACTGGGTCACTGTACCGATCCTGGTTATCGGTGGACGAAAAGATTTATGGTTGGGTAGCGCCCAGTGCTCAGCTGATCACACTGCGTCCGGGTTAATGTACCGAATATTCACTTCACTGCACGGCTACTAACACTGATCACTGAATTTATTTTTCACGAAACGTGTTGTTCCTACGTTATAAAAATTGGTGGCTGCGAAAGGGGCCGATTACTGTTAATTACTGGGACGAGATTACTACTATTACCCGGCGAAAAGAAAACTCGTGGCAGACTGTCTCGGGCTGTGCAGTCCGCTGCTGTGACGATTGGTCGAGTCACCTATTTGGGCATACTTTTAAAGACGGGGCACACGTATTTTGGTTATTGGCTGAAGTTGCCACATACATTGTCACACCGCGCGACGAAGAGATCGAACGAAACACGAGGTCGAGTGGGATAGAGCGATTTGACCAAGCGTAGCCTACGCTTTTGTTTTGACGATCGTCGGTCGGATCCGTATCTGATCGCTGCACAGCAGCGGACTGCACAGCCCGAGACAGTCTGCCACGAGTTTTCTTTTCGCCGGGTAATAGTAGTAATCTCGTCCCAGTAATTAACAGTAATCGGCCCCTTTCGCGGCCACCAATTTTTATAACGTAGGAGCAACACGTTCCGTGAAAAATAAATTCAGTGATCAGTGTTAGTAGCCGTGCAGTGAAGTGAATATTCGGTACATTGACCCTGCGATCAGCTGAGCACTGGACGCCGATGACCAGGATCGGTACAGTGGCCTAGTGACACAGGTTTCCGAAAAGGGAAGGAAAGCAAGGAAAGGAATGTCCGAAAGGGTGAGTTTTCTTTAATTTATTGGTGATTATTAGGTGTGAAAATAAATTCTTTCCGATTTTAGGGTACAATAACAGTTCGATTTAAAAAATATGAAAACAACTCGATCATCGCAATAATTTCCATTATTGTTCATTACCTTTTGCCATTTTTCTGGCAGCTTCTGAATACCACCGCGATAGAAATTCCAGTCGGAAAGAATTTATTCATACACCTAATATTATTTTTTAAATTTAGTTGTGTTGGCCGTTCTTAAACTACGGATTTTTACCTCAATAACGAATTACGATCACTTGTCGTACATTTTCTGTTACGTTAGCTTTTCGTTTATGCCTTATTTAAAAACGAAATGTACGTACTTCTTGTCCTCTCACTTCAAATTATTCTTATTTAAGATTCTGCTTTAAAAAAAAATGTGTAACGCGGTTTCCTTCGATGCATGCCGACTTGCTTGTTCGTACGTTCGTAGCACAAGCGCGGTCGCCTACCTCGTAGCCAACGCTACCGCGGGAACTCAGGCGGAAGGCGCGCGCTCTGATTGGTCGGGGTTTTTGCTTAATATCTCCTTAACGAAGCTTCGGACAATATTTTCGCTAAGGAAAAAGTTGTTTCAAATCACCCCCTGAGTCACCCCTTTCAAGGAAACGCGACATTTTTGGGACACCCTGTATGTCTTAAACGTATATTATTTCTCAATTTTATTTACCCATCATCCTCCTTCTCTCCTCGCCACCTAATTCTAGGATTCGACGTTTCCGAAAAAGTATTACATTTTGTTCGTGCCTTCTTCGCGCTGCCAAATGATATCATCCCGCGCGGCTGCTCCAGAGGTATCAAATTACACACGATCGCGCGATACGCTGCGACGTTAAATCTGAACGCTTTAAAAACTTGTTAGCTTTAGAATGCTTGCTACATAATGGTTCGGAAAAATATTTCTGTTTGCTGTATCATAGTTCGCTATATTGATGATTAAAAAATTATTATTTCTCTGTGTTGGGGAAAAATTTCCATCATATATTGGTATGGAAAAAAAGTTTCTGCTGACGCCGCATAATTCTTTCTATGATTCGCGCTGCCAAATGACGTCACCTTCACGGCTGCTCCAGAGGATTAATATTACACGCGATCGCGCGAGACGCTGCGACTCTAAGTATTGCTCTCTCTTTCCCTCCACGAATTTAGCTTTTAATGTAATGCTCTCTCTTTCCCTCCTCCGAATACGTGGTTTGTAAAATGCTGATCTTTCCCGACATTGTCCGACGTCATCCGATAAAGTATTAAACAATTTCAGCTTTATAATGGTTTGAAAAAAATATTTGGGGGTCGTCCGCTTCCTCGGCCAGGTCTAAAAAATATTTGGGGGTCGTCCGCTTCCTCGGTTAGGTATGAAAATATTTTCGGGGGTCATTCCCCCTCTAAAAACAAATTCATTGGGTCGGACGTGGAGAGGTCTCCGCGGCGGCTCGGCCCGGACTGATCCCCTCCACGATTTGGGCTTCCTCCACTCCGCGGCTCGTGCGCGCGCAACCGGTCTTCCACTCCCCGCTCCCCCCGCACCCATGTTTCCCCCCACCGCACTCCCCCCGCCCCCCCCCGCCCCCCCCCCCGCCCCCGCGCTCCCCTCAGAGGACCAGCGTTGGAACTCTCCTAGACATACTACTAAAGGCGTTCCACCAATAAGATACGGTGACTCATTATACTGTATAAAAGAAGTGGAGACACTCGAACCATATACATATGAGGAGGCAGTGTCATCATCCGATAGCGCTCAATAGATTGAAGGAATTAACGAGGAAATAAATTCACTAATGAAGGCCCAAACTTGGACATTATTAAACAGGCCTAAAGATAAAAAAACTATAGGCTGCAAGTGGATGTATAAAGCGAAAACTGATGCAGTGGGAAACATAGTTAGACATAAAGCTAGGTTAGTTGCGCAAGGACATGCGCAAGAGTATGGCGTGGACTATGACGCTGTATTCGCACCAGTTGTAAGACAAACCACGTTCAGGGCATTGTTAGCGGTCGCTAGAAAGCAGAAGTTGACTGTCAGACACTATGATGTAAAAAATGTATTTGTTTCGGCAATCGGTAAGTCGACACAGCGAGACAATGACCACCGCACGCGTGCGATACCGGCAGCCGCTCGATCCCGATCTGAACGGGGATCCTCCGAATCAGTGTTCTGCCCCCCTCCCTATTCTCTTAGCACCTTGCCGATGAGCTAAGAGAATCGGAACGGGCAGTTTTCCATATGATTCCATTGTACTACATGCTTTATTATAATAGAAAGTCCAAAACGCTCAAGTTAAGTGCTACCACCCCTACAGCACATTTGTTGCCGAAATGTCTCAGTTACGTTGCGGTTTAATATCTGAATCATTGCACGGAATATTGCCGAAAAGTTGCAAGTAAATTGCTATGTCCGCCCCTGTGCAACATTGCAGGATATATTTCTGCAACATTTCTGAGATTTTACAGCAATGGTTAAGCAACGTTTCGGGCAGTAGGGCCAAAAATAAAAATAACAGTATTTTATTAATGATATATATCGGACGTGTCTCTGAGGGGGCGGCGACATGAATGTGTGCCGAATCATAGTAGTATAACCTCCGTGTATCTTTATTAAATAGAAAATTATTTTACCCCAGGAAGATTCGAACCCGCGACCCGTAGCACCGTAGACGAACCGCTGCAGCTTTTTGTTTTTTATATCGTGAAGTTTATTGAATAATATAAGTACAATTAAGAGATTAAAGCAGAGCTCAATAAACTTAAGAAAAAAGCCGAGATATTCGGCATGATGTCCGGACAAACACTCGGTTATGCACAAACATAGATAGATACCTACACAACAGTGCACTGTCCCCGCCAGAGGAGGAGGAGAAACATATATACAACACGAGTACATTCAAGCTCGCAGGGCGAATGGGAAGCGTGGGGAAAGTCATAACAAAAACCCCTGTAACAATCTCAGAGTAAAAAGGGAAAAACTTACAGACTAAAGCTTATAAACTAGGGACTTACAACTAGGGCTATGTACAAAGAAGCCTTGATGGGACGCGATGAGTAGGACAGGAGTCCAGTGGGCATGCCGGGGAGGGAGGGTTGCGGCTCAAATGGCGAGCCCCTTAGGGGGCTAGGGGGGGGGGGGGGGCGACCCCGGAGGAATAGTAGCCTGCGATCTATGTGGCTGCGGAGATGTTCGCTAACGTCAGATAACTACCAGTACTTGACGAAGTTCAGTCGATGGAAGTCCAGCGAGTCCTTCTTGGGGATCGTAGCCGAAAACCTGAATTTGTCCCTGTCGGTTAAGAGGTCAGCGGGGCCGAGCGCTAGTCGCTTGTTGGCCTTGTTGCGCCGCCAGTGGTAAATGAGGGGGACGTTGTTAGCGTCTTGGATTAGGCCCGCGTTGTCGCAGTATGGGAAAGCTTGAGGGGCGACGTAGCCGGAAGTTAGTTGCCTCCTAGACGTAGCCTCGTTCTGGGAGGCGAGGGGCTTGAGTGAGTCGTTTTCAACAGCAGGGAGGTTCGCAAAATAATCTCGGGTGAGTTTAATAATGAAAAGGTGTGAAATACGCGTGACATCCGTTCGGTTATACAGTGAGCTGTTGCTAACGTAGTGCCGCCAGTCCGAGGCTTGGGAACAGTAGAGCCGCATACAGGCCCTCAGGACTTTGCGCTCAAAGGCTCTAATCTTTTCTGCCACTGTGTGATTAAAATTCCACAGTACAGGGGCCGCATATGTGATAATGGGGTGCACTAGTTGGTACAAAATGACACGCGCTTTATTAGTGAGGTATTTATTGTGGAAGAGCCAGCTGTTGGCCCTGAAGGCCTTATATGCTTTCTCAAGTTGACAGTCAAAGTGTGTGTTACCCCGTAGCAGGTAGTCAAGGTGAACGCCCAGCGACTTGACCACCTTTCTGTGGGGTATCAAGACCTTATTACAAGTCCCAGGAACTGTAGCAGAGATTTGGAACTGGTTGGCACCGGCTTTAGTTTTAGGAGACAGCTTCGCGAGCGATTTGCGAAATAATATAGTCTCGCATTTCAAAGGGTTGAGACGGAGGTTCCAAGAAGAATAAAATCTATTTACATTATTTTCAATAGTGTCAAGCCCGTTCTGGATCGCTTCGACACGATTCCCCGCTAAATAGATAACGACGTCGTCAGCAAAGGCCTGCATTCCCCGGTTGGTTAAGGCCAAAAAGATTCGGGAAGCCACACAGGAAAATATTAAAGAGGATGGGCGAGTTTACCGTACCCTGTTGAAGACCTTCTCTAATTAAGAACTCCAGTGAGGAGAGCATCTTGCCGTCCCAGGTAAAAAAGGATCTGCCAGTGACCATGTCCCAGACGAGGGAGACCATCCAACGGGGAAAGCCCTTCCTATGGAGCCTGAAGATAAGGCCCTTGAGCCAAACTGAATCAAAGGCCTTTTCAAGATCAAGAAAGGCCGCATCAACTAACCAGCTGGCCTCAACCTTTGAGAGGGTGTCCGAGAGGAATTTGTGTATCGCATAGGTGGTAGAATGGCGATGCCTGAAACCATATTGGTGGTCGGGGATCACCTTATTGATAGAGCAGAAAGACGACAAGGCATTATTTATAACCACTTCAAAGACCTTGCTGAGGCTGGGCGTCAGACTTATAGGCCGGTAGCTAGACGGGTCCGTGGGGGGTTTTCCTTTCTGTAATATGGGTAGTACTTTTGCGTTCTTCCAGTAGCTAGGGAAGTAGCTGTGATTGATAGCGTTATTGAAAAGAATGGCAAGGTCAACTATAATTCTCGAGGGGAGGTGCTTAAGGACAATTGGTGGGATCCCATCTAGCCCGCTGGAAGTATTATTAGGGAGTCTCTTTAGGATCAGAGCCACGGAAGGGAGGCTGCAGAACGGGTGTATTGGATCGAGGGTGGGTGACGGATCATCGGCAGGGTTATCCGCACTGAAAACAGTTATGGTTTCACCTAGTTCCCTTCTATGGGTAAGGTCCAATTCGAAAGCAGTAACCGTGGTGTCGACTAACTCTTTTAGGCACGTATCTGAATTTAGGTGGCGGGGCGAGTTAATCGACTCGTAGTAGGACCCCATGATATTGAGCTTGTCAGCCGGCGCCGAGAAGGCATAGCAGTTATCAATTAACTGCGCATTCACTGGGTCGCAAGTGCTACGAGCTAGAAGTTGTCTAGGGGAACGTGTAAGACGTCAATACCAAGGCGATTTTTGGGGCGAAAGATAGTGTTAACCCTAGGGAAGAAGTTGTCAGGACACCTGAAATCTATTTTTTTGATAAGATTTGACCAAAAGGAGTCTATTGAGGCTTTGAACTCCAACTGGAGAGCGGTAACCAACTCTCTATGGAGGGCCTTGACGATCCTGGTAAGCCTGAGGGTGGCACGAGGGTCAGATTTATGGAGGTCATGGGGTAGAGAGACAACAAATTTTTTGTGCTTTTGGAGTTTTCTGATTCTAGTATTGAAGTATTTACAGGTGTTGCTGGTAAAAGAGAACTCAGGCACGTGCTCATGAATAGCTGCCGTAATCGAGTCGGAAATCATGCGAAGAAAATATTCGATTTCAGCAATCGACAGGTTCCTCTCGGGGGGGGGGCCCCACCCGGGTAAAGGTCCGCTAATTTCCGCGTAAAGCGTGACCAGTTGGTAGCTTTAAAGTTAAGGCGATGTTCGCCCGCATTAGGGTCGCCCAAAGAGATACAGTCATTGGGAATCTCAAAGGTGAGTGAAATGGCGGCATGGTCGCTGTCATAGCGGACAGTAAGCGCTCTGCCTCCAAGGTCATTGGCGTGATTAAGTCTGGAGACAGCCAGGCAAATATCTAAAAAAGTATGAGCCGGTTTGAACGTGGGGAATGCAGGCGGAACAATATTCAGTTTATACTCACAGCCATGGGAAGTCTCCCAGCGGGAAATTTGGGAACTTCTCTGATTGTTGGTACGCCTGCCACAATATAGTAGGAGTCGTCGTGGTTTAGGTTGAGGCCTCGAAACAGGCATTCAAACTCATCGATAAAAAAAACTCTGCAGTCGCTTCTGGCGTAGACGCTAGCTAGAAAGACGACTTTGTTGTCGGAGGTAGGGATCTTTATAACGGTATACTCAAGGATCAAATTCGACGCTGAAGATGGGAGGAAGATCTCTTCAAAAGGGAGGCCTTTTTTAACCAGGATTGCAGTGCCACCGCCCCGGGTCGAGTTGGGTCTGTCTCTTCTAATGAGGGTGTAGCCTTTGAAAGATAATTTATGAGAAGCATTAAGTTTCGTTTCGGATAAGAAAACTACGTCGTGGTTATGAACGCGTAAGAATTGAAGTAGATCAAGTCTACGGAGGTGCGTGACAATAGAATTTACGTTTATCGCAGTTATCTTAAGTTGGGAAATCTGCCTAAGGGTGTGCGGCATTGGAACTGTTAAAAAGGGAGTTGAAAATTAAATCTATTCTTTCCGCGTTAGCGGCGATCTGCATAGCCAGGTTCTGGTACTGGGCGGCTATGAGGGTAGATATTTATTTCTTGAGGTCGGTGAACCAGCTGGGGTGTGGCGTGGCGTGATGACTTTCATCTCGAAGAGGATGGGTGATAGGAGGCGTCACCAGGAATGGAGGTCTGGATTCCAGGGCAGGTGGGGTCCAACTTGATCTGGCATCATGCGGGCGGGGGGAGCGGTGGCCGCCGCTTGGGCATTGGAGGTGTTCGCACGGATAGAGGCCGAAATGGAGTTTATTTTCATCCAGGTTGGACGTGCACGTGTTGCGGTAGACTCTTTCTTTTTTTGCAAGCGCGAACTTGATGAAAGGGCAACCCTTGTACGATGCCGGATGTCCTGGCTGGTTGCAGTTTGCACATTTTAAGGCCAGTCTGTCTTCATGAGAAGAAATAGGGCAAGCACCGGGACCATGAGATTGGGCGCACTTGACGCATCGGAACTGAAGCTGGCAGTTTTTACTAGCGTGGCCCAACCTCTGACAATTTTTACATTGAAATAAGGCGGGTTTCTTGAGGTGCTCCCATCGTATCTTTTGATAAGCGATGGATTTGACCCTGAAGAGGTTAGCAGATTTGCTATCGCTCGAGAGTTGGACCAAGTGGTGGTATTTATCGGGGCGGTTCTTATCGTAGGTGAAACAATGATCTCCTGCTTGATAATCTCATCACTGAAATCACCTCTGATGCCCTTGAGTAGGAGGGACTTAGGTTTAAGGTGCTTCGGGGTGTAGGTAAAATGCTGCACTCTAATTTCCCGAAGCTTGTCACACACTAGTCCATGGAGTTCGTTAGTGCTGAGAAATATAGCATGGTTAGCAGGATCAGACTCCTTTATCTGGAACTCAGATTTAGGTACATTCAGGCCAGTTACAATAGAAATGATGTCTCTGATATTGGAATTCACAGTATATATAGGAGGGAGCCTAACGGCTTTAGGTCTAACACTCTCTGCGGGGTTGAGATGCGGGGCTTCAGCATCCGCATCGGGAACCATTTCGCAAACCCCACTAAGAAGCTGGAAACGGTTATTATCATCTTCTGTTGGTAAGGAAGTGGTCGGCTCAGTGGTCGGTTTAGAGGTGTTCTTTGGAAAGGCCCAGCCTTCTGATTGCTGCGAGCTATCCAGAGAGGAGCGATCGATAGGTATCGATATGGACGAGGGAGCAGTCGATTGTTTCTTACGAATCCCGCTCAGGTTAGGTTTTGGCCCGCTATTGGTTTTGGAATGACTCTCTTTCAAAAAATCCTTGTAAAGACGATCTAGCTGCGACGGGTGCAGCTTTGGCGATTTAAAGAAGTTCCTTTTTGAGCCAATTTCTGATAGAGAGCTCGACCTATCACTGGTATCCAGAGAGCCACGACGCTTCGCCCCGTGGGGCAACTGGCTCGACATGGGTATGAGAAAGCGCGCGGGATTCTCCCGCTGCGCTACTGGGACCGCACACCCTGGTAACCAGAGTAGAGGGCAACTTTCGGGTGTCTCGGAAACACACTGCACTGGAAGAATATTGATTTACAACGGATAAAAACGCGAAAAAAACTCGGAGCGGTACGACTGCTGAACAAATCACACGTATACCGCTGCAGCTAGACTTTAATCTGTTCATAGCCTTCATTTATTAGAACACTATTTAATTTCTTATTCCATACTCTCGCAGCTTGCTTCAAACCATAAATATTTTTATTCAGTTTACATACCATTTTCTCGTTTCCTATTTCCTCGAAGCCCTTTGGCTGCGCCATGAAAATACTTTCCTCTAGAACTCCATTTAGAAATGCTGTTAAGGAGGGAGGAAGGGAGCAAGGTATATATAAAATCGATGGAAAATCGGTAACGGACTTGAAACGAATTGAATGAATTAGGAGGGAGGTGAGGAAGATATGAGGGATGCATCGAATTCCGATGCCCCTACAGCACACTTTGTTGCAGGAACGTTGCACACACGTTGCACTACATTACAATGTTGCCGTTTGGTTGCAGGTTGCATTCCTGTGCAATATTCCTGCAACATTGTGGAAACATTGCCATGCTATATTGCAATGGCCACGTTTGTGCAATATTTCGGCAATATTGCACACACATTGCTGAGCAATATTGCGCTCGCAACGTATGAGCAATATTGCACACACATAGCCGTGCAATATTGCAATGGCACATTTGTGCAATATTTCCGCAATGCTATATTGCACGGCAATGTGTGTGCAATATTGCCGAAATATTGCACACCCAATGCCGTGTCATATTGCGCTCGCAACGTATGAGCAAGTTTTCGGTAATGAATCCGCAATAAATCCGGAATTACGCGGAATGATCCTGAAATGTCGACACGCAGAATACAGTCTAAGATTCCACAGGCTATCGCCGAGGAAATATATGCGAAGGTGGACAATATCTGACATAAATAATTAATACAATTATTTAATTAACACTATAAAGTTTAAACAAATTCATTAACCATATACAGCAACAAAGGATATTTGTAAAAAAAGTGTTACATGTGCCAATTACTGCCAGTGCCCCTACCATTGACATTTAATTTATTATGCGTAATGAAAAAGTTCCGTATTGTCGAGTGAAAATTTCTAAGTCCGGATTTATTGCGGATTGGTTGCTGAAACGTTGCTCATACATTACGAGTGCAATATTACGCTCGCAACTTATCAGCAACATTTCGGCAACCAATCCGCAATAAATCGGGACTTAGAAATTTTCACTCGTGTTACGTGCGGGCGTTGATTTTAATTATGACCGAGCGGATTCGTCTAATTATTTCCACGTAACGCTTAACGAAATTTAGATAGATTTCAATAATTTTGACATAATCAGATGGTTACTTAAAAATTCAGGATTGTTTTGGGATACGTATTTGCTGCAACCAATACAGGTTGACCCGTTGGGGATGTGGTATTTTCGTAGACAGGTTCGAATAAAATGAGCCGATATTTAAGTAAATATTACCATGTATTACAAAATAAATGAAAAATAGGAAATGTTTAAAAGGTGGTACAAAAACGGGAATTTACATGGTTTTGAAATAGAGTAATATAAGAATACTAGTACAAATTCGGTTTGGTGGCGGAGGTTACAATTACACGCTCGGCGACAGGCGAAGGACGATAATTGATCGAGGGAGATCCCATAACCCACTAAGTGGTTGAATCAATTATCGCTTGTGTTCAATTGTGTACATTCACTTGAATTGTTTAAGAAAAGAAACGATGGAAAGTAATTTGCTCGGCGATTTATATTACAGGTTAAAATTTAGAACGCAGTACACGCCGAAGGGAAGGTTACAGTTATCAACATTAACAAATTAACAAATTAACAAATATCTTTTGTTGCTATATATAGTTTATGAGTTTGTTTAATCTTTATAGTGTTAACTAAGTAATTGTATTAATTACTTATATCGAAAAACGGAATACAGCGTTACATTTCACAGGCATCCTCCGAAGGAATATATGTAAACTCGGACAATATGTGATATAAGTAATTAATACAATTAGTTAATTAGCACTATAAGGTTTAAGCAAACTGTTAAACTGTATACAGCAATAAATGATATTTGCAAAGAAGTCTGATCTGTGAAATGTAAATCCACAAACACTAAATACTAGGAAATAAAATAAATTATGTTAAACGATTGTATTAAAAATGCGCTAAAACTAAAAAAAAACATTATTTTCTTGTACTACGCAGGATCTTTCATAACAGAATATGCATCAACTTAATACAACATCAAGCGTCGGAATTAATTTGTTGTGAAATATCCGACTCCACGATTAGGGAGATGTAATGGAGTTTGTCAAAACGAATCTTTGTTTTTAAATAATTTGTGTTTAAAGTGTTGCACGGTAGGAGTATAAGTTCGAATACGTAAGTAACATTTTCAATCAACAGTTCCAGCTGCAGCGGTATAGTGTTCGTCTACGGTGCTACGGGTCGCGGGTTCGAATCCTCCCTGGGGTAAAATAATTTTCTATTTAATACAGATACACGGAGTTTATACTATGGTTCCTTCGCACACATTCATGTCGTTGCCGCCCTCGGAGACACGTCCGATACAGGGTGTCCCAAAAATGTCGGACTTCCTTGAAAGGGGTTACTCAGGGGGTGATTTGAAACAACTTTTTCCTTAGCGAAAATATTGTCCGAAGCTTCGTTAAGGAGATATTAACCAAAAACCCCGACCAATCAGAGCGCGCGCCTTCCGCCTGAGTTCCCGCGGTAGCGTTGGCTGCGAGGTAGGCGACCGCGCTTGTGCTACGAACGTACGAACAAGCAAGTCGGCATGCATCGAAGGAAACCGCGTTACACATTTTTTTTTTAAAGCAGAATCTTAAATAAGAATAATTTGAAGTGAGAGGACAAGAAGTACGTAAATTTCGTTTTTAAATAAGGCATAAACGAAAAGGTAACGTAACAGAAAATGTACGACAAGTGATCGTAATTCGTTAATGAGGTAAAAATCCGTAGTTTAACAACGGCCAACACAACTAAATTTAAAAAATAATATTAGGTGTATGAATAAATTCTTTCCGACTGGAATTTCTATCGCGGTGGTATTCAGAAGCTGCCAGAAAAATGGCAAAAGGTAATTAACAATAATGGAAATTATTTCGATGATCGAGTTGTTTTCATATTTTTTAAATCGAACTGTTATTGTACCCTAAAATCGGAAAGAATTTATTTTCACACCTAATAATCACCAATAAATTAAATAAAACTCACCCTTTCGAACATTCCTTTCCTTGCTTTCCTTCCCTTTTCGGAAACCTGTGTCAGTAGGGCACTGTACCGATCCTGGTCATCGGCGTCCAGTGCTCAGCTGATCGCAGGGTCAATGTACCGAATATTCACTTCACTGCACGGCTACTAACACTGATCACTGAATTTATTTTTCACGGAACGTGTTGTTCCTACGTTATAAAAATTGGTGGCCGCGAAAGGGGCCGATTACTGTTAATTACTGGGACGAGATTACTACTATTACCCGGCGAAAAGAAAACTCGTGGCAGACTGTGTCGGGCTGTGCAGTCCGCTGCTGTGCAGCGATCAGATACGGATCCGACCGACGATCGTCAAAACAAAAGCGTAGGCTACGCTTGGTCAAATCGCTCTATCCCACTCGATCTCGTGTTTCGTTCGATCTCTTCGTCGCGCGGTGCGACAATGTATGTGGCAACTTCAGCCAATAACCAAAATACGTGTGTCCCGTCTTTAAAAGTGTGCCCAAATAGGTGACTCGACCAATCGTCACAGCAGCGGACTGCACAGCCCGAGACAGTCTGCCACGCAATTTCTTTTCGCCGGGTAATAGTAGTAATCTCGTCCCAGTAATTAACAGTAATCGGCCCCTTTCGCGGCCACCAATTTTTATAACGTAGGAACAACACGTTCCGTGAAAAATAAATTCAGTGATCAGTGTTAGTAGCCGTGCAGTGAAGTGAATATTCGGTACATTAACCCGGACGCAGTGTGATCAGCTGAGCACTGGGCGCTACTTAACCATAAATCTTTTCGTCCACCGATAACCAGGATCGGTACAGTGACCCAGTGACACAGGTTTCCGAAAAGGGAAGGAAAGCAAGGAAACGAATGTCCGAAAGGGTGAGTTTTATTTAATTTATTGGTGATTATTAGGTGTGAAAATAAATTCTTTCCGATTTTAGGGTACAATAACGGTTCGATTTAAAAAATATGAAAACAACTCGATCATCGAAATAATTTCCATTATTGTTAATTACCTTTTGCCATTTTTCTGGCAGCTTCTGAATACCACCGCGATAGAAATTCCAGTCGGAAAGAATTTATTCATACACCTAATATTATTTTTTAAATTTAGTTGTGTTGGCCGTTGTTAAACTACGGATTTTTACCTCAATAACGAATTACGATCACTTGTCGTACATTTTCTGTTACGTTACCTTTTCGTTTATGCCTTATTTAAAAACGAAATTTACGTACTTCTTGTCCTCTCACTTCAAATTATTCTTATTTAAGATTCTGCTTTAAAAAAAAAATGTGTAACGCGGTTTCCTTCGATGCATGCCGACTTGCTTGTTCGTACGTGCGTAGCACAAGCGCGGTCGCCTACCTCGCAGCCAACGCTACCGCGGGAACTCAGGCGGAAGGCGCGCGCTCTGATTGGTCGGGGTTTTTGGTTAATATCTCCTTAACGAAGCTTCGGACAATATTTTCGCTAAGGAAAAAGTTGTTTCAAATCACCCCCTGAGTAACCCCTTTCAAGGAAGTCCGACATTTTTGGGACACCCTGTATATATATATAATTAATAGAATATAGAATATCGTTATTTTTATTTTTGGCCCTACTGCCCGAAACGTTGCGTAACCATTCCTCTAAGATCTCCGAAACGTTCCACGAAAAATTTCTCTAAGATCTCCGAAACGTTCCACGAAAAATTCCTGAAAAATCTTCGAAAAGTTCCACGAAAAATTCCTCTAAGATATCCGAAACGTTCCACGAAAAATTGCTGTAAAATTCCGAAACAAAGTTCCAGAGATATCTCCTGCAATGTTACACAAGGCGGACATAGGAATTTGCTTGAAACGTTTCGGGAACATTTTGAGCAATGTTCCAAATGTTGCAGCGCGACGTCACTGAGACGTTCCTGCAACAATGTGTGCTGTAGGGGTGTACGGGAGTAACAGTTGATTCAACCACTTAGTGGGTTACGGGATTTCCCTTGGTTAACTGTAACCTTCCCTTCGGCGTGTACTGCGTTCTAAATTTTAACCTGTAATATAAATCGCCGAGCAAATTACTTTCCATCGTTTCTTTTCTTAAACAATTCAAGTGAATGTACACAATTGAACACAAGCGATAATTGATTCAACCACTTAGTGGGTTATGGGATCTCCCTCGATCAATTATCGTCCTTCGCCTGTCGCCGAGCGTGTAATTGTAACCTCCGCCACCAAACCGAATTTGTACTAGTATTCTTATATTACTCTATTTCAAAACCATGTAAATTCCCGTTTTTGTACCACCTTTTAAACATTTCCTATTTTTCATTTATTTTGTAATACATGGTAATATTTACTTAAATATCGGCTCATTTTATTCGAACCTGTCTACGAAAATACCACATCCCCAACGGGTCAACCTGTATTGGTTGCAGCAAATACGTATCCCAAAACAATCCTGAATTTTTAAGTAACCATCTGATTATGTCAAAATTATTGAAATCTATCTAAATTTCGTTAAGCGTTACGTGGAAATAATTAGACGAATCCGCTCGGTCATAATTAAAATCAACGCCCGCACGTAACACGAGTGAAAATTTCTAAGTCCCGATTTATTGCGGATTGGTTGCCGAAATGTTGCTGATAAGTTGCGAGCGTAATATTGCACTCGTAATGTATGAGCAACGTTTCAGCAACCAATCCGCAATAAATCCGGACTTAGAAATTTTCACTCGACAATACGGAACTTTTTCATTACGCATAATAAATTAAATGTCAATGGTAGGGGCACTGGCAGTAATTGGCACATGTAACACTTTTTTTACAAATATCCTTTGTTGCTGTATATGGTTAATGAATTTGTTTAAACTTTATAGTGTTAATTAAATAATTGTATTAATTATTTATGTCAGATATTGTCCACCTTCGCATATATTTCCTCGGCGATAGCCTGTGGAATCTTAGACTGTATTCTGCGTGTCGACATTTCAGGATCATTCCGCGTAATTCCGGATTTATTGCGGATTCATTACCGAAAACTTGCTCATACGTTGCGAGCGCAATATGACACGGCATTGGGTGTGCAATATTTCGGCAATATTGCACACACATTGCCGTGCAATATAGCATTGCGGAAATATTGCACAAATGTGCCATTGCAATATTGCACGGCTATGTGTGTGCAATATTGCTCATACGTTGCGAGCGCAATATTGCTCGGCAATGTGTGTGCAATATTGCCGAAATATTGCACAAACGTGGCCATTGCAATATAGCATGGCAATGTTTCCACAATGTTGCAGGAATATTGCACAGGAATGCAACCTGCAACCAAACGGCAACATTGTAATGTAGTGCAACGTGTGTGCAACGTTCCTGCAACAAAGTGTGCTGTAGGGGCATCGGAATTCGATGCATCCCTCATATCTTCCTCACCTCCCTCCTAATTCATTCAATTCGTTTCAAGTCCGTTACCGATTTTCCATCGATTTTATATATACCTTGCTCCCTTCCTCCCTCCTTAACAGCATTTCTAAATGGAGTTCTAGAGGAAAGTATTTTCATGGCGCAGCCAAAGGGCTTCGAGGAAATAGGAAACGAGAAAATGGTATGTAAACTGAATAAAAATATTTATGGTTTGAAGCAAGCTGCGAGAGTATGGAATAAGAAATTAAATAGTGTTCTAATAAATGAAGGCTATGAACAGATTAAAGTTGATCCATGTCTGTATACAAAAGAAATCGGTAGCGATAGACAGAGTGAAGTTGATCCATGTCTGTATACAAAAGAAATCGGTAACGATAGACAGAGTGAAGTTGATCCATGTCTGTATACAAAAGAAATCGATAGATTCTATATAATTCTGTATATCGGTGACATTGGGCCGTATGCATAAAAATAAGGGAATGCTTTAAAGTAATAAGTATAAGTAACAGCAAATACTAGATTTCGTATGCATAATCTTCTACTGGTACTAGGTAGTAAATGACGGAAAGATTTAAGTAAATACTACTAGTATTTACTTACAAGGGAACACCGCGAACTCGCACTCACCGATTAGAATGCAATTTTGTGGATTTATAGAATGACTCAAGAGAAGAACAAGAGTGTGTTTCATTCGGGCCCTATCGCCCTTTAAAGGCGGGGTCCCACTATTGCAACGGCGCGCCGCGCACGTTTTTTTCGACGCGCAAGGCCGATTTGATGCAGAAAGACGTTCCCACTGGTGCAACTGCGCGCCGCGCACGGGTCAGATTTACGAGTTTCTCGGATTTTCGAGCAGTTTGGAGCACTTGAAAGGGTCGACTTTTACAAGGACGCGCGCATCGAAAGCGATCGTGTGCGCGCTATGCCGGGATTTCTCTGCCACGCGAGCACGCGAATGCACGCCGCGCATCGTCGAAAAGACTGAAAAAAATGTGTATTTTCCAACGCAAATGTACTTTTTACTTTTACATATCACTTGTACGCGTGTATTTATGGTCTATTACTATTCGGTTATATATTAAAGCAAGCAATAACACGATAATTACTGCTGTAAATAGAAACAATTATACTGCCGCGATAGGTAACTTGTTTCTAGATATTGCATAATTGTAATACACTATACAGGGTGTCCGCGGGAACAGTAAGCAGCTAGATATTTCCTTACGTATTTGAGATAGAAAAAAAATGTTTATATGGAATTTCTTGTTTGGAGGGAGCAAGTTATTAGCCCAGGCGATTTTTTTCTTAGATTATTACTTTAAAAGATACGATGGTCAAGTTGGGTTTTTTAAATGGAACTATATATTTTTTTTTAGAGATTACTAGATAGTGCGTTTTAAGACAAATTCAATAACAATGAGGACTTCCGTTTCCGGACGCGTATGTGGAAGGTGCTTGGAAGTGAGTGGTGTTAGCGGGTGAAGGAAAGTGTGGGGAAGTGGCGAGAGAGAGTGGAGAGTGTATGTGTGGAAGGTGAGGGAGAGAAGTTTGAAGGGAAAGGGCTAGTGAGAAGAGGGCTGGGGGTGAGAATAGTGGAGAAATAGGAGGGATAAGAGAAGGTTTGGAGGTTAGGTGGAAGGTGAGAGAAGTGTGGCGGGAAAGAGAGATATAAGGAAAGTGGAGACATCTGTGGGAGAGGAAAGGAATTAGAAGGGATAGAAGGCGCGAAATTTGAACGGAGAAAGTGAAGAGAGTGGAATGATTAAGGGAAAGGATTGCGGGGCAAGGGGGGCTGAGGGCGAGAGAGAGATGCAAATAGAGGGAATGGGGGGGGAGGATGGGAAAGGGGTGGGGAGGGGAAAGGGGAAGGGAAAGAACGAGGAAAGGGTCAGGAAGGACAGCACAAGCAGTGTAGGGAGTAGTGTAGGGAGCTTGGACAACTACTGGGGAAAAAAGAGAGAGAGGGAGGAGGAGGAAGGGGCGGTGGGAGAGGGGGCGAGGGGAGGTTTCAAAAGGAGTGGAAAACGGCGAGATCCCCAGAAGAGGGGAAGTTGGTGGGTAGGAAGATGGGGGAGGGAGGGGTGGAGGGGTTGGAAGGGATGATAAGGGAGTTGGTGAGGGGGATAAGTGAGATGAAGGGGGAAATGAGGGAAATGAAGGAAGAATTGAGAGAGGAGAGGGAGGAGAGAAGAAGATTGGAAGAGGAATGGAGAGGGGAAAGGAGGAAGTGGGAGGAGTGGATGAAGGAGGAGAGGACAAAAAGAGAGGGGTTGGAAAAAAAAGTGGAGAGGCTGGAGGAAAGGGGAAAGAGGATGGAAGAGGTGGTAGAGAAGGTAGGGAAGTGGGAAAAACAGGGATTGGGACGGGGAGATAAGGAAGTGATGAATGAAGAACAAGTGGAGGAGTGGAGGCTTAGGATCAGAAAGATGGAGGTGAAACAAGACAAAAAGGAGAGAGAGGGTAGAAGGAACAACGTGGTGATAAGGGGAATAGGGGTAGAGGGAAGGGGTGTGGAGAAGGAGGTAAGGAAGCTTTGGGGCAGGATGGGGCTAGAGGAGGGAGGAATTAAGGAGGTGGCCAGGATAGGGAGAGCAAGAGGGGATGGCTTCGGGATGGTATTGGTGAAGCTCGCGGGAAGGGAGGAGAAGAGGAGGGTGATGGAGGCAAGAAAGAAAATGAAGGGTGGGAGGGAAAGGATTGAGGATGATCTAACGGAGGAGGAGCGGAGGGGAAAGTGGAAAATAGAAAGAGAGGCTCAGAGTGAGAGGGAGAAGGGGAAGGTGGTGCAAATAGGATATATGAAGATCTGGGTGAATGGTAAGATGAGAAAATGGGATGAGGTGGGGGAGAAATGGATAGAGGAGCAGGGAAACGGAGGCGGGGCGAGAGGAAGGGGGGTAGATTAGAGGGGGGAGAGGGAGGTGGAAAATGTAGGGTGGCATTCTGGAATGTGGCGGGACTAAGAAATAAGGATTGGGATTTTTGGAAAGGACTGGAGGAATGGGAGGTGGTAGTGCTATGTGAAACGTGGGTGGAGGAACAGGATTGGGAGTACGTGAGGAATAGATTACCAAAGGGATATGTGTGGTGGAAGCAGTGGGCGAAGAGAGAAAATAAGAAAGGGAGGGCGATTGGGGGGATGGTGATGGGGGTAAGAAAGGAGGTGGAAACTAGGGAACAGGAAGGAGGGGAGAAGGAAGGGATAATGGTGAAAAAGGTGTTGTTGGGGGGGGGGGATGGTGGAGGGTGGTAGGAGTTTATGTTAATAAAGATTTGCAGAGGAAACTGGAGGAATTGGAAGAGTGGGTAGAGGGGAGAGAAGAGGGAGTTAGGGTGGTAATAGGGGGGGACTTTAACGCGAGGACGGGAAGGGAAGGGGGACGGAGCTGGGGGGGAGAGAGGAGGGGGAGGAAAGTAGAAAGGAAACCAGGAGATCGAAAGATGGAGAGTTGAATGGGGAGGGCAGGAGACTGTGTAGATTCCTGGAGGAGAGGGGTGGGGAATTTTGAACGGGAACGTAGAGGGGGGTGAGGATGGAGAGTGGACGTATACGGGAGGGAGAGGGAACTCAGTTATAGATTATATAGTAGGGAATGAGGACACAAGGGAGGGGGTGAAAAGGATGGAAGTGGGTGATAGGATTGAGTCGGACCATCATCCGGTGGTGGTATGGCTGAGGGGGAAGGAGGGGGAGGGGGAAAAGAGGGAGAAAAAAGGTGTGGGTAGGAGGTTGGGGAGGGGAGTCTGGACAGAGGAGGGGAGGGAGAAGTTTGTAAGGAGGTTCGGAAAGAGGGAGGGAGGGGATAGAGGGATACAAGAGGATTGGAGAGGGCTAAGAGATAGGATAACGGGAGCGATGGAGAAGGGGAGGAAGGGAGGGGAGAGAGCAGGAAAAGGGGGGTGGTGGGACGGGGAGTGTCGGGAGAAAAAAAGATTAGTAAGGAAAGAACTGAGAAGATGGAGAAAGGAGGGAGGAGAGGGGTTAGAGTATAGGGAGAAAAAAAGAGAGTATGGGAGAATGTGTGAGGAGAAGAGGAGGAGGGAGGTGGAGAGGTGGGAAAAAGAGGTGGAGGGGGTCAGGACGGAAGAGCAGGTTTGGAAGGTGGTAAATAGGGAAAGGAGAAAGAGGAGGAGAGTGGAGGAAGGAATAAGAATGGAAGAGTGGGAAGAGTACTTCAAGGTGTTGTTAGGAGGGGTAGAGTGGAGGGTGAGGAAAGGGGGTGAAAGAAAGGGAGGGGAGGATGAAGAGGAGGATTTAAGGATTGAGGAGGTGAGGAGGGTGGTAAGGAGTTTGAAGGAGGGTAAGGCGGGAGGGGGGGACGGCATACCCAACGAAGTTTGGAAGTATGGGGGGGAAGAGGTAGAGGAGTGGTTGTGGGATATATGCAGAAGGGTGTGGAGGGGGGAAGGGTGGGTTGAGGAGTGGAGGGAAGGAGTGGTAGTGCCGGTGTTGAAGAAAGGGAGTGGGAAAAAAGTGGAGGACTACCGGGGCATTACGTTGACGCAGACGGCGTATAAAATTTATGCGTCGATACTGGCGGAGAGACTGAGGGAGGAGGTGGAGGGAAAAGGGCTACTACCACCGAGTCAGGTCAGCTTCAGGAAGGGAAGGGGAACAATAGATAATGTATATACGTTGAACTACCTGATAAATAGGCAGGTCAACAGAAAGGGGAAGAAAATGATTATTTTCTTTATAGACCTGAAGGCGGCATTCGACTCGGTGGATAGGGAGGTACTCATAAAAGCGATGTGGAAGAGAGGGGTGAGGGAGGGGTTAGTTAAAAGGTGTGAGGAAGTGTTGAAGGAAACGGTATGTAGGGTGAGAGTAGGGGAGGAGGAAGGGAAGGTGTTTTGGACGGCTAGAGGAGTGAGGCAGGGGTGCCCACTTAGTCTGAGTATGTTCACCCTGTTGTTGGCGGATATAGACGAAGAGCTGGAAAAAGGAGGATGGGGTGGGGTGAGATTGGGGGGGAAGAAGGTATATACCCTGGCGTATGCGGACGATATTGCGGTGTTGGCGGAGGATGAGGAAGGGATGAAGGGGATGTTAGGAAAGTTGGAAAAGTATATGGATGAGAAGGGGTTGCAGTTGAACGTGGAGAAATCGAAAGTGATGAGGTGCAGGAGGGGTGGAGGTAGATGGAAAAAGGTGCTTTGGAGGTGGAAGGGAAAGGAGCTGGCGGAGGTGAGAGAATACAAATATCTGGGATATACTTTGATGGGAAATGGAGGGCAAGAGGCTCATGTAAGAGAGAGAGTGAGGAAGGCAGCGGCTGTGATGGGGCAGGTGTGGGGGATTGGTAAAAGGAGATTTGGAAAGGATTGGGGGAGAAGGGTGTGGTTGTTTGATAGGTTAGTGTGGGCAACGATAAATTATGGGGTGGAAATTTGGGGCTGGAAAAGTAGGGAGAGGGTGGAGGGGTTACAGGACAGGTTTTTGAGATGGGTTTTGGGGGTGGAATGGTGTACGCCGGGGTATTTGGTTAGGGAAGAGTTGCAGCGGGAGATGTTGAAGGGAAGGGCGGGGATGAGGGCGTGGGAGTATGAGAGAAAGTTGGAGGAGGGGCAAGGAGGGGAGGTGGCAAGGATGTGTTGGGAGGAGATTAAAGGGCGGGCAAGGAGAGGGAGGGTCCTGGGGGGTGGGAAGAGGAGAGGAAGGGGTTTTATGAGGAGAGGGGATGGACAGTGGAGGAAGTGGAAAGGATGAGCGGTGGGGGAGAAATGAGGGGTGGGGGAGAAATGAGGGGGCAAGAGCTGGTAAGTGTGGAGAAGAGGTTGCAGGAGGGGGATAGGTGGGAAAGGATTAGGGAAGCTAGGTATAATAGATGGTATGGGATGGTAAAGGGGGTGGGGGTTCCTGGATACCTAAAGAAGGGGTTGGGGGAGAGCAGATGGAGGAGGGTGGCTAGGTTCAGGTTGGGGAGTGAGATGAGGGGGGGAAGATATTGGGAGGATGAGGAGAAAAGGAGATGTAGGGTTTGCGGATGGGGGGAGGAAACATGGGAACATATATGGGAGGAATGTACGGGATGGGGAGAGGGAAGGGGTTGGCAGGGGATGATGGGGGAAGTGTTGGGAGATGATGGAGAGGGGGAAAGTTGGATGAGGAGGGTGGAAGAGTGGAGGGGGGTGCAAGATGGTGGAATGAATGGGTAAGGAATGAGTGTGAGAGGATGCGTGCGGAAGCGGGGGTCCGGAGGGGGGAGCGGGAGGTTTGGTATAAGGATTAGATGTAAGGAGTAGTTGTAAGGAATAGATTTAAGGAGGCGAGTAATAGGTTAAGCGAGAGAAGAGAGGAGGAGTAAGGTAAATTGTAATCCCCAAGGGGCGCAATAAAGTACTACAATAACAATGAAATTCAATAAATGATACACGTGAATTTCTTGTGCAGGTGTAGAAAGTTGGCCTCTAGGAGGAATGCTGGTTCTATTAGTCATGATATAATCTCCTGCCTATGACCCACCTTTTTTCACACTACCTAAACAAGGGGCGTTCGTATTTTCACTATTGGTCGCAATGGTAACTACTCTCAATCTCATAATATCGTGTGAGCAAAAACCAACAGGACACCGAGATAGCGAATGACTGAGCGATGTTGAAAGTGATGGCGGAACTGTGGGAGGGAAGCCACGGCAGAGAACTTCTTCATTTCATTTGAAACACAATTTTCAGCAATCGGTGGACGCGACGTATGTAGTAAACCCCTTCTAACATCTCAAGTGGTATGAAGTGTGAAGGCGTTGTTTCGGCTACTGACCCAACCGCCGGCGCTAGCTTTATTTAGATAAAGAAAGCACGATGTAGAAAAGGAGGCTAGTATTTTCCACTGTCTTCGACGTGCGCGCCAAGCATCCGCGTGCGCGCCTGGCAGAGCGTCGGCCCATTTCGTGCGCGCGGCCTCATAAATTAGACCCTTTCAAGTGGACGAAAACCTCGTGCGCGGCGCGCAGTTGCACTAGTGGGACCCTGCCTTAAGGGGGTGAGAACTAACCTCAAAGTCAAATAAGCAGTTCCACTTTTTCGCGTGTAACTCCCAAAGTACAAGAGGAAGAAAAAAATGTTTCAAACAAAAGTTTAATGGTGCAATGAACGCTACAAATTTCCGTTAACAAAATTTTTGAAAGTTTTTTTTTCTTTAAACAAAAATTTTATCTTACGTTAGTTACAATTCCACGAGTAAACCGCCCTACTTGTGGATATTTCCTGTAACACGCGGCAGCGTCTCGCACGGGAACATCACACGTGTGTACAGTCTAAAACTGCTATACAGCACGGAAAATTGAATTTTGTCTGACAATTCCTTTTGGCTTTTGCTACTTCAATTGTATTTTTTGGAAATTTAATCCAGTTTTGACGTTTGGTACAGATTTTGCGGGCAACTTCAGTTACTGTTCGACTAACTGTACCTACTCTGATGAAGAACCGTATCCTCACCAATGCCTACTTGAAAACCGGGATCACCTATGTATCTAAAAAATACCTCCATTTTCTCTTTCCGTGAAAGACCGCCACCTCTGGTTTCGTTCACGATATCTAAAAATGTATCCGCCAGGTAGTTCACATGGTGTTCTTCGAATCTACACATGGCTAGGTACTCTCGGGTATGATTTCTTCGACTTTTGTAAAACTTAGGGGCACGATTGAGCAGAAAATTTAAGACAGACGACTGGCAGACTTAAGATAACACTAGCATTTACTTGCAGATTGGCAACAGCAATTTCACACTCATAGCGATAAGCGTCCTAAAGTGCCATCTGGTGGCGCGTAGAATGTAGTGCGGTACGGCAGGCCGCAGTATAGTTGTATGCCATAAAGTAAAGGTGCCATATGCGAGATTGTATTGTTTTCTGAATATTGTATTGGCGTCGATTCCATCGACTGCAACATAAGGTAGATGACCCCATTACCGACCACGTCCCAATTAGTGACCAATTATTCATTTATTACTGTTTATTGCAACATAGAAACCAAAATATCAACCAGAAAGTTCAGAAATTATAATTAGAGGTGTTTCATTTATTGTTTCATACGTTATTTATGTAGCCGTACATTCATCTTTAAGTAAATTCACATGTAAATTAGGACTTGGTCATTGACATGAATGTTGACAGATTCTAATAGCGTGAGGTTATACTACAGATATCATTAAAGTCGCAAATTTTACAATAAAAATACATGGATCCGTGCAGTAACTTACTCAAATTAACTAGAAATATATACAGAATTATAAAATAAAAACAAAATATTCATTTTCTTTCATTATTGTAGCAGAAAATCGTGGTCGGAAATAGGTACCGTCAAAGACCGGTCTGTACCAGTTTTCGGACATTTTACAAGTGGCGTTGTTAGACCTAACTAAAGTACTCAAGTAATTTTTTAATTATTAAATTTTGAGTACATTTCATTTGTACTCACAATTGAGTACAAAAAGTACTAACATAAATATATTTTCTCTAGAAAATAGTGGTGAAAACAATGAAAAAGGAGCAGAAGCGCGCGAAATACACGGAAACCGAGTTAATTGAAGCAATATGTAAAATAAAATCTGGAGTACCCATATGTAAGGTCAGCCGTGAATTTGGTATTCCTAAAACCACATTGTTATATAAGAAAAGGGAGCCCATAACATCGATAATTGTTTAATTTTCATAAAATGTTAATAAAAATAGTTTGTTATACTCACGAACACAAATTTAATAAACAAAATGATGCATCTACAATGGGGGAAACTGCTGGTCAATAATGGGGACGTGAGACGGTCGATAGATGGTACAAGTTGGTCAATAAAGGGGACATCAGGTCCAATACAATTTTCACCATAATTTTTGTGTAATTAGTATCACTCTAAAACTAATTTGATTAAGGGAGGTTTCTGCCTTGTTGGGTCAAAAAAAATTTTTTTTTTATGTATCGGAAAGAGCCAATGTTTAAGAATACGTACAGCAAATTACAAGTCGATATAAAGAAATTCGCAAAGTTATAGGCCGACGAAGAGAAGCGGGCGCCGCGCCGCAGGTATGAAATTCGGAGCGCTTGGGTCGGCGCGGCGCTATAAACCGCGACCGATGCAGGTTAGATTCGCGTCCTGTGTAACAAAATTTTATGATTCGTATTGTCTATACGTTGGGGTTTTCCCAAAAAACCTTACCTTGCAGCTGACTCGAAAAGCGTCCTCAGTATGATTGTCACCTCGAAGAGTAACGGACGATTTTCGAAGTTAAAACCGTGGTGCAAAATGTTTAAAACAAAAAAATTCAATCGCGAGGAAAATGAGCGACCTGGTCACAAGGCAAAAAAACGGCGATTCAGTGGTAATCGGCATACCAGGGAAAACGAAACATTACACGCAAGTACGTCGGCACAAAAGCTAATGAATTCTAGTGATACTGAAATCCCCATTGATCCTATGCACGGGTACCGCATTATCAATTTTATTTTTGTGTTTTCCACACTTAGCGCCCTATTAAAATGCAAGAAATGTGAAAGTGACGTAAAGTTTAACGTGAAAGGTGAACAAGGTTTGGGATTCAAGCTCTGTGTCGTGTGTGATTGTGGCCCCACCGAAATTGATTCTAGCCCGAAAATTTCGAACAAATCTTTCGAAATCAATCAACGAATCGTGGTTGTAATGCGTTTACTAGGAATCGGGTTGCAGGGCATAAACCTTTTTTGCGGCATGATGGATTTGGGACAAGGAATTGCTAACAGCACATATTATGCATGCTTGGAAAATGCGTTGACTGCTGCGGAAGCCACGGCCGACGTACTCCTCGGAAAGGCTGCAAATGAAGAAATTGAGAAAAATGCTGCAGCGGGAAATGAGCCATCTCATTTGACAGTTTCAGGTGATGGAACTTGGAGCAGGAGAGGTTTTTCATCGTTGTTTGGCGTAGTCACTCTGATTGGAAAATATTCCAGTAAGATTCTGGACCTTGTTGTGAAATCCAAGTTTTGCCAATCCTGTAATTACTGGAGTGGCAAAGAGGGCACTGAGGAATTTGATAGCTGGTACGAAGAACACGAAGAAATCTGTGCATGCAATCACACTGGAAGCGCTGGAAAAATGGAAGTCGATGGTATTATCGAAATGTTTACACGATCCGAGGAGCTTCACGATGTAAAATATACCAACTACATAGGCGACGGGGATACGAAAACCTTCAAATCACTTCTGGAAATACAACCGTGTGGGGAGGAATTGATCGTGACGAAGAAAGAGTGCGTTGGACACGTCAAAAAGCGAATGGGGTCAAGATTGAGATTCGGAAAAAAGAAGACGAAAGGGGTTGGTGGCAAATTGACGGATAAATTGATTCGTGACTTGACCAATTACTATGGTTTGGCAATTATCAGAAATTCTGATTCTGTGACTGCTATGAAAAATGCTATTTGGGCGACTTTCGATCATAAATGCTCGACAGATGCGAGGCAAAAGCACGACAATTGTCCACCCGGGCCTGACTCGTGGTGCAAGTGGAGACGCGCAGAGGCAGACAACAAATTGCATGATTTCAAACACGAACAACCACTTGCGACTGAAGTTCAGAAACTCCTTCATCCGATATATTCAGATCTGTCGTCAGGCGATCTGTTGCAACGCTGTTTGGGCGGACATACGCAAAATAATAACGAAACTTTCAACGCTGTCCTCTGGAGGTTAGCTCCAAAACACATTTTTTGCTCGAAAAAAATTATCGAACTGGCAGCTTTTATTGCCGTATGTATTTTCAACGAAGGTATCACCCCCCTACTGCGTATGATGGAAGTGATGGGCATCATAATTGGACCTGAAGCAAAAATAATGGCCAACAAAAGGGATATGGTGCGCGTGAAAAAAGCTGACGCTACACATTCCGCAGCATCAAAAGAAGCAAGATTGGCCCGAAGACTGGAGCGGACAGCTCAAGAAGAACTTTTTGAAGAAGAGGAAGGTATCCTCTATGCTCCTGGCATAGCAGATTAGGTGTAAGTATGAAACTTTTCATTTTATTCGCACATAACCTTCGGTTTAACTTTAAACGCGTTTTTCTCGAAACTACATTTTTCAAGTTTGCGGAAGTGCTCCTACACGCCCTAGTTAAGCAATCTTTATGAAATTTGGCAGGCACGTGTACAACAAACGTCTTCATTAGTTGACCTAGAATTATCAAAAAATACTCTACTGTTTTTATTTAATGAACAAAAAACGGCAAAAATTTTTGGTGAAAAAAAAATAAAATCTCTTCTATCCCTCACTATTGTTTTATTTTCCAATTTTTCTTCTTGATTCTAGGTCAACTTATGCACAATATTGTACAAAGTAAAAATATGTATCATTTTTTTGCTTCAGATCACCTGTCCGGGAGTTAGGACTTCCGCAAGCGATGAATGTCATCGCCCGCGCACCGACATCCGTGGCTCCTCCCACTCCCACTACCATGTTTTGTCAAACTTTAAAAAATATTTTTATGTTCAATAAAGACCGCTTAATCAACATACCAAATATCAACATTCTATATTTAATACTTTTCGAATAAAAAATTGGTGGAATATCGAACCTTTTTTGGTCCAACAAGGCAGAAACCTCCCTTAAGAAACTAGAGACTTAAAAAAATACAATGATCCATACTTTACTCAAACATTGTCGTATATTAGTAAACAAAATACTATTTCGAACCAGTCACACTCTTAAACGGTCGCTAATGGGGACATTTACCTTATTGCATTAAGTTTTTTGTTCTACGAAAGGCACTGAATACGAAATCATATACTGTTTCATAAAATACGTGTCCACTGTGTTCGCTTTCATAAGAATCTAACACTCCAGTGTTTTCTAAGGCATGTAATTACATTTAATCTTTCCTTAGCAGTGGGGCGTTCCCCATCCGCGATGAAAGACAGTATCATCTCTCCGGTTTTCAAATCTGGCGATAAATCTGGTATTACCAACTACAGGCCAATATCCTTGCTCAATGTCATGAGCAAGATCTTCGAGGGTATTGTTACCAAGAAGATTTATGCTAAGGCATCCAACTATACATATGAACATCGGAACAGAACGGTTTTTCTACGGGTCGCTCCACATGCAGCAATTTAATTGTTTTTTGCAACTATATATCTAGGACTTTGGAAATGGATTTACAGGTTGATACTGTCTATACGGATTTTAGAAAGGCTTTCGACAGGGTAAATCATGGTCTTCTGATAGATAAACTCGCGGTTATAGGCTTTAGTTGAACCTTGTTATGCTGGTTCCATTTATACATTACTGGACGTACTTAATCAGTTAGGGTGCGAGACAGTGTATCAAGCAGTGTTCGCGGGAAATTCCCACCGGGTTTCGGCCTCGCATCGTAGGGAGGAGGAACGCGTGCGCGGGATGACGCGGTGACGTCAAACCAATCAACGCCAAGACGGAAACGATGGGAAACGAAACGGGGCCACAGTCAAGTCAGCCGAGCCAGCCAACCAGTGTTGCCGGGGAATCGGTTGTCGACGCTGGTTGGCTGGCTCGGTTGACTTGACTGTGGCTCCGTTTCGTTTCCCATCGTTTCCGTCTTGGCGTTGATTGGTTTGACGTCACCGCGTCATCGCGCGCACGCGTTCCTCCTCCCTACGATGCGAGGCCGAAATCCGGTGGGAATTTCCCGTGAACACTGGTGTCAAGTAGAATCTATGCCACGTCTGGCGTACCGCAGAGATCTCATCTTGGCTCGTTGCTTTTTTTGCTATTTGTCAATGACATAAGGGATTCTTTCCGTAATTGTGAGTTTCTCCTTTTTGCTGCTGACCTCAAGATTTTTGAAACGATCACCAACAGTTCGGATGCTACCGATCTCCAGTCTGATCTCAATAGATTAGATGACTGGTGCGTGAGTAATTGTATGGAGTTGAATATCGAGAAATGTCATATCCTGAAGTTTTCTCGCAGTAGGAACCCCTCTGCCTTCACCTACTCACTTTCTGGCACCGAGCTTTCTACTCCCAGTTCAACTCGGGACTTAGGAGTTATTATTGACTCCGGTTTAACTTTCGTTAGGCATATTCGCCATGTTTCAGCTAGAGCGATTAAAATTTTGGGATTCATTCGCAGATCTTGTTCGAAGTTTAGTAACTTCAAAACCTTACTCTACTTGTATAAGGCGTTAGTGTTACAGTATCTAGAATATGGGTCCGTTATTTGGTCTCCGTGCATGGCCAAATATAGACAAGAGTTGGAGAGGGTCCAGCATAATTTCTTGCGTTTCTTGGCGTCCAAGGTGGGCCAGCCCCTTCAGCGATATGATCATGACTATGGTCCTATTATGCGGAGGCTGGGTATCCAAACAATGGAGTGTAGGAGGACGGTTAATGATTTGACTTTTTTTACTTAAGATCATTAATGGATTGGTATGCAGCCCCCCTGTGACCAGTGAGATCAATTTTAATGCTCCGTAACGGACTATCAGGCATACTTTCTTATTTAGACCAATAGACTACACCTCCAGATTTGACATCACTGGTCCCATCAACAGGATCTGTAATCTGGCTAATTTATACTGCGAGGATGTTGTTTTTTTTACGGTTCTCCTTCTACTTTGAAGGCAAGCGTCTATAAAGCGGTAGATATCCATGATAGGTCTTGTTAGCCATATATTTTTCTTGATTATTCATGTTTATTGTACTCTGTTTGTGTTTTTAGTATTAACGTATGTCCCTACGATGATCGATTTAAGGTCGTCGCCCATTATGCCGAAGCGAAACGCAGCGACCAAAGCGAAATGCTCGTCGCCGCTGTTCTGTCATATGGGCGATGCGTGGTCGCTGCTGTTCTGTCATATGAGCGATGCGTGGTCGCCGCGCTTCGCTTCGCCGCGCTTCGGCCTAGTGGGCGACGACCTTTATTCTTATTTTGTTACCAAATGGGTTTCACCCGTACAAGTGAAATAAATAACTAAATAACTGAAGACGAATCTACATCTGCATCTGCGAATCTACGTTTATAAAAAGTTTTTTCAAGAATATCGTTAATACAAGGCAATAGTAAAGGTTGGCGAAACATTTTTGAACCGTTCTATATAGTCACCTTCACATTCAGTTGTATCTTTCCTTATTGATCCTTGCATATATGTTCGTTCTTCGTCAAATAACCTCAGTTGTTAACATTAAGATTTGTCAAAATTCTACATACAAAACAAAAAAATTTGTACTTACTCGTCTTCCCATGGGCACACTTCGTTAACGTTATTGTCGCGCTGTTGCTGAGATGCAGGCTGAATGGTAGATGCTGTTTGACTGTCCTGTTGGGTGTCCGGTTCCCAAACAGGAACAACCTGTGCATTTTCCGACAGCTCCTTCGTCTCGGTTTCTGCTTGAGCCGGCATTGCTACCTCTGTTTCCATTGTGCTTATCGGGTCTTTTTTATCCGACTCCGGTTCTTGATTTTTCACAGAAATATCTATTATTTCTTCCGTTACCCTTGCCGTGTAATCGTCGACTGTCTTTCCTGTAGGCTCAATTGTAGAGCTGTCGCTTGCTAGATCGCCCACAATTGTACTGATACTTATTAATGGAGTTTTAGTTGAAGTTTTCGTAGTCAATTCCCTCTCAAATGACAAAATTGTTGACCTCGTAATATTGCTTTCAGGTTCTTTGGTTACGATTTTCTCTTTTGTGGACGCATCCGAATTGTCGGTTGTCAAGTTGAAATACTCAAACGTATGTTGCGGTGACGGATAGTTACAGGACGAAGCAGACGGGCGACCAATATCCGCAAGCTTTACTCTTCCGCTGGTTGAGCCCACAGAGTAATTACGTATTATTACATCGGATCCACTGCCAATTCGTTCAGAAGTTGTTGTTGTACCAGCTGCATCGCAAAAAAAAACACGATATACTTGTAATACCTGTTACATACTTTATAAATTATATAGGGTGCTCGGCTACACGTGGGACTAAATTTAAGGTATACTTCTAGACACCAGACTAATGTAAGACGAAAATTGAGAATAACGATATTGCGGTTGAGGCTTCGTTTGTTAGTCATAAGCGTTTAAAGAAATGCCTAAAAACAAGCAGTCCGCGTGCACCGCTGCACGCTAGGCAGAGATGGGAAAAGGTAATATCTAAATTAACTCGAATAAAATATACTTTACGTATTTCGTTATTCGCAGCTTCGAATAACACGATTTATCTTTATCCTTTATTCGAAACATCACGGATAAATAAATTTATTCGAAGTGAAATTATTCGACGGTGAAAGATGATTTCTTTATTCGAAGTGAATTTATTCGAAAGCGAAAGATAATTTCTTTATTCGAGGAAGTTTTATTCGAACCGTCGAATAAGGTTTTCATCTTTATCCGTAATTTATTCGACTTTTATTCGAAGGTTTCGAATAACATTCGGCAGCGTGTTTTACCGAACTGGCGATATCTCGCCTCCAGCTGAGGACTTCGGCGGCGGCGGCTTCTGATCTTGGTCCGAGAGCCATACATTGTTGCTTGCGATGGATTGTACTTATATTTTAATAGGATGTAAAACTTCCACATTTTCTATCGTATCGGCATGAACGTTTCAGTAACATACTGCTGAAATTTGTTACATGAAAATGAATTTAAACACCTTTTAAATCGGATTATTTTTAGCATTATTACATTAGAAATGTTACATTCACATTTAATTATCTATAGTTCTAGAAATAATCCGATTTATACCGTGTTTGCACTCATTTTAATCGGATGGATCTCGCAACTTTATTAACAATCCATGAATTTTAAAAGTCGGAAAAGTCTTCGTACAAATATAACTGACAAATTTCGAATACTATAAAAAAGCTAGGGTTTTGGAACTTTTATGGACATTAATTTATTTATTGGTTAACTTTAATTAGATTGTGAAAAAAACGACGATGTTTCTTACATTTGTTTACTAGAAAATGCAAATAAATTTTTTCAGTACCGCCCTGCTATTATAAAATTGTATTTGTTAAGAAAAAATTTGTATTCTTTAAGGCAGGATACCACCTTTGACTGCGATTTTGGAGGCGTTTTTCATGAATTTTTTTTGCATACAAAGAATGCGCAGAAACAAAATCGGTTTCAGTCATTCATTAATGTAACTTTAATCTGTAATTACACATTTTTTGAAACTGAAAAAGTGAAAAATAATCTCTTGTAGGTGGCGCCAAAATACACTCCTTTGGAGGAACATCGTTAGACGGCGTGTCAAATTCCGCTTTGTACGTGGCTCTTAGAAAAAAAGCCAAAGAATGTCCCTATTAACAACAATATTTTTTAATGCTGTACGTAGGGATTTTACGAAATTTCGATTTTTAAGAAAATGGCGGTCGTTTTAACAAAAAGGTCAATTTTTTAGGGTAAAAAATTTAAAAAAGTTTATAAAATTGTGCACCAAAAAAAAATAACAACGCTACAGCAAAAGTCCTACGTACATCATTAGGTTATACCACGGGGAAGAATTGTGCAAAGTTTCAAGTCAATCCGATGAAAATTTTAAGAGTAATCTGACACGCCGAGTTGAAAAACATCGTTTCGAGAAAAACGCGTTTAAAGTTTTATATAGATTTATATATCTGCTCCAAACCGGTTTTTACACAAGAAAAAGGTTTCGGCCACCTTTCTAATGAATGAATTTCGATTCTATACACTTGAAAGAGTACTTTAAGATAAAAAAAAATTTCAATTTTTTTTAAGAGCAAAGGTGGTATCCTGCCTTAACAGAAATAATTTTTATTAGGTACCCTTATGTCTCCACTGTAAGCACCGAAAGCACATTCTTATTAGTTTATAATTTATTAAAAAAAGGTCAACGCTATATTTCAAAGTGCTGTAAGATCAACAATTTTTTAAAATTTGAGAAATCCTTCGAGTTATGTTTGAATATTACTAAAAACTACAACATATCCAAGCTTCAACCAAATCCGAACTGCTATTTCAAAGACTATCTGATTTCTGCGGAGAATGACCCTGGAGAATGACTACATTGTAACGCGTGTGTTACATAGTCCGCTAGCCGCCGCGCCGCGCTGGTCCTCTGCGTTCGGCGCTCGACGCGGGCGTCTCGAATAAACACGCTGCCGAAAGTTAATCGAAGCCTTCGAATAAAAGTCGAATAAACTACGGATAAAGATGAAAACCTTATTCGACGGTTAAAACTTCCTCGAATAAAGAAATTATCTTTCGCTTTCGAATAAATTCTCTTCGAATAAAAAAATTATCTTTCACCTTCTAATAAATTCACTTCGAATAAAAAAATTATCTTTCGCTGTCGAATAAATATACTTCGTATAAATTTATTTATCCGTGTTGTTACGAATAAAGATAAATCGTGTTATTCGAAGATTCGAATAACGAATAAAGATAATGTATCTTTTATTCGACACGTTATTTAAATAATTTTTTATCTAGATAATGCCCATGGGGTCAATCACCTCAGAGAAGCTACGACGAAATTTACCGACAATCGGCATGGCTGCACGATTCTGCGACACTTAATCCAAAATTAAAGGGTACTTACCTACTCGCCAAAATCCATTGTTTGCATTATATCCACTGTTGTAGTCCTTTGTGTTATCGAGACACACGCGCGCAGAAATCACACAAAACGCAGAATCACACCACTCCCAAAAATTATCAGATCTCGTGCTCTAAAACGTGTACAAGAATTTAAAAAGACCACAAATTTACCCGCTTTAAACACGCAAAAAACAGATTTATACGCACTCAGCCAATTGAAACTGATAACTCTTAATGGTTGTCTACTTCGCAATCAGGTTGTCTGTTCGCAATCGATATTCGTTGAAATAAATTAATATCAGCGGAGCTAGGTTGAATATGCGGATCACGAAAACGAAAACAGTTGAAGGAGTTTATCTGTATATGTTTGCTTACTTGAAGTACTGCGTTCGAAGAATTTTGGTAAGACTGACATCTTCGTCGCCTAATCTAAGAGAGTTCCCCGAAACTGATGCAGAGAAAGGTCAAGTATTTTCAAACTGCAATAAACGGTAAAGAAAGCAACTTCGAACCTACTTCCACATCGGGGGTTATAAAGTAATTTAGGCCTACCTGCTCGCAACACGGCTTGCTCAGGTTAGCTGCGCCGCACTTCATAGACGCGCATTTCGTTTTGCTGCTTCTCATAGTCAACACAGCTCCGCCAATGCTAAATTATTTGAACGAGCATCGACACATAGTGAAGTAGACAAACAGTCAGTCGACCCGCGAGTTTAAGTCGAAAAACTTAAATAACGTTTATTTATGAAGAGTTATTAGTTTCAATTGTCTGGGGACGTGGGAACCTGTTTTTTTATGGTGAGGTTTAGTGCGGGTAAATTTGATGATTCTTTGAAATTTTTTACATGTTTTTAAGCAAGAAATCTGATATTTTTCATTTCGTTGGGATGATGTGTTTCTATGTTTTGTGTGATTTCTGCGCGTGTGTTTCTCGATAACACAATGGACTACAGTAATGGATATAATGGAAACAACAGATTTTAACGAGTAGTTAAGTACCCTTTAATTAAACGATTTTACTTAGCTTCTATACTCTGTTTGTTTCTTTGTTTGTTTCTTTGTTTGTTTCTTTGTTTGTTTCTTTGTTTCTTTGTTTCTTTGTTTCTTTGTTTCTTTGTTTCTTTGTTTCTTTGTTTCTTTGTTTCTTTGTTTCTTTGTTTCTTTGTTTCTTTGTTTCTTTGTTTCTTTGTTTCTTTGTTTCTTTGTTTCTTTGTTTCTTAGTTTCTTTGTTTCTTTGTTTATTTGTTTCTTTGTTTCTTTGTTTCTTTGTTTCTTTGTTTCTTTGTTTCTTTGTTTCTTTGTATCATGTTGGGTTCAAATCTGGAAACTGAATTTTAACCCGCTTCCAACTATCCAATAGACTTGAAACTTTGTAAGCGTGCGCAGTTTACATGACAATACAATATTATGACAAAAAAAGTCAAATATAAAAAAATTAATAAAAAATTTATAAAAAAAACCACAAACACTAAAAAATAAAAATTAATGCGTGGAACTCTCACGCGTTAGAAGTGAAACTTCTTATTAAATATCAAAACCGTTCATTTCTTTTAATGTGAATAAGTTTTATTCCTCTGCAGGTTCATCGAAAAGTAGAGTGTGTGGTATATTTGCTTCTCCTGGTGCAATACGAAGATACTTTTCATCATTCTATAAGAGTGCTTGCTGTTGTGCAGTGAGACTATCTTCGATTGGTACGTCTTCACTAATTTCATCTATAGGAATTTGATTAACATTCTCATTATGAAACAAAGATTCCTAAGCTCTAATGCCGTACAGCCTTTAGAGAGGAGTTTCAAATAGACATTACAGCCAGCGTCGCAAGCGTCGAAGCGTATGTCTAATGTAATGTAAATCTAATGTAGGTAGATGAGATGGTATTTGTGGATATAGGAAACCATTTGACTTGGATGACGTTGGAATGTTATTATTTCGAGTCAGTCAATTTCTGCATGTGTTGCAGTTGCACGTTACCACATGTTGAATGTTAATGGCTGGGAAAGCAGTATGTAAGAGTTGTTGATGCTTGGGATCAACTGGTTTCACGTCGTTCTGAAACCATATTGGAACACAAATGAAGCAAACTTTACAAAGCTTATTGTTCAGAAATTGTGTTTGAAATTCTTGATGGGTAGTTTTAAAGAAATTAAAGTTTGTATATGGTAGCGTAGAAACAGTGCGTGCATCGGTACTTGTTGATGACACAGCTGAATCATATTCATTAGGTTTATCCGAGGCATCAGATGAATCCTTACTTGTAGAATGTAGACGGTACCCTTGTCGACGCGACGGTACAGCTGGATTGCGTGTACTTGATCTGCGGAAACGCGTGACGTGTAGGAGGAGACTTGCCAAAAGTAACGGGCACATGACGGAGTAAGGAATAGTAGATGGGGAATAGCTATTGGATGTGGGAACTCGTGACGTAGTAGGGAGTAGTAGATGGGGAATCCTCGCATATATAGAGCTATACAGGGTGTTCCGAAAATGGTGCGGTATATTAAAGGGGGTGATTCGGGGGGGGGGGGGGTGATTGCAAACAACTTTTTCCTTTGCGAAAATGCCCTCCGAGGTTTCGTTAACGAGATATTAATAAAAAGCACCGACCAATCAGAGCGCGAGCCTTCCGCTGGAGGTCCCGCGCTAGCGTGGTCGCGCGCCGGGCCGCGCTGCGACTACGAACAAGCAAGGCGGCATGCATCGAAGGAAATTGAGTAGAATGGCAAATGAAAAAGACGTAACAAAAAAATCGAACCTTTTGCCATGGTTTGTTTGCCATTTAAAGTGAATAATGAATAAAGGATAAATGGATGAAAATCACGTGTAACGTAAAAAGACGAATACACATTTTTTTTAGAAGATTCGAAAATAATAATTATTTGAAGTGGGAGGATAAGGAATACGCAAAATTCCTTGTGTTAATAACATATCCACGAAAAGGTAATGTAACAGGAAATTAACGAAAAGTGATCGTAGTTCGTTATTGTGATAAAAATCCGTAGTTCAATAACGGCCAACACTGTTGTTGATAATGAATAAGTTGGTTTAAAAACTCGGAAGAAAAATTTACGTACGGAAATTTGGAGAATTATCTCCGGAAATAAGCCGTAGCCTGCGTTAAATTTAAAAAATAATAGTCGCCAATAATGTAACTAAAACTCACCCTTTCGGAAATTCACCTGCAGCTTAAAAACCTGTGTCCACTAGGTCACTGAACCGATCCTGGTCATCGCCGAGTGCACAGCTGATCTCAGGTACACGACACCATCCAAAGTTAAGGGTCGCAACGTCAAGTGCGTCCGGGTTAATGTACCGAATATTCACTTCACTGCACGGCTACTAACACTGATCACTTAATTTATTTTTCAGGGAACGTGTTGTTGCTACGTTATAAAAATTGGTGGAAATGAATTTTTACTTGGCGTTCGGAGCCGTGGGTAATTCCCGCGCAAATTCTCACGCTGCAGCACTTGCGTCCTCGTTGTTCGGGGGGTACACACAGAACATCGCGTAATACTCTTGAGCAGAGAACATTTGTCTGCGACGCGATTGCTGACTGCTGACTGACAAGATTTTTTCCAAGCGACTTCTTCTACCCCCAAATAGTTCCTCTCGTTCCATTATGAGTTGACCCCCACCAGGCCAAGAGGCTTCAGGTAAAAAGAAGCCAGCACATTTTCGGAACACACGTGTTTTGCAGAAGTGCAACGAAAACTTTCACAAAAGTCCGCGCTCCGTCCTTCTACTGCCAATGTACCCATTGCTTCGAGATAGAAAACAGACACCACGTGTATCGGTTCGAAAGGGTCCGAAGAGAAGAGAAACAGAAAGTCTTCGAGTTGCTATAAAGAAAAAAATCCTGCTTCCTGTTTCCCCTTTCCGATACCCTGAGTTCACGTCTGCTACGAGGCGGAACCAAGTAAGTCATAAATTATCCGAAACTGTAGGAAACCGTTCTCTACCGCCGACTTGCGGGACAATACGGTCATAAACCGCGACCCTGGCGAAATGCTCTGGCTGATCAGCCTGATTAATTTTGGAGAACCAGAAATTACAGAGTATTATCCAGCATCAATACGTCTCGCGGAGAGACACAGGAAAAGAAGGGATAGTCCGCTGACTGCGCGTAGTCCCGCCTGCTTCGTCCTACCCTCAAATTAAAGACGGATCCCTTATCTCTCGAGTATAAACACGTGCTCGAATTTCAAAACACAAGCACGCATCGACGTATTCGGTGCGAGAGACTGTGAGCTTGAGGTCCGATTGGCCCCAAACTAACCAATCTGCCCTGGATCCCTCCCAAACGGCCACTGTCCTGAAGAGGCCCTCTTCACAGCGATATCTCCTCCACAAGGCCCACCTTCTCTCGCACGGAATACGTCGACGCATGCTTTTGTTTGGAAATTCGAGCGCGTGTTTAGACACGAGAGATAAGTAGGCCCAAATGATTAGTTCAGGACCAATCGAACTTCAAGCCCGCCTTCTCTCGCACGGAATACGTCAACGCGTATTCTCCCTGAATTGGGGGACAATCCGGGATATGTATTATCCTGATGCCAGAAGACATCGAAATGTCCTTTACCGTTTCACGTCGAGGTCGCGGTTGTAAAAATCAGAAAAAGTACTACCACATTCGCTGATATGTTTTCTGTAAATTAAGCTTATTTCTAGAGTAATGCAGCTGATATTAACGTCGCAGTAACCTGTTAAAGGCAATGGTGCGCCCCGTCTCAGGTAAAGCAACCGCACGCGATTACAGTCAGCTGACCGTACCGCTACCATCCCACATTTCTTCAGTGAGGTCAAAAAACAGATCGACAGAATTTCAGGAGAATTTTACTAACCCACTCTTGCCCAATGATACTGTTTTTATAATAATCAGATTTATAAGTTCCAGCTTGTCCTTATCTTGATTATTTGTTGAAAAAGTGTCATTGCTCAACGGAAACCACGAGAAGGTGGTGGGCTTTTTCCATCAGGAGAGGATAAGGATGGGTCAGGAGGATGGCATGGATAAGAGTCAAATGACGGAGCTAACGGTTGCAAGTAAGAAGGCCCGGTCATAAATTTTAAACACTACTGACCGGCCGTGTACCTTAATTCTTTTGATTGCCGGACTTCCCACGTTTCTGTATTACTTCTTTGACATTGTTTCTGACCAATCGTAAAAATTAACTGTGTTGGTCGTCAACGTAGCCTAAAGAAGGACGCGGTTTATGACCGTATTGTTCCCTGAGTCGACGGTCGAGAACAGTGCGCCCCGGGCACCATGTTGTCCCACCCGAAAATGAAGCAGTATACCGATTAACCCCTTAGTATACGAAATGAGTTTTACGAACAAAACGAAGGGCGGAGAGGATAGAAACGAAACGCACTGTCAATAGCACCACCGTGGTACGTTTCCTGACTTAGCCTCATAATAAATTTTATAACGAAATGATCATAACGTTTTCATAACTTATAAATCTGATTATTATAAAAACAGTATCATTGGCCAAGAGTGGGTTAGTAAAATTCTCCTGAAATTCTGTCGATCTGTTTTTTGACCTCACTGAAGAAATGTGGGATGGTAGCGGTACGGTCAGCTGACTGTAATCGCGTGCGGTTGCTTTACCTGAGACGGGGCGCACCATTGCCTTTAACAGGTTACTGCGACGTTAATATCAGCTGCATTACTCTAGAAATAAGCTTAATTTACAGAAAACATATCAGCGAATGTGGTAGTACTTTTTCTGATTTTTACAACCGCGACCTCGACGTGAAACGGTAAAGGACATTTCGATGTCTTCTGGCATCAGGATAATACATATCCCGGATTGTCCCCCAATTCAGGGAGAATACGCGTTGACGTATTCCGTGCGAGAGAAGGCGGGCTTGAAGTTCGATTGGTCCTGAACTAATCATTTGGGCCTACTTATCTCTCGTGTCTAAACACGCGCTCGAATTTCCAAACAAAAGCATGCGTCGACGTATTCCGTGCGAGAGAAGGTGGGCCTTGTGGAGGAGATATCGCTGTGAAGAGGGCCTCTTCAGGACAGTGGCCGTTTGGGAGGGATCCAGGGCAGATTGGTTAGTTTGGGGCCAATCGGACCTCAAGCTCACAGTCTCTCGCACCGAATACGTCGATGCGTGCTTGTGTTTTGAAATTCGAGCACGTGTTTATACTCGAGAGATAAGGGATCCGTCTTTAATTTGAGGGTAGGACGAAGCAGGCGGGACTACGCGCAGTCAGCGGACTATCCCTTCTTTTCCTGTGTCTCTCCGCGAGACGTATTGATGCTGGATAATACTCTGTAATTTCTGGTTCTCCAAAATTAATCAGGCTGATCAGCCAGAGCATTTCGCCAGGGTCGCGGTTTATGACCGTATTGTCCCGCAAGTCGGCGGTAGAGAACGGTTTCCTACAGTTTCGGATAATTTATGACTTACTTGGTTCCGCCTCGTAGCAGACGTGAACTCAGGGTATCGGAAAGGGGAAACAGGAAGCAGGATTTTTTTCTTTATAGCAACTCGAAGACTTTCTGTTTCTCTTCTCTTCGGACCCTTTCGAACCGATACACGTGGTGTCTGTTTTCTATCTCGAAGCAATGGGTACATTGGCAGTAGAAGGACGGAGCGCGGACTTTTGTGAAAGTTTTCGTTGCACTTCTGCAAAACACGTGTGTTCCGAAAATGTGCTGGCTTCTTTTTACCTGAAGCCTCTTGGCCTGGTGGGGGTCAACTCATAATGGAACGAGAGGAACTATTTGGGGGTAGAAGAAGTCGCTTGGAAAAAATCTTGTCAGTCAGCAGTCAGCAATCGCGTCGCAGACAAATGTTCTCTGCTCAAGAGTATTACGCGATGTTCTGTGTGTACCCCCCGAACAACGAGGACGCAAGTGCTGCAGCGTGAGAATTTGCGCGGGAATTACCCACGGCTCCGAACGCCAAGTAAAAATTCATTTCCACCAATTTTTATAACGTAGCAACAACACGTTCCCTGAAAAATAAATTAAGTGATCAGTGTTAGTAGCCGTGCAGTGAAGTGAATATTCGGTACATTAACCCGGACGCACTTGACGTTGCGACCCTTAACTTTGGATGGTGTCGTGTACCTGAGATCAGCTGTGCACTCGGCGATGACCAGGATCGGTTCAGTGACCTAGTGGACACAGGTTTTTAAGCTGCAGGTGAATTTCCGAAAGGGTGAGTTTTAGTTACATTATTGGCGACTATTATTTTTTAAATTTAACGCAGGCTACGGCTTATTTCCGGAGATAATTCTCCAAATTTCCGTACGTAAATTTTTCTTCCGAGTTTTTAAACCAACTTATTCATTATCAACAACAGTGTTGGCCGTTATTGAACTACGGATTTTTATCACAATAACGAACTACGATCACTTTTCGTTAATTTCCTGTTACATTACCTTTTCGTGGATATGTTATTAACACAAGGAATTTTGCGTATTCCTTATCCTCCCACTTCAAATAATTATTATTTTCGAATCTTCTAAAAAAAATGTGTATTCGTCTTTTTACGTTACACGTGATTTTCATCCATTTATCCTTTATTCATTATTCACTTTAAATGGCAAACAAACCATGGCAAAAGGTTCGATTTTTTTGTTACGTCTTTTTCATTTGCCATTCTACTCAATTTCCTTCGATGCATGCCGCCTTGCTTGTTCGTAGTCGCAGCGCGGCCCGGCGCGCGACCACGCTAGCGCGGGACCTCCAGCGGAAGGCTCGCGCTCTGATTGGTCGGTGCTTTTTATTAATATCTCGTTAACGAAACCTCGGAGGGCATTTTCGCAAAGGAAAAAGTTGTTTGCAATCACCCCCCCCCCCCCCCCCCCCCGAATCACCCCCTTTAATATACCGCACCATTTTCGGAACACCCTGTATACACTAATACGATTTGTGCACACGGCATACGAGGATTTCCTCTCTACAGTATTTTTTTCGCTGATCGCTGAATGCTCGCGGCTCGGAACCGACGCGGCGGTGAACATTCAACGTAGAGGGGGGTGTACTTACTATTCCGAGTGATAGTTTCTCCCACTTTTCTTGTCGAAGGCGAGAGCGAGATGGAACGAGAGTGAGTCAGAGGAACTGAAAACGATCGAGGAACGGTACGAGACAGACGACGCGTTGTACTTTGTCTCGCTCCGTCTTTCGGACGCCTGATACTCCGTCGCAAACGGAAAGTACGGAATATCAGGATTATCAGGCGCCCGAAAGGCAGAGCGAAACAAAGTATCAACGTCTCGTCTGTCTCGTACCGTTCCTCGCTCGCTTTCGGACCCTCTGACGCGCCTTTGCAGGATAGGAGTAAGCGGAATTGGTGGGTATAGCGATTCTTGGTGGGGGAAGCGTTTCACACTTCCGTCACACCCGAGAAAGCTTGTGCTACCGCGGCGAAAGAAGTTGCACTTCAAAAAAGAAAAAAATATATACAAAAATTAAATTAAACGATTATAAAATGCACTAAAAACTTAAAACTTTTTTTTTGTACTACAATTACGATGGTGATATGTCACTTTAAAGAAAATCGTGGGACCGGATACGATTCAATTTAATACAGAATCAAGCCTCGAAATGCGTGATGAATGAAAAACGGTGAAATATCCTGCCCCACGATTTTCTTTAAAGTGACATATCACCATCGTAATTGTAGTATAAGAAAATAATAATTTTTTAGTTTATAGGGTATTTTAAAATTGTTTAACTTAAAAAAATTTTATATCTATTTTTATTTTGGGGTAAGTGTCGCATAATCGTGTGGCCATGCTGATTGTCGGTAAATATCGTTATTGTTTCTCTGAGGTGAGTGACCCCGTGCAACAGTGGCTTTGAAGGCCCCTGTTCGACTCCTCGCTTAACTTGCTTCGCGTGCAGCAGTGCACGCGGATTGTCTGCTTTTAGGCATACCTTTAAACGCTTATAACTAACAAACGCAGCCTCAACCGCAATATCCATATTCTCGATTGTCGTGTTACAAGGATTGGTTCCCAGGTGTTCGTCTCCGATTGCTTTGTTTTTGGATATGTTTTAGAGTTAGAGGACCGAAAAATAAGAAATACGTGTCTTTTTATTTTGGCCCGTTTGCATGTATAGGGGGTGAAATCACCCCTGAAAGTTCATAAGGCTTTCAAAATTGTGTTGAATAAAACTTGATATAAATTTAATTTGCGTCATAACTTGCTGTATGGATCATGTTCTTGTTGTCAGTCACTGTTGTTAAGGGGTAAGCTACCCGTAATAGTTTAACTACGCATTTGAGAGGCTTGAAACGTGTAAAAAATTCACAGAATTCTTAGAAAAAACCTTGGACATAATTTATTTTAGAATGACACATCAGTGGTTTTATAACCTCCCATTGCTACTGACTATTAGTGGTGAACCACCCCTTGGGTAGGTTACCCCCTAATAACGGTGACTGGCGACAAGAATATCATCCATACAGCATGTTATGACGCAAATGAAATTTATATCAAGTTTTATTCAACGCAACTTTGTACCCCTTATGAACTATGAGGGGTGGTTTAACTCGCTAAACATGAAACCGGGCCAAAATAAAAAAACACGTATATCTTATTTTTCGGTCCTCTAAAACATATCCAAAAACAAAGCAATCAGTGGCGGACACCTGGGAACCAATCCTTGTTAGTATGGTGTCTAGAATCGCACCTTAAGTGGGTACTCTAGTGTAGCTACCCGTTTTTCAACGCCATCTTCGGTCATTTATTTAACAAAAACTATAAGTTCATGTCTTCATAAGTTTTGTCTTCATATTAAGGTACGTTTGAAGTAATACTCAGAATTTTTTTGATCTTTTTTATCACACATATACATAGATATATTCGGAGCACAAGCTTCTCCAAAAAATTCGTTGGTGGCCCGGATTGAAGAATTTTGTGTCTTGTTCGTATAACTTTTGAACTATATAAGATATCGGAAAAGTTATCCCGTTTTAATGATGGATAAAACATATTTTAGGTTTACTTAATTTTTCTTTTTTCAATTTTTTAACCATAATTATTGTGAAAAGCTTTTGCATACTGTTTATTTGATAATTTATTTAATGCTCTCTTTAAAATTCATGATGTTGATAAACAATAGGTTGGTTGTTTCTGTATTTTTACTTTCATAAATTGAAAAATTCAATTTTTATTCAATTATTGCAGCCTCAGAATCTAATTTGCTGGTTTTCTTTTTTACGATTTTATCCTTAATGTGGTGCATGCATAGATCGGATGTAGGGGGTAACTAATGGGACGTGTCTTTGTTTGTAGCGGTCTTTGAATTTTGACGTAGAGCGATGTCTTTCCTCGCGCTATATAGGTATGCAGCGGCTATGGTGGCTCAAATTAATACTTGGATGTCATGAAATATGCAACCCCGTTGCGCCGTTACTGTTTGCAAACGGAAAGAGATAGAGAGATATGATTTTTATAGCGTTAGATAGATGAAGGAACACTGCATCTAAAACTATATGCACCGTTATTATCAGTTGACTCTGAGTGAGTTGACAGCGTCGCGAAAATGAACGAGATTTGATTTGATTTCAGCTCGACGCAGCGAGCACGGTCCAGAAGAATGTAGTGTTTATGTTACCGACAATGTGTGTAAAGCGGGTAAAGTGCAGATTAACTAGGTAATCTGAAGATTAGCTAAGCAGATACGTTAAAGTGCGAAGACATAGCTTTATTTCTCAGATTAACTATACTCTAAGTCATGTTAGAATAGACCTTTTCGCGCATGTAGAATGAGCTCTTCAGCTGTCGCGAGGTCTCCGTTCCCCCACTTTACCACCCAGGCTTCCCTCTCTCCATGCACCGTTCCGATTCTTTTTCATATACCGGGTAACCAAATAAAACGTGCATTCTATTAAATTCGTGCCATATTACGAATTTATTTATTAGTCGTATTATACTGAAATGTTTACGGTATTAATATTACGAATTATAACAACAAAGTATGACATATACAAATAAATTTTATTATAGAAAACTTAAGTAAAGTACAATTTTTATAAAACATTGGTATATTTTTATAAAAGTCTGGACAAAGGAGGATTATTATAAATATTTACAACGACAAGAAAGCTCAATTTTCGAATATGAAGTACAAGGAAATTATAAAATTGGTTGCAAATACATGCGGCGTAAGTCGACAGTCTAAAAGAATTTAAAAGGACGGGGACTGTGACTTCACCGTCGAAGAAGCGGGTAAAGCCCGATATAATGCAGACGATGTCGGAAGAGGAAATTGGAGCAATAAGGAAGCATGTGCACGCCTTTTGGGAACGAAGAGAACTACCGACAGTTCCGAGAGTTTTGACGGCGATCCGAAATGATGAAAATTTACCAACCATGTCGCAGAGTACGTTACAACGCCTCTTGAAGAAAATGAACTTCAAGTACGTACAGAGAAAGCGCAATGGTGCCCTTATCGAGCGAGAAGATATTATTCGTTGGCGCCGAACGTTCATCACGAAAATTCGAGAATTCCGAGCGGCGGGAAGACCCATTTATTATTTGGACGAAACATGGGTAAATGCGGGCGACACACGGCAGCGAGTGTGGGTGGACAACACCATAGCTTCGGCATCGAACGCCAGAGAAAGGGGCCTGACGATTGGCCCACCTACTCCGACTGCGAAAGGAAAGCGCCTCATCGTACTTCATATTGGATCGGAGGATGGTTTTGTCGAGAATGGCTTGCTGTGTTTTGAATCGAAGACCAAGAGCGCTGATTACCACGACGAGATGAATGGGGCACACTTTTTCGAATGGTTTCAGCGCACTGTACCATATTTAAAACCAAACGCCGTTATTGTGATGGATAACGCACCGTACCACTCTGCGAAACAGGAGCGCTGTCCCGTAACGAGCTGGAACAAACCGCAGATAAGAGAGTGGCTTACCAGCAAGGGAATACGAATGCCAGATAACGCACTGAAGTGGCAGTTATTGGACGAAGTTCGAAGAATTAAGCACATTTACGATAAATATGTGATCGACGAATATGCAAAATCAACGGGGAGAACTCTTCTTCGACTACCGCCCTACCATTGCGACTTGAATCCAATTGAGCTCGCGTGGGCGGTAGTAAAAGGCCACGTAAAAGCCAATAACACGACTTTCCACCTTGCCGATGTAAAGCAGCTACTGATACAAGGGGTGGAAAAGGCAGCATCCGAAATGTGTAACCAGGTAATCGGCGATATGCAGGATAATGCGCAGCATCCTTCACCCAATGAAAGTGACCCAGACCACGAAGGTGCGCATTTGGGATTGGCGCCGAATCCGGATTCAGGTTAAGACATCTACAAAAATAAATAAAAATCACGTTAATTCCAGATTCAATGTCCTATTAGCACACCTAGTTCAAAGATACCATACTTCTCTGGCTGATCCGGGAAATCTGAGTGGTCCTTCCTCAAAAAAGTTTCTGAAAGAAATACAGAAGTACATAAATATATTTACATAAGAAAGATAGATTGAAAGATTAGATTGTTCCCATGAAATGCAGCTTACCGGACTACTGTGCAGTTTTTCCCTTGATGTTTCAATGTGAATCCGACTCCAATCCCAAATTCGGTTCCGGTTCCGGTTCCAAATGCGGATCTGGCTCGAATTCTAAATGAGCACCTTCGCCGTAGTCTGAGTCGTCTTCATCGAATGAAGAATCATCCGCGTTATCCTGCATATCGTCAATTACTTGGTCCAGGTCATATAATTTATCTTCCACCTTCGTCGTGTGGCGGATAAAATTTGCCCACATTTCGGGTGTTGCCTTTTCCACCCCTTGTATCAGTAGCTGCTTTACATCGGCAAGGTGGAAAGTCGTGTTATTGGCTTTTACGTGGCCTTTTACTACCGTCCACGCGAGCTCAATTGGATTCAAGTCGCAATGGTAGGGCGGTAGTCGAAGAATAGTTCTCCCCGTTAATTTTGCATATTCGTCGATCACATATTTATCGTAAATGTGCTTAATTCTTCGAACTTCGTCCAATAACTGCCACTTCAGTGCGTTATCTGGCATTCGTATTCCCTTGCTGGTAAGCCACTCTCTTATCTGCGGTTTGTTCCAGCTCGTTACGGGACAGCGCTCCTGTTTCGCAGAGTGGTACGGTGCGTTATCCATCACAATAACGGCGTTTGGTTTTAAATATGGTACAGTGCGCTGAAACCATTCGAAAAAGTGTGCCCCATTCATCTCGTCGTGGTAATCAGCGCTCTTGGTCTTCGATTCAAAACACAACAAGCCATTCTCGACAAAACCATCCTCCGATCCAATATGAAGTACGATGAGGCGCTTTCCTTTCGCAGTCGGAGTAGGTGGGCCAATCGTCAGGCCCCTTTCTCTGGCGTTCGATGCCGAAGCTATGGTGTTGTCCACCCACACTCGCTGCCGTGTGTCGCCCGCATTTACCCATGTTTCGTCCAAATAATAAATGGGTCTTCCCGCCGCTCGGAATTCTCGAATTTTCGTGATGAACGTTCGGCGCCAACGAATAATATCTTCTCGCTCGATAAGGGCACCATTGCGCTTTCTCTGTACGTACTTGAAGTTCATTTTCTTCAAGAGGCGTTGTAACGTACTCTGCGACATGGTTGGTAAATTTTCATCATTTCGGATCGCCGTCAAAACTCTCGGAACTGTCGGTAGTTCTCTTCGTTCCCAAAAGGCGTGCACATGCTTCCTTATTGCTCCAATTTCCTCTTCCGACATCTTCTGCATTATATCGGGCTTTACCCGCTTCTTCGACGGTGATGTGACAGTCCCCGTCCTTTTAAATTCCTTTAGACTGTCGATGACGGTACAACGTCCTACGCCGCATGTATTTGCAACCAATTTTATAATTTCCTTGTACTTCATGTTTGGAAATTGAGCTTTCTTGTCATTGTAAATATTTATAATAATCCTCCTTTGTCCAGCGTTAACTATCTGCAAGAGAAACGTTTCCCATTATATTAAAGTTACATTTTTCCGGCCATTAGGTTAATATTTTTCCTTATAATATTTCAGTTGCTTATGATACTTCAATTACTTATAATACTTCAGTTATAATATTTCAGTTGCTTACCTGTCCTCTTTTATTATTTTGGGTCGGGAAATTGGTGTTTAATTGCATTTACTTTTAAATTTTTTTCCTTAACCATTTTAATATTTTTTCTTTCACCTGACGTTTGCAATAACAAAGAGACAATCAAATCCGACAAAAAGTCGAAACACGCGGTATATACGAAAGTGGCGCCACACCAATGCTTTCGGCGCAGAACGGATGCGCAGCCGAAAGACCATTGGTGGTGGCATAGCCAATGAACGCCAACATGCGTAGAACCAGTCTAAACTCGTCGGTCGGCAGGTCTATTCTAACATGACTTGTAGTATAGTTAGTCTACAGATATCCTAGGCAATTCACAGATTACCTACTGAGCGCTCGTTAATGTGTAACGAAAAGGATTTAACTAAAGTAAAACATTGTGGTTATGTACTGTTTTTGCGACAGGCACACCTATTTGTGGCGCATTTAGATTTACAGTCACAGTTTCTGAAACCCTGACCAGTAGGTAGTGTGGAATCAGGAACCCTCCACCATGAGAGAGGGCACAGAAGAACGAAGGCCTAAGGTGTCGGCGGTAGCCGAGGTGGCTAAAGATCGCATTTCCAATGTGCGCCGCAGGATTCTTCGCGCGGCCGCACATGGTATTTCCTATACCTAAAGGTGGCCGTTCCAATGGGCGGCTACAGCCGCCAGCGACCGCGGCTGGCGACTGCGGCTGTAGCCGCGTACACTGGTACAATGGAAAGCATTCATCTCAACTCCTATGGGCGGCTGCGACTGCTGCGGCCGCGCCAGGATTGCTATAATCTATGCGCGTCTGGTTCATGAGCAGCCTAGGCTACTCGAGACACAACACAATGCTATGAGTGTCTGTTTTCCGCCATAACGGCAGAATCTCCTAGTCGCACAGCGGCTGCCGCTCTACTCCTCCAGACGCAGTCTAGCGACTCTAGCCGCTCTGCTGCGATTCATCGTCACATTCGGACAGATTATCCAGAAATAAGGAAAGAAGTCAGAATTCATAACTTATGGAATTATGTTTTTTTATATACATATTTCCTGTAAACTAATAATATGAGCTCTTATAAAAAAAGGTAAAAATATCATGACGGCTACATCTGATCTGCGTGTAAACACATGTCAAATTTTTTGTTTTGTGCAGAATTTTAAATCGTGTCTTTTAAAGTTTGTTAAAGTAAAGTTAAAGGGGTCAGAAATGATTAGTATCGATTCTGCAAAGTAATAGCAAATAATTCGATATATACAGTTATTTTTCCATAAGAAACCCATTGAAAAAATATCAGTAATTGTCGGCTTTTTAGCTACCTTCCGCGAACTTGTGTAATCAAAATATATTTGTTCTTGCAACTGCGAAAACAAGATTTGACAATATTTTCCAATAATGGAGTAATCACCTGTTCTATGTATATCGTACAGTGGGCCTGAATCCCAAGAAATAGGGAAAAAATGCAACATTCCATTTTTCGCGTTGAAAATGCTGAATATTATTGAGCAAGTTCATAAAAAAAGTGTTAATATACAACTCATAACAAAGTTTGCCGTTATTTAAAAAAATAACGTCAACAATTTCAATAAAACTAAAAAACTTTGATAAATATACATACTATGGAAAGTGCAGAAATATCTGCAAACCTGTATCCATGTTATTCTGGTACCAATGTAATAGATAGGTACTGTTCACAAAGTGTTAATACATTCTTACGAAATTATACAATATTTGGGCAGAGATGGGCAAAGATAATATCTAAATAAACTCGAATAAAAGATACTTTACGTTTATTCGTTATTCGCAGCTTCGAATAACACGATTTATCTTTATCCGAAACCCCACGGATAAATAAATTTATTGGAGGTGAATTTATTCGACAGCGAAAGATAATTTTTTTTTCGAAGTGAATTTATTCGACGGTGAAAGATATATTTTTTTTTCGTAGTGAATTTATTCGACGGTGAAAGATAATTTTTTTTTTCGAAGTGAATTTATTCGACGGTGAAAGATAATTTTTTTTTTCGAGGAACTTTTATTCGAACCGTCGAATAAGGTTCTCATCATTATCCGTAGTTTATTCGACTTTTATTCGAAGGCTTCGAATAACATTCGGCAGCGTGTTTTACCGAACCGGCGCGATCTCGCCTCCAGCGGCTCCAGCTGAAGACTTCGGCGGCGGCTTCTGATCTTGGTTCGAGCCTCGGCTCGAGAGCCATACATTGTTGCTTGCGGTGGATTATACTTATATTAATAGGATGTAAAACTTCCACATTTTCGATCGTATCAGTGTGATGTCCCACTATTTTTCGCGCGGTATTATTCCACCATCTCTTCAACAATCAATTCACAACTCCATCAAAACCTTCAATCTCGAGTCATACCCTACTCCCTCACCCAACCAATCATTTAGACGATATACCTTAGTGGTCCCTGTCTCTAAACGGTCAATCCAGATTCCTGATCTCCTTGGCGATATACCTTAGTGGTCCCTATCTCAAGATGGTCAATCCAGATTCCTAATCTCCTTGGCGATGTACCTTAGCGGTCCCCATCTCAAGATGGTCAACTGCGTCCTCCTTATCTCTCAATTTAAACGAATCCCTCGCACCAAAAACTTACTAATTCGAGACCACGTCTCACCCCCTCCCTCTGCCCTTTAATTTGACTCCACTCTTACCCCTGTACCCATCCAGCTACTCCAAATCCGTCGGATTGAGTATTCCCATATAAAAACCCCAAAAATGTAATTGCGACGCATACTTTGCGCATTAGTCATCACTCAGTTATTTACTACGACGCAAATTTGGCGTACGTGCCATAGCTAATTACCGCTCTTACCCTTCATACCTGACATTCCAATCTTTACTATAAATACAAGGCCCACAGAGGCCGGAGCACATTACCATGTTTACCATTTTTGCGACGAGAGTCTACTTAAACCTCGCGAATATAAAAGTGTCGTAACGAATCTACAAATCTCAATTTCACATTATACAAATTCAGTGCGAACCCTCCAAGAAGGAGAAGCGTCCTGCTATACATATTGTAAGTTACTATCGTTATTAATATATATATCTATATCACTGTATGTCACATTCATTTATATTACTAATGCGTATTGCTTATCATGCCTCTTTATATAATTATTCGTTTATACCATTAAATGCTACTAAAGCTTAGTCATCTATTTTCGTTTCTTGCTTGCTGCTAAAACCTATTGGCTTATTACGTGTGTTTGCTTATTGCTTAATTTGTATCATCTACTTATTGCTAAGGCCTATCGGTCTATTTTTGTATCGCACCTTCATTACCAATATTCATGCGTATCACTGTTATTACATTTAAATCATATGTTCCTAACGGTACACGTGTAACGTTCTCGAACGAGACGTTGCCGTTAATTACAGGGGATTCCACAAGTAGAGCGGTTACTCGTAGAATGGTGGGATTGGTTCGGGTGGCGTGCGATAAAGAAATGAATTTCATGAAACTAGAGTCCTTCTTTTAACGATAAATAGCAAAAATGGTTTATTCAAAAGAATTGATTTGGTTCGAACAAGTACGACGCGGTGTCGTGAAATTGTAACGAAACGAAAATGATTACGTGACGACTCGTAGGTCGGTTAAACAGAATATTACTCGATTTTCGCTCGTGACGCTAAGTCGATAGAACAGGAAATTAACTAACCTATATATCTATATATATCGCTCCGATCGGTAAGAGTTCGAAATATCGTTTCGAACGAAAGAAAATAGCATTTAACGCTCGGTCGAAAAGAAATAGAAACGGACGCTTAGTCGAAGGAAATAGTAATAGACGCTTAGTCGAAAGAAATAGTAATAGACGCTTAGTCGAAAAGAAATAGAAATAGACGCTTAGTCGAAAGAAATAGAATTATGATATAAATTTGACGCTAGGTCGGTATATATAAAGAATGACACTTTGGTCGATTTAGAATGTTTAAGTCAAGAGAATGAGAGGGTTCCTTCTCTCGGGTTTCAATAGCTTCCAGTTGCCTATCAGCTTGCCCACGCTTTCTAGGATTGGTGCTAAGGTGCTCCGTTAAAAGCCTCCTTAGTTGTAGATTCCACGTTGCTCAGGTGCTTTGTCAAGAACAGCCTAAGATGGTAGCCGAGGTGCCTAGTCGAGCGCCCCAGATGGTAGCCAGGTAGCTTGATTAGAGCATACCCAGATGGTAGCCAAGGTGCCTATTTAAGCAGCCTTAGATGGTAGATTGTGAATGATATTGAATGTTTTGGAAATCCAAGATGCCGGTTCAAGCGTCTTGGAGTGAATTTGGCTTGGATGTGGAATTTTAATCGTGGTGCCTATTCTAGCGCCTCGGAGTGAATGTTAGTTAGTTGGGTTGGTTCAAGTGGTGCGTACTTATGATATCATGAGGATCTCTCAATGGTATCTCGAGGATCTCTGCGCTCCTGCTGCTGGCGGGCCCATATTTATACTCATTTGGTGAACCTGGCTCGGTCCAATCACACGTCGCACTTTGCGCGCACCAATTAGCTTTTGTATTTAGCTGGCGCCAATCAGGCGTTACACTCGCGTTTCACTTGCCGTTCGGCCGATCGTGCGTCTCGCGCACGCGCACTTGATCCGCTCGCGGTCCGCACTCGGTTCACTCGCTGTGTTGAATGATACTGCGCATGCGTTCACTTCACTTAGTTTGTTCACCGACCACTCGGTTGCATTCGTCCATACTTGCATTCTCATACGTGCATTCTTGTCTTATTACTAATACAATGTCTTAGGTATAGGATATGAAGAATATAGAATAATAAGGATATAGAATAAGAATTAATATAGTAAAAGAAAGAATTTTTATGGCGGCTCGTCGCAGGACGTTACACACGTCAAAACAAGACGGTACCCAAAATAAACAAACGTTACTATTTCCTAAACATGCCTCGTATTATTGCATAAATCCTACGATAATAGAGATTACAATACATAACACGCCGGTGCAACAGCTGATCTCGTCTCGCGAACACGAGAGCTCTTGTTATGTTTACATGACTTTTCCCGAATCAGCACTTCTAAACGTAGTCCGCGGAATATCGCGAGCGGTTCTTTGAAATAATGCAACGGTAAATCAAAACAAAGCTATTAGCGTCCTAACGGGTGTCTCCCAAATACACAATAACCATTTAAACCTTCCCTGGTCGTTTTGTGCCGCGAAATACATTTTCGTGCCGGGACGCCCGTCCAACTCGTGACGCGAAATACATTTTCGTGCCGAAGTTCCTACCCGTCTTGTGCCGCGAAATACATTTTCGTGCCGAGACTCCTACCCTCCTCGTGACGCGAAATCCATTTTCGTGCCGAGACTCTTACCTTCCTCGTGACGCGAAATACATTTTCGTGCCGAGACTCCCACCTTCCTCGTGACGCGAAATACATTTTCGTGCCGAGACTCTTACCTTCCTCGTGACGCGAAATACATTTTCGTGCCGAGACTCTCACCTTCCTCGTGACGCGAAATACATTTTCGTGCCGAGACTCTTACCTTCCTCGTGACGCGAAATACATTTTCGTGCCGAGGCTCCTACCCGTTTTGTGACGCGAAATACATTTTCGTGCCGAGACTCTCACCTTCCTCGTGACGCGAAATACATTTTCGTGCCGAGGCTCCTACCCGTTTCGTGACGCGAAATACATTTTCGTGCCGAAACCTCCTCTCAAACCCTCAGTGTGACGGATTTAATATTCGCGCCTGGTTTTCCATCTAAACCTTCAGAGTGCTGGATGATAGATTCGCGCCTGGTCCTTTCCTTCCCCTTAGTCACCGTTCCCCAAAAAAAAGACCTCACCCGGGACGTGACATCAGCATGAACGTTTCAGTAACATATTGCTGAAATTTTTTAGATGAAAATGAATTAACGATATAAATCGGATTATTTTTAGCATTATTACATTAGAAATGTTACATTCATATTTAATTATCTATAGTTCTAGAAATAATCCGATTTATACCGTGTTTGCACTCATTTTAATCGAAAGGATCTCGCAACTTTATGAACAATCCATCAATTTTAAAAGTCGGAAAAGTCTGCGTACAAATATAACTGACAAATTTCGAATACTATAAAAAAGCTAGGGTTTTGGAAGTTTTATGGACACTAATTTATTTATTGGTTAACTCTAGATTGATTGTGAAAAAAACGACGATGTTTCTTACATTTGTTTACTAGAAAATGCAAATAAACGGGAACACAAAATCTTTCGCAAAAACAAAATTTGTTCTTATGATTTTTGTAATTATTATCATAACAAATTCTATTCAATTTAATATACCCATATTACCCATGCTAACTGTATTCGGATTTTCGTAAATGTAAAATCGTGCTATCGGTTTATTTATATTTTCGCGTAAACGAATGTAAGAAACATCGTCGTTTTTTTCACAATCAATCTGGAGTTAACCAATAAATAAATTAGTGTCCATAAAACTTCCAAAACCCTAGCTTTTTTATAGTATTCGAAATTTGTCAGTTATATTTGTACGCAGACTTTTCCGACTTTTAAAATTTATGGATTGTTCATAAAGTTGCGAGATCCTTTCGATTAAAATGAGTGCAAACACGGTATAAATCGGATTATTTCTAGAACTATAGATAATTAAATATGAATGTAACATTTCTAATGTAATAATGCTAAAAATAATCCGATTTATATCGTTAATTCATTTTCATCTAAAAAATTTCAGCAATATGTTACTGAAACGTTCATGCTGATACGATCGAAAATGTGGAAGTTTTACATCCTATTAATATAAGTATAATCCACCGCAAGCAACAATGTATGGCTCTCGAGCCGAGGCTCGAACCAAGATCAGAAGCCGCCGCCGAAGTCTTCAGCTGGAGCCGCTGGAGGCGAGATCGCGCCGGTTCGGTAAAACACGCTGCCGAATGTTATTCGAAGCCTTCGAATAAAAGTCGAATAAACTACGGATAATGATGAGAACCTTATTCGACGGTTCGAATAAAAGTTCCTCGAAAAAAAAAATTATCTTTCACCGTCGAATAAATTCACTTCGAAAAAAAAAATTATCTTTCACCGTCGAATAAATTCACTTCGAAAAAAAAAATTATCTTCCACCGTCGAATAAATTCACATCGAAAAAAAAATTATCTTTCGCTGTCGAATAAATTCACCCCCAATAAATTTATTTATCCGTGGTGTTTCGGATAAAGATAAATCGTGTTATTCGAAGCTGCGAATAACGAATAAAGATAAAATATCTTTTATTCGACACGTTATTTAGATAATTTTTTATCTAGATAATGCCCATCTCTGTATTTGGGTAACCTTCCAATCGGCTAATTGGGTGAAGCGACCCAAGAAGCCAGAAATAAAGATTTTAATAAATATATAAAGAATTGTAAGCTCAAAATATTCTCATTGCAATATAATGACATTTTATGTATAGAGAAACGGAGTTCCTTTATTTTTCATCGTATCAATATGAAAATAATACCAATGGATTCTTTGCTTTCTCCCGATTAAATTGCCAAAAAAATATTTAAATCCCACTACTTTTAACGAAACGGGCTTTCAGTCCATGCGAATTAATTAATTGAGGCAGAGAGCAAACAACGGACTAGACCACATTCTTTTCGAAATTGAGTTAGTACCAATAGCGTATTCCAATAGGCTCTACTAATCATACAGGGTGTCCCAAAAATGTCGCGTTTCCTTGAGAGGGGTGACTCAGGGGGTGATTTGAACGAACTTTTTCCTTAGCGAAAATATTGTCCGAAGCTTCGTTAAGGAGATATTAAGCAAAAACCCCGACCAATCAGAGCGCGCGCCTTCCGCCTGAGTTCCCGCGGTAGCGTTGGCTACGAGGTAGGCGACCGCGCTTGTGCTACGAACGTACGAACAAGCAAGTCGGCATGCATCGAAGGAAACCGAGTTACACATTTTTTTTTTTAAAGCAGAATCTTAAATAAGAATAATTTGAAGTGAGAGGACAAGAAGTACGTAAATTTCGGTTTTAAATAAGGCATAAACGAAAAGCTATCGTAACAGAAAATGTACGACAAGTGATCGTAATTCGTTATTGAGGTAAAAATCCATAGTTTAAGAACGGCCAACACAACTAAATTTAAAAAATAATATTAGGTGTATGAATAAATTCTTTCCGACTGGAATTTCTATCGCGGTGGTATTCAGAAGCTGCCAGAAAAATGGCAAAAGGTAATGAACAATAATGGAAATTATTGCGATGATCGAGTTGTTTTCATATTTTTTAAATCGAACTGTTATTGTACCCTAAAATCGGAAAGAATTTATTTTCACACCTAATAATCACCAATAAATTAAAGAAAACTCACCCTTTCGGACATTCCTTTCCTTGCTTTCCTTCCCTTTCCGGAAACCTGTGTCACTGGGTCACTGTACCGATCCTGGTTATCGGTGGACGAAAAGATTTATGGTTGGGTAGCGCCCAGTGCTCAGCTGATTACACTGCGTCTGGGTTAATGTACCGAATATTCACTTCACTGCACGGCTACTAACACTGATCACTGAATTTATTTTTCACGGAACGTGTTGTTCCTACGTTATAAAAATTGGTGGCTGCGAAAGGGGCCGATTACTGTTAATTACTGGGACGAGATTACTACTATTACCCGGCGAAAAGAAAACTCGTGGCAGACTGTCTCGGGCTGTGCAGTCCGCTGCTGTGACGATTGGTCGAGTCACCTATTTGGGCACACTTTTAAAGACGGGGCACACGTATTTTGGTTATTGGCTGAAGTTGCCACATACATTGTCACACCGCGCGACGAAGAGATCGAACGAAACACGAGATCGAGTGGGATAGAGCGATTTGACCAAGCGTAGCCTACGCTTTTGTTTTGACGATCGTCGGTCGGATCCGTATCTGATCGCTCCACAGCAGCGGACTGCACAGCCCGAGACAGTCTGCCACGAGTTTTCTTTTCGCCGGGTAATAGTAGTAATCTCGTCTCAGTAATTAACAGTAATCGGCCCCTTTCGCGGCCACCAATTTTTATAACGTAGGAACAACACGTTCCGTGAAAAATAAATTCAGTGATCAGTGTTAGTAGCCGTGCAGTGAAGTGAATATTCGGTACATTGACCCTGCGATCAGCTGAGCACTGGACGCCGATGACCAGGATCGGTACAGTGGCCTAGTGACACAGGTTTCCGAAAAGGGAAGGAAAGCAAGGAAAGGAATGTCCGAAAGGGTGAGTTTTCTTTAATTTATTGGTGATTATTAGGTGTGAAAATAAATTCTTTCCGATTTTAGGGTACAATAACAGTTCGATTTAAAAAATATGAAAACAACTTGATCATCGCAATAATTTCCACTATTGTTCATTACCTTTTGCCATTTTTCTGGCAGCTTCTGAATACCACCGCGATAGAAATTCCAGTCGGAAAGAATTTATTCATACACCTAATATTATTTTTTAAATTTAGTTGTGTTGGCTGTTCTTAAACTACGGATTTTTACCTCAATAACGAATTACGATCAGTTGTCGTACATTTTCTGTTACGTTAGCTTTTCGTTTATGCCTTATTTAAAAACGAAATTTACGTACTTCTTGTCCTCTCACTTCAAATTATTCTTATTTAAGATTCTGCTTTAAAAAAAAATGTGTAACGCGGTTTCCTTCGATGCATGCCGACTTGCTTGTTCGTACGTTCGTAGCACAAGCGCGGTCGCCTACCTCGTAGCCAACGCTACCGCGGGAACTCAGGCGGAAGGCGCGCGCTCTGATTGGTCGGGGTTTTTGCTTAATATCTCCTTAACGAAGCTTCGGACAATATTTTCGCTAAGGAAAAAGTTGTTTCAAATCACCCCCTGAGTCACCCCTTTCAAGGAAACGCGACATTTTTGGGACACCCTGTATAAAATAGGCATTATTAGGTCGGTGCATACGTTCGTTCGCTTTATTGATAGAAAGTGTTTATTACAAATATAAATATATTTCATACTTTTCAAGGTTGGCGTTCCAATGTGCGGCCGGCGACGGTCCCACTAGTGCAAGGGAGAAACAGATGCATACTTCTCCCTTGCACAAGTGGGACCGTCGCCGGCCGTAGTCGCCGCACAGTGGTCCTAAGTAACACTTCTTGCGACGAAAAATTCAAATTAATCAAATTAATAAGGGGAATTTGCCTTGATAGTATATCTATATTTACGTAATCTTGAAATGTAAAAAAGGCTTCAGAATTAGTACTTACCTCTTATGTTGTGTACACGAAATATTACATCGACGATGTTGAAAACACAAAATGGCTAGTTTTCCTTGGTTGCTTAGCAATGGCGAAGGCGAGATCGTTCGACAATATAGAGAATGATGTCGTGGAACGTAAGGAAAAGAAATTGTACATTTCGGACATACCGTTTTATAATAACAATACTGACCGCCATCGCCATGGCCAACTGACCGCGATTGCCTCATTCTCCCCTAATATCTTAATTGTTTGCAGACCTTTGCAGTTAACTTTAGTTAAAAAGAAATTCAGATGAACAACAGAAGTAGAGGAAACAATAATTACGGCAGATACACGCAAATCTGTGAATTGCGGGACTTTTATATTCTCAGTAAAACTAGAATCGCTGTAATATGTGTAATGAAAATGAAGTTACAGGTTACTGCTACTCAGAAGTTATGGAAAGAATTTTAAAACAAAATACGTTGACATGTTTACTTACCTTGCGATAATATTTCTACCAAACTATTCGAAACTACACAAAATAAGAATATATTCACCGATACATACAGCAGAACGCACAAACAGATACTGACGGAGGCAGAAAAATATTGCCATTCTTGCTCCAAGTTCGTGAGGTATACGGGAAAACTCTTGTGCCTGGGCATTATTTTATGATATGCATGTAGTCACCGGCTACCTGAGACACGGCAGAAATAAAAAATTTCCGATTCTAACAGCATTCAATTTTTCAATTATTCGTCGCTAGGGTTGCTATTTGGCCCACTGTGCGCCGGCCGCACATTGGAACGCCAGCCTTGAAAGGAAAACATTTTTCTTCAATATTTATATTTTTTTGTCACTTTTCTGGCACCTAGATGAACTGGTAAATTTGCCAATTATAACAAAGCGTGTATCAATATATTGATACAAAGTGTTTTCTAAAAATATATAAATATATTTCCAATTATAACAAACCATGTTTTGGAAACACATTCATTTATTTTACTTTGTGTTTTAATCCGGTACGTCAATGAATACATTTAAAATTATTTTAACATCAGATACTTCAAATGATAAATTCTGTTATTGTTATTCAATTCGCCTTATTATGTAGTATAAAAATATATGGAAATTCTTCAAAGGATTGCTTGTTTGAATGAAGAGAGAGTTTAGATACAGCAAGCGGCCTGACGCCGTATTGCCAAAGAATAGGAACTCTCTTATATCTGTAATAAACACTTTATATCAATAAAGCGAACGAACGTATGCGCCGACCTGATGATCACTTATCTCTCGAGTATAAACACGCGTTGCAATATCAAAACAGAAGCACCCGCTGACGTATTGGGTACTAGAAAAGGTGGGCCATAAGGTGCGTATCGACTTTGCGAGGATTTCTCGCGAGGCACGCCTCGCGGAGTTGGATATCTGGAAATTGCATACCGCGATCATGATCACTTTGCGAAACAGCCTCGCGCTAGGCCGAATTTCCTAGCCGCGCAGCGTTCGGGATCCCACTTGGTTTCGACCACTTGAAATGGTCTATGTGTGTAGTAGTAGAGCAAAATACAACCTGCTATAATATACAACTAAGTAAATTTCATACCAAAAAGGGTCTAACTATTATCAAATCAAAAGGCAATTCCACAAATTATTGAAACATTAAATATTTGACACGTATTTTCTTTTATCGGCAATCATCCATATCTGTAGGTGAAAAACACGTTTGCCCCAATATGTCGGAAAATATGCACCATATAGAATAATCTGTTAGGCGAAACTGATGTACTTTATTATAACGAATCCAGTCACGCAATCAGATTCGTAATATATCAAATGTTATATATTAAAAATTACTCATTTTTTACTCTTTCTTATAAATTGTTGGTCCATTTTGGCGTAAATTTGTCAACGTAAACTAAATACCAAACTGTGAAATACGGATACGTAGAATTCTTCAATTTCGACTTTTTAGTAAAAACTAAATACACTATATCGAACTCGCTACGCGTAGGGCACCTCAGGTGTAAAATTTAAGTATATTTCGGGCCTAATGGAACCAGATGTTTCCAAAGAACTAGCCAGATTAATCGGCCAGAGCGTCTCATTAGAGTCGCGGTTTATGATCGTATTGTCCCGCACTTCGACGACGGACAACAGTGCTTACGGGTGGGAAGTCACCATTTACCTGTACCTGCCATCCGCTGACAGAGCAATATACGGATTAACGAAAAGGCCGCTTTTTATTATATTTTCAAATTTTATTATATTTTGGACCTTTATATTGTGTTCTGTATTTTGCCTTTATGTTGTGTCCTCAATTATCCCAGAGGAAGCAGCCTCTGGAAGGGAACAGTTGTGAGCGGAGCGAAAATTCATGTATCGTTTATGGCCGGTAATTTGGTATTTTCAAAGACGGCTTCGACAACATCTGGTTGCCAGATATTCAAAGGATAATCAAGAACGTAACTTTGCCGTCTTTATGAATTCAGATATTATTCGCGGTGAACAAAAGCGTGACTTTTTATTAACCCGCGGATGTCCCCGGTAACAGTAATCAGCTGGATATTTCCTAACGTATTCGAGATAAAAAAATTATTTATATGCAATTGCATAGTTCGTGGGGGCAAATTTACTAGCGCAGATTAATTTTTTCTTCGATTATTGTTTAATAATTAATAGATGTAAAAAATATTAAATTATACATCACTAGAAAGGAATAGGTTTATCCTATTTTTTGCCACAAATTTAATTCCGATATCTTAAAAGAAACACCCAAATGTCATTGACTTCTTCAATCCGGCAGATAAACAGAGCACGATGTACATATAAAAAAAGGCTAGTCTTTCACTGTCTTCGACGGTCCTCGAGACCTCATACGACAATAGACCCTTTTTTCAAGTGCTCGAAAAGGTCCTGTGCGGCGCGTCGTTGCACTGGTGGGGCCATGGCGTTGACGCTTAGGTATAGGAAATACCATTTCCGACGACGCCAGTTGCAGTCGCTTGCGGCTGTAGCCGCCAGCCGCGGTCGCTGACGGCTGTAGCCGCCCATTGGAACGGCCACCTTAAGCGTCAACGCCAGGGCTCCACGACGCCACGACGCGCCGCAGTGGCCCTTTGCAAGCACTTGAAAAGGTCTATTGTTGTATTAGGTCACGAGGACCGTCCTCGACACCGAATTTTATCGCTTTCGACCAGGGATTGAAACGGTTCCGAAAATAACTGTTTTAAACAGTTATACAGTATTTCCCCGTTATGAGCCCGTTTTTTTCCCCCGTTGACAGCCTGGCGACCATCCCCACCATTTCCCGGAAGCCTACGGACGAGAGTGAGAGAACCGGACAACGAGCGAGAGGACACGAAAGTCACTGGCCGCGCGGAATCATGTCCTCAAGCCACTATGAGCCCGCCGCCAGCCCCGTTCGTCGGGCTCATAACGGGGAAATACTGTACATCGGTTCTGACTGAAACAGTTATGAAGAACCGATATTCTGAATAACTGTTATAAGGAACCGAAATTTCTGAGTATATCGATTTGGGTTACGGTTCTATAACCGATATTATATCGGTTATAACGGTTCTAGAACCGTTATTTTTTTGGTTCTATATCGGTTCTAAAACGGTTCTGGAATTGATTCTCGCATCGGTTTTATAGGAATTGAAATAAGTAGATATTACGCTTACAGATTACTGTATATTAAGAATTTATTTTCAATAAATATTTCTAAGAAATTCAATAATCTATAATTTTGTTACGGTTTAAGCCTATTACTCATATGTCATTACCTAGGTTTCCGTTCATTCTTGAGCGATGCGGAGATAAAATAAATTTCAATGCCGAAAATAAACGCTCCACGCTTACTTGCGTTGGTGGTACAGCTAAAAGTACTTCCGCTAATTTGTATAATTCGGATGTATTTTTATTATTCCAGTACGACAAAATATCAGTGGACGATTTTGTAAGGATTATTTTTATTTAAATCCCCCTTTTATGGGATAGATGTATATACAGGGATGTAATTGAACATTTCCACGAGAATATTAACACTTTATTGGACATGTAACGAAACTGGCTCGCAGGCCTTGCTCTCCGTGTGAAGCTCTAGACAAAACTGCTCTCTGCGTGCATCATCCACTACGTGTATCCTTTCCCCTTCACCTTTCCTCTCCCTCACTTCCCTAATCTCTCTCTTTCGCTCACTACAGCCACACGCTCCAGACTTTCTTCGACGACCGTCAGCCACGTCCACCCCGATCTTTGGGTGGCCTCGCATCCTACGTTCAAACCGTAATATCAAGCACTCTGTCCCAAACACTCTTCTCTCGCCTCTCTACCCTAAACATTCCACAATCGCACGACAATTGCTCTGGCCCAAACATCTTTCCATCACGCTTAATAATTCAACCGCTTACGCAGAACCTTCGTTCCCACAATTTTAATCGCGATTCTTTCAGGAAGTCGTCTAACTTATTTTCAACCGAACAGGACGACGTACTATTTCTGGATTCAGTTTGTCCACGGACTGCTTCTGCATTCTTTAACAAACTTTCAAATTCATCTTTTTCTACTATATGAGATGCATCCTGAATTATACAACTGTTTTATTCATTCGATGCTTTTTCCATTTCTATACATAGTTGCTCTATTCTGGTGTATGTGTTTAGTAGACAATCTTTAGCAGCACGAATTTGTGCATCTGTTAAAATGACATTGTATCGAGGGTCCATGTATATTGCAGCTAAAACAATTTCGCTTTCAAATAATGCGGATTCTCGCCTCTTTATATTATTAACAAATTCAGTTGCAAATTCGGTATTTTTTTTTTTTTTGACTTCCATAAGGCATCGTTGCCAAATTTCATATAAATCACCCAGTAATAATAACTCGCTTTGTAAACGCTTCGTTGCGATTCGTGCGGGTTTGAGTACATTAATTAATTCAATGATTTTAGCCCATACTGATTCTGATAGTTTTAAATCATTGTCCTTGATTTGTTCACCATATTCTTTTAATTCTAATAATCTTTGAAGCATATCAAACGTTGAATGCCACCTTGTTACACAATCAAGCATTGCACTTTTTGCACGCACTGCCAACAAAGTGGACTTTAAAAGAGGTGTGCGTAATTTTTTTACCACTTTCCTAACTTTTTCCACAATTTCCAAAACTTCTTGTTTTTTTTAACAAATAGCTAACAGCTAATTGTAGCGTATGACCTGCACATCTAATTGTCTTAATTGTAAAGTCAGGTGTTATTAGAAATTCGTTATCAATTATTTCAGTAGATTCGTTATTATAATCGCAATGCTCGGAATTAATTAAAACATCTGTTATGTCCGATCCTGTAATTTCATCTGCATTATTTTCATCATCAAGATTATCGCACTCATCGTCTTCTTCATTTAAAATTTTTACAGTTTTTAGCATATTTGCCGCGTTGTCTACAGTTACCGTGTATATCTGTTTCGTTGTAATTCCATACATGTATGCGTAATACATTTTTTAAATATTCGGCACTATGTCTTTCAAAAAGTTCAACAACTCCTAACGTACGAATATGTATTTTGCCATCTTTCATGAATTGAATATTGATGCCAAGAAAATATCTGCCGAAGCACGTAGCACCATCCACTTTTAGAGATATCAACTTGCCTTTTATTTCTCCTTTAATTTTCCTTTTTACATCAATTGCTTCTTCAGCAATTGCGTCATGTACTTTGTGTGAATTAATTGTTTCTTTTTGTGAAGGTATCGTATTAATAATATCTTGAAATGCGGCGTCATCTATTAAAGAAAATGGTCTGCCATGGATTTGCAGACCAGCAGTTATCAATCTAACACAAGCATCCATTAAGTCAAATTTTGGTTTTTTAATATTTTTGTTCGCAGTATTCTGAACATTAGTGGCACTTCTCTTATATCCTTCTTTTTTCAAGCATAACCATGGTAAATTCGTTTGGATGATTAAGTTCTAAATGTTTTTGCAAATTTGTGGAATGGTCCTGAAAATATGCATTTTTCATTTCAAATAATAAAATAAAAACATAAAGATATAGATGTCGTAGGAAAATGGTCAAATAAGCCATTTTGTATTTCTAGCATTTTGAAAAAGCGGCTGAAATCTAGACTCTTTGTAGATAGCCTTTTTGTTGTCAAATATTTCCATTACATTAAGGCTGAAAGCATTCAGCTGTATTACAAAAATTCTATGATTACTCAGTCTAATTGAGATAAAATGGGTCTCGTTACAAACAAGCAGCTTTTTGTAAAAGGGCTAGAAATTTGCACAAAGGCTGAGATTTTACAATTATTTGCAACATAAACAAAAATGTAATTACGTGTTGAAAATATACACGTTAATTAAACACACCGAAATTGTTGAAAAGCAGTCTTCAATTACACATTCTGGTTTCTTCCCGTCATCAGAGATTTTAAAATATTTTCGAACAATGTCGTACTTCTTTCTACCCATTATAATAATTGTTTTTTTTTTTTAATGTTTATTGGATTATAATTACTCTTAACACTAAAATACACCCTAATACAAACACTAACACTAACTATTTATTAATTTTATAATATAATATATTTATAGTTATTATTACTAATACGTATTAATAAAATAATTACTACCGACTAGTAATTTTATAATTATTATTAGAATTTCTAATTGTAGTTGCTTCTAAAAATGCACTTCACAAATGGAACTTGTGTATCCTGCGACAACCAAATCGGAAATGACGTTTCTATTTTATCGCACTGTTTCAACTCTCGGATGGCCGTGCATGGGTTTCTTTTGTCAAGAGCTTTTCGAAACATCTCAACTCGCGATGATTGGCTTAAGCTAAAAATTGTTTACGTTAGGCCCGTTTCAGAGTTCAGCGGAGCGTCAGCGCTACGCGTGCGGAGCAAATTACCTGTACATTGTATAGAAACATTCGTCCGCATCCGCGCCACACAATTACTTTGAAACAAACGCAAGTTTTCACACTTTCACAGTCAAGCGGATTCCGCCACGGAGTAATAAACAGCTACACATCAAAACATTGACGTAGATACGCTACTGAGATGATGGTTAAAGCAAGAATAGACGTCTGCGTTCGAATTGCATTGACAAAATAAATCCATGCACAGCCATCGGAGAGTTAAAACATATAACAATTTCGTAGGAACAATATAAGAATCAATTTACGAACGGAAATAAACCGACTCAAGAACCGTTTTACAACCGATATAGAACCGAAAAAATAACGGTTCTCGAACCGATATAATATCGGTTATAGAACCGTAACCGAAATCGATATGAACCCCGCCCTTGCATTTGTCATGTTTCGCTCTGTTTGCTACTTGCTGTGTCTTGTTTTGTTTGTTTGCAATAAAGACGTTTAATAATAATAATAATAATAATATACTCAGAAATTTCGGTTCCTTATAACAGTTATCCAGAATATCGGTTCTTCATAACTGTTTCAAGAACCGAAACCGATATCATAACTGTTTTAAACCCTTGCTTTCGACCCTCGAAGTGGTTGGAATACCATTAAGAAATGAGAAATGTGCAGGATTTTCGCATTTCTCCTCAGATCTTCGCAAAAACGACGCCAATCGATTCCGTATGTATCGCCGATGAAACTAACACCAAGAAGGACGTAATTCGGAGCATAATGAAGGAAATTAGATGAAAAATTGATTTTCATAATCGCCATTTAACTTCGTCAAAAATGGCCTCATTTACCCAAATTTGGTACGATTTTCATCGGAGAAACATAAGGAATCCATCGGTGTCACTTCCATATATATACGATACATAATAAAGAATTCTTTTATTTCTGAAACAGGTATGAATCCTCGGCCGACTGCAACGATTCGAGGTCGGTGCCCCGCAGTCAAGGGTGAAAATGTGAAGTAATCATTTCAGCGTATTAAGAAATTCATTATTCTTTATCGTATAGATATGAAAGTAACACCAATGGATTCCTGGCGTTCTCCCAATTACAATTATCCACCCCCCCCCCCCCACTCGGAAGTGGCAACAGCGACTCGCGGGCATCAAGGACAGCATTGAACTCGCACGGTGGAATCTGGCGCGAGCCCACCAGAGCCAGAAACACCACTACGACTTACGGCACCGAGACTGGCGGTCCCAGATTAACGACAAGGTGATGAAGCGCGAGCACCACCTAAGCGCCGCGGCGAATCAATTAAACGCCAAACTGATACCGAAATTCGCAGGTCCATACATCGTCACCAAGTTCGCTGGGCCGAACGTCGTAGTGGTGAAAGGCGCGCGCGGAAAGACGATGCGCGCGCACATCAGCGATCTAAAGGCAGGGTCCCACTAGTACAACTGCGCGCCGCGCACGAGGTTTTCGTCCACTTGAAAGGGTCTAATTTATGAGGCCGCGCGCACGAAGTGGGCCGACGCTCTGCCAGGCGCGCACGCGGATGCTTGGCGCGCACGTCGAAGACAGTGGAAAATACTAGCCTCCTTTTCTACATCGTGCTTTCTTTATCTAAATAAAGCTAGCGCCGGCGGTTGGGTCAGTAGCCGAAACAACGCCTTCACACTTCATACCACTTGAGATGTTTGAAGGGGTTTACTACATACGTCGCGTCCACCGATTGCTGAAAATTGTGTTTCAAATGAAATGAAGAAGTTCTCAGCCGTGGCTTCCCTCCCACAGTTCCGCCATCATTTTCAACATCGCTCAGTCATTCGCTATCTCGGTGTCCTGTTGGTTTTTGCTCACACGATATTATGAGATTGAGAGTAGTTACCATTGCGACCAATAGTGAAAATACGAACGCCCCTTGTTTAGGTAGTGTGAAAAATGGTGGGTCATAGGCAGGAGATTATATCATGACTAATAGAACCAGCATTCCTCCTAGAGGCCAACTTTCTACACCTGCACAAGAAATTCACGTGTATCATTTATTGAATTTCATTGTTATTTAATTTGTCTTAAAACGCACTATCTAGTAATCTCTAAAAAAAAATATATAGTTCCATTTAAAAAACCCAACTTGACCATCGTATCTTTTAAAGTAATAATCTAAGAAAAAAATCGCCTGGGCTAATAACTTTGCTCCCTCCAAACAAGAAATTCCATATAAACATTTTTTTTCTATCTCAAATACGTAAGGAAATATCTAGCTGCTTACTGTTCCCGCGGACACCCTGTATAGTGTATTACAATTATGCAATATCTAGAAACAAGTTACCTATCGCGGCAGTATAATTGTTTCTATTTACAGCAGTAATTATCGTGTTATTGCTTGCTTTAATATATAACCGAATAGTAATAGACCATAAATACACGCGTACAAGTGATATGTAAAAGTAAAAAGTACATTTGCGTTGGAAAATACACATTTTTTTCAGTCTTTTCGACGACGCGCGGCGTGCATTCGCGTGCTCGCGTGGCAGAGAAATCCCGGCATAGCGCGCACACGATCGCTTTCGATGCGCGCGTCCTCGTAAAAGTCGACCCTTTCAAGTGCTCCAAACTGCTCGAAAATCCGAGAAACTCGTAAATCTGACCCGTGCGCGGCGCGCAGTTGCACCAGTGGGAACGTCTTTCTGCAACAAATCGGCCTTGCGCGTCGAAAAAAACGTGCGCGGCGCGCCGTTGCACTAGTGGGACCCCGCCTTAAATCCGTGTGAGACTCGCGAACCGGTGATTGGCGCGGACGGTGCCACCTCGACGGCTTTAAAAGCCGTGTCAAGCGAGCCGTCCGAAACAATTGGGAATCACCATGCCAAGAAGCAGGACCTCGACGCCAGAGAGCTCCGGGACATCGACGGCAGTACCACTGGGCTCCGAGACAATAGGACCGCCGGAGCGACACCGACGCCGCGCCAACGTCATCGAGGATCGGCCCTGGCCCGCCAGGGTGCACCTCAGCCATCAGCTGCCCCAACACCGGGGTCCACCGCCGCGCCTGCAAGCGCCGCTGCGAGCACCGCCGCAGCAAATCGCGGTCCTCGAGGCGAGGCCCCGGCCACCAGGGACCACCGAGAGCGCGGAGTACCACGGAGCGGTCACCCGACGGCGACGGATCGCTCACGGAGACCCGCAACCGTTGGACCTGCGCCAAATGGCCACGCCTCGTCCCACGCCGACAGCCGGGGCCGGACCACCAGCCATCCGGGCGCCACGGACAGCAAACCCGTTGGCCTGCAAGCGGAAAAGAGCCGGTCAGGCGAACTCCACGTCCAACAACTACCCGGACCCGGTCACAGGCTACCCGCCGGGGGAACACCCCAACCCCGCCGGTCGCGCTAGTAGCAACACAGCCGCTGGTACCGCCAGGCCTACAGGGCTCCCCAGCGGCCACGCCACCGCCGATTGACCTCCCCGCAGCAATGTCCCTAGTACAGCTAGGCCCATGGGGCCCCCCAGCGACGGCACCACCAGCAGGGCCGCTGGTACAGCCCGGCCGCCAGGGCCCCCCAGCGATCGCACCAGGACAGGCAGCCCCCGCCCCCGACGCCGGTAGCACCCGACCGTGGTCCTGGGCCGAGGGCCGACCAGGGATGGTGGTTTTCCACCCCGCGGCCATGCGGGTGCGCCGGGTCGACGCGATAATGACATCCATCGCCGTAGTATTGGGGAGCCGATTCCGCAATGGCGACATCGGCGTCGAAATCCGGCGTCGAAATCCGGCGCCGGCGGCCGGCTGCCGCAGGGGCGAAAGCGCCGCCCCAGTAGGTTAAGTTAGTTTCAGTTGGTGGTGGGTAGGTTTAAGCGCGTCGGGGTGCACCCATAGAGTAAGGTAGTTATAAGGATAACATGTACCTGGTAGTTATAAGGTTGAAATCAACCAGTAAAATCCGATCTAGTTTCGACCGCCTTTACTTCCCCGAAGTAAGGAGGGGGTGTGACGAAGTCACGTCACGCGCCGCACGAGCTGGGCGGCCGCGGCCCCGTGAACATACTCGCGGGCGAAGATTATCGGCCTCTTGATATAAAGACCGCGGCGAGCGAGACTGACAGCTCTCTACAGTGCATAGTAGCCTCACCGCTGCCGGACCGTACGACCGAGACGCTCTTTTTGATAACCCCCAGGCGTGTCAGTATCGGCCATCGCCGTACTGTGGCGTTACCAGCCTCTGTCCGAAATAAGCCGAGGGCAATCTTGCGCCCTTCCTACGACAGTGAGGTACCTCCGCGCCCTTAAGGCCAGAGCCCTATTGCACACTGGAACTCTCTTATACGACTCCCGCACGTACGTGCCTTTTACGCCACCCTGGGCAGAACGTTACACAACCTCCACATCCTACATCCACAAAGCTCGACGAAGCCGCCGCCGTCGCGAGCAACCGTACCGCCGCGACCAGACGAGCCGTAGCCGCCTATTGAGACTCATGGTAGTCACTACCGCGACCGCACCGTACACCGCCACCTGTATCAACCGCAGAAGACGCAATAAACGATTGTTACTAATTACTCCGCTCTTGATTATTCGCCGAACCTGGCCTTACCGACTGAGTCGGCAATCTAATCCCTTCTCCGTCCCACCGGTAATTGTCTCGCTACCCGAGACGGTCACAGACTTATGCTTGGCCGACAACAGAATTTCCTTCCGTAATTTACCAAACAGTAAAATAAATTGCGTAGATTGCGATAGAGATCATAGAGCACTACAGATGAGCGTTTGTATTGAGCGATTCCCACTCCTAGCCTTCTTCAAACTTGAGGACACCAAGGAGGAATTTTGGCAAGGCTGAGGAAGTTTGAAAAGTTCATGGGTGCTAATACAGTCATACAAATTCCAAATTATAGAAATCTAACAACCGAAGAAATATATCGAGGACATAAACCGGAATATAATTTTAGCCATGAACCACTCAGTACAACTTTATCACACCAACAGAAACCTTACTGATAAGTTTATCAATTCTAAAGCAGGGACTTCTACCGAAATTGAAAATATCGGTATGATACCGGTATTTTCGGTTGCATCTTCAAAACCTTTATAAAAACCGAAATACGCAAATATCGGTATGACGGCATACCGATATATGCAAATATCTGTATATTTACCTATATTTACCGATAATTTTTTCGATTTTCGGATTTTATTACAGTTTTTGAAATATTATTAGACAAGAATCTATACGCTACGCGTATACTAATATATTGGTATTTTATGGAAAGATATTACGTTATGTCGGTGTTTTTACAGCAGGAATTAATGAGGGTTATGAAGATATTACTTTACTCCACCATGTCACCGAAAGAAGAACCGGAAAAATACCGGTATTTATTTCGGTTTCGGTACTTTAACGATTTCGATATTCGCCTGTTTCGGATCTATAACAGTTTCGGTACTCATCTATCTTAGTACGATATCGGTTTCGGCGTAGCTTTGTTGACGTAATACCGGTATCAAAATCATACCGGTTTGAAGTCCCTGTTCTAAGATCAGAGTTGCGTAAACATAAAAGTTTTTTATTAACATTAATTAATAACCTCATTACAAAAGGCGATAGCTCACAAACCACTCTGAACCTGATTAAATCCTTAAAAAAACGTTGAAACAGACTCGCTATCAAATTAAGGTGGCTTTCCAGGAATCGGCGAACAAATACTGGAGACAACAAGTAGAAAAAATATCTATAAAAGACAGCAAAAACCTTTTCCCAAATATAAACAGACTATACCGACAAAAAGATGCACTAAAAGTTCCGCACAGTGCAACTGACCTTCTACAGGAAGCAAACATAAACTATACCACCTTAGTAACCGACGCAGACGATAAATTCACGACAGTAAAGCCTTTCGACAAGCTAAATCCATTAGGCTCACACTTCCAGGCGGCCCACACTCAAAACGATGCACTGGGCAAACCTCAGCTTAACGATATAATTAAGAAAAAAATTGATTGCTTAAAAAACGAAATGGCGTCAGATACACTAAGCAATAAAAGCGTTTGTATCTTCTCGGACAATAACAACGCTGACAACCCCAATCCTTCGGAAATACCATCAGACTTTTTCACGGATTCCTACGAGCTAACTAGAATCTTCCGTAATTTAAACAATAAAAAATCCGCGAGCTTTGATGAAATCCCGAATGTCTGTTTAAAAAAAAACTGCCGTTTCATTATATTCTATCCTATACAATACTATTTAACACCTGCCTAAATCTGGCGTACTTCCCAGTACAATGAAAGACGGCTAAACTCATAACGTTAAAAAAAGACAAAGACGGCAGCAATCCAACTAGTTGCTGCCCTATTAGTTTATTGCCAAAAATCAGTAAGGTTTTCGAAACAATTATTAAGTCGGCTTTAAATAATCACTGCAAACTGGATGGCATCATTCCAGAATATCAGTTTGGCTTTAAGCACAGACATTCCACAGTAGAGTGGGTCGAATTCCGATTTTATTTTAAACTCGAAATGTAATAGTGCGTAAACGTGTGAAACCGAATGATATTTGACTATCGCTCATCGAGGTCAAAAATTCAAAATTTCGGGAAAAAACTCAATTTCTTAAAAAAGTTTAAAAACGTTTTCCTCGGGTTACATACATTCACCGAAGTCGTAAAATGATATTTATACACACCAAAAGACATTTCCGGTATAACATTTCACTTATTATTTAATTAGCTTGGAAGGAGAAGCTTCTATAAAAATTTACTGTGCAGCTCTGTGGCTCGTCCATATGAAATTGAAGACAACTGAGAACACACCACGAGAACGTGGCTACACGTCGAGTTCCACCCACACCCTACCCAAACCAAACAACCAACCCAACCATTCGTTAATTATAACAATATTTTAGGGGAACATTAAATTTTTGTTGACAATTCAACCGTCGACTGGAAATTGTGCCTTGGTTTCGAAATTCCGCATTAGGCTTTTTGATTTGAATGTTGAACGAATAAATCCGTCTCTATTCTCGAAACCCACAACATTCTGTGCCGATTCTGAGACTAACTTCACATACCTGTCCAGTGATTGAGTGTGGGAATAACAAAGGTACGAAGTTTTATAGTACCCAAACTCAAGTTTGAGCTGTTACATGTGCACGTGTGTTGCCCGCTCGCCACGTTCCATTCGGCAGCGCGATTCCCCATACAGCACACTCCATTACAGGAAGGTTGCAGGATGGTTGCAGGAAGGTTGCCATGCAATGTTCAACAGGGGCGGACAGAGGAAGACTCCCGCAACATTCCAGCAATGTTGCGGTGGAACATTGCACATGGAACCTTCCTGCAACCTTCATGGAATGTTCCGGACATTTTCTAGCAACCTTCATGGAACGTTCCGGAGATTTTCTAGCAACCTTCATGGAACATTCCGGAGATTTTCTAGCAATGGTCTCGCAACGTTCCGGAGATTTTCTAGCAATGGTCTCGCAACGTTCTGGAGATTTTCTAGCAATGGTCACGGTTAAGGAAATTAATTAAATTACAATAAATACTGACAATTAAATATTCATATATTTTTTCTATACAAGCCGACAACAACAACAAGAACAATAATAAAAACAATAAAAATAATAATAGTATTGGCTCTGATGGATCTTCCCAAGCCGGCGGCGTGGTGAAGATCCAGGCGTTGTGTGACGTAACTCACGTGCGACACGACAGGTTGCAAAGCCAAAGCACGTAAGAAAGCACACGCGTAAATAGTTAGAGCGTGATTAGTTATTAATTGCTTTAAGTAATAAAAATCGTTAGAACGTGTGTGTTTTGTGGCGCAGGAGACCTGAGTGAATTGGGTGAAGGTTTGACATATCACGGGTAAGTAGAACCCATGTATATGCAACTTGTAGGTTATGTCGAACTTCTTAAAAATAAATACTTTTGTTTGTTTCATACAGATTTCCGTTGAAGAATGAAAACTATCTGCATCGTTGGTTACAGAACATGGGTCTGGGCCTGAATTTCGTAAATTCAAAGAACGCCTTATTGTTGTTCTAATCATTTTGAAAAACACTGTGTCCAAGAAGGCAATTCTAAAGGCTGTCTTCTCCCTGCAAGCATTCCTACTGTATTTGGACAATATAAATGTTCTTGTGTTTTCTGTCACGCTATACATATAAGAACAGGATAAAAACAGATCGTTTCGCAAGTAATATATATGAATTATTCAAATTAAGGAGCTTATTTTTAAGTTAAATTAACTAATATAAAATATTTGATGCCTATTAACCAACAGCAATTTTCTAATTATTTAAAATACATATATTTCTTTGGTTTCTGTGCTACAAGCTTTTACTTTTCACACAGTTTCCTTGTAAACATGCATGTACTGTACAACTTTCATTTCAGTTTCCGTTAAATTATTTAATGCAACGGTGATTGTTATTTTTCTATTGCGTCGCTTCAATGCAGCCTGTGATTGGCGTTACATGAATGTTGTTTTTAATGAAGCCATTTTTCATGACTGAAATAATTTATTGATGACCTTTTATAGATTCATTTACTGAAGAGAAGCTGTGGAAGTTGCTGATATTAAATAAATTAATAGAGGATTCTGTGGCAGAGAAATATACAAAAAGAATCATTCATATATTCAAACATATAGTAAAATTAGTAATGCGTAAGTAAATTTATTATTTCTCCCATTTCAGCACTTAAAGTTGTAAAATTGTAAAATAAATGCATGTATTATTCCAGGTTCATTACACGCTGCATGCAGTACATTTTAAGTAAAGAGAGTGGAAGAGCCTGGAACTCCACATACGCGGGTTTTAGAAGATCCACCAGAGCCAATACTATTATTATTTTTATTGTTTTTTATTATTATGGTTCTTGTTATTGTCGGCTTGTATAGAAAAAATATATGAATATTTAATTGTCAGTACTTATTGTAATTTAATTAATTTCCTTAACCGTGACCATTGCTAGAAAATCTCCGGAACGTTCCATGAAGGTTGCTAGAAAATCTCCGGAACGTTCCATGAAGGTTGCTAGAAAATCTCCGGAACGTTTCATGAAGATTGCTAGAAAATCTCCGGAACGTTCCATGAAGGTTGCTAGAAAATCTCCGGAACGTTCCATGAAGGTTGCTAGAAAATCTCCGGAACGTTCCATGAAGATTGCTAGAAAATCTCCGGAACGTTCCATGAAGGTTGCTAGAAAATCTCCGGAACGTTCCATGAAGATTGCTAGAAAATCTCCGGAACATTCCATGAAGGTTGCAGGAAGGTTCCATGTGCGTTGCCGTGCAAGCGATGCATTAAATTTAAAACGGAAAAAGTTAAAGCGGAAAAAACAAAAACCGAACACCTCCTCCTCCCACCCAGAAACTAAGAAACAAAATATCGAGGCGGAAATTATCGAAACACATACACCCCTTCGCTATGCAGAAATATTCATACCGAGTCAAAACACGCCCCATCAAATCTCTGTGCCCGTTGAAGTACACGCACTCCCTCAAGAAGTACATTCGCCCCCCCCCCCAAATCTCAATACACGCACCCCCTCAAGAAGTACACTCGCCCCCCCAAATCTCAATACACGCACCCCCTCAAGTCGTGAAACCCCTAATATATAAACCACCCCAAGACAACACGCGAACATTCAAGACACCTCACGTCAAGAGAGAAGAGGACTTAATCGAAGAAATCGATGAAGCAGTCATAATACCGAAACATAATTATAATGACCCTCCCAAAATCGATGCAAAGTCAAGTTCAAAAAAGAGCACTCACCATACACCTAAAAAGAAAAAACCAAAATTAAAATCCAGCACAGACACAGCTCCCATAACACCAATAAGGATAAGGAAAGGGAAGATACTTACCCCTCCTCCATCATTCTCTCTCTCTCTCCACGGCATAAACAAACATCAACCAAGCCAAAAATAGTCTCAAATATTCCAATCAGACAGCAACATACAGAGGTAATAGCAACATTCATAAACACACAAGGCGGACCAATAGGACCAGCAGGAGAAAAATTATATAGAGAGAAAAATATAAAACCCCACAAAATTTCACATCCGTTAGAAATTGGGGAGTTAGGTAAAACTCAAGGAAGGAAAACACACAATAATCGGACTCATCACACCAGACCATCCATCAGAGGAAGACTTATCTAGAGACGCGGTAGCGTCTCGACGCCAAGTACAGGAAAGACACCCTGAATATGTCGACTGTCGCTACCGCTATCATTTACTCGTCGCCCGGCTAATCCAACCTAACCTGAAACTTATTTCATTAATATCTCATCACGTATGCAATATTTTCTAAATTTAAAGGCAATTTTCTTATGTAAACCGCATATAAGCTTTCGAATAAGACCAAATTCCAATAAAATCTATCCACGCATGACAGAGATATCATAATATCGTCTCATGGATCAGTCGGAAACGGTAATTTTTTTCTTCTTCTTCTGATTCTTCTTCTCCAACCAAATTTCGTCAAACATAATACGTATACGCGTTACACGCACACCTTCAGCCAAAAAAAACTAGTATATGTTTAGTTCGTCGACTCTCGGGATCATTCGGCAGGGATCGTCGTCCGTCATTGTACATATATACCTATGTATACTATTGAATTTTATAACCTACCAAGTGTCATCGCTTTATAACCTACCAAGTGTCAAATAAGGAAAGTTGTCAAAATTTTCTGAAATGTCACGAGTTTTTACACTACATAAGACACTGAATTATTGTCTCAATTAACAAGATAAGTCGCCAAAATTTTTTAATAGATTTTTTATGGGGATTTGTTTTTATACTAGCAAATTATTTTTAATTTAGGGTTTTTATGTAAAGCTTATTCCCTATGCAAATTAACTTTGTAAAAAGAAGTGAGATCCACATAAAAAACTTCAAAAAAGTATAAAAATTACGTCAAGTACACGATCATAAAAAAATAGATGAAAATATACAATATAAAAAAAGATGTGAAATCAAAATGAGCTGCAAGTACATAAAGGTGCTTTCGAGCTGTGCTGAAGATGACACAACAACATATACACAGCTAAAATGCTGTGTTCATACATTCCATTACTCATATCGCGGACATTTTAATAATATGAAGATAAAATGTAACATCTAGACATTTGCCTAGATGTCCGCGGCCTGAAAGTCAAATACTTGGCGTGGCCAGGCAAGGTCAAGGTGTCGATGAATAAGAATTATTTAAAAACGCAAAATATTGAAAGCTTTTAAATTGCCAAATTATCTGAAAGCTTGTGAGGGGAAAGGTGTCAGTGTCGACGAACGATCGTGGAATTATGTTAAAACGCAATATAATGATAATGAAAATGTACTCTTATTGTCAGAGTTTTAAATTGACAAATTATATGAAAGCCCGAGAGAGGAAATGAATGGGTATTGATGATCTGAGAATACCTTGCCTGGCTTTTATATATATATATATATATATATATATATATATATATATATATATATAATTTCTATCGAGGTGGTATTCAGAAGCTGCCAGAAAAATGACAAAAGGTAATTAACAATAATGGAAATTATTTCGATGATCGAGTTGTTTCCATATTTTTTAAATCGAACTGTTATTGTACCCTAAAATCGGAAAGAATTTATTTCTACACCTAATAATCACCAATAAACCAGGATCGGTACAGTGGCCTAGTGACACAGGTTTCCGAAAAGGGAAGGAAAGCAAGGAAAGGAATGTCCGAAAGGGTGAGTTCTGTTTAATTTATAGGTGATTATTAGGTGTAGAAATAAATTCTTTCCGATTTTAGGGTACAATAACAGTTCGATTTAAAAAATATGAAAACAACTCGATCATCGAAATAATTTCCATTATTGTTAATTACCTTTTGCCATTTTTCTGACAACTTCTGAATACCACCTCGATAGAAATTGCAGTCGGAAAGAATTTATTCATACACCTAATATTATTTTTTAAATTTAGTTGTGTTGGCCGTTGTTAAACTACGGATTTTTACCTCAATAACGAATTACGATCACTTGTCGTACATTTTCTGTTACGTTACCTTTTCGTTTATGCCTTATTTAAAAACGAAATTTACTTCTTGTCCTCTCACTTCAAATTATTCTTATTTTAGATTCTGCTTTAAAAAAAAAATGTGTAACGCGGTTTCCTTCGATGCATGCCGACTTGCTTGTTCGTACGTTCGTAGTACAAGCGCGGTCGCCTACCACGTAGCCAACGCTACCGCGGGAGCTGGAGCGGAAGGCGCGCGCTCTTATTGGTCGGGGTTTTTGGTTAATATCTCCTTAACGAAGCTTCGGACAATATTTTCGCTAAGGAAGAAGTTGTTTCAAATCAACCCCTGAGTCACCCCTTTCAAGGAAAACCGACATTTTTGGGATACCCTGTATATATATCAGCAGAAGGAAACAAAATTCCATTAAACAAATTACTGGAATTAATAAATTTAATATTTCTACAAGAAGACGTCCAATTTGTCTTCTGTAAATGCACTCTTCTAACCCCTCCTGTAGAAGATAAACAGCAGATCATCCAGGAGAATCATTAATCACCTATAGGCGGACACAAAGGAATAACTAAAACATATCATCGAATAAGAAATAAATATTACTGGAAGAATATGAAATACGAGTAACACAATTTATTAAAACTTGCTTGGAATGCCAGAAAACAAAACTGGTACGAGTAAAAAATAAGTAACCCATGATACTGACAGACACACCTGTTGATGTTTTTGATAAAATTTCTATGGATATAGTAGGACCACTACCTTTCACAAATATAGGAAACGGTTATATACTCACTATCCAGGACAACTTGACAAAATACTCTCTCGCTATACCATTGGCAAGTGTTACTTCAGAAGACATAGCTAAGGCATTATAGAGCATTTCATCTGTAAATTTGGAAGTCCTAAAGCAATCGTTACTGACCAGGGACCAAATTTTATGAGTGCCCTTATGAAGAAATTTGCTAGAGCGTTTCACTTCAAACAATATCGAACCTCTGCATTTCATCCTCAATCCAATGGATCCTTAGAGAGAAGTCACCATGTTCTTGTCGAATATCTACGGCATTATGTGTCAAAAGAAAAGCAATGGGATCAGTGGTTACATCAAGCAATGTTTTCATATAATACAAGTACTCACGAAGGCACGAAATTTACGCCTCACGAACTTGTTTTTGGAAGAAGAGCACGTCTTCCTTCAAGCATTCCTCCAACGGACCATATTAAAACGTATCCGGACTATGTTGATAAACTGATAGACAAATTATATCACATCCGACAAATGGCGCGAAAAAATCTGGAAGAATCGAAAGTTCTACAGAAACACTACTATGACCGGAAGATACGGTCCCTACCGGATCATCGAAGTCTTGGAGAACAGCAACCTGAAGATAGCAATTAACTTAAAACAAATTAGGATCGTCCACATGAACCGTGTGAAGAAAGCCTATTTACCTTGAAAAAAAAATGTGGCAACCTTGCGCGGAAATCAGTATAAAAGGAAGAGCAGATACAAGATTCTTTCATTCTCGCCAAAGCATTCATACGAGCAACAACGTATAACAAACATAGCAGGATGGACAAATTTATATGTATAGATGGAAAAAATTTATAAACGGAATATATATTATTATCACGTCAACCATATTCTATGTGAAAATTGTGCGCACAGAATGGGGAAAGCATACAGACAGCCAGCATCCGAGCATCTTCTTACATTAGCCACCGTACAAAACAATGAACAATGCCTTATTTGCCGACGAGTACTATATATAAAGAAAACTGCAATTAACTTCACTTTATGTTTCTTATTCTTACATCAAATAACGCCAATATCTCTAAACAATATGGCATTGGGGTACGTCTAAGCTATTATTCGGGAAAGAATTTTAAAAGGTCTCTAAATTTCTACTTAGCACTTTAAAAAACAAAAAAAAACAACCCTAAGAACTAAGTTGCAATCTTGCATACGAGTCTACATAAAGGGAAGCAGACAAAGAAGTCTTCCATTGTAGCGAACGCATTGAAACGTTTAACAAGTATTACTCTTATAATGGATAAATACGTGTGTTTACAAAAGGTCTTTGACAAAGATATATATTATCTACGGACAACAAAAGTAGTCTATGTCTACTGTACACAGCGCGTAGAAATCGAGGATGAAGAACCTGCGTTTCATCACTTAATTATCCTCAAACATGAAAGGGCATACAGGATATGTCACTTCTGCAGGCGAACCCTGTATGTGGCAAGACCTGCAGAGCACTGTGCAATATGCAGTATACTGATACCGCAATTACAACCCTTAGTAGCAATTACACTCCTAGTGCCTGGAGGCAGCTTAAGTACTATCCAGCAGAATTTCAGCACGCTCCGGAAACGGCAGTGACTGGTTCTCAGTGGAAAAGGTACTGGTGCTCCTCTTTGGACCTGTCATTTGAAAGTTGAGAACTTTGTCTTCACGGAGGTTTCAATCGTTGCTCCTACTAGTAGGCAGCAGCTTAACCACTTAGTGAAGGGAAGGTCTATAGAACCCTAGAATACGAACTCTGCCAAGAGACACGGGAACCGCTCCGGAAACGGCAGCGGCCGCTCTCACAGCACAAGTATAAAATATAGAACTTTGCCAAAAGTATCGGGAACCGCTCCGGAAACGGCAGCGGCGGAACTTACTGCAGAATCACATATCGTTACATATTAAGCCACATAAATTAGCATAAAGATATAAAAAACGACGAAAAACCAAAAACAAACATATATAATCGTAGTCGTAAGCAATATTAAATAACTGTCATTATTATTAGACTAAGTGTTGTTAATAAATAGCCATTGTTAAGTTTAAGAAGCCGTGGATTTTAATCCTTTACTGTAGAAAGAACCCCTACCTATCCTACACTCGAGGGGACGCCACTCTCCTCTCGGGAACCTGTCGGCATTCAGTTCTCCCCGGACAGCCGAACGTTACACGCTCTTACTGTGGAATCCGGCACGCCGTATCTCCGGCTTGCTGCAGCAATACTATTGCCGTGACTAACCTCATTCACAGCGCTCAATAAATTTTTTCTTCCGTAAATTGATCTTTTTTTTATACTTTGCAAGACCTTCTTTGTTGTTTTGCTTTTTACTTTTTCCCCCATTCTTACAATGGTAATTGTATACGTAATCTGTTTACGTTACTCTTGGTAAATGTAAAATATTATTTACTACAAAGCACGCAACACAAAATATAGGTATACCTAAACCCACGGTGTAATAGACTGTGCCTATCCTTGCACCTAGCTAGGTTAGGTTTAGTTTGGCCGGTGACCACCGGTGATAAGCGCCGCAGTATTACGGACACTCGCTGAATTTTGTGCCGCAGTAATGGGCCCCTCCTCCATTTAAATGTACCTAATGCTGAGGGCTTAATATTTTTATTAAGAAAGCAAGAAAATTGTCTTTTTATGTTTTTTCTTTACAATAGCGAAGGTATCTAAATAATAAAAATACTTTTTCCGATTCAATCTAAAGCAATATGATGGATGTACAATCATTTGAACACCAGTCCTTTGGTAGTCGGGACAGAAGAAAAATGGTCTGTTTTGTACCTTTTGTGAAGATCGTTTCTTTAAATCCTTAGATTATAAAAATAGAAGAATGATTGGAAAATGTGATTGTTTCTTCATCTAGAATACATTCTTATTGAATTATAGAATTTTTGGAGGGACGAACAGTTTAATTTTACGTATCTTAATCTTAGTAGAGAAAAATACCGCAGTAATAGGTACACACGCAGTAATAGGTACATTTACCCTACTGGGTAGTAGGTACATGCGATGACTTCGGACCCGCGCGTGCCGTTGTTAACCACCGACTCGAGGGACAGTACGGTTATAAACCGCGACTCTGGCGAGACACTCTGGCCGATCAACCTGGCTAGTTTTTCGGAAACAACTGGTTGCATTAGGCCCGAAATATAATAAAATGTTATATCCTTTACGAGAATGTATACCAGAGGTTCCCTACGCGTAGCGAGTTCAATATAGCGAAGCGAGTTCAGTATTTAGTTTTTACTAAAAAGTCGAAATTGAAGAATTCTAAGTATCCGTATTTCACAGTTTGGTCTGTAGTTTATGTAGACAAATTTTCGCCAAAATGGATCAACAATTCATAAGAAAAAGGAGTTAAAAATTACTACTTTTTAATGTATTGTTTAAATAAATTTACGTATTACGAATCTGATTGCATAGCTGAATTCGTTATAAAAATATACACCAGTTTCGCCTACAAGATTTTTCTGTATGGTGCATACTTTCCGAGATATTGGGGCAAACGTGTTTTTCACCTCCTACATATGGATGATTGCCGATAAAAAAAAATACGTGTCAAATATTTGTTCGAGGACTATAATCTACGCGAACCTCATCAAAATCGGCAAAAATTATCAAGGTATTGTTTGTTTTAATATAAAAAGTAATATCTACTGTTAGACAATAAGTACACAACTGCTAGATTTTTGCTCCTTGAGTGACACCACAACAGGGGAAGACATCATGTCGTGTGTGGAGGAGGCGGTCGATAATTTGAATTTAGATTGGACCAAGCTGGTATCTGTCACCACTGATGGTGCTCCTGTCATAACTGGCAAGAATGCTGGTTTGGTTGGCCGCCTCCGAAGCATATTAGGAAATTTAGCAGTTCCTCAAGCAATTGACGCAATACATTGTACTATACATCAACAAAAATTGTGTGCAAAGAGTATTGAATTAGAACATGTCATGTCACTGGTAACTCAAGTTACTAATTATATCCGCATGAATCCATTAAAACGACGACAATTTAGAATGCTTCTGGAAGACTTGCATTGGGATTGCGGCGAGCTACCATTACACATGGAAGTACGATAGTTTAGCAAGGGAAAAATTCTAGATCGCTTTTTTAATCTGCGACAAGAGATTTCGCATTTTATGGATGCGGTTGGTCGGCCTGTACCCGAATTAGAAGAAAATAATTGGTTCTGTGACTTGGGATTCATGACCGATTTGACAGATCATTTAAATACTTTAAATCTAGAATTACAATGAAAGGGCAACACAATTGTTGATTTTCACAATTCAATTTGAGTTTTCGAAGAGAAAATTGAATTGTGGAAAACACAATTAGAAATAAATGATATCTGCCAATTTGCGAAATTAGGATCCCTAATCACGCCCAATACAAATACTAATCACTACAAAAATATATTAAAAAGTTAGGTGATGAATTTTCCAACCGTTTCGGTGATCTAAAGGCGCTCCAAATTCAATTTCAGATACTTTCAAATCGATTTTCGATAAACCTAGACATGGTTTCACCTGCGCTGCAATTAGAGCTACTAAATTTAAGATCTGACCTATTCCTGAAATAGAAATTCTTTATCAAAAATGTAGGCATTTTTGATGACGATGGTGTCGAGTGAAGGGAGATAAGCCAGACAGTCGGCCGATCGTCGGCCGACCGCTTGAGGGGCTGTTAGTTTAGGGTAGGGTTACAGGCCGTGCCAAACAGGCGACAATGCGAGCGACCATCGATGGCGTATTGGCGGCGAGGTGACTGTGAGTCACGTAGCCGTTAAGGACATTTTCGAATGCGTTTGAAACAGTTCTCTGTTGGCGACCGACGAAAGACGTTGGCCGGAGGAACCATCCCGTGCGAGATCACTTTTAATAAATCTCTATTAACATCATTCTCCTCAGTTATTGAGCGACCACCTGACCACGCTCTATCCCTGATTTGCATTCCTATAAAAACAATCTGTTTTTATTTAAAAAATTCAAAAGTCAAACACCCCAATTTATATAAGACCGCATCGAAAATATTAGCAATGTTCGGTACAACCTTGTTTGGGAATAAATAGTTCACTTCGCCGCCACACTCTCGCTCACCGCAGCACCTCCTGCACAGCGGAAGTCGCGGCTGATCCACAATCAATCGACCAATCAGATCTCCTCGCGTCGATCGATTCTCCAGAACATTCGAGACGACGCCGTAACGGAATTGATCATCCATCTTGAATTCACTCTTGTTCACGTAGTGTGTAGCGAAAGACGTGTCGCGCGCGATTTCTGTTTCTAGCTCACCTCGTGAATTCTAATTTCTCAGTGCAATTCTCTCTTTAACATTGACTCCAATTAATCGTTATACCCGCTCATTAAGAGTTATTCTTGGTCATCGAAAGATTGCGGATCTGCCGTGGGTGTGCGATCACCAAAGATTATGGGCGCGTGGCTGCCGTACCGCCGGCACTACCGATGGCATATCGCGTGGAGGTATGTGTCATATGTGTGTGCACACACAGGAACCGTCGATAGCGTCGGCGTAACTCGGATCGCTTTCGGCTGCTATCGTCACTAATGTCGACGGGTGGGGATACGAACAAGAGCGCTCGCTTCCGCGGGGACGACCGACAGTGCGACACATCACAGCGGGTTCCGGCAACACCACCTATATAATAAAGCCAAACTGCTCTGCACCACGTGACCCTGTGACGTCATGTATAAGAGGCATAGAGCGACCAGTTCGTGTTCGAAGTCACGGATATACTACTTATGTATGCCTACCACGTGTGATTGTTTTCAGTGATATTCGTAGTCGTTTAAGTCGTTTGAAATAGTAATTAGTTGAACATGGTTAATAAGTGTTGTGTACCTGGGTGTAATGGCAATTATTCTGCTAAGGATACATCCAAAGTGCATGTTTTTAAATTTCCGACGAACGAAGAGGTTAGGCAGAAATGGCTCAACGCCATTCGCCGAAACTATTTTGTTAATTCAAAACATTCAGTAGTGTGCCATCGACACTTTGCGAAATCTGACATTGAATTTACTACATCGGCAGTAGATTGGGAAACTGGAAAAACAATAACAGTTTCTTTAGAGAAACCCAGGGTGAAAAGTGGCGCAGTACCCTGAATTTTTCCAGAATATGCCTCTTATTGCAGTAAAGAAATAATTCACAGAGAATCTCCACTTGAGAAGAAGACCAGAAGAGAAGCTCTAGCCATCCAAAGTGCTATTATTGAAAGTGAAAAAACTGCTGCAGAACATGAAAAACGGTTCTTCTTCAAAACTTTTGAAGAATGTAGCTGCAGAGCCAAATTGGTTAACATAGGTGAAAAGTGGAATATTATTGTTAAAAAAGAATATATTATTTACCTTCATTTAAACATGGAAAGGAATCAACATGATATAATGTATATCTTGATTGATTTGAAGTTGAAAGTAACCATTTTTGTGAAAGGCTCGGAAATATCAGTTAAAGGCGTTCCCAAATTTGTAAATAGTGTGATGGATATTGAAAAAATAATAGATGTTTTAGAGAATATCAATACAGGTGATGAAAATGTGATAGTGGATTTAGTTCTAAATTTATTGGACTCACTAAAAATTAATAATAAGGAAAATAATAAGATCCTCTCATTCTGCAGATCACAAATTCAGCTGTGTACACAGCCCAAACAGCGATATCGCTTCCAGCCTGAAACAATGATAGTTTCTTCAATGCTTTTTATTATATCTCCACATGCATATAGATTCTTAAGAATGACAGGAATTATTATTTTGCCTCATCCAAATACTGTGAAAAACCTTTGTTCAAATATTAATTCAAGTATGCTGCCGAATGACACTAATTTTTTAGCATATATTAGAGAGAAAAAGGCATCGCTAAAACCTCATGAGTGTTTTGTATCATTAATGTTAGATGAAATTCATATAAAACCTTACATAGATTACAAAGGAGGAAATTTAGTTGGTATAGCATATGACAGCACTGATGTTGCTACAACAGCCCATGTATTTATGATACAAAGCTTGTTGTCTGATTTCAAAGATGTTGTTTATATCTTGCCCGTTCATAAAATGAATGCTAATAATTTATCTGTTATTATTAAAAAGGTTTTATTAGGTTTGGAAACCATCGGTTTTAAAGTTATTGCCATTGTTACTGATAATAATTCCAGTAACAGAAAAGCGATTTCATATTTTGCAGATCCTCCTCAAGGAAGCATTGTTTACCCCAATCCTTCAGAAAAGAATCGACCTTTATTCTTCATAAACGACTCTGTACATATTTTAAAATGCATTAGAAATAACTGGCTTAATTTAAAAAATATCAATTTAACATTTTGTTTTCCGGATTTTGAGAATCCTGACATTGTACGTTATGCATCATTTAAAGCTATTAGAGACTTATATGATGTTGAGAGTCAGAAATTGCTTAAATATGGATATGGATTATCTCTTAAGGCACTATGGCCTTCTACATTTGAGAGGCAAAACGTTAAGCTGGTTATTCTAAATTTTAATGAACATATTGAAAACTCTTTACTTGAATTAGGACCTGCAAATAATATACCCAATTTTAAAGATACAGCAATATTTATAAATATTATAAGTACATGGTGGAAAATAGTGAATGTCAAAACACCATTTAAAGGACTAAGATTTAAAGAACCAATGCAACAGCCTTTAACAAATGATCCATTTGACATACGATGTGCTTATTTAACTAAATTTTTATCATGGTTAGATAAATGGAAGTCTCTGAATCTACAAGGTAAACTTACAACAGAGACTCATCTTGCATTAACATTAACTACCTATGGTTTGCTAGAATTAAAAGAATTAAGGAATTAAATATGTCCTACTTATTACCAGGTAAAATTCAAACAGACTGTTTAGAAGCTAGGTTTGGGCGTTACAGACAACTATCAGGATCACAGTACTATGTATCACTTAGACAGATTTTAGAGTCAGAAAAAAACTGAGGTTATTAAGCACGTTAGACTTACATTTAAAGCCTAGCTCTGATAATAAAATAACAATTACTAGGTTAGATGACAATTACGAATTTAGAAGCTACTGAATTGTCAAAGAGATTAATTGTGAAAATGGATAGAGGAGGTTTGAAATTTCCGCAGGAACTTCCTTTATTTACTGTTATGCATACTTTTGTAATTTAAAAAAAAACTTTTAGAAAACGAATATTTTTTAAGATCGAATAATCAAAGATCTGCAGCGTCTGAATTAATTTTTTAACAAATTAGTGGCACAGATACGTTAAAGAACATCACTAATACTTGCAGCCAACACTCTTCTAATGATTTGTGGAAACGAATTATTAATATTTCCGTCAATTATTAATATTTCTAAACAATTACTGCAAAGTTAGTACTAATAATGCTGTTGCAAATGTCCAAAAGAAAAAGGCTGAAAAGAGAAATAGGAAACTAACCACTGTAAGTGAAAAACCCAATAAACGATCGCAAAATACTAAATAATGTTTTATGAAACCACAAATTTGTATTACTACAATTTTATGTTAAAATGCATACCTCCGAGGCTGTGTTAATGCTGTTTCGTATATGTAGTAGAAATATAGATTTATAATTTCTTGTGTACTTGATACATGATATTCATAATTTTATAAAAAAAACATGCAAAGTTTATATTATTTTTTGTAATAGTTATCAAAGACTGAATATTTTATTTTCGTATCTTACCAAAGACTGTATATTTTATTTTTGTATTTTATGGAAAACTGAATATCTTATTTTTAAATGTTATCAGAAACGGAATATTTTATTTTTTTATGTTATCACAAACTAAATAAAGTTTTGTAAATAAAGTACTTCATTCTTAGTTTTTCCACATATACAAAAACTGCAAATTTCAACGGGCTTCCTTTTAGCTTCTAAGAGAATTAACAAACGACTGTGTGAACTTCTTATGCAGACGTGCAGGATGTAATTAAAACAAATAAAGTTTTTTCTTGTAAATATATTATTTGAGTGTATCTTATTATTCCGCCTAGTTCGTGAATGCCGCTCAGCGGTGACGTCACGACGAAGCTGTTTGGCTGTATTATATAGGTGGTGTTGGTTCCGGTGGAGCTCAAAAGAATCCGCAGACTCTCCGCTTTAAAATGAGCTTAAGACAATGATATACTGGTTATCCCTCGTGGAGATACAGCGAGTTGAAGAGAAAGTGGAATTTGTACAATTTTTAAGCATATCTTGGAAAGGACATCAGAGACAGAAATTTTAACCGAATCGAAAAGGCGATGATGCGTCTTAAAGAGAAAAGACTGGTCTTTCTATTGCTTTTTTCATTAACGTTCTACGGTGATTCGTTCGCTCGCTAGAAGCAACTAAAGTAAAAAAACGGTTTTTACTTCAAAGTTGAATAACTTGGCCAAAAAAAATCGCACAAGAAATTTATTACTCTCTTTTTACAGAGGAAAGTGGTCGCTTTCGAGAGGTGTAAATGGAATGAGTGTAAAAAATTTAATGCACATCGTGGAACATCGCAAAGTTGAAGAAAATTTTTTAAAATTGACCAAGTGCTCTTTATATTGCTATAACTTTACCGAAAAGCAATGCATCTAAAATTTGACAAAAAAAGCAGCTGCAAAGTAGAGATTCCACGCTTTCAAGCCATATTTTCAAAATATCGAATCGACTATATTTACCGGAGTTATGACCATGTGAACTTGCCCCTATTTTTCGGGCTTCTAGAGGTAATCCTCGAATTAATGTGAGGAGTTTATGATAGGGTGTATCGGAAAAACCAAAAGTGGTTGTAACGATTGAGCATATTGCGGAAAAGTTGTGGGTCAACATTACTAAAACATGTGTAAAAGTTGAACTTAATCAGTTAATAGCTTCTGTTCTGTCCAGAGGCTAAAAATATCAAAACTTTACCGAAATAATTGAGAAATACCGAACTTTCTAAAAGCAAATATTATTCCAAAACGATATTTGTGTCACAACGATTCATAAGGACAAACTGCCGCAAAATATCCATCTCTTGTCGTGCCAGCCTCCAAGAATGTGAGAAAGCTTGAGGTTAAGAGAAATTTATAGAGAAAAAAGGAAAAATTTCCCTACTCACGGCCGAGAAAGTATTCAGTGTTTTTTTTACAACACTTCGCCCGCTTCTGTTTCATTTAGTGTTGCTAGGAAGCGACTCAGAACTCACCATGTGAAGGTGGTTGCACCTCGAGTTCCACCCCCTACCCATTACCCAGCCAACCACCCATGAAGAACTAAAAAATTATGTCTTAAGTATTTTTATGAAATCTGCTTTTTTATTGAATACTGGGAGTTCAGCTTTTGCCTCCAGTGTGGCTCGAATATAGCCATCTCTTGCAACTTCTCCACATACCATTGAAGATACCTCCGTGACAAGCTTTACGGTTCGCTCTACTGCCTGAGTGTGAGATGGGAACTTATAGCAGCCCCACTCAACTGGTATAGGACTCGCTAGTGAGCTGTGCAGCTCATCAGAAGTTACATGAGATAGAACAGGAGGTGCGAAGACCTTGCAAGAAGACCAATCTACCATGTGGACATAATACTTTGCCTGACAAAGCAATGGAGGCACACAGAACGTGCGTATAGGGCTAGAATCAACTGCAGTGGCTCTGGCCTCTATAATGTTTCTAACAGCAGTTTTACGAATATCTAGTCTTTCTTCTGCCAGCATACAAAGCAGCAGGTTCTCTGGAGCAGAAAATAACGCATTTCTTGATATAACACGATCTACGACCGCCAAATATTGTTTGTGCAACTATCTCATCGACGTTATGAACGAGAAAATGTGTTTCCCGCCATCCTGAATAGAAACTTTTATTACATACTCAGCAAGTATCCCCAAACCTGATGAAGGTTTCTTGACTCAATTTCTTAAAAAAAGTTGATAAACGTTTTCCTCGTATCATTTACATTTACCGAAGTCGTAAAATATATTTAAACACACCAAAAGACATTTCCGGTATAACATTTCAGTTATTATTTAAATGGTTGGGGGGAGAAGCTTCTATAAAGATTTATTGTGCAGCTCTTGGCTCGTCCATATGAAATTGAGGACGCCTCAGAACCCACCACGAGAAGATGCCTACATGTCGAGTTCCACCCACACCCTACCCAACCAATCAACCAATAGGGTGTTTCATATTATAGGGTTAAAATTAAAATATTACAATTTTTTTACTTTGCCCATGCCCTGATTCCTATTAATGCAAAAAAAATATCTGACATATTTTAGGAAGATTGAGTAATGTTTAGAGGTTGCACACCTTGCACACTAAATAATGTGTAATAGGCTAAGGAAACACGATTTCCAATGATAATTATTTTTTTCTCAAGTCCTTGAAAAAGAAAGTAAGCTTCAAAGAAGACTTAGACTTAGATAAATTTACATTTTATTATTATTATTATTGTTCACACCTATAAAAATGCTGTACCTTATTATTTTACCCACAATTTTAAAACCTGAAAAAGCGCAAAATATGTAGGGTAGAACGGGGTCGGTAGTAACAGGGGGTGAATGTAACACGCTAATATCTCAGAACATAAAATGGATATTAACACCAATTTTAGATATATGATAAACAATGACATTTGGAATCCATGTCCTAGCAGTATAGATACGCAATAGACATGGATAGTAGGGTGGAGTGAAATTTTTTTTTTACAATTTCGCCAACACTGTATGTTTCATTTTTTACCCTATACTAAAGCATCATTCATACCAGAAAATTAATAAGTTATTACATCATCCTCAGGTGGCGCATGGTAAATTAAAAAAAAACCTATAAAGACTTTATAAATTTTGTACAAATCAAGTATTCCGCGCTTTCCTTAGTGTCCTCTCTCGCTCTAGTAACTGTTGATTATTCGTTCTACTGACTCAAGGTCGAGATCAGATACATTGTTCGGTCCGAACTTGTCCCGCGAACAGCGATCGAGGGGAAACTGGTCCCCTCCAGTGAGCCTCCACTGTAATATCTAATTTTAGTTGTAACATTAATTAAAAATTATTTTTAGAAATTTTGTGATTACTTATTTATAACCCTGTTTTCCCAATTTTTACGAAAACTTTAAGTCACCTGCGCCACCTGAAAATAATAACGCAGACGGCTGAAATTTTACAGTTACACATTTCCAGACACGGGTCAAAAAATAGTAATACAGGAATACGAGAATATGCATTAAACATTTTTTCCCCTGTTTCGCTCCATCCTAATGGATAGTGAGCAAAATTATGATTGTAATGTAAACACTCCCTTTGCAAGTATGTCCTTTTTTTAATCTGTAATTTGCCTTTTTTAAAGTAATACTGATCGTTACTTAGCACCTTTAAGTGTCTCGTTAGTTACAATTTATAATTGAAGTTCAAAAGCATGGTCGAGTGCGAATGTAACATCGGCAGTCGGGGGTCGGTTGTACCGTAACAGAACCGAATAGTGTCAAAGAAGGCGAATAATATTGTCTTGTTTGCATAGAATCTATGCAGTGTTAAAACCGATCCGGGGTCAGAGACGGTTGCAACACTTTACACTGTAACGTTAGGGCTATAACACTCCGCTACTCATTTTTTATTAATAACTTGGAAATCATTTGACATACAGTGAAACTGTTGTGACTCAACGATGTCAGATAAGTAAGTAACATTTCCGTATAAGAGTTTGGTAATTATTTACTTTAGCGATTCCTCACCGATTTTAATGAAATTTGGATACCCCTACAGCACACTTTGTTGCAGGAACGTTGCACACACGTTGCAGTACAGTACAATGTTGCCGTTTGGTTGCAGGTTGCATTGCAATATTCCTGCAACATTGTGGAAACATTGCCATGCTATATTTCAATGGCCACGTTTGTGCAATATTTCGGCAATATTGCACACACATTGCCGTGCAATATTGCAATGGCTACGTTTGTGCAATATTTCGGCAACATTGCAATGGCCACGTTTGTGCAATATTTCGGCAACATTGCACACACATTGCCGTGCAATATTGCGCTCGCAACGTATGAGCAAGATTTCGGCAATGAATCCGCAATAAATCCGGAATTACGCGGAACGATCCTGAAATGTCGATACGCAGAATACAGTCTAAGATTCCACAGGCTATTGCCGAGGAAATATATGCGAAGGTGGACAATATCTGACATAAATAATTAATACAATTATTTAATTAACACTATAAAGTTTAAACAAATTCATTAACCATGTACAGCAACAAAAGATACTTGTAAAAAAAGTGTTACAAGTGCAATTACTGCCAGTGTCCCTATCATTGATATTTAATTTATTATGCGTAATGAAAAAGTTCGGTATTGCCGAGTGAAAATTTCTAAGTCCGTATTCATTGCGGATTGATTGCCGAAACGTTGCTGATAAGTTGCGAGACCTCGCAACGTATGAGCAAGATTTCGGCAATGAATCCGCAATAAATCCGGAATTCGCAACAAAAGATACTTGCAAAGAAAGTGTTACACGTGTAGGCATTTATGATGACGATATTGTCGAGCGAAGGGAGATTAGCCAGGCAGTCGGCCGATCTTCGCATTCTGCATACAATTCATGTCGTCGCCCCCCTCGGAGACACGTCCGATATATATAATTAATAAAATACCATTATTTTTATTTTTGGCCCTATTGCCCGAAACGTTGCTTAACCATTGCTATAAAATCTCAGAAATGTTGCACGAACATTGCTGTAAAATCTCAGAAATGTTGCGCGAATTACCATTAAATCCTGACAACTCATTCTGTAAACCTTACTGAATACTCCTCAAAAGTGGGATTAAAAAACTCATTGTCCGGGATAAAAGTATATTTCACGGGAGTGTTTTTCTACGCGAAGAAAATCGCTAGGACCGATACGTTGAAACGATTGCATGTGCGGGAAAAAGTTTTCGTATGCATTAAAACCCCAAAATCGGTCGTGTGAAGTGTTAAAACAAGGGCTAAGTGTGAAAATCCGAGTGAAACACTTAGGAACAAAGGTTACGAAACTTAAAATAAGCGTCTGAAAAACTGTTGCCGGAAGACGCCATCTTGAAATAAGCGTCTGAAAAACTGTTGCCGGAAGACGCCGTCTTGAAATAAGCGTCTGAAAAACTGTTGCCGGAAGACGCCATCTTGAAATATGCGTCGGAAAAACTGTTGCCGGAAAGGGATATTTTGAACTCGAATGTTCTAGAAGGATAGACACGTACAATAGAAGCATAGAGGGGGAAGAGCTTAAATATCCTCGAACCGACCTTTGTCTACGCGTTTTTCGATTACCGATCGTTCAGGTACGTCCTACCTTACCATGAATCTAGTGCAACTGGAACAGGTAAATGAGGGACTTCGAGAACTGGGAAGACAACACGGCCTCGACACAAAAGGGTCACGAACAGTTTTATTCGATCGTCTAACCGACCATTTTGAAAGGAACGGCTGGCCGGAGCAGATAGGCATCGCAGGTCCAACAATTCCGGACGAGCGAACAACCGAAGAAGAGGACGCACGGAATCAAGGGGCCGCAGGATCACAACCTGGAGGACAGAGGAACGCAGTAGGAAACATGGAAGTTACGAATCTCCAAGTAATAGTACAAGCTGTTTTACGAGCGTTAGAAGCAAATCAAACGACCTCTATTACGACCTCTACTCGGCGGGAAACGACGGGACATATCACAGAGCCCTCTCCCACACCGAGCGGTAGCTCGCAGTCAAGCGCTTTGCACAAATGGAGTCAAATCAAATTTACGTCGAAACTAATTCCGTCCTTTACAGGCATGGAGGAAGATGACGTAAAAACGTGGCTGGAGAGAATTGACAGCATCGGTCAACTTCATTAAATAGGAAATGAGGTACTGGTGTTAGCTGCAGTGAACCAGTTAAAGGATCGTGCTTTAAATTGGTACAACAGACAGGAAGTAGGAACAGTGGCATCCTGGGAAAATTTAAAGCAGCAAATACGGGCATATTTCCAACGCACGCAGACTGTCACTACAACCTTGGCGAGAGTGAGCAGCCGTATTTGGAAATCTCAATCGGAAAAGTTTGCCGATTATGCGGAGGATAAGTTAAAATTAATGCAATTCCTCAACTTATCGGAGAAAGAAAAAGTAGAGTTATTAGCAGACAGGGTGAAGGATCGCGATCTAAGGAAGTTCGCGCTGAATACCTGGACGACCAGTATCCCGGAATTCATCGAACACATCAGAAGAATTACAGAGGACAACGTGATTAGCCAGACAGAAAAGGAGCCCAAGGTGACTTCTAGAATTTCGAGCATACAGGACAAGATATGTGACCACTGCCAACGAGTAGGGCATTTGGCAAAGGATTGCCGAACAGCAAAGATGACCTGCTACAACTGTGGAAAAAAGGAACACGTGAGCACCACCTGCCACACCAAGAAGAAGACAGGGCCGGCACCAACGCTCAATCTACTGACGGAGGAAATCTCAGCCAAGGACGAGACGTCCACGAAGGCAGAGACAACCGCTGAGAGGTCATCAGCAGCCGAGCTGGAGCATTCGAATATGATACACTTGGTAGAAAAGGGTTCGCCCTGTGTTTCGGTATTTAGTTTAGCAAATATCCAAAAATCCTTTTATGCCTTGGTGGACACGGGTAGTCCAGTAAGCTTGGTTAAAAAATCTGTTTTTGAGAAATATTTTTATAATAATAAATTATTACAAGTTGGTAAACATTTAAGTTTGAAAGGCGTGAATAGTTCAGTAATAACTATTTACGGAAAAATAGTACATCAAATTTATTTTGGAAAGGCAAACAATGAGTGGAGCGATGTAACGTTGTTAGTCGTAGATGACAGTACAATGGAATATGATATACTTCTGGGCACTGAATTCTTTAAAGAGAACAAAATTAGGCTTATATTCCAAGAAGGAAACTTTGTTTTCGAACATCCGATAATGCAGGAGAATATCATAAATAATATCTCGACTATTAACGCGATAAACGAACCAGACAGACTAGATATAGTAGTAGAAAACTTGGATCCTGATCTGGATTTAAATAGTAAAAAGGAACTAATTAATACGCTAGAAGAAGTTGAAAGATTAGGGGTCAAACAAATACAAGATGATTACAAAATTAGAGTACATTTAAAAGACACATCTTTCTTCAGGTATGCCCCCAGAAGGATGTCAATCCAAGAAAGAGTATCGTTAAGAAAAATAACGGATGATTTGTTAAAAAGAGGCATAATCAAACCGACTATTTCACCGTACTGTGCGAGGGTTGTTTTAGTTATCAGACAGGATGGAAGGGAACGAATGGTTCTAGACCTGAGGCCGTTAAATCAGCGAATTATCCCTCAGAAGTATCCATTCCCAATAGTAGAGGACCAATTGGATCAGCTGTACGGGAAGGAGATCTTCACGAAATTAGGCCTGAGAGACGGTTTCCACCAGATCGAAATCCATATGGACAATATGAATACGCGAAGATGCCCTTCGGGTACTCAGAAGCACCTGTGGAATTTCAGAAAAGGCTTCTTTACATACTAGATGAGTTACTGCGTAGTGGTAAGATTTTGCTCTACATAGACGATATTTTGATACATTCAACTACGATAACGGAAAATTTACAAGTATTACGTGAAGTTTTAATCACACTTAAAAAATATGGTTTAGAGTTGAATTTATCTAAATGCAAGTTTTTGAAAAGAAAGATCGAATTTCTAGGTTATGTCGTATCCGCGAATGGCATTACATGAAATAAGCGCCACACTCAGGCCATTACCGGCTTTAAATATCTTCAAAACATAAAGCAAGTACAGGGATTTCTAGGTTTAATAAATTATTTTAGAAAGTTTATAAAAGACTACGCTCTAAAGGCAAGGCCTTTATATGATTTAACTAAAAAGGATAAAGATTTTAATTTTAATGTAGATTGTAAACAAGCGTTCGAATTACTAAAAGGAGAATTAACATCCTTTCCGGTTTTGTGTATATATAACCCCACAGCAGAAACAGAGTTGCTAACAGACGCTAGCAGTCAAGGATACGGAGCAATACTGTTGCAAAAACAAAAAACGGGAGACATGGCACCTATTGCCTACTTTAGTAAAGCCACGAGTGAACCAGAGAAAAGATACCATAGTTTCGAATTAGAAACGTTAGCAATTGTAAAAGCGTTAGAACGTTTCCACGTCTACTTACAGGGAATAACATTCCGGGTTGTAACTGATTGCAATGCATTGGCATTAGTAGTAAAGAAAATCAATATAAATCCTCGAATAGCGCGATAGACTTTAACGTTTCAAAATTACAATTTTGAACTTGTACATAGGTCGTCAGATAAAATGACGCACGTTGATTTTCTAAGTCGTTATATACTAACTGTCAATGTTATTTCTTCCGAAGATGAACTATTATATAAACAATTAATGGATCCTAAACTAAAGAAAATTGCTGAACAAGTTGAACTACAAGGTAGCAAAATATTTAAATTAATCGATGGCATTCTATTTAAAGAATATAAAGACAAAGACTTGTTCGTAGTTCCTGAAGCGATGGTTAATAACATTATCCGATTGTATCACGATGAAGTAGGACACGTAGGAGTAGATAAAACTCTATATGGAATTTTGAATCACTATTGGTTTCCAAATCTTAAGATCAAATTAAGAAATTACATTGATAATTGTGTCAAATGCCTATCATATTCTATAGCAGCGGGAAAAACAGAAGGAGAAATGTTCATCTACGAAAAAGAAACGATTCCTTTTCAAACGGTGCACATAGCCCATTTCGGACCGTTAGCAGAAACTATAGATAATTTTAAACACATACTCGTAATCATAGATGCTTTTACTAAATTTGTATGGCTTTTTGCCACTAGATCTACGGGAACAGACGAAGTATTAGACTGTCTGGAAATAATTTTCAGTTTGTTAGGATACCCTAAGAGAATTGTTAGTGATAGAGGCACAGCATTCACTTCTAATAATTTCTCGAATTTTGTAACAAAAAGAGGAATCACTCACGTCTTAACGGCATTAGCCTCACCATGCGCGAATGGTCAAGTGGAACGAGTTAATCGATTTTTAAAGTCAACCTTGTCAAAGATAGTAAAAGACCCAACGGAATGGAAAGAAAAAATTAGATCAGTTCAATATGTTATCAACAATACGCTTAACAAAGCAATAAATTCCACACCTAGCAAAGCTTTATTTGGATTTGAACAGAGAAAAATAGAAGATGAACATTTGTGTATAGTAATAGATGAACTACGACGATTAGATAAAGATTATTCTAAGCAAAGAATGAACACTCAGTTATCAGCACAAGTAAATCGGAAACTACAGGAATATAATGAAGTACATTTTGATAAAAGACATAAGAAGATTACGCAATATAAGGTAGGAGATTATGATTTCGTTAGGAAAGTGCAACACAAAGTAGGTACGAATACTAAATTAGAACCAAAGTACAAAGGACCTTACCAGGTAAAAGCCATTTTGAGGAAAATTCGTTTCGTTATCGCAGACATACCGGGGTATAATCTTTCATCCAGACCATATAATACGATACTATCAGCAGACAAAATAAAACCGTGGATACGAATTCAAGATCCAACGTCAAATAAAGATACGGATTCGTTAGGAGAAAATAAAAGAATAAATGAGGAAACCGATGATGAATCACAATCACTATCATCTAATTTAAGCGATTAAAAAACATAAGGAATAGTGTATAAAGTTAAGCTAAGAGAAAATATTGTAAACATACATTTAATTACTTATACGGTTTATAGAATAAGAGGTGAAAAAAAAGGAGAAAGACGACTGTAATCTTTCGTTTAAATTTTGCGTTTATTTGTATGAAAGAACGAGGTGTGACAATGGAATTGTATGGTTGTTCGGTTGCCCTAACTTGTAACATGTGTAAAACTCTAGAAAAAATCATAAATGCCCGGTTAAGATGGTTTCTCGAGCATAACAAACTTATTGCGCCTAACCAATTTCGGTTCCGAGTGGGACATTCTACTACGTCACACCTCGTCAGTCTGGAAACTCACATCCGCGAAGCCTTTGCCAACAACCAACACGTATTAGCAGTCAGTTTGGACATTGAAAAGGCCTACGATATGGTCTGGACACGCCAAATCCTAATCAAACTATAAGAGATGGGGATCGGCGGCAATATGTGGAATTTCACTAAAAACTTTATTTATAATAGAAGTATACAAGTGCGATTTAATGGGACCCTATCACAAGAAACCCCAATAGAAAATAGCGTACCACAAAGCGCAGTACTTTGTGTTACACTATTTCCAATAATTATTAACAACGCCTGCAGAATCACTAGACCCCCGGTTATTACAAGAGTATTTGCGGATGATATTACCATTCTATGTAAAGGGAAATCTGTCAACACCTCCCAACATACGATACAACTGGCTCTCAACCAACTACATATATGGATGGTCCAAAAATAATGGTCTCAAATTTTCATCCACCAAGACCGAATGTATCTTGTTTTCCAACAGCCACGAAGACTATACACCTGTGTTGAAACTTGGAATAAACTCACTACGATTTGTTACATGTACAAAACTCCTAGGAGTACTCTTTGACTCTAAGCTCACATGGAACAAACACATAAATAACCTTGCCGATAACTGTAAGCAGAAAATAAAGATAATCAAAGCACTAGCACACAATAACTGGGGAGCAGACAAAACCGTCCTTCTACAAGCGTACAAAGCGATTATCCGGTCCAAATTAGACTACGCATCGATAATATATAACTCTGCTAAACCGAAGGAACTAAAAAAACTGGAGGTAATTCACAATACTGGGCTAAGAATAGCAACGGGATCATTTCACACAAGCCCCATCGGAAGTATAATGATCGAAGCTGGCGAAACATCGTTGCAACACAGAAGGAAACTTCTAAGTATAAAATATGCAGTAAGGGCCTCGACATCTACAAATCCAATTATCCACAGAGACATTTCCTTGAGGAACCAGCCTGAAGTAGACTACCAAGCTAGCAAATCAACCCCCAGCCAAAGAATTAAAAGCTACCTAAACGAACTTGAATATACCCTACCGGACATGGAAAAAACAAGGTTCCACAACGGTCACTAAACGCACCCGTCCTCGAGCTATCACTCGAAACAAACAAAAAGGAAGAATTAACGATAGAGGAATGGAAAAGACAGTTCAATACCCTGTGTGACAAATACCCTGCCTTCACCCATATCTACACCGACGGCTCGAAGAATAATGTTGGAACAGGAGCGGCAGTCTTCACCCAAAACAACACAATTAAATACGGCCTAAACAATTTTAATAGTACCTTAACAGCTGAAACTTACGCACTTCTCTTGGCGTTAAAGTACATTGACAGTTCCCCATACAACAAAGTTATCATCTTCTCGGACTCACTGTCCATCATTCTGAAAACTCAAAGCACGAAGCCAACCACGGAAATGCATATAGTGATCCAAGAAATCTACGATAAATTAGTTAAAGATGGCAATACAATAATCATAGCTTGGGTCCCTTCCCATAAGGATATCTACGGAAATGTCATGGCTGACCTGGAAGCAAAAATCGCATCCACCCTGCATGTAGAGGAACAATCCCTACTAAACACTTGTGTGGACATTACCAAACACATAAAATCACTGTGGAAGCAGGATTGGAACCACACATGGAGAAAATACAAAGCAAGCCATAAATCAATCGATTATTTCTATGATCTAACCACAAATCCGAAATTCAATAGAAAACAACAAGTGGCAATTACTAGAATAAGAACTGGACACACCAAACTATTTCACTCACACCTTCTTAGTAAATATCACCCCAGGCTGTGTGAAACATGTAACATACCCACAATCGCCAACCACGTCATCCTCGAATGCAGGAAGCATAATCAAGCACGAAGAGGATCAAGTATTTCGAATAACCTCATCGAGGCAAACACCTCAACCTCGTGCCAGAACACGCTACTTTCATTCTGCAAGATTATCGGAATCCTCGACGACCTATAAAACTACCACAAGCCTTATCCTACGAGTCCTACCACAAATTGCTAATCGAGCACCCACCATAAACAAGTAAACCCAGTCAACAGTCGCTAATGACCTTTGATGTAGATGCGACTTTAAACCAGGAAAAAAAACAGTGTCAGGCTGGCCGAAACTGTAAGATTCGAGCTAATAGATGACGCGAGGAATGCAGAGGTATGCGGGACGGAAGTATCGGGCGCATTGGACCTTCTTCTTAGTCAGACAGTCAGATTGAGTGGTCGTAGTCATTGAGTGATTAGAGAGTCGTGAATACGTCGGTCGTGAGACAGTGTCACGTGTAGAATCGCTACGAACGATAGATCGTTTGGATAGACTTTCGGTTCGTTAATGGCGAAAGGGCCACCGGGCAAGTCAATAGTTTTTCGGTTATCAATTGTTATGCTACAGAAAGCGAGTACAAAGGTTAGAAACACGAACGGGCCAAATTTGTACGCAGTGCGTGTGCTGCAACGAATGAATAATCCGATACTAAAAAATCCAAACGGACCATTTCTAAACTCCTATCATTGTAAACGGCGTGCTAACTCACGAATCTGTTTAAATCGTAATACCTACATTATGAATAAACCAATTTTTGAGGCCATTTACAATTAAATCCTGACAACGCATTCTGTAAACCTTACACTAATATTCGGGACAAGTTGGAAAGTGGAATGCGTTGTGTCGGAATAAATCAACAGAAGTTTGACGCAAATATGTCGGAAACTAAGGCCGAGTGGCGGCAACATGTAGAGGAAAAATTAGTTCAAAATGTGGAGTTTTACAACATATCCAAATTTCATCAAAATCGGTGAGGAATCGCTAAAGTAAAATTACCAAAAGTTTTTATTGTAAATGTAATAGTTCCTGCGTAATTGTATTCCAAAGTCAAAGTGTTACTACCGCCCCAGGTCTACCCTAGTGATAAAACTGTGCAACCCCTAAATATTATTAAATTTGTCTAAAATTTGGCATACAGATCATTTAGATAAATAGAACCAAGGGGGCGAGCAAAGTTACGTGAAAATAGCACCTTTGGAAAATTGAAACACCCTACCAACCATCCATTCGTTAATTATAACAATATTTCAGGGGAACATTAAATTTTGGTTGATAATTCAACCGTCGACAGGAAATTGTGCCATGGTTTCGAATTTCCGCATCAGGCCTCTTGATTTTAATGTTGAACGAATATATCCGTCTCTATTCTCGAAACCCACAACTTTCTGTGCCGATTCTGAGACTAACTTCACACATCTCTCCAGTGATTGAGTGTGGGATGAAAAGTCTCTTATATCCCATTCCGGGATAAACCCAGGATTAGGTGGGAAATGTGCTCGTTCGAAACATTGCTCAAAAGAGGAGGCGACGACAACTTTGTGGAGGGCCAATCAATTATATTAAAATAATCTTGAACATTGTTACGTCGGATGTCCGAAAGGACACGGCGCAGATCACGCCGAGCGGCTGAAGCGATCTACCGGGTTCGTGCTCTTTTAAGGTCGGTTTATACAGCCACCGTGTCCGTGCCGTGACGAGCCGAGCTCCGGACGCGTGCAGAGCGTGCCCCGGCCGGGACTCGGACGAGTTCCGGACGAGCCCGAGATGCAACCTGTCGTGGCGTATCCGCCGCAGCGTTGCCGGATTTCTGAGCTAATAATGTTCTGTCATTAGCGTAAACAAATTAAATATCAATGAATCTGTAGTTGTATTCACTCATAAATAATTTTACTTTATCCTTTGTTAATTTTCGAAGAATAATTATGTGAGTGGTCTGTGCCAACGACGAAAACCATTTCTCCCGGCACCTCGGGAGATGTGGTCAGATGTCATGACTTCAGTTTTCAACCCGATTTACAGTAAATATTGTCTTAAAGCAAATATCGACCAGTTTTTCTGAATCAGCATAAAATTCTGAACATATAGGTTTGTTCTGATAGAATAAGTAATATCTATATTAGTTCTAATAGCCATTTTATATTAGGTCGTCCGCGTCTCCCGGATTGACCCTACGTGTTGGGAGCATAAAATCCAGCAACGTTGCACTTCGACAGGGCATGGACTCGGCCCGTCCGGCCCGTCGTCTCAACGAGCGGCCATCGAGCCCGGGCCCAGCGGACAACAAGGAGACGCCGAGTTTTCACCGAGCTCAGCGGCTCCTCGCTGTCCATAAGCTTACCATAGAGGCTCGGCCCGTCACGGCCCGGCTTGGTGGCTGTATAAATCGACCTTAAAGGTGCTTACTCACGGCTTGACTATACTCACCGGGGGGGGGGGGGGGGGGGGTACGAAAGGAACGAATAGAACAGGAGACGAACGACTCTGGCACTAGTTCGAGTACGGTGGTAACAATATAATGTGTATTTATATTTGGCGAAAGTACATACCCTAGGCTCTAGGTCGCCGGCCTTGTCTTTCGCGGAATAGGTGTCGGATAACCGGTGGCGTCGACCGCTACGATATCTCTCGTCTCTAATGTAGCTCGCGTTGTTTTCGTACCGGGCGCGTGTCACGGCCTCTTGACACTTCCTTTGAACCGCCGTTCAAATTCAAGATCCAAATTCAACTGACCGCTTGTCAATTCGCGGCTGTCGTCCGCGGTCTTTTCCTTTTTTTTTCTCAAAAAAAGAGGAGAGGACGCCACTTATTCCGGCTTTATGCCCTTATTAGAAAATCGCCGAATTGATAGCGTGAAGCTGTCACGTTGGCTTCAACGCGATCGATTCGGCGATTTCGCGCCTTTGGCAAAACGTGAGTTGCGCTAGGAAACCAAGGTACAATTTCCAGTCGACGGTTGAATTGTCAACAAAACCTTGATGTTCACCTGAAATATTGTTATAATTAACGAATGGTTGGTTGGGTAGGGCGTGGGTGGAACTCGACGTGTAGTCACCTTCTCGTGGTGTTTTCTCAGTCGTTGGCAATTTCATATGGTCGAGCCAAGATTTTTTTTTTTTTTTTTTTCATTATGAAACCTAGAGAAATCTAATGAGAGTTACGCGGCTTTGCTTGTGTATTATATTCTTAGATTACTTAACATCTAAATTTGGAGGTTACATTTTTAAAAAAAATGGTATATATGTTGCGGCTCCCCACATTTCAAATATGCGCGGGCACACGCCTGGCGACGGAGAACACCCGAGTCACGTCGGGGGGCCTCGGTCGGCGCCGCCGGCGGAAACGACGGACGCCCGAGGACTCTCGGTGGACTGCTCGTGAGGCAAGGAGCTAGACGACGACTCTCTTTGTGATTTCGAATGGTAATAAAGCACGCTATTGCGATTAAGTGTTAGGAAATATTCATTCGACCCAATTTCCTACATATATACAAACACACAATAATATTCAGAGAGTTAGTAGTTCGGAGAGTAGAGATTTGACGTTAAATAGGGGGTACAAGGTGTTTTTATGCAATCTTTTTAAGAGGTCAACTCTTTGATTGTCGTATAAGGGGCACTGCCCAAATTACATGATTTAGATCACGGCTTTCAGCATTACACTCACACTTTGGGCTATTCGTTATTCCTACGGGAAACAAGGAGGCAGCAAGGTTGTAATGATTTGACCTGCAACGGTTTACTGTTGTGAATGAACGAGCGTGGAAAACCTTTATTTGTAAACCATGGTTTACAGACATTTCTGTAGTGGTAATGGAAGTATTCCTTGCCTTCTGTTTCTCCTTGTTTCACTATATATTCCGTGGTGTTTAGACTGCCAGTGCGTTTGAACGACTCTCGAAAGTCGGTATTTGGAATGGCAATATTGTTATCCGGTTGCTCTGTAGTCGCGGCTTTGGCCAAGATATTAGCGAATTCGTTACCTTGTAACCCAATATGAGATGGAATCCAAATTAACTCTATGTTGCTATTTTTGGTAGCTCTTAGTTTGAATTTGTTGTATTTTTCTTTTGCCTCCAAGATGTAGAAATTGGTTTTTATGTCCATCCTCGGGTGTTGGAAGTAGAAAAGGGTACTAAGGGAATCGGATAAGATTTTGATGCTATGGTCTGTATTTATCAGGGCTATGTCAAGAGCGTTATTCAGTACAATACATTCCGCTGTAACGTCCCACAGGGACTCGAACCGTAAAATACCGACCATCGGTAAAGTAGAACCGATCCACGTTACCACACAAACCGTCCTGTATTACCGCGCAGACTCATTGTAAATACTTTTATACATAATTTACGATTTAAATGAATATTAGAGAAACAATTATTATAAAAACATTAGTAATAAATAATTAGAAATACTAACAAACGCGCAAAACAAAATATTATATAATAAGCAAGCAAAATGCAAAATAATAGATAATGACTTACTGCGCATGCGCCAACCCGCCAATTCTCGAGTATAAAAGGAGGTGCGCGCAGCACGGAGCGCGCTCTTTCGAATACGAACACGTTCTTGCGACCAACGAATGCTAGTGCCTGGGGGCAGCTTAAGTACTATCCAGCAGAATTTCAGCACGCTCCGGAAACGGCAGCGACTGGTTCTCAGTGGAAAAGGTACTGGTTCTCCTCTTTGGACCTGTCATTTGAAGGTTGAGAACTTTGTCTTCACGGAGGTTTCAATCGTTGCTCCTACTAGTAGGCAGCAGCTTAACCACTTAGTGAAGGGAAGGTCTATAGAACCCTAGAATACGAACTCTGCCAAGAGACACGGGAACCGCTCCGGAAACGGCAGCGGCCGCTCTCACAGCACAAGTATAAAATATAGAACTCTGCCAAAAGTATCGGGAACCGCTCCGGAAACGGCAGCGGCGGAACTTACTGCAGAAGCACATATCGTTACGTATTAAGCCACATAAATTAAATTAGCATAAAGATATAAAAAACTACGAAAAACCAAAAACAAACATATATAATCGTAGTCGTAAGCAATATTAAATAACTGTCATTATTATTAGACTAAGTGTTGTTAATAAATAGCCATTGTTAAGTTTAAGAAGCCGTGGATTTTAATCCTTTACTGTAGAAAGAACCCCCACCTATCCTACACTCGAGAGGACGCCACTCTCCTCTCGGGAACCTGTCGGCATTCAGTTCTCCCCGGACAGCCGAACGTTACACGCTCTTATTGTGGATTCCGGCACGCCGTATCTCCGGCTTGCTGCAGCAATACTATTGCCGTGACTAACCTCATTCACAGCGCTCAATAAATTTTTTCTTCCGTAAATTGATCTTTTTTTTATAATTTGCAGGACCTTCTTTGTTGTTTTGCTTTTTACTTTTTCCCCCATTCTTACAATGGTAATTGTATACGTAATCTGTTTACGTTACTCTTGGTAAATGTCAAATATTATTTACTACAAAGCACGCGACACAAAATATAGGTATACCTAAACCCACGGTGTAACAGACTGTGCCTAACCACTGGATTCCTAATGTTTTTCCGATGAAGATCATACCAAATTTCACGTAAATCGGACTATTATTAACGAAATTTCCTTCATTATTTTCCGAATTACGTCGTTCTTGGTGTCAGTTTCATCGGAAAAACATAAGGAATCCATTGGCGTCACTTCCTTCTCGATACGATGAAAAAAAGAAGCAAACATTTGAAATCCTGTACATTTTTAACTTCTTAATGATATTCCAAACCCTTCGAGGGCCGAAACCCTTCAATTCGTTACGTTGGGCCCAGGATTCGTACCTTTTTCCGGAAAAAGCCATAAAATTCGATGGGCACTGCGGGGTGTTGTCCTCGCCACGGGGTGACGGGCGTACCTCCAGAATTACCCTGTATCTGTTTAGGAAATAATATAATTCTTTATTCTTTATCGTATCGATATGGAAGTGCCGCCGATGGATTCCTTGGGGTTTTCTGATGAAAATCACTACAAATATCGTGTAAATCGGACAACTTTTACATAGGGAATACAAATAGCTTGTGTCAAAGTAGTCCGATTTGCGTGATATTTGGTATGATTTTCATCAGAAAAACATAAGGAATCCATTGGCGTCACTTCCCTTTCGACACGATGAAGAAAAGAATTTCTTAAACGTTGTAATGGATATTTCACCCTCGACTGCGGGGGCTCGAGTCCAATTCGTTACGTTCGGCCCAGGATTCGTACCTTTTTCCGGAAAAAGCCATAAAAATCGGGCGCGGCACTGCGAAGGGCTGTCCTGGCCACGGGGTACCAGGCCGCATCTCCTTGACGGGCGTTACTCCAGAATTACCCTGTATCATTTGTGCAGTGTGTGACACCCGACTACCCTCCGTGTAATCGGTCTGCGCGAAGTGGGGCGCAAGTTCGATTATTATTAGTACTCCTGCCCGAGAGGAATACGATTTACTTTAATTATAGTACATGTGTGTTTTGTAATAAAGTGTTTCTATCGTCTCCTGAATTCAATAACTGGCATCCAGACATCTACGCTCCTACAATCCACCGGCAATACTCCTCGTGGAGAGACACAGGAAGAAAAGGGGTAGCCCGCTGTCGACGCGTGGTCCTCTCGAGTATAAATACGAGTTTCAATATCAAAACCTAAAGCATGCGTTGACGTATTACGCGCGAGAGAAAGTGGGCATTGGGGAGGGGATATTGCCGTGAAGAGGGCCTCTTCAAGAGAGCAGCCGTTTGTTAGGGATGCAAATCCGATTGGTTCTAATACAATCTGCTCCCTATGGTTGAAATTTAGTCTAGCAACTTTTACACCTCCTAACCTAACCAATCGAACTTGCATCCCTCCCAAAATAACCGGCCATCCGAGCGTAGAAGCAAGTGCGAAATAAAAGTAACGGTGCGCTTCTCGATACCGCAGATGTACCTACCTAAGTAGCATTTCTGACGGAAAAGAATTGTCCAGCCTGGGTCTGCGTAGACCTTTGGCAGGTAGATATCTATTTCAGCAGGCACTGCCACCCGTGGGGCCAGCAAGACCGACCCCGGTCCTTGCTATTCCAGAGGTTTTTTTCAAGTGAAAATCAGCAAATTTGCAAGCGCAATATCTCAAAAACCAGTGGAAATCAAGTATATACATTAAAGCTTATTGAATTTGTCTTGGAACGCACTATCAACTCAGGACTTAAAAAAAATAGTTCCATTTGAAAAACCGAACTTGACCATCGAATCTTTTAAAATAATAATCAAAAAAAAAATCGTCTCGGCCAATAAATTGGCCCTCTCGAACCATTAATTTACATATTTTTTTTAATTTTTTATCTCCAATACTTTAGGAGATATTCAGCTGTCCAGTCTTCCCGCGGACACCCTGTTTATCTCGTTACATACATAGCCACGTAAAATAAATTAGCGTATAAGATACAAAAAAAACCCAAAAACACATATATAATCGTAGTTGTAGGTAGTATTAATTCATTGTAATTATCATTATATTAAGTGTTGTTAATAAATAGTCGTTTGTTAAGTTTAAGAAGCCTTGGATTTTAATCCTTAATTGTAGTAAAGAACCCCCACCTATCCTACACTTGAGAGAACGCCGTTCTCCCCTCCAGTGCCTGCCAGCATTCACTTGTCCCCGGATAACCGAACGTTACACGGCTGTAAAAACTGATGCGGTTCTTGAAACGCTTTTGTTAATTGAAATATTCCCGCTATTTTACTACCGTCGGTATATATTTTGAGTGCATCATCTTTAGATAAACAGTTTTCTAACTGTATGTTAGGATTCTCGCTGTATTTGAGCGAAATGCCAATTTCAGTGTTGATTGGAATCGAGGTAGTAATGGTACTATAGTCAAAACGATAGATATTATATTGGTTGTCGATATGTAATTTATTATGCTTTCCTTCGTTTAAGGGGTCATTCTGGTTAGACGGTTTGAAAAAATCGATATTTTTTAAACATATTTCGAAAGTATATATCCTCAAGTATATGCTGTTAAATTTTCATTGAAAAATTCCGATTATTTTAGCTTCTACAGAGGTATTTTGTAGGGAGCGCGGAGGCTCGGCCTCTATAGATGAAAACTTTGAACGCGTTTTTCTCGAAACGTCATTTTTTAACATGGTGCAGGTAAAATCTCAAAATCTATCGAACCGATTGCTTTATAAATTGAACTGCTTATTCTGCACACCTATGCCTCTGGCCGGTACTACAACCAAGTATTTCTGTTGAGTCTAACCTACTTTTAAAATCGAAAATAGCACAGAAAACATAACCGAAATACTTTGATTCTTGTATTTTGCTCGCCATTTTGTTAATTTTAAGGATAAATGATTTATTCTAGTTCGGGCCATAGCGACAATCATACTGATCAAGAATCTGTTTGTATTTTTGGTTTCAAATAAGTCCAACTGTTGAAATCACCTGCACGAGCGAGGCATGAATTTTTAAACATGTCATCAAAATCGCCTTCAAAACCATTTTGAAAGCAATAATTTTATTACTTTTATATTTTTTATTTACTGTAGAAATGTAGTTTAATCAATAGAAAAATGTTTTATTCCATTACTATAATTCCTGTCTTCGCAATAAATTCCTGAACATCGCTGAATTTATCGGTGCGCTAACCAGAATGACCCTTCAAATGAATTCTTAGCAGCTCGACGGATTCACTTGGTGCTGCTAGATTTTTAATTACTCGATATGCTATATTTTTGCGTATAAGCATAAGAATTCCTCGTCCTTTCGAATGAGTCCTGCCTCTTCTGAGTGTATGATAACCAAGAAAGCGTGGGCAGTTTCTATCAGGTGACAGCCAGGATTCTACGCAGACGAGGATGTCAATGCCATTTAGTATGGTGTGAATTTCTTCAGCCCGCTGAGTTACATTTCTCGTGTTCCAGAAGATGTGTTTTGACGGATGTGTATTCGATGCTCTGTTTCCTCTTCGTGGTACACCTGGTTTTATGGGAGGTTGAATTCATCGGTTGACCAAGGGTCCTCAGTAGAAGATTCACGTGTATTGGAGACCGCTAGCCGTTTGTGAATTCTCAGGATGCGGCTTTTTAGCTTTCTATTAGAGAGACGAGAGCTAATCTCCGTTGTCATACTGAGTAGAGCTAGAATGTCTGTAGTATAGTTCAAAGCAACTGCCCAACGTCCTGGTGACCATAGCAAGCAAATAGGAACTCGGTAATGTTCTTTATGTTTAGCGGAGATTCTGTGAGCTTTCCATTATGTAGTCTTTGGCCGGTAAGAGTTGTGTTGCGTTTTCGTTGACAGTTCTTTGTGTTTTTGGATGATTTTCGGTTTTATTGGTTACATTTTTGGAACTTATTAGTTTTCTTCGGTTTTCTCTGGTATCTTTACTCTCACTGGTGGTAGATATGGTCTCAGGGAGTGCTCTTTTTGCACATGCAGGAGGAGGCATTATCTGCCTCGAGTCATTTCTTTGAGTGGCCACGTCTTGACTGGTATCCTTGGGGTTGTTGTTGGGATTTGATGTGTCGGCGAGAGAACGTGGCGGCAGAGATTCGGCGTTCTTGCAGAACTTGGCAAGGTGTCCTTCTTCCTTACATAAGAAGCACGCTAATTTCTCGGTTGATAGATATATCCAATATGAAGTGTTGTCGTAGGTATTGAGCTCTAAACAAACTGGAGAGTGAATAGAGCAATGGCGGCCGGTTCGAGAAAGAGGCAAGATAACGGGTGAATCTATATCTGCCTTACAAACAAGCTATAGATGTTGAGCTGCATGTATATAACTCAATGGCTATAGATGTATAGTACATAAAACATAACATAGATAAAGAGGGATAATAGGAAGAAGGATAGGTTCACCGCTTATCTTCTATTTCGCTCGGACCGCTATCGCCTCTACTTCTTCCCACTGCTGTTCCCTCTCCAGTTTGTTTTAGAGCTCAATGGTCGTAGGTGATCGGTAGAGATTCGGGAAATTTTCTACCGCCTCCGGTAGCTAAGAATATGGCTAAATCCCGGTTCGTTAATGCCTCCTGTGATAAACGTGATTGGTGATACCGGATGAATATTGATTTTTCCTAGCTCTTCTAGGATGATTTCGTGGGGAATTATGGGACACACGTTACACAGTATTATCCGTTTTGTTTTTGATATGAGAGGCCTGATCCCCAATAATTGCGTTGCAATGCTTGCAACCGCTAGTTGCTCTTCGCTTTTGAAGGCACCGAGCCTGGCCCTTCGCGCCCCTCAAGAGCGAATGGTCCCCATGGTGAGGCACATCCGTCGCTCTTGCTTTCGCTCGTAACCACTCGCGGTTGCTCTTCGAAGACAAGAGCAAAAGTGGACGGACCTGTGCTAGAGTATCGCTTACATCCCTCGGTGTTTCTTCAGGTGCTTACCCTAAGTCCCTCGGGCCAGTTGGGATTTTACGACCGGTTTCTTCTGTTCAAAATCGCAATATCTCAAACTTTGAGGTCATTTTACGAGGTGATCCCATCTAATTTCGACGTTAAAAATGGTATCAATCTATTTGTCTGCACGAGATCTTTCCAATGGTTTATAGCAATCTCTGCACGCTCGTAGGTCAGTAATCCCCTTTGCAACTTAACTTTGTTCTCTATATTTCGTCCGCAATACTAGGGTAAATGTACCGTTTGTGGCCACTGTACTGTTTTTGGCCATGTGCATTATTATCTTATTTTTAAATTGCTCGCAGATCATTATTATGTGGAGAATTTGACATCATAAATATTTTGTTTAGTATACCACCAGAAATATAAGGTTACATTTATTGCTTACACGGAAAAATATTATATTTTTTAAGAAGTGGCCAAAACTAAGGTCGGGGCCAGATATATTGGCCGGTGAGTTTCGTGAGGGGTATTCTCCCACCACACCGTTTGCCTGCCTCGGTGCTCCTTTTCTCAACGTTTTCTTACTCGCTCTCGTTCCATCTCGCTCTCGCCTTCGTAGAACAAGAGTGAGCCAGAAGTGGTGGGGATAGTGCCAAGCTTCTGGCGTGTAGGTCAAACCAAGCTGTCAGCGTAGAAATACACACATCAGAATAGGTGTGCGTTAGCTCCGAAAAAATTCAGGAGCTTTATTGGTCAGAACATTGATTCCTTCTCGATAGCTTCATCTCGTATTGGTCTACGCATAGCTTCGTAACGCACACAACTATTACGCTAAGAATAAATAACAGCCAAACGGCTAGATTCAGGCGGAGCCGAGCAGCGTTCCCGTTACCCCACCATACCCTGCGACGACCACGCAACTCCAACTGACAAATCCACGATCGTCATATGTGGTGGTGGTTGATTTCTCCTCAATCGTTGCTCGCGAAAACGAATTCACCGGCCAATATATCTGGCCCCGACCTTAGTCCAATACCTTAAATTGGCCACAATTGGTGCATCTACCCTATTATAAGAAATACGTTTTGAATAATCTCAGAAATACGACTCCACCCAGTTTGTTACGAAACGGATTGGGTCGAGTTGTATTTCTGAGATTATGCAAAACGTATTTCTTACACTAGTATTGCGGACGAAATATAGCTTTTGTAAAACATATTTCTTACCCTGTATTATCTACAAATGCAATATAATTTATGATTTATGGATCTTTGTTTATACATGCCACAAAATTCCAATGCGAATTACTGTTATTCGCAAATTTGTTGTAAAAAATTAAGTTCACATGCGTAATCAGCGACCGCAGAAACCCCGGAGTACCGACTTTCTTGCAGATCCAATCATTTTTTAATATGCATGTCCGTCATATCAGATTCGACAATTTCTTTTTAAAATTTTTAAGTTCAGATTCGTAATCAGCGACCCCAAAAACCACGGAATACCGATTTATTACTAAATTGAAGTAGACTTCCGTTTCCGGGCGAGAGAGTGTAAGTCGTGTGCAGGTAGTGTGTGTGGTGGATAGAGTGAGAGTGAAGTGAGTTGGAGAAGTAGGGAGTCGTGAGCGGGTGAGGAAGGTAGAGAAGGGCGTGTAGGGAGAAGGGAGAGACCGGGTGTGTGTACGGCAAAGGGTAGACGGGAGTGTGGGAGGGGGGAAGGAAGGTTTTGGAGGTTAGGTGTGAGAGAGGTGTAATTTGAGCGGGAGGATAGCAGAGGAGTAACAGGTGGAGAGCTCTGTAAGTAAACAGAGGAACGAGAGGTACAGACAGGTGGGCGGGAGATTTGAAAGGTAGAAGCAGGCAAGAGTGGAAAAGTGAAGGTGCTGAGCTAGGTACCGGGATAGTTTGGGGAGTAAAGAAGGATAGAAAGAGGGAAGTGAGTAGGTGGATAGGAAGAGGGTGCAAGATGTTGAAAGGCGAGATGGAGAGGGAAAAGGAGGAGGAAAAAGGAAAGGGGGTAGGAGGGATACGGGGGAATGACAATCCCAGAAGGGATAGTATGAGCAGTGTAGGGAGCAGTGTGGGTAGTCTGGAGGGATACGGAGGAAAAAGAGGAAGGATAGGGAGGAGGAAGAGGGTAAAGAGGAGGAGGGGGTGTGTACAGGTTTCAGGAAATGTGGGAAGACGACGAGGTCGCCGACAGGTGGTGACAAGGAGAGGAAGAGGGGGGGGGGGGGTGGAAAGGAAGAGATAGGAGGCAGGGAGGGTTTAATTAGGGAAATGATGTCGGAGCTAAGGAGGGTGAAAGAGGAATTAAAGAAGGAAAGGGAGGAGTTGAGGGAGGTGAAGCAGAAAATGAAGAAAGAGAGAGAGGATAGAAGAAGAGTGGAAAAGGAGTGGAGGGAGGAGAGGAGGAGATGGGAAGAGGGTTTAAGGGAGGAAAAGGTAAAGCGGGAGGTCATGGAGAAAAAAGTGGAGAGGATGGAGGTATGGGAGGGGAGAATGGAGGAAAGGATGGAGAAGGTGGAGAGTTGGGGAAAAGATGGGGAAGTGGGAGGTGGGAAGGGGAAGCAGGAAAGGGAAGAATTGGAGGGGTGTAGGCGAAGAATGAGTATGGTAGAGCTAAGGCAGGATAGAAAGGAGAGAGAAGAGAGGCGGGAAAACGTGTTGATAAGAGGACTGCAGGTAGGGGGAAACGCGCGGGTGAGGGAGGAGGTAAAGAGGCTATGGGAAAGAATAGGTTTGGAAGAGGGGGTGGATCAAAGAAGGTGAGATTAGGGAAGGCGGGAAAAGAGAGATACGGAATGGTTCTTGTAAAGCTAACGGGGAGGGAGGAGAAATAAAAGTGATGGAGGCGAAGAGGAAACTGAGGGGCAGGAGGGAGAGAATTGAAGATGACCTGACGGAGCAGGAGAGGAGGGTGAAGTGGTTGATTGAGAGAGAAGCGGAGAAGGAGAGAGAGGGGGGGGGAGAAAGGTGCAGGTAGGATATATGAAGATGTGGATAGATGGGAAATTGAGAAGATGGAATGAGTGGGAGGAAAAATGGGATGGGGAACAGGGAAACGAGAAGGTGGTGGAGGGGTGAAGGGGGGGGGGAGGGGGAATGTAGAGTCTGAGAGATATAAATTAGCTTTCTGGAATGTGGCAGGGGAGAGGAGGAAAGACGGGGAATTCTGGAAAGGGTTGGAGAATTGGGATATAATGGTGTTGAGTGAGACGTGGGTGGAAGAGAAGGATTGGGGGTATGTGGAGACGAGGTTGCCGAGGGGCTATATGTGGAAAAGACAGTGGGCAAAGAGGGAAAGCGTGAAGGGGAGGGCGATGGGGGGTGGGGGTGGGGGTGGGGGTGGATAGAGGATGGCAGAGTATGGTGGGGGAGGTACTAGGAGATGACGGGCAGGGGGAGGGGTGGTTAAGGAAAATAGACAAGTGCAGAGGGGGTGGAGAGGTATGTGTGCAAGGAATGGATGAGGGTGTGAATGAGAAAAGGAAAGTGGAAGAGGAGGTCCTGAGATAGGGTAGGGGGTGAGGGGGAGGAGGCGTGCGGGCGTCGGAGGCTTAGGATTAAGGACGTAGGTTAAGTTGTTTAGACTAAGTTAGGCTAAACTAGAATAAGGAATAGTGTAAAGGCGAATATAAGGTCGGAGGTGGAGATATAGATGGAAGCAGATTGTAACCCTTAGGGGACCAATAAAGAGTATATATATACTAAATTGAAGTACGGTTTTAGGTTTTGCCCAGCTTTTGGCTATTTGAGAACCATGCGCCGCCACTGCACGCCCGTACGCTGGCTGGCTGGCTCGCGCAGACCATTGCCGAATTGCTGTACTTCAAGCGTAACACAAATTTTTAAACATTAATAACTAACAAACGAAGCGGCCACCGCAATTTCGTTACTCTTGATTTTCGTCTTAGTTTGTCACATAGAATCAATCATTTAGACTTTTATCACTTATTTTCTATTATTTGTTGCCGAACATACTGCATGCAATATAGATTACATAAAACACTTCTTTGATAAGATTTCTTTTATATTTTCCACCATCTTGAAATTAGTATTTGAGGGGAAAGTTTTGAGTGACGTTGTTATCATAAAACTGAAATTAGCATGGAGTCAAAGAAATATATAGCTCATAATGATTCTTAATCTAGTATGTAAAGAAAAAACGAATATTTACCTGTATTACCGCTGTTTTGTAAACTGCAAGACTTCCGAAGATGTTCAGAGACTTCCGTTACTGATAGACTAACGTCAGATGATGAATTGCAGGAATCCAATTGTGTTGAGTTTTTGCGGGATGTTTGCGCAATTTTTATAGATTGCGGTTGACCAACTAAGTTTTCGTTTTCTTCTTGTTGACTTTCAACCGATAGCGTTGTTCCAAATAACGCCAGGTGTTGGGGCCCCGCGGAATCCAGGGCGTGTTCTATACTGGGGCCTGAAGGCACGTCCCACGGACAAACGTCATCGATGGGGCGAGCCATTGTTTCCGACGTGCCAACATCCCTGACAACACGAACTTTATTATATGATTTAAATTTTACTTTATTCTTTCGACAAAGTACGACGATGTCTTTTGTTTAAATGAGTCGGTAGACCATATACATACATATTCGTACTACGTAATGGTCAAAACTGAAAATACCATTTGTAAAATTGCATTTAGAACGCGGGGGCGCTGTAACTATTATTTGGATTTATTTACTCATTGTCAAATTCGAATCAAGAAAATAATATATGCTATGCGAGAGGACGTGTATTTCGACTAAAAATAGGTGGATAAAATGTACTTATCGCGAAGTTAATTGACTTAATACAGTTGGTTGAAACCATGAAATTCGACAAGCCTCTATATCAGAGTAGTATGGGTATTCTCACTCAGGTCCGCTGAGGGCAGCGCGGGGGAGTGGGGTAGGGAGTAGAGCTACAGCTTTGGACCGGGTACTCGAGATACCCTGGTACCCGGGTACCTGTGAGATACTCGGGAACAGGAAAATTCCCGGGTAGGCGCTGTCCGGGTAAACTACCCGACATACTGGAGATATCTGAGAACTTACAGAGTACAGGGTGATTCTAGAGCGACGCCTGCCAGAGAGATGCCGCCTGGCACCCCGTGGCGAGGTCAACCCTCTGTGGTGCCGCACTGAATTTTATGGAATTTGTATTCCTTATGTAAAAGTAGTCCGATTTGCATGAAATTTATGTCGGAGGAAAGATAATCACTGGGTTACATGTAGTGGATACGTTTATTAAAGAGTAGTAAGTAAAGAATATAAGAATATAAGGAAATGGTGTTCGCGCTGATGCTCGCGCTGGCGACTCACGACTTTTCAAAAACGTGGCAACGCACGGCAACGTCGAGCGTCGCCGTTTCGATTGCTGGCAAAAATAATGCCTTGCCGCGCATTATTGAGTCTGCTTTGACCTTGACAGGCGCGCCCGCGTAAGTATTGGACTTCGCGGCCCTACATTTAGTATAATTTTAATCGGGATAACGCCAGGAATCCATTGGTGTCACTTTCACATCGATACGATGAATAATAAAGAACATTTTAATATATAGTAATGAATATTTTACCATCAACCCGCGGGGCGCCGACCTCGATTCGCTGTGGTCGGTCGAGGATTCATAACTGTTTCAGAAAAAAATAATTCTTTATTCTTTATCGTATCGATATGGAAGTGACACCGATGGATTCCTTATGTTATTACAATGAAACTCATACCAAATTTCATGTAAATCGATCTATTTCTAACGAAGTTAATTTGAATATATGCAAATCATTTTTACATGTAATTTCCTTCATTATGGTCCGAATTACATCGTTCTTGGTGTTATTTTCATCTGAGAAACATAAGGAATCGATTGGCGTTGTTTTCGCAAAGATCTGATGAGAAATGCGGAACTGGAGATTTCTCACTTCTTAGTGGGTATTTCTGTTTCCCCGGGGGTCGAAGCCTTCGACCCGAAGGCCATGCCGCTCAGTGAGGCATCAATTATGGAACGGTACTCTGTGACATCTCGTGTGTCTCGAGTATCTCGGGTAGTTTACTAGGGTAGCGCCCACTCAAAAAAATTTTCTCTTCCCGGGTATCTTACGGGTACCGGGTACCCGATCTCCCGGGAATTTACAGCTCTAGTAGGGGGAACATTTGACGCGGGGTAAGCGGGGCGAGGGAACCTTGCTGCGCGCGTAGGCGCCGCGTAGTGGGGGAACCGCGAGCGAGCGGAGAGATCGTCCCGAAGTAGCGGCCCACAGTGAGACAAGTGAGACCCCCTTTTTGTGTCAAAAATCGTACAACTTTTGATAGGAATAAGATAGAGGGATAAATATTTTTCGAGGTTAAAGATAAGGTGTTGCAGAATAAGGGACAAATATTGAAAATGTATGACAAACAAGTTTTGACTTTGTAAACCTACGTCAAACTTGACACTTTCAAAGAAAATATCGGGTTTTCCGTTATAGTGTGTGATTGATTTTCTTCCTTGACTTGTTATACGTCGTTTCCTATAGATTTTAATGCGCTGAATTCAAATCTGTCCGTAGAACTTGTCTAGCCTTTCAGGATTCGAAGCAAAATGCGATTTAAGGGGTTACGCTCACAAGGAACATTCGGCAAACCGGAAATTTAGAAAATTATGAAACTCAGTGTGCAAGTAGAGTATGTCATCCGTAACGCAACCCCATTTTTGTTGATCCCATAATGCAATTTTTGGGGGTGAAATCACCCCTTGAAAAAATCCAGAATATTCTTTTCCGTGGAATATCTCGAGAACGGTGAGAGATATCGAAAAGAAGTACGTTGTCTTCTTATATCTATAAAACCGCATAAAAATAATTTTCGAAATGTCCAATTTTTTTCAAGTTACCCCTACCACCAACCTTTAAAATTAAGTTTTTGTATCTTGTAAATATGTGCTGAAATACCTCTGGATAATCTCTTTTCATATGTATAAATAGTTTACGTGTTACATTTTTTTTCCAACAAATAAAACCTCTATTACTGAATTTGAAGTCCATTTTAGCAGTTTCCATTAATAAAATGGTTTCTTAAAGACATATTTAAATTATCATTTATATAAAGTATAGACAGCTTTCAATTCTTTAAGCAAGACTCGTCTCTTTTTGTACACGTTGTATTGTATTATAATACTGTATATAGAGTATAAACTTTCCATTCCTGAAGTAACAGAAATCTACAGGATTTTGAAATTCGCTGGGATGCGTTTCTAGATATCCGCTTTTAAACCAAGCATATTGAAAAAGGTTTTTGAATCTTGGCGAAGAAAACTGTAATTTAATTATTTCATTTGGTAAGTGCAAATTAACATCTCTCTCTTTGAGAATCACATTATCCGAAATTTTTTCCAAATCCAGAATCCAAACACATCTAAAGGCTGAAAAAGTTACTTCCTTGTCTTGTGGAATCAACTGCTATAACTCATTTGGGTAGTGTCCCGTCCACGAGTCGAGTAGGAGCATGCTTCAACGGCCAGTATTCGGCAGAGACACTTCGGTAAACTAAGTTTTAAAATGTTCAGACGTGAGTTTTCCTGACTTTGAAGTTCTGATGTAAATATTAACCGGACGGAATAGAGTTCTTTGCACTATCGGACCAAGTGTTCCTGTAGACTCCTTCAAAACTATGTTTAGTGGTGAAAGAAGACGTGCACTTGCTGATATAATAGGCATTATAGTGTAGCTATGTGTTGTAGAAGTTATCGATTAAATCGTCGCTTCTACTGTTTTCACTCCTGTAGCCTTCGTGAATGGAAACAAGGATAAGTTCTGGACAGACAAGGTTTATTCGGATTAGGACTTACCGAGAAACGGCCTTGCCGGGAGTGCATTTACACGCCGATACGGACCACCGCGACCGCGAAGACGAGCGAGCGAGCGATGCTACGGACGCCAGGTTCACCGACTTCCCTGCGTCACCCGAGATCAACGCGAGCGAACACGACCTACGACAGGTTCAGCGACATTCAAGCGTCAGCAGAGACGGAGCGCCGTGCCGTCTGTAGGGTATGTAGTTTGTATTCCACCTTTATTAAGAATATATATTGCACTCTACTGTTATTCCTATAACTCCTGTGTCCAAACTCTTATTCAAAGCCCTTTCATTCTCCTCATCCCTGGTAAGTATAGGCAATGCGTGCTTTAGCACCTTGAAAGAGCAAGAACCCAACAGATCATTCCAACCGCTCGGGGTGATCTGTAGAAGGTCATTTATCTGTATGCTAATGAGGCGTTCAGGAGTTACTCTGTACTCTCCCTTTCGATTGGTGTCCAGGTATTGTCGCCGTACTCTCCATATCGAACGGGCGTCCAGGAATATTGTCCCGTACTCTCCTCTCTCAAAGATCGGGTATTTAAGAAAGGGCTTTGTATTCTCGCGACTCTACACTACTGAGGCGTCCAGGAGTTACTCTGTACTCTGCCGTTTGGTTGGCGTCCAGGTATTGTCGCCGAACTCTCCATATCGAACGGGCGTCCAGGAATATTCTCCCGTACTCTCCTCTCTTTTGTAATGAGATGCTCTGTACTCTCGCGACCGACAGGCGTCCAGGTATTATCACCGAACTGTCCATATCGGTCGACCGTCCAGGAACAGACTCTCGTGTGCTCTCCCTCCGGGCAGGCGTCCGGGTATTATCGCCGAACTCTCCTGCCGGAGTCCCTAAGCTGTCCGAGAGCGGCCGTTGGTCATACCTCGTCCTCTCTCTCGGAACAGCGAAGAGGAAAATGCCTTTGCGGTCCTCTAATCTATACCCGATCGTTGCTATCCGCGGCCGCAGAAATCAACAGACGCGTCGTCTCGCGGTTCCGCGCCCGCACGTCCCTGCTCACGGGCAGCCTACAAGCGTATTCGGGAAACTTCTTGATGGTTGGTGTTTCTCGAAGCTTCCTTTTCTGCATGCTACACTCCTAATTTCGCCAATGTTCGCCCAGAATGTATTTCAAGGTTGAAGCCACTCTCGACTGTATTATAAATTTCTTCAAATCCGACAGCTGGGATGTTAGACTTTGCGCGAGAAACAAACGATTCTGCGATATGTTTGATGCTGTCAATATCTTCAAACGTAAATTGCGTCCTGAATGTTGCTATCATGCGGGCCACAATTCTATGCGCAGTCTTAAAGTTCTAAATCCACCATTTACCTGCCACGAATTGGGGTAGGTCCACCTGGTTTTTTGCCTCTAAAGCCACAATCTTAAATTCATGTCATGAACAATAGATATTCTGCCACAAACTTCATCAAACTTTGCAGTACATATTTCGCAATAAATGCAAATTTATCTGAATTTGTTCTATCTCACTCTACACTCGCCTCCCACCCGTACAGCTGCTGCAAAGAGTTAACCATGCGATAATTTTTCTGTACACTGGTAAGCGATCGACATGCCATTTTTCCGCTTTTCCAAAACGTTACTGCTTTTCACTTATAACTTAAGTCATCTTTTCCACCTTCATCATCAACAGGACATTCTACAGAGTTAAAACTGTCTTCTTCTTCTTCTGCAGGCATAATGAACTTGTGCACCATGTGGTTCTGATGGATCGGCAACATGGAGCATATAGTCATGTTCAATTAATGGTAGGGAATATATGTTTAGGAACTGTTTTATAATGTCACGAATTTCATTGTGCACTCCCGTTTCTACAGAGTTTATACAGGGTGTCCCAAAAATGCTGCGGTTCCTTAAAGGGGGTGATTCGGGGGGTGATTGCAAACAACTTTTTCCTTTGCGAAAATGCCCTCCGAGGTTTCGTTAACGAGATATTAATAAAAAGCACTGACCAATCAGAGCGCGAGCCTTCCGCTGAAGCTCCCGCGCTAGCGTGGTCGCGCGCCGGGCCGCGCTGCGACTACGAACAAGCAAGGCGGCATGCATCGAAGGAAATTGCGTAGAATGGCAAATGAAAAAGACGTAACAAAAAATCGAACCTTTTGCCATGGTTTGTTTGCCATTTAAAGTGATATTGCCTCTTCAGGACAGTGGCCATTTGGGAGGGATGCAGGGCAGATTGGTTAGTTTGGGGCCAATCGGACCTCAAGCCCACAGTCTCTCGCACCGAATACGTCGACGCGTGCTTGTGTTTTGAAATTCGAGCACGTGTTTATACTCGAGAGATAAGGGATCCGTCTTCAATTTGAGGGTAGGACGAAGCAGGCGGGACTACGCGCAGTCAGCGGACTATCCCTTCTTTTCGTGTGTCTCCCCGCGAGACGTATTGATGCTGGATAATACTGTGTAATTTCTAGTTCTCCAAAATTAATCAGGCTGATCAGCCAGAGCATTTCGCCAGGGTCGCGGTTTATGACCGTATTGTCCCGCAAGTCGGCGGTAGAGAACGGTTTCCTACAGTTTCGGATAATTTATGACTTAATTGGTTCCGCCTCGTAGCAGACGTGAACTCAGGGTGTCTGAAAGGGGAAATAGGAATGGTATGCATTTTCTTCTTTATAGCAACTCGAAGACTTTCTGCGTCTCTTCCCTTCGGACCCTTTCGAACCGATACACGTGGTGTCTGTTTTCTATCTCGAAGCAATGGGTACATTGGCAGTAGAAGGACGGAGCGCGGGCTTTTGTGAAAGTTTTCGTTGCACTTGTGCAAAACACGTGTGTTCCGAAAATGTGCTGGCTTCTTTTTACCTGAAGCCTTCTGGCCTGGTGGGGGTCAACTCATAATGGAACGAGAGAAACTATTTGGGGGTAGAAGAAGTCGCTTGGAAAAAATCTTGTCAGTCAGCAGTCAGCAATCACGTCGCGGACAAATGTTCTCTGCTCAAGAGTATTACGTGATGTTCTGGGTGTACCCCCCGAACAACGAGGACGCAAGTGCTGCAGCGTGAGAATTTGCGCGAAGATTACCCACGGCTCCGAACGCCAAATAAAAATTCATTTCCACCAATTTTTATAACGTAGGAAGAACAACACGTTCCATGAAAAGTAAATTAAGTGATCAGTATTAGTAGCCGTGCAGTGAAGTGAATATTCGGTACGTTGGCCTGGACGCACCTGACATTGCGACCCTTAACTTTGGGTAGTGTCGTATACCTGGGATCAGCAGTGCACTGGGCTCGTCCATCGATGACCAGGATCGGTTCAGTGACCCAGTGACACAAGTTTTCAAGTTGCAGGTGAATTTTCGACAAGGGTGAGTTTTAGTTACTTTAATGGTGATCATTCATTTTTAAATTTAACGCAAGCTATGGCTTATTTCTGGCGATAATTCTCAAAATTCTCGTACGAAAATATTTATTCGGGCTTTTTAAACAGACTTATTCGTTATCAGCAACAGTGCTGGCCGTTATTGAGTTACGGATTTTTATCACAATAACGAACTACGATCACTTTTTGTTAATTTCCTGTTACATTACCTTTTCGTGGATGTGTTATTAACACAAGGAATTCTACGTATTCCTTATCCTCCCACTTCAAATAATTATTATTTTCGAATCTTCTAAAAAAAATGTGTATTCGTCTTTTTACGTTACACGCTATTTTCATCCATTTATCCTTTATTCATTATTCACTTTAAATGGCAAACAAACCATGGCAAAAGGTTCGATTTTTTTGTTACGTCTTTTTCATTTGCAATTCTACGCAATTTCCTTCGATGCATGCCGCCTTGCTTGTTCGTAGTCGCAGCGCGGCCCGGCGCGCGGCCACGCTAGCGCGGGAGCTTCAGCGGAAGGCTCGCGCTCTGATTGGTCGGTGCTTTTTATTAATATCTCGTTAACGAAACCTCGGAGGGCATTTTCGCAAAGGAAAAATTTGTTTGCAATCACCCCCCCCCCCCCCCGAATCACCCCCTTTAAGGAACCGCAGCATTTTTGGGACACCCTGTAGGTGTCTGTGTTATACTTGCAATTTGAAACGTAGTGGCTAACATGTTTATTACGTTAACAACATTAATTGACTTCATTTTAAAGAAAAGCCTTTCAAACAATGATCACTCACTTTTTGTCAATTGAATGGAAACTGACTGCTGCCAAAAATGTAACTCCCGTTAGATACACCCTTGGGAATATTTATAACAATCAAAAGACGCGAGTACATAAACATGTTTACCGAAAAGTGGATGTAGCACAAAAATATTATCAGTTACAATGAAAATGATGCAAATTCATTGTAAATCTTCACACATTATTTATTTATCGTGTGGTTTAGCATTAATGAGTTTTACCTTGGATGCAATTTTAGGTACCCCTAGAAGCGGATATCTAGAAACGCATCCCAGCAAATCTCAAAATCCTGTAGATTTCTGTTACTTCAGGAATGAAAGCTTATACCCAAATGCGGTAATTGTGGGGAGCCGGTTTTTATGCGATGTGCATTGTGTGTATTTAGGTTTTAATCATTTCTATGAAGACTATCATTATTGTACCAATTACAAACCGTAATTTTCAATGTATCTATCGTTTTCTATTAGTATAACTCTTCCAATGTATAATCAAACACTACAACGTGTACAAAAAGAGACGAGTCTTGTTTAAATAATTGAAAGCTGTCTAAACTTTATATAAATAATAATTTAAATATGGCTTTAAGAAACCATTTTATCAATGGAAACTGCTAAAATGGACTTCAAATTCGGTAATAGAGGTTGTAACGAGTTACGCTGGTGGGACGACGATCTTCCCCCCCACCACTCGTCCGCAAATACCGAGAACCGGCGCGAGAGGGTCGCGCACCGAGAGACTCTCTCGCTGCCGAAAATGCGCGGACGAGGACATACAGGTCGGGGGCATAGGCCTATTTGACAGAGACCGCCTCGAGCGTTAGTGTTAACAGCACGCCTCTCCCAGAGACCTCCTGTACGATTCCACGTTCGTGTGCCGACACCAGTACTTGTGCAAGACAAAAACCCCTCGTGTAGTCACCCGCCCTTGTGCGTCGACAGACTGAGTCTCTGTGCCTTTTTCGACTCCACACCTCCACGGTTCCCAGAAGGACAGCGTGAGCCATCCTCTGGACGCAGACCGATATCCGCCATCGATCTCCCGAACAGAGTCATCTCCGTTCTCGAGAGCGTCCTTAAAGTCACCGAATCACCCGCGGATTGTGCCCACTGGTGACCGGATGGCCGACTCTCCGACCAGGGTCCAGTGGTAGGGTTGGCCCGCCAGGACACCGAAGGGTCAAATCGTCTATCTTCTTCACTCTCGCCGAAACGCTACCGACGATCGAGACCCGCGCCGAGATACGCGTCGAGACACGCGCCGCGATACACACCGACCGACGCACCGAAGTACGCGACGCGATACACACCGAACCACGCGCCGCGATACACACCGAGAACCGCGGTAGACTAAGACCTAGGTTAAGCCGCTTACACACTGTTTGCCAGCATAGACCTGGCCGGGACACCTTGTACACCAGCGTAAATAAATTGTCGTACTCCATCTCACCTCTGCGTACACAGTCATTCGATCGGCGGCCCTGGACAACCGTCCTGAGCTGGCGATACGGCTCCTCCACCGTCCCACCGGTAACCCCGCGATCAAACGGTTACAAGGTTTTATTTGTTGGTTAAAAAATTTAACACGTAAACTATTTACACGTATGAAAAGAGATTATCCAGAGGTATTGCAGTATATATTTACAAAATACAAAAGCTTAATTTTATGGGTTGGTGGTGGGGGTAACTTGAAAAAAATTGGATTTTTCGGAAATTATTTTTACGCGGTTTTGTAGGTATAAAAAAGGATGTAACTTTTATTTAAACTTCTTTTCGATATCTCTCACCGTTCTCGAGATATTCCACGGAAAAGAAAATTCTGCATTTTTTCAAGGGGTGATTTCACCCCCAAAACTGCACTATGGCACCAACGAAACTGGGGTTGCGTTACGGATGAACTACTCTACTTGTACACCGAGTTTCATAATTTTCTGAATTTCCGGGTTGCCGAATGTCCCTTGAGAGCCACGCGCCGTGAGATCGCACCTTAAGGGGGTATTACACTAAAAAATTCAATTTTTTTATTGAATTTTTAATAGTATGGGGTTTCGAAAATATGTCCCTAAAATATTAGAGTGAAATTCGTAGGACTCCCAGAGTTATAGGGGCTTAAGACCGCAGCGTGGCACGTAATCGTTCCATTGATCCTTGTATCTAAAGAGGCTATAACTGCCAGCAGAGAAGAGAGAGCTGCCCAACATGAGTCCTTTGAAGCGGAGGAAGGTTTCCTCTACGGTCCTCGTATAGTAGATTAGGGGTAAGTTACAGAAATTAGTCGTTATCTACCGTAACTTCAGTCGTATATGTCGTAACTGCATGAAAAACTTTAAACACGTTTTTCTCGAAACAAATTTTTTAGATCGGGCGCACATTTTTCTCAAAAACTACTGGACCGATTGAGCTAAAATTTTACACACATTCAAAGTGAATGTGTACCTATATCCGTAGCAGAATTATATCATTAGTTTCAATGAAACCCCCCCACTCCTTGTTTTAGTTCAAGAAAAGTAGAAAAAATCAAATATCAATTTTGAAACAGCTGCGATTTCGGTAACTATGTCCGAACTTGGTTACATCTTCTAGGGGCAATAACTACACTCATATAGATTTAAAAAATCTACGGTACTTTTGTTTCAGATTAGTAGTACGGCCGCAATTCGTTCGCCCGATGGGACCGGTGTTTGATGACATGACCTGCGCTTCGGGGTGTAATTTGTATAATTTTCAATATAATGCATTGCAAAAATTTTTGTTGATAGTTCAAACAGTATTAAATTTGTGTGCATAACCCCGGCCCTGTAGGTGCGATAGGTTTTTCAGAATTAATTTCCAAATATCACCTTCAAAAACGAGTGTCTAGGGTGTAATACCCCCTTAACACCGCCGCGCTCGGCTCTTAAGGCGGGGTCCCACTAGTGCAACTGCGCGCCGCGCACGACGTTTTCGTCCACTTGAAAGGGTCTAATTTATGAGGCCTTACGCACGAAATGGGCCGACGCTCTGCCAGGCGCGCACGTCGAAGACAGTGGAAATACTACCCTCCTTTTCTACATCTTGCTTTCCTTATCTAAATAAAGCTAACGCCGGCGGTTGGGTCAGTAGCCGAAACAACGCCTTCACACTTCATACTACTTGAGATGTTTGAAGGGGTTTACTCGTTGCGGTCACCGATTGCTGGAAACTGTGTTTCAAATGAAATGAAGAAGTTCTCTGTCGTGGCTTCCCTTCCACAGTTCCGCCATCACTTTCAATAGTTTCAATGTCGCTCAGTCATTCGCTATCTCAGCATCCTGTTTGTTTTATTTCTCACAGGATATGAGATTGAGGGTAGGGTAGTTACCATTGCGACCAATAGTGAAAATACGAACGCCCTTTGATTAAATAGTGTGAAAAACGGTTGGTCATAGAGAGGAAATTATATCATGCCCAATTGAACCAGCATTCCTCCCAGAGGCTAACTTTCTATCCCTGCACAGGAAATACACGTGTATCGTTTATTGAATTTCATTGTTATTGAATTTGTCTTAAAACGCACTACCTAGTGATCTCTAAAAAAATATATAGTTCCATTTAAAAAACCCAACTTGACCATCGTATCTTTTAAAATAATAATCTAAGAAAAAAATCATCTAGGCTAATAAATTTGTTCCTTAGAACCACGCAATTCCATATATACATTTATTTTCTATCTCAAATACGTTAGGAAATATTCAGCTGCTTACTGTTCCCGCGGACACCCTGTATAGTGAATTACAATTATGCAATATCTAGAAACAAGTATACCTATCGTAGCAGTATAATTGTTGCTATTTACAGCAATAATTATCATGTTATTGCTTGCTTTTGTAGACTATAAATTTGAATCTCCCGCTTGCCACCGGCGACGGCTCGCCGCACGTCGCACCTTTATATGTAAGGCAAGCGGGAAGAAGGAACAATAAGACAGTCGTTGGTCAGACGCGGCCAAGGGTACGCGTGTGCAAGATATAAACATTACTTAGTCTACTGAACGACTCGCCATATTTCGTCCTGCCTGTGCCGTACCGGCTATTTCTCCTTATCCAGTCCTACACTTTAATATATAAACCAGGCCGGTCCAGGCATTTGCTCGCACGAGCAAACTCGAGTTGCTCTTCGCTCTGGGAGCCACGGAGCCAGGCCCAAGAGCGAAAGGTCTTCTTGGTGGGGGAATCTGTGAACGCCACTATCCCCACATTTTTACGGCTGCCGCTCTTGCCGTCGCTCATGCCTTCGCTCGCAACCACCCGCGGCTGCTCTTCGAGGGCAAGAGCAAAAGACAGGCCTGATATAAACCAATAATAATACCCCATAAATACACGCATACAAGCTATATGTAAAAGTAAAGAGTACATTTCCGTTGGAAAACACACATTTTTTCAGTCTCTTCGACGATGCGCGGCGTGCATTCGCGTGCGCGTGTGACAGAGAAACCCCGGCATAGCGCACACACGATCGCTTTCGACGCGCGCGTCGTCGTAAAAGTGCTCCAAACTGCTCGAAAACCCGAGAAACTCGTAAATCTGACCCGTGCGCGGCACACAGTTGTATTAGTGGGAACCTCTTTGTGCAACAAATCGACCTTGCGCGTCGAAAAAAACGTGCGCGGCGCGCCGTTGCACTAATGGGACCCCGCCTTTACCCGTAGCGGCCAATATTTGGCGTGCGATTTGTGGTTCGATTTACGACACGCGCGCCAGCGAAGGTATTTTTGAAAAAGCCGTTTTCCGTTTGCTTGCAAGACTTGGACAACGCATGTTTTTCCTTTTTGAAACTTTCGTTTATGGCTTAATAGCATTTGTGGGTAGTACTATAAATTCTGAGTTTCCGGTGGATCCACGATGTGAGGCCTGGCGGCCTGCAACCTCCCGCATCGTACGTTTTCGGCCTGGAGGATATTTCGCTACATTGTCAAATTTCCGCGAGGAGTATCTTCCGCGCCATTTCGCACCCCCGTCTTGAAACAGTGCACCAAAGGCGCGGGGAATAAGTAGCACGATTAGGTGTTTCAGAAATTACCTGATTGGTTCACACCGACGCGCTGGGTTAACCAATTAGGATACATAAGACTTGTACCGCGAGAGTTTCCCCTAGAAATAGGAAATCCGTTGAAAGTTAGTCCGCATCAGGCTTGGCAGATGCGAATGTACATGACCTAGTAAGGTAAATAATACAGGGTGATTCTCTCGCTAGAGTCCTCAAAGGTAATGCCGCCGGCGCAAACGCGCCTCGCTGAGTGCCGAGGCCTTCGACACTCGAGCTCAGAGGGGCCATACAATGTTGCGCACTAAGAAGTGCACATCTGAAGTTCTGCACTTCTCATCAGATATATACGAAATTTACATCAATTGATTCCTTATGTTTTCCGATGAAAATGGCCCAAAAAACGACATATTCCGGACCTTAATTAAAGATATTACATGAAAAATTGATTTGTATAATGTAAAATCCGCTTCGTTAAAAATAGTCCTATTTACATGACATTTGGTATGATTTTCATCGGAAAAACATAAGGAATCCATTGGTTCACTGCCATATGGATTTGATGAATAATAAATAATTTTTTAGAGGAGATCTACGATTGTGTTAGAGAACGTAGGCTTATGAGGATATTCGAATCGGACCACCAAGCTTCTGCCGGCAACATCTCAGCAAACGACAGTAAGAACTCGTGACGTAGTAGGGAATAGTCGAGGGGGAATTCGCGCATATATACAGCTATACAGGGTTATTCACTTAACTCTGGCCGCGCTCGTGCTAATAGAGATGAGAATGGCAATAACGCTACAAGCATTCTTACTACTGCAATCAAAGGTCGATTCATCCGCCATCTATGGGCTGTTGCTAAAAGTGTCGGATTATGTAGATGTTAGTAGAGGGCACAAATCGCTTTTGGTTGTCCTCCCAGAGGACTTTACATTTGACGTAAACGACGGAGGAGAAAACGACAGCCGTTTTAACAAAGCTACGCAATGGCTTGTGATCTGACTTGGTGCCAAAAGACAATGTTAAGCCGCAGAGGGGATTAGTGACCCACGAGCCTACAGCGTATGCTATACACCGTTGGAAAGATCTCGTCAAGACGAATCGGTTGATACCATTTTTAACTTCGAAATCAGATGGGATCACCTCGAAAAATGGCCTCAATGTTCGAGATTTTACGGTTTTGAATAAAAGAAACCGGTAGTAAGATCCCATCCGGCCCGTGCGACATCGGGTAGGCACCTGAGGGAAAACCGAGGGATGTAAGCGAACATGAAATTTGGTACGATCTGCATCGGAAAAACGTAAGGAATCCATCGGTGTGTCTTCCATATCAATACGATAAAGAATAATGAATTATTTTATTTCTGAAACACGTATGAAACCTCGGTCTGCCGCACCGATTCGAGGTCGGCGCCCCGTTGTCGCGGGTGAAAATGTGAAATATTCATTTCAGGGTACTAAGAAATTCTTTATTATTTATCGTATCGATATGGAAGTGACACCAATGGATTCCTTATGTTTTTTTTTTATGAAAATCATACCAAATGTCATGTAAATCGGACTACTTTTACACAAGGAATGCAAATTGTTTGTGTAAAAGTAGTCCGATTTGCATGACATTTGGTATGATTTTAATCGGGAGAACGCAAGGAATCCATTGGTGTCACTTCCCTTTCGATACAATGATGACAAGAATTGCTTAATACGCTGTAATGAATATTTCACCCTCGAGTACGGGGAGCCAATCTCGAATCGCTGCGGTCGGCCGAGGATTCATTACTGTCTCAGAAATAAAATAATTCTTTATTCATTATCCTATCGATATGGAAGTGACTCCGATGGATTCCTTATGTTTTTCCGATGAAGATCGTACCAAATTTGATGTAAATCGGACTATTTTTAACGAAGCTAGCGAGAAATTATATATATCAATTTTTCATCTAATTTCCTTCATTATTTCCGTCGTTCTTAGTGTTACTTTCATCGGCCAAACATAAGGAATTGATTTTCGCAATGATCTGGTAAGAAATATGGAAATCCAAGACTTCTCAGTTTTTAATAGTTACTCTAACCCCTTCGAGGGTCGAAAGCCATAAAATTCGGTGAGGCACTGCGGCGGTTGTCCTCGCGACGGGGTGCCAGGCGGCATCTCTTTGAGTCCAGTGGCTCCAGGATCACCCTGTATAGTTTGAGAGTTAACCATCCCGAAGTCACCACACAGTCTCCACTCCCCGGTCTTCTTCTTTGACCAGGTGGACTGGATTGTCCATGCCAAGAGCATATCGATTTCATTTTTGGCTGCAAGCAACTTCTCACCTGAAATTTTCCGTGGGCGCTCCGCGACGGGTTGTACGCTGATGATCCGGTGAGACATTGGACACATTCGTGTTATGCTTGAAGAGGTCGCTCTGGTGATTTGAATGTATTCCTGCAGGATTTGGTGGGAGTCTTTGCTGACATGTATTGTGGAGATTCCATGGATGGCAGCGAAGTCCATTCTGCCCCTGGTGCAGAGGTTGGTTAAGGACTCGACTATCCTTCGGTGTTTCAGGTCTATTCGATCACTGTTCGACAAAATTTAACTTTCTTTCGGACTTGTAGCATTCAATAGTATGTTTACTATTGGATTAACCGCAGAAGACGCAATAAACACTTGTTAGTTGTTACTCCGGTCTTGATTATTCGCCAAACCTGGCCTTACCGACTGAGTCGGCATCTCACTTCTTCTCGCCACCGGAGACGGTCACACGCCGTTGGCGCTGATGTTGGTCTGACGGTGTGGCCACAATATGATTGCAGTAGTAAGAATGCTTGTAGCGCTGTTGCGATTCCCATCTCTACTCGCGCAAGCGCGGCCAGAGTTAAGTGGATAACCGTGTACATACTACGACTTGTGCACACCATGCCAGGATTCCTCATCCACTAGTTTCTACTTCCAGTAACTGTTCCCCCTCTACTACTTACCTTACTACGTCATGTACATTTACATCTGGCAAGCCTCGTCCGCATCGATCTACGATCGAGAGAGGTCACTTGTAAAAAAAAGCAGATATGTACTCGATAAATAAAGACTCTTCGATTTGAGCACTGTGTGGTTGAAATTAGTCAACCATATTACGCACACATAATTTACTTTAAAAGGTTCTGCTTTAATTGACCCCTTATAACAATAAAGCAAAAATTCTTATGGTGGGAAAAACTACAATCCTGTAAAGCCAACATAAACTGCACCATTTTTATGCCTCGTTGACATTCATATCCAAGTTTGCATACACCGCACACCTAACTTTTCAGTTTCCAGTAGATATCATTTTGCAAGAACACAACTTCGATATAGGGTGGGCAGTGACATGCCAGTCGTGTCACGCATAACAAATGATCCGAATTACATATAATTAAAAATAGTTCGAATAAGGTTCTATTTGAGCTCAACTTTCATCGGAGAACCATTGCCTGAATACTGGTAGTACTGTTACATACATTTTTATCGTTTATTGCACCATGTTCCTTGTTCGCTCGTCACGTTCTTTCCTAGACCTGTGTCCAACAGTCTGATTACTTCAATCCCCCCTTAATATTGATATACTTTAAAACTATAGGGTGAGTTCCACGAAGCTTTCCCGGTAGAAGTGATCACTTTGAAAGGCGTGACTAACTTGAAACAATATTTCAATAAGCCTTGCTTTATCGAAAATCACTGGGCCTTGAGGTGTGTACGTACGCGCACACAAGCTACGATAGCGTGTACCTACGTATACGCGATGCAGAACAATGTAAACAAACCGTATTTTTCAACTTTCGTCCTGGAATCTGCAACAAGGAAGTTTTTGCGGGTATAGTTGCCTCCAATAGACACCCGTGCAGATGAGTCTGGTGCGTGTAAACGCTAATAAGCACCGTACGTTGAAATAATAATGAATTTATGAATCGTGTACTGAGGACAGACTCGAAATGTGACAGAATGACGCTTCAAGGATTCTCCCTCAGCGGCGCTAATGGTATATTCAATAGGGCGGGCCAAAAAAATTAAATTTTGGAAACTCGAAACAGCCTAGTGCAGAAAAGTTGCGTCTGGGGAATACAAATGAAGGCAAAATTTTTTTTTTAAATCGGGCAATATTTGACCGGGCCCAAACGGGGTCAATGTTTTTAATTTTTTACCAAGTTTGGCGACTTCTGTATATTTTCATAAAAATTTGCATATTTTACTGTTGAGCATCAGAAAATATTATTTAAGCACATAAACACGTGAAATAGTGTTTTATATATTGTCGCGAAGCGGAGTATGTATGTGTTTCTATTTTTTTACGTAACGCGGTTGTAGTGAAAGAGGAACATATTTCATTGATTCAAGAGCCGGTCCAACAGCCATTTTGATCCGCGAATCCGCAAACCGTTTGTCGTCATCCCCCTCTGTTTTCGAGAAATTCTATTTTGAAAAAAAAATTGCAAATTTTCAACTTTGAACATCCTTTGAGTTCAAACAGCAATAGTTAGTCGGTTGCTTGTTCCGCCAAATTATTCTATGAACCCCCACGAACACAACAATATAAGTTATTATTGAATTATAAACATTTAAATCGTTGTATAAACTTATATCGTTGTATTCGCAAGGGTTCGTAGAATAATTTGACAGAACAAGCAACCGAATAACTATTGCTGTTTGATCTCACAAGATGTCCAAAGTTGAAAATTTACAAGTTTTTTTCAAAATCAAATTTCTCGAAAACAGAAGGAGATGGCGACAAACGGTTTGTGGATTCGTTTTCAGCGCGCAAAAAGTATAAGACATGGCTATTAAATGTTACAGATCAAAATGGCTCTTGAATCAATGAAATACGTTCCTCTTTCACTACAACCGCGTTACGTCCAAAAATAGAAACACATAGATACTCCGCTTCGCGACAATATATAAAACACTATTTCACGTGTTTATGTGCTTAAATAATATTTTCTAATGCTCAGCAGTGAAATATGCAAATTTTATGAAAATGTACAGAAGTCGCCAAACTTGGTAAAAAATTAAAAACTTTGACCCCGTTTAAGTCAGGTCAAATATTCACCGATTTCAAAAAAAAATTTTTGCCTTCATTTGTATTCCCCAGACGCAACTGTTCCGCACTAGGCTGTTTCGAGTTTCGAAAATTTGATTTTTTCGGCCCACCCTAATATTCAAGCCACGTGGCACGAGCACCGGTTGAAATCCAAGCTAGCCCGATAAATATAGGAACGACATAGTTGCCGATACGTAATGAGAGTCGTATCGCGCTGTTGCCGCATTTCTGTTACTATTTTGTCGTCATGGAACTTTGATAGTCTAGTGAAATTAGGATCTGTCTGCTGAATAATTCCCAGCAAGCCCAACTTATGTATGGGCCTTTATTTCGTCGTTTTAAACAATATGTCAAAAGTCGCCACCGATGTAATCGCTGCTGAAAATTTTACAGAGTGTCAAAGTTAAAAAGAAAAACAGTTTTTCGCGAATGTCTCGGTATCTCTAACTGATATCTACCTGATAGATAACAGTTTTACGACAATAATAGTTATTGTGAAATTTGTAGCTTACAATTAGCAAATTCTCTACTAAAAAAGTTGTATGGGTTTTTTGTAGGAGTAACCATTTTCATGTATGATGACGTACAAAGTTTCAACCCTCATTACTTTTGATAAGGCAGACCTCGAACACGGAATTTAAAAAAATTATGAAACTGTGAATATGTGGGGGATGTTCTCCTGAGTACAACGCAATTTTATTTACTGCCTACATTCACTCCAAGAGGGTGAAACTGACCGCTGAATGTTTTTCGATTTTGTGTTATTACTCGCTAACTGTAAGAGATAGAAAAAAGGTTTCAGAAAAAAGTTAGTTCTTTTAATTAGGACTATCATTTTGCAATTTGCAGTTCTTACAGTTCGCGAATTATAACACAAAATCGGCCAATAGCCGGATTTTCGAGGGTCAATTTCGCCCCCTTAGTTTGAATTTATACAGCAAAAAAATGGCATAATACATATATGTAGATAACCATCTGTCTGCAGTCTGACAGAAGATTGGTAGCAGGGTCTGGCATGAGAGCGCAGTGTCTGACATCAGAACCGTAGTCGTCTGTGTCCGCATTTGGCTGCGTTCTGAGGTGCAGAGCTTGTTGCCAGGGATTCAAAGAGGGACTTTCAACATTTACATTTACAAATCCACGTCCCGTAACCACTGGTACCTAGTAGGGGCGATATCAGAAAATTTAATTAAATATTTTCGACTTATTTTTTGTGTCGAATCATCATGTTCCCTGTTGAAAGTCGCTCTTTGAATTTATATGGGCTACTTATATTATTTTGTAACAATTGTAATCGCCGATCCTGTATATTATTAAAGACAAAATAAATACTTTTTGAAATAAGTAGCATGAATTATTTAATAAACTGCAAAATCTGTTTACTGGTTATGTAAGGGTAGGGATACACCTATAGCAATCACGGTACACATGTGTTGGTGCGTAGGGACGTCCATGTGAAGTCACGCGTAGGGAATTGTTTGGTAATTCTGGCCCTCAGATGGCGCTGTTGGGTGTGTCAGCCTAGTGATCCTCTAGGCAGTGATCGGACACACCGCAGCCATTTTGGGACAAAACCGGAAATAACATAACCTAAACATTCATTAAATCGTCTGCTTTCCAAGCTGCTTGTTTATCTATCTCTTTCTATTCGTATTTCTGTCTCTTTCTATTCGTATTTCTGTCTCTTTCTTTCTTACAGTTTATTTCTCTGTCTACTTCCGCTTTAGACAAAATCGCAGCAACCAATCAACGACGATATGCGTTTGTCCGATCACTGCCTAGAGGATCACTATGTCAGCCGGACAGCAGAATCTGCTGCGGATCTGCTGCCGATCTGATATCAGGCCCTAGCAGCAGGACACAGACGACTACGGTTCCGACGTCAGATTCTGCTCCCCAGATTTGGCTATCAGGGTGCGTATATATTAGGGTGCCACTTATTTACTTAGTAAAAAAATTAAATTTTTCCGTGGGACTCCCCCTAATTTTGTTTCATTTGATCTAATATAATGATGTGTGAAGATTCAACTTATTCGAATAACATTGAACCGTGACGATTTGAACTTTAATCTTAAAAAATTACAAAGAAATCCTGCAAACAACGAAAATTAAGGAATGCAATAGCAACCCCCGCTATTCCATTTTACTTTTAATGTTTCGTAGTATTGTCGTTATCTGTAACGGTTATGTAAATCACCGTGTATCAAATCAGTTATAAGTGCAGCATAATAAAACAGTAAAACTGTATACTTGACTTTGATATCTTACGGAATTGTGATTCATTTTTTTAATTCGATAAATTAGAAAATAAGTATGTAGAATTTGGAAGACAGATGGGACATTTGAAATAAGCTAAATCCTTCAATAAAAATTTGAAAAGGTATTTTTTTGTTAACCCTTATGTTAATAACTAAAAGTCCCTGCGTTGTTCAATAACCAGGGTACCCACCTCTGTTTTTTAAAATAAACACTTACCATCGCGTCTTCTTGGGTTTTCTACGTTTGTAGTCGACAGCTGCTACCTAGATCCAAGTTTTCAACGCCTCTGCTAGCCAAAAAGACCCTGCCAGGTAATATAAAGGCACTTAGCTCAGTACCTATCGATCCGTGCACAAGAACGTGTTCAATGTTCATGGGATAGATGACTTCGCGTATTCCCACGAATAAATGTAAAGTTTGTGCTTCAACAAAACACCTATTTATTATTGTGAATTGTGCTATTGGACATACTGTGTACGCTATTTTTTTAACTGAACAAAATCAGACAGAAGTGTATGGAGAAATTATCGAAGGCAGAGTTTATGAGGTATGATAAATGATTATGAGATGTTACTTTGGTCTTTTACAAAAGGATATCATAGCATTGTTTGTGTTGTACATTTGTTTTATAGATTAAATCTTGAAGAACAGGATCTGTATTTGAAAGAGTTACTCGGTGATGCAGATGCAGAGAGTGGCGTGTCTTCAGACAGCGATGACCACGACTGGTGTCCTCTGCCGCGCGCAATAAGGCAGTTGCGAATCATAGAATCTTCCGATAGCGAAGGAACTAATGATATAATCGTAAGTTTGAACACTGCTATTTAATTATATTTATTTTATTACGGTATTTATACTCATATTCTATTATTTGTAACAGAGCAAAATGAAGAAGGTGAAACGAGGGCTGTTGGCCCACGCAGAAGCTCAGAACTTTTATCACTTTGTGATACATTCAAGACGATATTCACCATTGAAATAATTGATATCATAGTTCATCACACCGCTAAAAAGGCACCGGCAGTATATCAAGAATACAACGCCCAAAATCCAGGAACTACGCTAACGTGGACAGCCGTGACGTCTAACGAAATGTATGCATTCTTGGGAGTTCTGATATGTGCAGGTGCTAACAATTCAAACACTTACCACACAACTGATATCTGGAAGCATCATTGTATCCTCTATACCGCGCAACATTTGGGATCAATCATATTATGAGACTCTTGAAGGACAACTAAATTCCTATGTATCTAGTGTCTAAGTTCTAAGTTAGGTTAAGTTGGCAGCGGAACTAGGTTAAGTTAGCGAGAATGCATACGTCACGCGAGAGTCAATTCTTTACCTATACTTCCGGTTTTGTAGCGGGGCATGTGCACACTAGGGTGTATCGGAAAAACCAAAAGTGGTTGTAACGATTGAGCATACTGCGGAAAAGTTGTGGGTCAACATTACTAAAACATGTGTAAAAGTTGAACTTAATCAGTTAATAGCTTCTGTTCTGTCCAGAGGCTAAAAATATCAAAACTTTACCGAAATAATTCAGAAATACCGAACTTTCTAAAAGCAAATATTATTCCAAAACGATATTTGTGTCACAACGATTCATAAGGACAAACTGCCGCAAAATATCCATCTCTTGTCGTGCCAGCCTCCAAGAATGTGGGAAAGCTTGAGGTTAAGAGAAATTTATAGAGAAAAAAGGAAAAAATTTCCCTACTCACGGCCGAGAAAGTATTCAGTGTTTTTTTTACAACACTTCGCCCGCTTCTGTTTCATTTAGTGTTGCTAGGAAGCGACTCAGAACTCACCATGTGAAGGTGATTGCACCTCGAGTTCCACCCCCTACCCATTACCCAACCAACCACCCATGAAGAACTAAAAAATGATGTCTTAAGTATTTTTATGAAATCTGCTTTTTTATTGAATACTGGGAGTTCAGCTTTTGCCTCCAGTGTGGCTCGAATATAGCCATCTCTTGCAACTTCTCCACATACCATTGAAGATACCTCCGTGACAAGCTTTACGGTTCGCTCTACTGCCTGAGTGTGAGATGGGAACTTATAGTAGTCCCACTCAATTGGTATAGGACTCGCTAGTGAGCTCTGCAGCTCATCAGAAGTTACATGAGATAGAACAGGAGGTGCGAAGACCTTGCAAGAAGACCAATCTACCATGTGGACATAATACTTTGCCTGAAAATCCAATGGAGGCACACAGAACGTGCGTATAGGGCTAGAATCAACTGCAGTGGCTCAGGCCTCTATAATTTTTCTAACAGCAGTTTTACGAATATCTGCTCTTTCGTCTGCCAGCATACAGGGTGTCCCAAAAATGTCGGAGTTCCTTGGAAGGGGTGACTCAGGGGGTGATTTGAAACAACTTTTTCCTTAGCGAAAATTTTGTCCGAAGCTTCGTTAAGGAGATATTAACAAAAAAAAACCCCCGACCAATCAGAGCGCGCGCTTTCCGCCTGAGCTCCCGCCGTAGCGTTGGCTACGCGGTAGGCGACTGCGCTTGTACTACGAACGTACGAATAAGCAAGTCGGCATGCATCGAAGGAAATCGCGTTACACAATTTTTTTTAAAGCAGAATCGTAAATAAGAATTATTTGAAGTGAGAGGACAAAAAGTACGTAAATTTCGTTTTTAAATAAGGCATAAACGAAAAGGTAATGTAACAGAAGTGATCGTAATTCGTTATTGAGGTAAAAATCCGTAGTTTAATAACGGCCAACACAATTATAATTAAAAAATAATATTAGGTGTATGAATAAATTCTTTCCGACTGGATGTACATAATCAGTACAAAGCTACCGAATTTCTATCGCTGTGGTATTCATAAACTGCCAGAAAAATGGCAAAAGGTAATTAACAATAATGGAAATTATTTCGATGATTGAGTTGTTTTCATATTTTTTAAATCGAACTGTTATTGTACCCTAAAATCGGAATTATATCGAACAGTGGGTTTAGAGAATTCTGCGCTAACAGAAACATTATACATACAACTAAACTTGCTACCGAGAGCGTTCTTGGCCGGCTGACTAGTCTTCCGGATATTCAACCTGGGACTTCGCAAGATTTAAATAACTTGGGAAGAAAGGTTATAACAGGTTCATGTCATCTATGTTATAGAGCAACGATAAGAACACGAAGGTGTAAGCGATATTCAAATAGCGCGCCGCCTTCCGGGTGTGAGGACTCATGTGAATGCGTCACCGCGAGGAACGGGAGAACGTGGCGAATATGAGAGCCGCGCGGACGTTTGGTAGTTCGTCGTAGTTATATTCCTTCAGTTCAATTTTATGTCAGGCAAGCATTATTATTCAGTGTTGTTCAATTATAAAAGAAGTGAATTTGTATACTGAAACGGCTATCTTTGAAATACCACACCCCTTACAGTTCTCAGAAGTGGGATCAAGAGACCACGTGTGACTGTAGGTTAGGACAACCACGTGTTGGAACGAATTATTGTCGTAGCAATTTTGTTTGCTAAGCGATCTTTATGTGCTCTGGTACATTATTTAGGGGTAACCGTGTACCAAGCATTTGGTGAAAATTTAGAAACGTCTGTTTTGCGAGAAAAAATGGATCGAAACGACTTGACCTTGGTGCAACTAAGAAGCGCGGCGAGGTGCACTGGCGTTTCCGCCTCAGGTAGCAAAGCTGAGTTGTTGCTAAGATTTGATTCAGCTTTTCCTAACAACGGCTGGATGGAGGATATGTCAGGAGAGAGCATTGCTGGTGATCAAAGTTGTAGTCAGGAGAGTCTACATGGTGAAGGTGAAGCATCGAATGATGTAGTAAGAAATTCGGTTGTTGCTGAACTGGATCTCCTGCGACGAGAAGCAGACCTAATGCGGAGGGAACTTAACTTGGCCCGTCGAGAGAACGAGATTTTGAGGAATTCTCCTAGATCGGTATTGAGCGCTCCTGACAGACCTAAGGTGGGAATCAAGGCCCTAGGTGACATGTTGGGTGACTTTGATGGCTCAGGATATACATACCCTACTTGGGAAAAACAGGTGAGACAATTACGCACCACCTTTGATCTGGATAATAATACCACTAAAATCTTGATTGGGACAGAATTACGAGGTAGAGCGTTGCAATGGTTGCATTCCAAATCCGAACATATTGAGATGGACCTCGAGACGCTTTTGTCTGAACTAAAAAAGATGTTCGACCATCAGCCCAGTAAGTTGACGTTGAGAAAAAAATTTGAAGACAGAATGTGGAAATCCAATGAAAATTTCAGCCAATATTATCATGACAAAGTTATTATGGCCAACCGTATAGCCATAGAGGAGGAAGAGTTGATAGACTTTCTGGTAGACGGAATTTCTGATCCATTGTTGCGGAATCAAGCAAGAATGCAATGCTTTAAATCTCCTTCGGCATTGTTGATTGCATTCGAGAAGATTAGCCAGCAGCCTGATAGTAAGAAAACCACTGCTGTGAATTTACAACTAAAGAATAAGACATACCCTAGTGTTGGGGGAGACACTAGTATGAGGACCGTGCGATGTTTCAACTGTAACCAGGAGGGCCATTCGTCCTCATCTTGTCCCAAACCAATACGTGAGAGAGGCGCATGTTACACTTGTGGAGAAGCGGGTCACAGTTTTAGAAATTGCCCCAAAACTGACGGCCAAGCGAAGACATCCACCAGTGGGACAACTGCTCTTATTGACCTACCCTGTGGATTGCCACCAGAGGACGTGCCTCATACTGCCGAGCCGAAGGGAAAGCTGTCAATCAGGACTCCGCTGACGGAGACAACCCATGGATGCTGCGTGTTGGTGACGGAAGCGCTGGAGCACGATTATTTTGTCGAAGCTCTAGTGGATACCGACAGTGCCATTAACATTATTACCGAGAGTACTTATCTACAATATTTTAGTACATATGAGATGTCACGAGAGAAATGCGGAACTAATTATGGAGGGTTAAATAAGTCGCCTTTAGTAGTAAGTGGGTATATCACGCCTCGGATTCGTGTCAAATCAATACCCGATCATATTTTTACGGTAAGACTTGCTGTTGTACCTGATTCTACTATGGCATACGCACTCTTATTAGGACGTGAGTTTATACGGCAGCCAGGACTAACTCTACTCATTAATGTGACTGATTCTTTAAAGCTAACATACAATGAACCTGTTGCTGATATTTTAAATATAGAGGTTGCTGAAGGTACTGGTGAACTGGATACTGTTGCGGAGGATCTAGATCATTCACTTTTTTATAAGACTAAGGATGAATTGTTGACCTTGCTTAATCTTTACATACATTCTGAAGATGGTACTGGCAAGGTCAATTATGAGTTTACTATCGCTCTCGCAGACTCGGGTAAGCCGTTATATTTTACCCCGAGGCGCTTATCTTGGCACGAGAGGAATGAGGTTAAGGATATTATCTGTGATTTATTGAAAAGAAAAATAATTAGGCCAAGCAATTCTAGTTTTTATAGTCCGATAGTATTAATTAAGCGAAAGGGTAAGCGTCCCCGATTGTGCGTTGATTTTCGTGTATTGAATAAGCTTACCATTAAGGATAGGTTCCCCCTTCCGTTAATTGAGGACCTAATTGCCCGCTTAGCAAGCAGTTCTTACTACACTATTCTCGATCTTAAAGATGGATTTCATCAAGTAACGGTGGCTGAGGACTCTATCAAGTACACTACTTTTGTCACTCCAGACGGTCAGTATGAATATGTTAAAATGCCATTCGGACTGGCTAACGCGCCCGCGGCGTTCCAACGTTTCATTAATCTAGTTTTCAAGCCTTTACTTGGTGCGGGAGAGGTCCTTATATACCTTGATGATATTTTAATAGCTACCAGTACCATCGAGAAAAACTTAAATATTCTACGTGACGTTCTAAAGTTGTTGTCGAAACACAATTTAAGGCTCAATTTCCGGAAATGTCATTTTTTGAAGCGGAGTATCGAATATTTGGGTTATAGAATCTCAGAAAGCGGAGTAACTCTAAATAGGTCTAATGTTGAAGCCATACAATCATTCCCTCAACCGACCGCGACTAAACAGGTGCAACGTTTTTTGGGTCTGGCAAGCTATTTCCGCAAGTTTGTGCCGGACTTTGCTTTAATTGCTAAGCCGCTTTACGATCTTATGAAAGCTGATGTACCGTTCCGATTTAGTGCGATAGAATTGAATGCGTTTGAGACGCTTCGCGACCGATTAATCGACACTCCAGTGTTAGCTTTTTACAATCCGATGGCCAAGACGGAATTACATACTGACGCGAGCTCGTACGGCTACGGAGCTATTCTATTGCAACAACAACAGGATTTGTTAATGCACCCTGTCCTGTACTTTAATCGGCGTACCGAGATAGAAAGTCGTTACCATATTAAATTAATATGATTTCGGCGCAAGGTTCGGTCACTTAATACAAATTTAAAAAGTCGTTTTGCAACTATTCACTCGTCCATGAATTAAAGAGTTTCCGACGTTTCAGTCCAGATTCGGACCTTTATCAAGGAAAGATGTATGTATAAGAATATTGCGTGAACTATTAAATTTATTAGTCGGCGCGTTCAAATAGTAACGACCGACACTTGAGTCGGTTGGAAGATGACTTCTTCCAACCGACTCAAGTGTCGGTCGTTACTATTTATTAGTCGGCGCGTTCAAATAGTAACGACCGACACTTGAGTCGGTTGGAAGATGACTTCTTCCAACCGACTCAAGTGTCGGTCGTTACTATTTGAACGCGCCGACTAATAAATTTAATAGTTCACGCAATATTCTTATACATACATCTTTCCTTGATAAAGGTCCGAATCTGGACTGAAACGTCGGAAACTCTTTAATTCATGGACGAGTGAATAGTTGCAAAACGACTTTTTAAATTTGTATTAAGTGACCGAACCTTGCGCCGAAATCATATTAATTTAGTCGTTACCATAGTTATGAGTTGGAGATGATGGCAATTATCTATGCGTTAGAGCGATTCCGAGTTTACCTGCAAGGAATGAATTTTACTATCGTAACTGACTGTAGTGCTGTGAAGTTAGCCCTTAGCAAAAAGAATATTAATCCTCGTATTAGTCGATGGGCAATGATCTTACAGAACTATTGACAATTGCTACAAATTTTTGACGTATTCTGTCCCTGCGGGAAAGCCTGAAGGCCAGTTGCACCTGTATGATAAAGGCATTCGACCTGTCGAGACTATTCACGTGGACCATTACGGCCCACTAGATAAAACCAAACGAGGCTTCAAGTACATTTTTATGGTCATAGCTGCTTTTACCAAATTTGTTGTAATGTACCCGGTTAAATCAACTGCTACTAAGGAACTCATTTCCTCTTTGAAACAGTATTTTCGTCACTTTGGTCATTGTAAGCGAATTATCTCCGCTCATTGACATCTCACGAATTTTCGGATTTGTTAGCTGAATTAAAAATTACACACGTTAAAGTGGCCAGCGCGACCCCAAGGGCTAACGGCCAGATTGAGAGAGTTAACCGTTTCCTACGATCAATATTAGCGAAGATAAGTATGGATGAAACCTGGGATAAGGCTTTAATTAATGCTCAATTTTCTATAAATAATACCTATCATGAAGCTATTGGCACCACGCCTAGTTTATTACTGTTTTGCTGCGAACAATATGGTTTCGTTGATGATGATTTACGCGATTACTTACGAACCGTCCTCGATACCGAAGTAGACCGCGAGAGACTTAGGAGCGATGCTATTGTGCAAAATCGACGCCTACAGGACTATAATAAGCATGTATACGACTAAAAGCATAAGAAACCGCGAGTCTATGCCGTAGGCGATTATGTAATGATAACGAATGTTGTAAACACTGCGGGAGTAAACCATAAGTTACTACCAAAATTCAAAGTGCCATATGAGGTGAAAAAGGTGGTTGACAGGGATAGATACATTATCGGCGATGTTGCGGGATTTCAATTAAGTAACAAACCATTTACTGGGACCTTTAGTCCCGATAGAATGAAGCCCTGGATTCAATGCGTGAATCCTGAAACTGAGACTGATCGAGAAGATTGTGATAGTGTACAGGGTCGAGCCGACCCTGAAGTCAGGACGGCCGAACTGTAAGCGATATTCAAATAGCGCGCCGCCTTCCGGGTGTGAGGACTCATGTGAATGCGTCACCGCGAGGAACGGGAGAACGTGGCGAATATGAGAGGCGTGCGGACGTTTGGTAGTTCGTCGTAGTTATATGTATTCCTTCAGTTCAATTTTATGTCAGGCAAGCATTATTATTCAGTGTTGTTCAATTATAATAGAAGTGAATTTGTATACTGAAACGGCTATCTTTGAAATACCACGCCCCTTACAAAGGAAAACTAGAAAATCTTGTATCGTGAGCGAAAAACCAGTCAGCGATAAGCATGCAGTAACTATCACCGAATGCAAAGAATGCATATAAATAAATAATTACGGTTTTTCCACATAAATATTTGTTTTTATTTACTGAATTATCCCTGTAACGATATCGTATTGTAAATTGTTTCGTTCTTATCTAAATCTTATGTTTCTATAGGTGGGTACCCGGATAGGTACCTTGGTTATTGAGAATCACTATGTAAACTTTGACGGGATAATTCTCCGAATCCACGACCAAAAAAAGAAGTCTGAAAATATATTTCGCTTTCAAAATGTTCAAATAGGGAAGATCCAAGCGGTCATGACGAAATTTTCACGGGAACATAAACAAATTTCATAAAGCATGCTCAGGTGGGTACCCCGGTACACGGTTATTGCCATGAGGGTTAATTTTCACGTGTTGTCGCCACGGGAGAATATTATCCGAATAAGCTGAGATTTGGTGTAGCGCAATTTTAAATCAAAAGGAACAAAACTAGGAGGGGTCTCCTTTCAAAATCAAAAGTCGAAAAATAAGTGGCACCTTAAGGGGGGAGGCCTACCTAGAAATTGTCGAAAAATCGAGTTTTCGATTATTATATTTTCTTGAAGTACAACATCTTGAAAATATTCTCTGTAAGTGTCAAGTTCATCCGACCAAAACTGACAAAGTTATACGCGTGTAAGTACGTTCCTCGGTCTACCGCTTGGAGCAAGCATGACGGCAGAAACAAGAAAAAAGAAAGGCAGCGTCGTAGACAGGAGCAAGTTGGAGTTTTGGAAGCGGTAGCTGATGCAGAAGGATTATTATGTCGACCAGGAATGGATAACTAAGTAAGTTAAAAAGTGAATTCTCTATTTAGGTGTAAACTAGAACCAAAACATTAAACGCGTTTTTCTCGAAACCATGTTTTCAAACTCGGTGACCAACATAACTAAAACATTAATGGACCGATTTGCTTGCCCCATTGTGGACTTATTTTAGGGTTCAAAATCTAGGCGCTATCGGAGGGATTTCTTTTTTTTCTGCTTAGTTTTTTTTACACGGCAAGAAACGAACTACTTTTTTTATGAAAATCAATGGTTCAACTTTGCAGCGCCGCCATTTTGTCTCAAAATAATTTTTCCAAAATTGGGCTCTATAGCGCCTAGATAATTTCATACTCTATGTAAAACTATTCGAATTTTTTTATTTCAGATAATCTAGCTACGAGCTACGATGGTCACCGCAAAACGCTTAAAAAAAGGACATCCCAGTCATCACCTAATATTCATCACTTTAATATTCTTTAACGCAAAAAATACTGAACTGTCCTTTAGATGTACTCTTAACAATAGACTAATAGTTATTAATAAAACTGTAACGGTTTTTCTAGAAAAAAATCCCAAAGAAGCGCATTGTTTCGACCGCTCTAGGTAGGCGTCCCCCTTAATATATATCCTATGCATCAAGGCTGGGCAATCCGCATGCGGCCCCTTACCTATCCGGTCCATACCTATTTCACTCCTACACTCTTAACAGCTACACGGAGCTCTCACTCCTACATAGCTGATATTGCTGATAGTGGGGGAACCGGCTGACTAGTAATGGGGATTGTGCGGCCCGCGGCGGCGAACAAGTCTGTACAATTTTTGTGTGAATCATTATATATTAAATTAGAGAGAAAAATATTGCACTTTTAAATATGCAGGTTAAATTCAAGCAACTCTCCACACTTCACCTTTATTTCCCTCAAACAATAGCAGGACTTTTGGTGGCTCCTGCCAAGCCTTTTGTCTCAGAACAGGTGTGGCAGCAAACGTTTTTCTTACACTTCTAAATGTAAACAATTAGTACAAAGAAAATCAGTTTTAAATATTTGGCCGCAGCGAAGAAAATCAACGTCGAATTGCACTCGTTTTGGCGCAACGCAGCGCGTGGCGTTGCACCTTTGGTGGCTCCTGCCAAGGCTTTTGTCCCGTAATAGGACTGGTAGCAATTGTTTTTCTTACATTGTGTGGTATAAAGTACCACCAAAAAATTTCAGCTTTAAACATTTTAGTCTCACTCTTGTTCTGCGAAGGCGAGAGCGAGATGGAACGAGAGCGAGTCAGAAAACGTTGAGAAAAGAAGCACCGAGGCAGGCAAACGGTATGGTGGGAGAATGCCCCTCACGAAACTTACCGGCCAATATATCTGAATCCGACCTTAGTACCCTTAACGCATCTTGGAAGCATGGTGGTTAGACGCACTTTGATGCTGAAGCAGAACGTATCGAGTGGTATCTTATAATAGACGAAGAAGCAATTGAGTAAAAATGAAGTCTTCTGTCCCTAACTGCAAGAATTGTTCCAGAAATACGAAGTTACATGTTCTACCGAAGGATAAGCAGGTAAGATCGTACTGAAAACCATTTTGTAATTCTATTCATAGTGATTTGTAGTAGTATATTATAGGGTAAAGTTGCCTAATATGAAACCTCTCCTAATATGAGACCCCAGCTTATCTCTGTTTCAGAACTCTTAAACCTTAACTCCTGTTCTGTTTTGTAATTAACCGTGTATTTATTGTTTTTTCCTCCCCTGGCCACCGACCCCCCAACAACTCGTAACACAGAGCACATTCAGTGCATTAATGAGCACCTGGAAATCCATACTGATAAAGAAAGAATCGGCCTGGAAACCCCTCTCCAAATCCCTCCGCCCAGCACCAACAGACCCCACAGCCCTAGCAGGCCCCTCGCACCAAGCAGACTAATCCATTTGTTCTTTTCCAGCCACGTCATCCGCCCCGACCCCCAGTGCAGGCAGTGCCCAGGCACTGTGGTGGGTGGGGCGTTATCGGCGAAAGCCATCCTGCCGGGATCGAGCTTGCGGCTTTCATATCAAAACTACACAGTACAATAATACACATGCAATTTAGGACACATCAGAATAGTGCACAGTAGATAGTGCACATACAATTTAGAACACATGCGATTTACAGTGCACATACAATTTAGGACACATGCGATTTGGGACACATACAATTTAGGACACATGCGATTTAGGACACATTCAATTTAGGACACATACGATTGAGAACACATGCAGTTCCTAACAAGCGACCGGTTGCGGACGCTTTTGGACTCATTTTTTTTGGCCAGAGCAAATTTGATATAGGGGCAACCTTTGTAGGAGGCTGGATGACCCGTCTGATTGCACTTGGCACATCGAAGCGATGCACGATTTTCGTCTGACTTAATAGAGCAGGCACCAGGCCCGTGGGTCTGGGCGCATTTCACACAACGGTGCTGGAGTTTACAGTTCTTGCTAGCATGACCCAGCGTCTGGCAGTTTAAGCATTGAAAAATACTAGGCTTTTTCAAGTACTCCCAGTAAACTCGCTGGTACGCAATCGTACGTAGTTTGAAGAGGTCAGCTGGGTTGCTGTCACTCGAGATTTGCACCATGTGGTGATAGTTGTCGGGCTGTTTTTTGTCATAAAAAAATCTAGACAGGTTGAGTATTTTAATGTTAGGGAGCTTGAGGTCTTCTATTTCTTGCTTGATTGTTTCAACATCAAAGTCACCACGGATGCCTTTCAGGATCAGGGATTTCGATTTAATATGTTTAGGAGTATAGGTGAAATATTGTAATCTGAGGTCACTCAATTTACTGCACCGGAGGGAGTGCTGGTCGTTGTTGGAAAGGTGGATGTTGTGGTTAATTTTGTCCACCTCCTTTGAGGACCCCAAGCTCGGCTACGATATCAACAATGGTTTTTATAAATGAATTCATGGTATAGATAGGGGGAGGTTTAACAGGTTTAAGTTTGGTCGTCACTATTGGAGTCTCCGATGCATTGACCCCCTCGGTGGCCATATCCATCTCGTCATCATCGCTTAGATGTTGGAAACGATTAGCGACTTGAACCTCAGATTGTTGAAAGGCCGTGTCGATATCCGGCCTTCGGGTTTTCTTGGGCGTCATCCATCTTTCCGCAGGTGGAAGGTCCTCGCTCGAGGGGCCCGCCCGTGGCGACATCTCTGGGGAGGGCGCGTTCGCCCCACGCTTGCGGGCCGTTTTCAGGTTAGGTTTAACCACACTTTGGAGAGTACTGGACTTTTCTTTCAAGAACTCTTTGTAGAGGCGGTCAAGGTGCATAGGATGCGTCTTGGGGGTTTTGAAAAAAGTTGACCTAGCAGCGCCAAGGGAATTCTCATTGCCCTTAGGAACTTGAGAGCTGCGACGCATTGGGTCAGGCGCCGAATGGTTTGCCATTGCCTCCGAATAGCAGGCGGGATATTTCCGCCACACCAAGGAGAATCAATACTAGCACTCACAAAACACAGGGCCCGAACTGGAACACTAGCCACGGTAACTTGTGATAATATTCCGGTCAATATAATTGAATACACAACAAAATAACTGGGAGCAGCTCAGCTAACGGACCGTCCCGTCCGCCATCCGCAGCTACAACCACTGATTGATAAGGCTGCTAACGTATTCGAACTTATACTCCTACCGTGCAAAAGTTTAAACTCAAATTATTAAAAAACGAAGGCTCATTTTCACAAACTCCATGAGGGTTTTGTAATACTATGTAGATATGTACTACAACTTCCACTCTGTGTCATTCTACACATTAAAATATACAGGGTGAGACACCTAACATTTAAACTTAAAATATCTCCGTTGTTTTTAATGATACGAGAAAATGTCTCAGGAAAAAAATGATTGCTAGACAAAAGGGACAACACATTATACATGGTTGGATTTGTATTTTTATTGGCTATAACGTTATAGTAATGAAAATACGTCATCCCATTAAAAAAATCATCGATGATCTTGAAATTTCGAGAAATATAACCTAGAGAACAAAATCGTCTCCGTCAGAATAATTGTCTCTCTGAAGCAAACATATTTTTCCATAGACATTTTTTCGTATCATTGAAAACAACGGAAATATTTTAGGTTTAAATGGTAGTTGCAGCAACGTTGCGGCAACATTGCAGCAACGTTGCCGCAATAGTGGCACAACGTTACAGCAACATTGTGGAAACGTTGCCAAACGTTGCCGTAATGTTGCAGTAAAGTTGCAGGATCGTTGCAGCGCAATATTGTAACGCAACATTGATGCAACTATGCAGCAATAATTCTATGTCCGCCCCGTGCAATGTTGTACGATAACGTCGCAGCAACGTTACATCGACATTGCGATGCAACCATGCAACACTGCAAGGTTACTGCAACCATCCTGCAACGTTGCTGCCACGAAGTGTGCTGTATGGGTATTTTTGAAGTTACCCCCAACACCAACCCTTAAAATTAAGTTTTTGTATTTCGTAAATATATGCCGAATACCTCTGGATAATCTCTTTTCATACATATATATGGTTTATGTGTTATATTTTTTTTTTTGGAAACAAATAAAACCTCTGTTACCGAATTTGAAGTCCATTTTAGCAGTTTCCATTAATAAAATGGTTTCTTAAAGTCATATTTAAATTATTAGTTATATAAAGTTTAGACACCAGTGGCGGTGGCCGTGATGGATACACCGGTTCTCGTTAGATCACCGATCTACAGGGTTTTGAAATTCGCTGGGATGCGTTTCTAGATATCCGCTTTTAAACCAAGCATATTGAAAAAGGTTTTTGAATCTAGGCGAAGAAAACTGGTTGTGGGTGAGGGACTGCAATTTAATTATTTCATTGCGTAAGTGCAAATTGACATCTCTCTCTTGGAGAATCACATTATCCGAAAATGCCCACACGAAATTTTTTCAAATCTGGAATCCAAACACATCTAAAGGCTGAACGATGTCCGTCGTTTTTTTTTTTTTTTGAATCATTGAAAAAGTTACTTCCTTGTCTTGTGGTAACTGCTGTAACTCATTTGGGGAGTGTCCCGTCCACGAGTCGAGTAGGGTCATGCTTCTACGGCTAATATTTGCTAGATACATTTCGCTAAACCAAGGCTTAAAATGTTCAGACGTGAGTTTTCCTAACTTTGAAGCTCCGATGTAAATATTAACCGGACGGAATAGTGTTCTTTGCACTATCGGGCCAAGTTTTCCTGTAGACTCCTTCAAAACTATGTATAGTGGTGAAAGAAGTCGCCCGCTTGCTGATATAATAGGCATTATAGTGTAGCTATGTGTTGTAGAAGATACCGACTGAATCGTTGCTTCTACCGTTTTCACTCCTAATTTCGCCAATGTTCGCCCAGAATGTATTTCAAGGTTGAAGCCACTCTCGACTGTATTATAAATTTCTTCAAATCCGACAGCTGGGATGTTAGACTTTACGCGGGAAACAAACGATTCTGCAATATTTTTGATGTTGTCAATATCTTCAAACGTAAATGGCGTCCTGAATATTGTTATCTTGCGGGACACAATTCTATGCGCAGTCTTAACCCTTTCCGTACTACGGGCGACTATACCCATACAGCACACTCCGTTGCCCGAAGCGTGCAGGAAGGTTCCATGGGGGTTGCCGTGGAATGTTGCCTCGGTGCGGACATAGGAACCTTCCTTGAATATTCCAGCCATGTGGCGGTGGAACATTGCCACTTGGGACCTTCCTGCCAGCCTCACGGAACGTTCCGGCCATTCTCAGGCAATGGTCACGGAGCGTTCCGGACATTCTCTGGCAATGCTCACGGAGCGCTCAGGACATTCTCTGGCAATGCTCACGGAGCGCTCAGGACATTCTCTGGCAATGCTCACGGAGCGCTGAGGACATTCTCTGGCAATGCTCACGGAGCGCTCAGGACATTCTCTGGCAATGCTCACGGAGCGCTCAGGACATTCTCTGGCAATGCTCAGGCAACTTTTCGGACATTTTACAACAAAGGTTCCAGAATCGATTCTTATATCGACTTTTCTCTAATTGCTATCAATAATAACAATACAAATAATAATAATATTGGCTCTGATGGAACTTCGCAAGTCCGCGTGGTGAAGCTCCAGGCATTGTGTGATGTCACTCACATGCGTCGCGACAGGTTGCAAAGCCAAAGCACGTAAGGAAGCACAAGTGTAAATAGTTAGAGCGTGATTACTTATTAATTGCTTGTAAATAATAAAAATGGTTAGAACGTGTGTGTCTTGTGGCGCAGGAGACCTGAGTGAATTGGATGAAGGTTTCACATATCACAGGTAAGTATATAGAATCCATGTACATACTATTTGTAGGTTAAGTCGAACTTCATAAAAAGAAATATTTTTGTTTGTTTCATATAGATTTCCGTTGGTTACAGAAAATGGGCTTGCGCCAGAATTTCGTACATTCAAACAACGCCTTATTGTGTTATAATCATTTTGAAAAACACTGTTTCCAAGAAGGCAATTCTAAAGGCTGTTTTCTCCCTGCAAGCATCCCTACTATATTTCGACAGGATAAAAACAGATCTTTTGCAAGTAATAGATATGAATTATTTAAACTAAGGAGCTTATTTTTTAGTTAAAGTAACTAATATAACATATTTGATGCTTATTAACCAACTGCAATTGTTTAATTATTTAAAATACATATATTTCTCTGCTTTCTGTGCTACAAGCTTTTACTTTTCACAGTTTCCTTGTAAACATGCATGTACGGTATAACTTTCATTTCACTTTCCGTTCAATTATTTAAAGTAATGGTGATAGTTGTCTTTTCATTGCTTCACTTTAATGCACCCTGTGTTTGGCGTTACACGAATGCTGTTTGTAATGATGCCATTTTTCATGACTAAAATAATTTATTAATCACCTTTTATAGATTCATTTACTGAAAAGGATCAAATAAATTAATAGAGGATTATGTGACAGAAATATATAGTTGGTACGGAAAATAGCAAAAACAATCATTCAATACATTCAGACATGTACTAAAATTAGCAATGAGTAAGTAAATTTATTATTTATCATATTTCAGCACTTAAAATTGTAAAATTGTAAAATAAATGCATGTATTATTCCAGGTTCATTACATGCTGCATGCAGTAAGTACATTTTAAGTAAAGAGGGCAGAAGAACCTGAAACTGCACATACGCGGGTTTGAGAAGATCCACCAGAGTTTTTCAACAGTGTTTTTCAAAATAATTATAACACAATGAATTGTACGTTGTAGGAATGTACTAAATTCTGGCCCAGACCCATGTTCTGTAACCAACGGAAATCTATATGAAACAAACAAAAATATTTCCTTTTAAGGAGTTCGACATAACCTACAAATAGTATGTACATGGGTTCTACCATTTCTTTTGTATCAATGACACACTGTGTCCTCTCTTGCGTCAGTCTTAATCTTGGTGGTCGAACTATACCGGACTTACCCTACAAATATATCTATTTTGTGCTGTATCATTTCATATTTTATGTTCAGATTAGTTTTATTTACATATATTTTTTATAAGATATGACTGATACCGTATCGATACATATCTATACTATCATTTTTTTTATTGTTATTGTTGCTGTTGCTGTTGTCCACTTGTACAAAAAAATATATGAATATTGCCAATATTTATTGTAATTTAATCAGTTCCGTGACCATTGCCAGAGAATGTCCTGAGCGCTCCGTGACCATTGTCAGAGAATGTCCTGAGCGCTCCGTGAGCATTGCCAGAGAATGTCCTGAGCGCTCCGTGAGCATTGCCACAGAATGTCTGAGCGCTCCGTGAGCGTTGCCAGAGAATGTCCTGAGCGCTCCGTGAGCATTGCCAGAGAATGTCCTGAGCGCTCCGTGAGCATTGCCAGAGAATGGCCGGAACGTTCCGTGGAATGTTCCAAAAGGGCGGACATAGGATTCTTCATGGTACGTTCCATCAATGTAGCAGGAAGGTTCCGGTGCTGCACCGGAACCGTCCTGCTACATTGATGGAACCTTCCTGCCATGGGAGTGTGCTGTATGGGTAGTCGCCCTCCACAAGATGCCTATGTACATACGACGGGCGACTATAGTCGCTGGCCACAAGACGCCATGTACATACGACGGGCGACTATAGTCGCTGGCCACAAGACGCCATGTACATACGACGGGCGACTATAGTCGCCCTGCACAAAACTATTTTACTTTCCCAATCTGTTCAACAATCAATAACGTTCCGCATCCCATAATAATACAATTGTAATAATAATGCAAAATATAATGGTTATAAGGCGTTCAATTCGAGCTGTAGAACTACTGTTGAATGATTGTGTCTTCACTTACCGACTACTGATAATTGTTAACTGAGCATCATTAAACAAGTGCGGTTATTCGTGTGAACACAGCGTCTGTTTCCATGACAACGATATTGTTATGATTCACAGCCATATTCACACCAATATAAACAAGTGCCATCAAACCAGTCCATATTACATGGACTAACTTATAGCATAAAAACATCCCATATGATCTTTTTGTATTTATTCGAATAAACATATTTTTATCTGAGGCTATTCAAGGTAACAGCAGTCTATACTAAATAACTACATAAATAAAATATACAAAACTTGTACCAGTTCAAACGTAAGACTTTTTATTTTTCTAACTTTTATATTTTTTTCTAATTGTAATATATTTTTACAGATTTTGTAGCTTTCTCAAAATGATTAGAGATAATAAACGTCGAAGTAACGAAACAAAGCGGCATAATAATGAAGAGCAAACGGAACAGTACATAATTAGATCGTCTAAAAGAATTCGAAGAAATATATTAAGCACATCCGAATCCGAATCGGAAGAACAAAATGTAATTACCTCGGAGAAAAATGTATCGGATATTACCTGGACTTCTGAACCGGCTCAACCTAAAATTCATAATTTTTTTAGACGGCAATCGGGGATAAAAATAACAATAAATTATTCTGCATCAATTTTAGATTATTTTCAATTATTCTTTTCTGAGAACTTTGTCAACTTTATTGTTGAAACGACAAATAGTTATCAGCATCGCGTAGAAAATAATAACACTCTGAGAGATTCACGAGGCACTTCTCTTGCGGAAATGTATTGTTCCCTTGCTATAAAACTATTGATGTCGCGAAACAAAAAATTATCGCATTATGAATACTGGTCTAATGACGAACTTTTAAGAAGCAAAATTTTTGGCGAAATAATGTCTAGGGATCGATTTTTATATTTACTAAAAATGTTACATTTCAATACAAATGATATGAATGTAGGTAGTGACAGAATATATAAAATACGCAAAATCTGTGATATGCTTAGACAAAGTTTTAGGGATACATTCTATCCATTCCAAGATTTATGCGTCGACGAAAATTTGCTTTTATATAAAGGCAGATTGTCTTTTAAGCAATATATTCCATCAAAAAGAAACAGATTTGGGATTAAATACTTTATTTTATGTGATTTTAAATCCGGATTTCTTCAGGACTTCATTATTTACGATGGATCTCTATCAAATATTGGCTGCGAAATTGCAAATATTGGAAAATCTGGGAATATGGTTGTAGAGCTATTAAGACCTTATTTAGATAAAGGCCATACACTATACGTCGACAACTGGTACACAAGTCCAGCTCTGTTTATTTTTTTACAAGAAAATGGTACCAACGCCTGTGGAACAGTACAAAAAAGACGCAGAGGGATGCCAAAAATAGATAATAAATTGAAAAAAGGCGAAGCGAGTTTCCGCTCGTCGAAACATTTGCTAGCCATGAAATGGTATGATAATAAGGAGGTAAATATGTTGTCTACTTTCCACACCGAAGAATTTGTTGATACGAAAATTCATTATCGTACAAAAGAAATGATCACAAAACCAAAGTGTGTCGTGGATTATAATCGTTTGATGGGGGCCGTGGACAAAACAGACATGGTCATAAGCACCATTCATTCCCAAAGAAAAAATCTGAAGTGGTATGAGAAATATTTGTATCATCTATTGGATATATGCGTATGGAATGGTTATTGCTTATATAAGTTAAAAACTGGTAAACATATATCGATTGCAAAATTCCATCTCGAGTTAATCCGACAAATTTTGAAACATTATCAACAACCGGAAATCACCAACAAATGTACTGTAGGAGGAAGGATAATCACTTGGTTAAAAGTAGTAAATACGTTTATTAAAAAGTACTAACTGGGTGAAAGGTGTTCACGCTAATGCTCGCGCTGGCGACTCGCGACGATCTCTGCCTCGAGCGACGCGTCGCCCGGCCACCTTTTAGAAACGTGGCAACGCACGCACGGCAACGTCGAGCGTCGATTGTCAATCGTCGCCGCTTCGGTCGTTGGCAAAATAATGTCCTGCTACGCATTATTGGATCTGTCTTGATCTTGCCGCACGCGCCCGCGTAAGTATTGGACTACGCGGCCCTACAGTACTAAATCTGGTCGTATTAATCAAATGCGTCTTACTGCAAGACACTTTCCATCAGTGTATGTAAATCACAATGCGAAAAGAAAGAATCCATTAAGAAAATGTGTGGTATGAACAAAAAATGATAAAAGACGTCACTCCGATTAGAGTGTAAGATCTGCGATGTTGGGTTATGTGTGTCTCCCTGTTTTGAAAAATTTCATACAGAATACTATTATTAAAAAGTTATTGTTCAATATTATGTTATCATTATGTTACTATTGTGTTTTCTTGTGTAAAAACATTAATTTCAATGTTTAATTAAAATTTTGTTTGTGGAGAAATTATAAATGTCTGGTTTTAAAGAAAAGTCCCTTTTCTTCCAAGAACATGTCACGGCGGTGTTGCTCAGGCGTAAGACATAAACCTGAACGTCGAAGACTGTCCACACGCAATGTGTACACTTTGGGCGCGGAGTCCCGTTCAGTAGAGGTCACTCGGCGGAGCGGACCGCCGCGGCCTGCAATAATTGTTTCTTTTCTGTCTTCGTCGAAAACAAACATAAAAGTTATACAAATGTTACAATGTATAGGGAAAAGTTATTCAGAATTTTGACCTTGAAAACATATTTGAAGGTCATTGGAATCCACGAGGCGGATGCTGATCGACAAGTTTACACAATTATTTGTCTTGCGCAATAGTTGTGCGTACAATGGTGTGAGAAATATTCTACTCAAGTAGGAGGACCCAATAAAACCGGAGAAATCGATGAAGCGAAAAAATGGGTTTTCGGTGGTTATGAGCGAGATTCGAAAAATATTCATTGTAGCCGTAGAAGATAGGAAAGCAGAAACAATGTTAGATGTTATAAAAAAAATGGATACTTCCAGGGACAACTATTATGTCTGATTGTTGGAAGGCGTAGATACAATTGCATTCACAACAAAGGCTATACACATTTAATAGTGAATCACTCTTACAATTTTGTCGATCCCGATACACGTAATTGATTTTCATTACATTATTTTCAAATTTTGCTTACAAAATACTGATGTATTCCATAATTCCTCTCGTTTAGAAGCCAATACACAATCCATTGAAAGAACGTGGAAGGATGTTCGCGAAAATATTTCCAAATATGGAAACAAAGAAAAAAGACTTGTCATCATACCTCAGCGAATATCTTTTTAAAATAAGCTATTCCCGACATTTTCTTTAATGAAATCGCTAAATTTTAAACATCCGATTTACAAAATAACGAAGACGGCGGTTCAAGTACGTCGTCACGATAATACGTAAAAAAAATTATTATTAAATTTATTATTTTCATAATGACTTTGTTATTATTTTACACAAGCGTTGCCGGCCACCTCAAGGCGGCTAGATTGAGGTACCTAACCCAAACCTAAACCTAATATATTGATGACATTCATTCTTAACTACGACTTATAACAGACATTTCGTACGTCACGCGCGCCGTTAAGACCATAAGGCTAGTTCGAGCCGCGACCGCTAGGCTGCCACGGGCCCCGCGAACGACTCGCTGGCGAAGATAAGCGACGACAAGTGTATAAAGGCTGCCGCGGGCCCAGTCGGGGCTCCGTTCCGTACACCCAGGCGCCTATACCCAGCTATCTGACCGTACAACGAGTAGCCTTTTAGACTCCTGAAGTGTGCCAGAATCGGCCATCGCCATTACTGCGCCGTTACCAGCTTCTTTCCCAATATAGACCGAGAGAAATCTTGCGTCGTCTACCAACGCCTCCGTAGAACCTCTGCGGCTTTTGAACTCGGACCACATTGCACTAGGCATCTCTTTACGACTCCCATTTGGGTGCGTCGAAATCGACCGCCAAGGGTAGTTGCTCTACTCCGCTTTCCCTACTTCCACAAAAACCTCGTCGAAGCCGTCGCTGCCGCGAGTCGCCGAGGCACCGTCGGAACACCTGAACCACCGTTGCGACTGAGCATCGTTGCTCCTCCGCGAAACGCTAGAATCGACTAATCTAAGCCACGCACCTGTGAAACAACCTCAATAAAGACCTAAGGATTTACCATAGAACCACTCTTGCTCATTCGACGGACCCTGACACCCGACTGAGTCGGCACCAATCCCTTATCCGCCCCCCCCCCCCCCCCGACAACCTTTTCGCACCGGAGAACGGTTACAAGGCTTGCAAATGCAGTTGTACACGCAGCTTTCATTGGAGGAATAAACGTTGCCACGGACGCACAATTATAAGCAGAATGTACTGTAGTGGTAGCGACAATTTTTTGCGAATATCTCGGAAACTAGAGCTAACCGCCATTTTCGGCAAAGGAAGAAGTTGCTCAGAATGTTAACTTCTACAACATATTCAAACCTGATTGAAATCGGCGACAGGTAGCTCTTCGACAAGTTTACCATTTTGCAAAGTCATTGTAAATCTTCACGCATTATTTATTTACCGTGTGGTTTCCAAAATAACCTAATAAGATTACACTTCAAGTAATGCATGTACGAATGTGCTGGTATCATAATGATTCATGCACGTCATTGATTAGTTTTAATGAGTTTTACCTTGGATGCAATTTTCGGTACGTACTGTCTTGCTTAAATAATTGAAAGCAGTCTAAACTTTATATAACTAACACTTTAAATATGGCTTTAAGAAACCATTTGATTAATGGAAACTGCTAAAATGGACTTCAAATTTGGTAACAGAAGTTTTATTTGTTTGCAAAAAAGAAATATAACACTGTGGTGGTTCGAATAGCGCGCTCGACATCTGTGCGAGCGTAGCGCCACAGCGGAGACCGGCAACCGACCGAGTCGCGACTCTTGCGAGTCGCGAGTGGGGAGAGTGTCCTGCGACAGAGTTGAGTGAAGACGTATTGTACTTTTTATTAAATATATTCAATTATACCTGTTTAATCCTGCAGTAATATCTACCCAATTGACTCCACTACAACACATAAACTAATAAACTATATATATGTACGAAAAGAGATTATCCAGAGGTATTTCGGCATATATTTACAAAATACAAAAACTTAATTTTAAGGGTTGGTGGTGGGGGTTTTCTTCGAAAATTATTTTTACGCGGTTTTGTAGATATAAAAAAAGGATACAACTTTTGTTTAAACTTCTTTTCGATATCTCTCACCGTTCTCGAAATATTCCACGGAAAAGAAAATTCTGCTTTTTTTTCAAGGGGTGATTTCACCCCTAAAAAATGCTTTTTGGCACCAACGAAAAATAGGGTTGTGTTACGGATGAACTACTCTACTTGCACACCGAGTTTCATAATTTTCTGAATTTCCGGGTTGCCGAACGTCCCTTGTTAGTAGAGCATAGTCATGTTAACATCGAAAATTCATCGACGACTACGATAAATATACTTATACAAGTTATTAGTTATCGCCATAGGCCCAACGTGCTCGAGGTGGTACGTATCCAACGGTGCTTCTCCTTCAGGAATGGGCATTAGATGGCCTTGCCTTTTTCCACGCATTCTACCAACCATGATACATGGCAGGCAACAATCGAATAACTTCTGTAGTTTTCGTTTTAATTTTGGTACACAGGGTGTTACTCTACTGATAGTCAATCCTCTAGGGGGTGATTCTACCGGCGAAAATAAGGCGAATATCAAGAGTGACGAAATTGCGGAAAAGGCTTCATTTTTTAATTATAGACGGTTAAATATTGGTTTCTGGAACGTCCGAATCAGGGCAATTTGACAACACTGACTCGCGCGAGGCAGGCCAGCCAAGGTGCCTGCAGTGGCGGCAGACGCACGACAGATTTACTATGTACGGCGCATGCTTACCCACCACGCCGAAACTATGGCCAATGGTACTCTTCGATGCAGCACAGCATCCTCGCGACAATTCATAAAAAAACACAAATGTTACGTTGTACGACATGAAACCTGCCTACTCGTAAAAATCCACAAGGGCATATCAAAACCCGCCCAACAGGATTTACAAGTAGAGAGGGTAAATGCCACTTCCAATACACAATTTTATCCTAAAAAATCACCCACACACGCACACGCACACACCGCGATTGTCCTGTCCGCGTGTATCCACTAAAACACACACACGAACCGCGATTAATTTACTAGCAAATGTCCATGCCTACAGGTGTATAAGAAGTAATGGTCACTGCTTTTAGGGGTGAAACCGGTGGACATTTGTGAAAAATTTTGCCGTAAAATTGTTTATAACACTAAAAAGTAATGTGAAAGTTTTTTCTACATCAATGTGCTGTACTCAATGAGAAGAAACAAAGTTAAAAAAAACTATGTATCGCAAACGCACCGTTTCGATGCCACAAAAATGTTAAATTTTACGCAGAATTACAGTGTGTAAAGTCACTGAACGAGCAGTGGATTGTATATCGAATCAATATATCGATCGGCGGAATATTATAAGTCTCCCGACCCGAGGCAGCGAAATATCTGAAAATGGGGCAACAGATAGATCTTTCACTTTATCTGTCGTGTGTCTAATCTAAACACTATTCCAGAAGATCGTTATAGAACTATAGTTTTGTAAATTCATTTTCATCTACACGCACCGCGATTATTTTACGGCATGTAGTGCGCCGTATATTGTCGACGGTTGTTTTCTCTAACCACTTCAGTCGAGAATGCAGAGTCTGCAGTTACTCCCGTGTCATCGTTCAACGTCAACGACACCAGATGCTTAGATTCTATTCATCTACAGACTCCAGTCTATGCTTTTTAATTTAGGTATACTTGAAAATTTAATAACAGTTCGGTTTATGTTTAACTCGGAGAATGTGAAATTAACACGCACGGACGAAACAATCGCAGTGCATGAATATATGGACACTTGCAAGTAAATCACTCGTGTGCGCGCATGTGTTTTACTGGATATTCATCGACAGGATCGCGGTGCGTGCGTGTGCGGATTCACCCTCTCTACTTGTAAATAGGGATGGACCGATACAAATAAATACGAGTAAATACTTACAATACTTTTGTTACGATACCGAGTAATTTTAGGATCGATACCTGTGGTTGCGGTACCTACTTGGTACCGGGAAAAGTACTCGTATCATATATACTTTATTTTGTATCCCCTTGTGGCTTACAATCCAGACATACAATTTCATCTCTTAAATCAACTTCCTCTACCTCTCCGCCTCTTACACACTATTCGCCCGCTCGCTCGCTTGCCACCACCACGCACGCCAACCCCCCCTTCCTTGCCAGCTGACCCCCGCGTTCGCTCGCCGCCTCCTGCCACTCTCAATCCTTACGCTCGCATTCCTCCATTCCACCCCCTCTCCTTTCCTCCACTCTCCTCATCCACTACTCCCCCCCCCCCCTCGTTTCCGAACACTTCCCTCATCATCTCCTGCCATTCCCCCTCCTCCCCCCATCCCGTACATACCTCCCACACGTGCTCCCATGTCTCCTCTCCCCAACCACACACCCTGCATCTCCTTTTCTCCACCTCCTCCCTCCTCTCATCTCACTCCACAATTTGAACCTAGTCACAAGCCTCCACCTGCTTTCACCACACCCCTTCTTCAGATATCCCGGAACCCCCACCCCTTTTATCGTTCCATACCATCTATTATAACTTGACTCTTTAATCCTTTCCCATCTTTCTACCTCCTGCAACCTCCTTTCCCTACTTACCAACTCCTCTCCCCTCATCCTTTCCAATCCCTCCACTGTCCATCCCCTCCTCTCACAGAACCCGTTCCTTTCCTCCTTCCATCCCCCAGAACCTTTCCTTTCCTTGCCATACCTTTTATCTCCTCCTAGCACTCCCTTGCCAATTCCCCTCCTTGTCCCTCCTCTAGCTTCCTCTCATATCCCCATTCCCTCATCCCCGCCGTTCTCTTCATCATCCGCCGCTGCAACTCCTCCCAGCACCTACCTCAGGTACCTGCCCTGCAACCTATCCACTTTTTCCCTGCTCATCCACCCCCATATCTCCACCCCATATCCCACCGTCGCCCACACCAACTTATCAAACAGCCACACTCTTTTCCCCCAATCCTTTCCAAACCTCCTCTTTTACCAATCCGCCACACCTGCCCCATCACCGCCGCCCTTTCTCTCACACTCTCTTCCACATGGGCCTCGTGTCCCCCGTTCGTTATCAACGTATACCCCAAGTACTTAAATTTCCTCACCGCCTTTTCCTTCCACGTCCATACCCCTTCTTCCATCTCCCTCCCCCCTTCCTACACCTCATTACCTTCGACTTCCCGACATTCAGCTGAAGACGCTTCCCATCCATATACTTCTCCAGCTTCTCCATCATTCCCTTCATCACCTCCTCATGTTCCGCCATTACCGCAACATCATCCGCATATGGCAACGTATATACTTTCCTCCCCCCAGTCTCACTCCTCCCCACCCACCCTTCTAATCTCCTCCTTACTTAACTCCCCCTCTTCATCCTCCCCTCTTTCCATCTCCTCCCTTTCTCACCCCAATCTACTAACAGCCCCCTAAAATACTCCTCCATTTGTATCGCCTCCTCCACCCACCTTTTTCTTCTCCTCTCTCTATTTACCACTTTCCACACCTGCCCTTTTCGTCTGCACTCCCTTCACCTCCTTCTCCCACCTTTCTACCTCCTCCCTCTTCTTCTCCTCACACATTATTCTATACTTCTTCTTCCTATCCCTATACTCTTTCCCATCGCCTCCCTCCCTCCTCCATCTTCTTAACTCCCTCCTTACCTTACATTTCTCCTCCCTACACTCCTTATCTCAACACCCCCCTTTCTTACCTTCTCTCCCCCTGGCCCCACCTTCCCTATCGCCCCTTTTATCCTATCCCTCAACACTCTCCACTGTTCCTGTATTCCCCTCTCCCCTGCCTCTCCTCTCTCTTACCAAAAGTCCTTACAAACTCCTCTCTCCCCTCTGCTGTTCAATTCCTCCTCACTGTCCCTCTTCCAACCCCCTTGCCCCCTCCATCCTCCTACCTTCCCCCCATATTACCCCCGGGTGATGGCCAAGTACTCGTATCAAAAGATTTATATTTTGATTGGATTATATGTTAAATAAATGTTAGTTAATAAAATACTATTTTTTCTTTCCCTTTTCTGCATTATTTTAGTATGTTACACATACAACATCTGTATATCTCATTTTATGCATACATTGTATTAAAAAAATGTTGGAGTTCCTTGAAAGGTGGGGTCACTCGTGGGGTGATTTGAAACAACTCTTTTCTTAACGAAAACGTTTTTCGAGCTTTTGTTAACGAAATATTAACAAAAACCCCAAACAAATTAACCAAAGATGCAAGAATCGTGGGTCGTGGGACGACTGCTTACCCCCACTATGACCTACCGTCGTCCCCCACTTTCTTTCAATCGCACTGCACACAAGCATATTTCCCTCGCTTCAGCTTCAGTTTCAGTTTCAGTTTTAGCTATAACTTAGGTTCTTTAGACTTGTTTTTTTTCTCTTTTTTTGTGTTTATTCTATGCGTGGTGTGTGAAGTGGTATGTACGGGTGAATGTACTATGATGGAGGGTCAATCGCGGTGCGTGTGGTTTTCCGGTGAAGAGTATTGAGCATGTCTGTAAGCATATTTTTCTGGACATTGTCGATGCGTGAACACATGGTCACTCGCGAGTAAACTAATCGTGGTGCGTGTGTGTAATTAAGTGAACACTCGCGGACGGGACAACCGCGGTGCGTGTGTGCGTGTGTGCGTGTGTGCGTGTGTGGGCGATTTTTGAGGACAATATTTTCAAAGGCAATGACATTCACCCTCTCTACTTGAGAATCCTGGTAGGCAGGTTTTGATATGCCCTTGTGGATTTTGAAGAGTAGGCAGGTTTAATGCCGTGCAACGTTTGTGTCTTTTCATAAATTAGCGTAAGTACCGTATGTCACAGTTTCGGCAAGGTGGGTAAGTATGCGCTCTACATGCTAATTTATCTTTGCTGGCCTGCCTCGCGCGGTTCGCGGCCCGCTGTCCGTCGAGTTGCCGTGATTCAGGGGTTCCAGACGCCAATCTTTAACCATCGATAATTAATAAACGAATCATTTACCGCAATTCCATCACTCTTGATTTTCGACTTATATTCCCCTGTAGAATCACCCCGCAAAGTATTGACTATAGGTAGAGTAACACCCTGTATAGATTAATTATTACAGACTGCCTCTTACTTACTTACATATATGCATCGTTGTAACTGAAGGTACTGGTCGTTAAATAAACGTAAAATAAAATACGTCTTCGTTAATACAATATATTAATAAAAAATAACTTTGCACTAATTTTCGAGCGATACAAATAGATATCGATCCTTTTCATTTGATACTGACAATGAGTAGATATCAACATGTTCTTTCGATACAAGTTATGAGTAAAAGTATCGGTTCATCCCTACTTGTAAATCACGCCGGGCGGGTTTAGATATGCCCTTATGGATTTTTACGAGGAGGCAGGTTTAATGTCGCACAACGTAACGTTTGTGTTTTTTTATAAATTGTTGCAAGGATCCTGTGCCGCATCGAATAGTACCATAGGTCATAGTTTCGGCGAGGTGGGTAAGTATGCGCTCTACATAGTAAATCCGTCGTGCGTCCGCCGCCACTGCACGCATCTTGGCTGGCCTACCTCGCGCGGGCCACTGTCGTCAAATTGCCGTGATTCAGTCGTTCCAGAGGCCAATCTTAAACCATCGATAATACAAAAATGAAACCCTTACCGCAATTTCATAATTTTCTTTTGTAGCGTGCATTTGTAAAGTTTCGAGCGGAACAAAAGGCGACCAGTATGACAACGGGTCATAAAATGTTAACCCGAGGTTTCGCAGCCTTTACGTTTTTGGCGTTTGCGGGCGAGGAAATATTTCCCTCTCTCCACTCAGGGATTTCCCTATTTTGCGCACGACACGCGTTTCTTTCGGGACGCGAGGAATGCAACTGATGACCAGGCATTCGGTTTATAGTTATCGACACGAACGGAAGTTCGAATTTTTCCGCACGCTACTCTAACGCAGAGCAATCGCATGAACATTGTGAATAATTGGTTTTGTTGAGTTTACTTCCAAGTTAATTTCATCTTCACCTTCGCGTCTCCCACCTCACTATACTCTCCCTCATTTTTTTCAGACTAAACTGACCATTCTTGTGCATCTCTTGTGTGCTGTTTTAATTACTTCAAATTGTAAACATTTTGGAACACCCACACCATTTTTACCTTTTTGATGTTTCTTCAAAATGTCATCCTCGATAACGAAATCATCATACGGTTTATCTAAAATCTGTCGAATCTTGTAATTTTTCGTCATTTTGCTGTCTTGCATTTATGGTTGCAATCAAAGTATTATCTACTAGGTACTAAAATCGACAAACGACTGAGAGCATCGATATATCTACGCTTACTGCCCTGTCTGTATTCGACTTTGTATTCGAACTCATCGAACATTAATTCCCAGTGTGCTACTTTCGCTGCGTTCTTTTAAGGGGGTATACCCGTTTGAACCCTCGGAAATTGTGTACATTTTGTGGATTTTTTTACAAGTTAACGGCTTGATGAAGATTTCCCGTTTTTTACTATGTTTACATAGTATTATGAACTACTTATAAAAAAAGTTTCAGTTAAGAAACTATGGTTTTTCGGAAGTTATGGGTACATATCCGAAAGTCTCTCGATTTTAGACGATTAAACCGTGGGCGTAAAAACAGCTGTATGTCGTGTCTGAATTATGGGGACTAGGCAGTCAGAAACTCGATTTTTTTTTGTTGCATTTTTCGAAAGTACCACCCTTCCCGATTAAAATGCCGTTTGGTTTATGTTAAAATTCGCAAAATTGAGGATTTTACAGCCGAAAAGGTCGAGCGCGTCATAAACCGTTTCTGCGCGCACGCAGGTAGACTAGATTCCTCTTTCGAAACTTTAAGCGCGTTTTTCTCGGAATCATATTTCCTCTTCGTTTTGCAGTGATTGGGAAAAAACGGAGGTATCAGTCGATTTGAAAAAAATTCAGCATATATGAAACATGTCTAGTTACGACCTGGACCTACGCATAAGTCTGTAAAAACTCCTGGTTTGTCAAAAAAAAAATAGAATGGCTCTTTTCCCTGGCGAAAAATGACGTTTCTTTAAAATTTGCCGTTTTGCAGCCACCATTCCTATAATTTTGATTTTTTTCCTTTTTGAATAGGTGCAGGGCAGAATAGGGGCCAGGGCAAAGTATAAATTTCAGAGGATATTTCAAATTTTCGTTTAAAAAAAACGCCTACATATCAGACGACTGTAGCGCTGTCATACATATGTATATAATATTCAAATCATTTCTTTTTTACTGTTTATAGTATTAATAAACATTACCCGAACGTACTAGTCACAATTTGTGTTCATCTCCTTGTAAATAATTCGCAAAAAATACTTGATTTTCGAGCGATCTGACTGCCTAGTCCCCTTAAAAAACAACAAAATCTTCTTATAAAGTATGTCAATAGCTATCGTCCATCGGGGCCGATTTCGAAAATTTTGAAAAATAAAGAAATGGTGAGAGATCAAAGGTAAAGTTACATTTTTCTAAGAGAAAAGAAAAATTGCCACCACCTTTTTTCTTTATAAATAATAAACGGGAAATCGGAATAAAAAAAGCCCTCGATGGACGATGTGGAATCTTATTACGATCCTGCATGCAAAATTGGAAGTGAATTGGTTGAACGTAGCGCGAGTTTTTAGGCCCATCGTAATGAAAAATGTAGTTCCGAGAAAAACGCGTTTAACGTTTTGACTTTGATGCCCCATGATACCTGGGTTGTTTCATTTAAATGCCTACAATTTCGCCAATTTTCCGAATTTGTACATCGGACTTGTTTTATAATATTTCTAAAACATCAGTCTATGAAAATATTTTAAAAAAATCCGATTTTTTCACACTTTCAAACGGTTATACCCCCTTAAAAGCGTCGCAATCTGTAACTAATCCAAACATAATCTCTAGCAAATAAACATGCATGTTCCTTATCGCATTAATTATGGCTAAAACCTCTAACTCGTACCTACGAATGATACCGCTTCTCGGTATCCATGGTATTTCTACTATAATAGTGTATAGGATGAAACATTTTCTCATCACTTCGTTTAAGTAGCAAGATCGCGGCGCCGTAACATTCTTTACTCGCGTCTGTGTGTAATTCGGTAACCGCGGTTGGGTCATGAATTCGCAAAACTGGTTTTGTTGACAATATACTTTTCAATATGGTGAACAATGCTCATCAATCCAGACATATTTCACATCTTGCTTAATTAAATTCGAAAACGGTTGCGCAATACGAGCTTAATCTTTTACAAATTTTCTAAAGTACCCGGTTAAACCTAAGAAACTCTGTCCTTCTTTTAAACATTTTGGTTTCGGAGATAAACTGCACTGCTCGTATTTTATTTTGACCCGGATACACCTGAATGTAATCGTTATTTCGATTTCCGTTTTAACATTTTCCGCAGGTTTGTATTCGCTAACTATTTCCTCTAAACGGTCCTCAAACTGTTTTTTAATGTTTAGTTCGTTTCCCTCAATGTAACAAATATTATAACAAATAGGAAGGTTGGATTCGGGCCGACACAAATAAGGTGACAAGTTCATACACGAAACTATTTACATATATTTACAAGTCTGTACGAGTTGGTACACTAGACAAAACTTTACGGTTCTCAACGCAACACTCAGCTGATATGCATCAGGTTTCTGGCCGCTAGTCGTCCGCACCAGGGAGCGAATACTCAGAGCAAAGACTGTTGACTGGCCCAAACTTTTTTTTTAACTATGTTACTGAATAGAGGAGACGTCTCCCTGACGCCCTCTGTGAACCGTCCCTACGAGCTTCAGCCCATTTACCGGTTAAAGAGTAGAGTGGTGTTACCAACATGAAGCTTTGTTGTAATAGTTGGTGACTAATTTAGCGGGAAAAATTCCAAAAAAAACGCTGGTCTCAGATTGTTGACTAGCCCAAACCGTGGGTCCTGGTCTTTTTATCCTTGCGAGGGTCGTCACCGAGCTTGCGCATTGGAATGGGGTGTGCTTGGCGGTGGTTTAAGCCAGGAAGGGCAGCGCAACGGCGCACAGTGGGGCATTTCGGGTCGAACGCGACACAAAACATTTTCTGACTGAAATCATATTGTTGCGAGCACCCTATGGATGAAAATCTATGGGCCGCTGGTGCTTGCGACAACGACCAGAAGACAAGCGAGAAGAAGGCGATCGAATCGATCGCCTGTCAAGCTGTCATTCTGAATCTAGCCACCATTGAGAGTAGATGGATACAAATCAGAATTGCAGTTCTCGAGTTTATAGTTCCCTATCATTACTTGGATTATATTCCATTCAATCGTTATTGTGTTCCCCGTTTCTGTTCGCGGTCCTTGTTTCCTTTTGAATGTACTACGATGTGCGCCGAGTCAACTCGCCGACGCAACAATATATTTATCGCTTATTTTTTCATTTCATTCAGTTAGGACGTATGTTTGTGGTTTTCTTGATACAGAATAATTAATGAAACTTGTTTAGTTAACTGTATTTGTAAATAAATTTTTGGGGAACATTTGAAATCATATAAAATATTAATAGTTATGAAATCTTTATTTATGTTACTTCAGAACTATTTAACAAACATATTTTAATTAATTATAACGAATATTACAAGCCGCCTTCGTTACAATTGATCCTTACGATTTACGACATGCACAAGCATCACTCTAAGGTCTCCTCCACTGATTATGTACAAATTGCCGATAATATCGTGTACACTGTACATAGAAAAAGCTGAGCTCCATTCGTATGTAAAAATACTTCAATTGCTTTGAATTTCAATGTCAGGAAAGGCGTTTTTGTAAAAAAAAACGCGTCTTGTACTCATTCTCGACTCTCTAACTACCCCAGTAGCAGCTAGTAGCAGCCAATTTTTCCTGTATGTTAAAGGTAAGGTTTCGCCCTTTCCAATGCGGCCAGTAAGAACACTGAACTCCACTGAACTCCCGTTCAAAATAAACAATGAAAATGGAGGAATTCAGTAAGGTATAATTCCAGAAATATCAGAGATATCAAAATAAAATTTGGCACACTTCAAATACATACCTCATCATTTAATCCCACCAAAAAATAGTTGAATTAAGCAGACAACAAACCTATTGTAGCGGACTGTCGACCTAGAGAAAGATTTATTTTCTCAGGGTTAGACGGTCCCTCACTCAAGTGCGTATCGCGGGCGACCGGGCCGAGGCATAGGCAATAAACGTGACGATTGCCAGGACGCCTCGGTTCTGTCGCGACAGCCTTGGCAAGGTATCGTGGGAAAGGACTTTTCCCTCCGAAACGGTTTGGGGATTTTCCACCCACTCTCTCTGCTTTCCGGACGACCGTTGAGGGTCCATGGAAATCGGCAGAACAGAACCTACCGTCGAGCGAGACGTTCGTTTATACGGTGTCGTCACAGATTATGTGATCTCGCTACATTAGCATCGTTATTTAATAAACTTAGATATTGTTATTGTTAATGGTGTGTACAGTTATTCACCTCCACGGACCACTCCTATACTATAAATAACAATACTAGTTCTGAAGAGTTTCGAGGCTGTCAAAACCGTGTGGTCGCGTTAAAAATTGATGAATGTGAAAAACAATCATGCTACATTATGACACAAATGTGCAATCAACTACCTGTAAAAAAATTTACATTATGGTGATATTTTTGTAAAAGGACTTAGTTCCGCGTTTAGACCCGAAATGCCCCACTTGCTCGGCGCACCACCCTCCTGTGGCACCCGCTACAATGCGTTTTAATTCGTCACCCACCTTGCAGTCATCACAACAGTCTCGACTCATCGTATCGACAACAGTATGTTTATGACTATGTATCGCTTTTTATCACTTGCTCAATTACATTTTCATTGGCGTTTTCAGTTATTTTCTGTACGCTCACTGTCTTACCTTTACTCATACAAATTTCTATATTTTTTTAAAAGTCTAATCCTGGAATTAAATCGTCCACTGGCATTACGTATACATTAATATTGTATTTATCAGAGACCATAACAGTTATAAGCTGAATTTTAAAAGTTATGGCATGAGAGTTAATATCTTTCTTTAAATGATTTTGGTTATGAATAACCATTATCGATGACGGATATCGTTTTTGGGAAAGAATAACCATTATTGTGTTTTTTGTAATCATGAAGGATGGATCTAAGTGAATGAATTTAATCCATTGCGAATATTGTCATAAACAGTTAATCAAAAATCTAAAAATTACATTTTCAACAATATAATGCAATTACCATATGATAGACTTTAAAGCCCTATTTTACTGAATAATTTGTCTTTCTTTTCTTCACTACACCCTGCATTGTTCTTAATTCATACAGCCTGACCGACTCGCTGTTGTTTTAAAAAATCACACGAGATTACTCGCGAGGGTCGGCAATACGTCTCGTGGAGGGACGCAGGAAGAAAAGGGGTTCTTTGCTGACTGCGCGTGGTCCCGCCTGCGACGTCTTCCCTTTTCATAAAATTTTCATCATTATGGTCCGAATTACGTCGTACTTGATGTTAGTTTCATCGGCGAAACATAAGGAATCAATTGACGTCGTTTTCGCAAAGATCTGATGAGAAATGCGGAACTCTTGGACATTTCTGACTTTTTAATGGTATTCCAACCGTTTCAAGGATCGAAACCCATAAAATTCGGTAAGACACTGCGGCGGGTTGTCCTCTCCACGGGGTACCAGGCGGCACCTCTTTGACAGGCGTCGCTGGAGAATCATGTATTGGTAAACAGAATGACTCGGAGGGTTGAACTGTATGTTTATTTAACTAATCACACCATCCTTCCCACTGCGGAGTGGGCTAAGCTAAGCACAGAAGTTGGTGAAGAAAGACACAATGGCACTTTCGACCCCTCCGCATGCGTCATTCGTGCGCGCTCAGCCTGCTCAGTAGGGTGGTCGCAAGACATAGGGGGAATTTTTTTTTTCGACGTATCTTCAACGACAACCCCCAAAAAGTTGCCAATTGGTGTAAAAATAAGATTGTCAAAGTTTCAGCTCGATCGAATAACGTTAAGACCTGCCTCATCAGCCCTAAAGTATTAAAAAACAGCTATTTTCCTAAAAAAATCGGGGTTTTTCCGCTATAAAATTAGAACGGTTTATTCTCGGGTCGTGTTTTTTTTAGTTTTGTAGAGAATGTTCCTGGCTTCAAATTTCATTCCCACAACTTGTTTGACAAACGTACAGATCGGAAGATATTGGGCTTTGTCGTGGGCCGGACCCGGAAAATCGTTTTTTTTTCAAGAAAATGTAAAAATTCGCTATAAACGTGATAAAATTACTTTTTAACCATGCTTTTGTTGTTCGTTCAATTCTTTGCATTCAAATACATCAAAGTAATGTTTCAGTATAAGTGTTTTAAATGTATATTTTTTTAAATACATTTCTTGTTCCATCTTACGGGACAAAAGCGGGCTCGGAGCGAACCGAAAATTCATTTTCGTCTACAGTCGGTAATTTCGAAATTTTCGAAGCGAAATTCATTTTTATTCGTTTACGATCGGGCAATGCTTATTTCCGAAGCGTTCACTGGAAAATATTTGCCTGACAGATTGAAGCCAGGAACATTCTCTACAAAACTAAAAAGAAACACGTCCCTAGAATAAACCGATATAACTTTATAGCCGAAAAACCCCGATTTTTTTAGAAAAATAACTGTTTTTTAATACTTTAGGGCTGATGAGGCAGGTCTTAACGTTATTCGATCGAGCTGAAACTTTGACAATCTTATTTTTACACCAATTGGCAACTTTTTGGGGGTTGCCGTCGAAGATACGTAAAAAAAAAGTTCGAGGTAGCGATCGCTTACACGCAGAAGTATTCGGGCGGCAGAGTAGTCTCGCGGATCTTTCTCGATTCGAGGGTGAAGACAGGTATGAGGCGCGAAAACTGTTCAGCGTAATTGAGTAATCGAGAATCGGTATCAAGAATGCACCGATGCACACCGTTCTAGGGAATTTGTTATATAGTGTTGCCATTGCGTACTTAGATGATATTGTCATACACGCGGAAAATGTAGGACAAGGCCTCGCGCGATTGACATAAATTTTTGACGCCTTAAGGAACGCTACTTTAACAATTAAATTGGAGAAGTGCCATTTCTTCAAAACTAATTTCGTGTATATAGGGTTCGAAATACAGCAAAGAATTATGCAGCCAGATAGTAGAAAATTGCGCAGTGTAGAGTCATTCCCAACCCCGGCAGACATTAGATCGGTCAGAAGTTTCGTGGAGCTGGCCAGCTATTTTAGGCGATTTATCAAAAACTTCGCAGTGATTATGAGCCCGATCACTGATCTCTTAAAAAAGTGTAATAGCTTCGAATGGAGGGAGAAACAGGAGGCAGCCTATCGGTCGATAAAACAAAAACTTATAGCAAAACCTGTTCTGGAAATCTACAATCCAAGAGCACAGACGGAAGTCCATACGAACGCGAGTAGTTTAAGGCTACGCGCGGTGCTGCTGCAGAAGCAGGACGATAACGAATGGTACCCGATTTGTTACTACAGCCGACGGATGTCGTCCGAGGAGGCTAGGTACCATTCATTCGAACTCGTGGCACTTGCAATCGTTTGCGCGTTGGAGAAATATCGCGTATATCTGATCGGCATTGAATTTGTAATCCAAACCGATTGTAACAGTTTAAAATTATTAGAATAGAAGCGAGATAGCTCATAAGCGCAAGGATAGCGAGGTGGGTCGTCCTGTTATCAGAATTCAATTACCGTATCGAGTATCATCCGGGAGAACAAAATGTTGTTGCGGACACGTTAAGTCGCAACTCCATCGAAGAAAGCGAAGATGTACCACTAGTCGGACTCCATATCCTAGGGACCGACATAAACACGGATTGGATAGCCGCTATGCAGCGGTACGACGCAAAAATCATGGACGGTTCGTGATCAATTAGAAGCTGGCGATCAAACAGCACACCAAAAATTCACTATGTATCTATAACACGCGTGTATACGAAACGACGAGCGGAGTGTGGCGGTTATACAGGGTGTCCAAAAAATGTCGCGTTTCCTTGATAGGGGTAATTCAGGGGGTGATTTGAAACAACTTTTTCCTTAGCGAAAATATTGTCCGAAGCTTCGTTAAGGAGATATTAACCAAAAACCCCGACCAATCAGAGCGCGCGCCTTCCGCCTGAGTTCCCGCGGTAGCGTTGGCTACGAGGTAGGCGACCGCGCTTGTGCTACGAACGTACGAACAAGCAAGTCGGCATGCATCGAAGGAAACCGCGTTACACATTTTTTTTTTAAAGCAGAATCTTAAATAAGAATAATTTGAAGTGAGAGGACAAGAAGTACGTAAATTTCGTTTTTAAATAAGGCATAAACGAAAAGGTAACGTAACAGACAATGTACGACAAGTGATCGTAATTCGTTACCTATTGAGGTAAAAATCCGTAGTTTAAGAACGGCCAACACAACTAAATTTAAAAAATAATATTAGGTGTACGAATAAATTCTTTCCGACTGGAATTTCTATCGCGGTGGTATTCAGAAGCTGCCAGAACAATGGCAAAATGTAATGAACAATAATGGAAATTATTGCGATGATCGAGTTGTTTTCATATTTTTTAAATTGAACTGTTATTGTACCCTAAAACCGGAAAGAATTTATTTTCACACCTAATAATCACCAATAAATTAAAGAAAACTCACCCTTTCGGACATTCCTTTCCTTGCTTTCCTTCCCTTTTCGGAAACCTGTGTCACTAGGCCACTGTACCGATCCTGGTCATCGGCGTCCAGTGCTGAGCTGATCGCGGGGTCAATGTACCGAATATTCACTTCACTGCACGGCTACTAACACTGTTCACTTAATTTATGTTTCACGGAACGTGTTGTTCTTACGTTACAAAAATTGGTGGCCCCGAAAGGGGCCGATTACTGTTAATTACTGGGACGAGATTACTACTACTATTACCCGGCGAAAAGAAGATTCGTGGCAGACGGTCTCGGGCTGTGCAGTCCGCTGCTGTGACGATTGGTCGCGTCACCTATTTGGGCACACTTTTACAGACGGGGCACACGTATTTTGGTTATTGGCTGAAGTTGCCACATACATTGTCGCACCGCGCGACGAAGAGATCGAACGAAACACGAGATCGAGTGGGATAGAGCGATCTGACCGACGATCGTCAAAACAAAACAATAGCGTAGGCTACAGATCGCTCTATCCCACTCGGTCTCGATGTGTTTCGTTCGATCTCTTCGTCGCGCGGTGCGACAATGTATGTGGCAACTTCAGCCAATAACCAAAATACGTGTGCCCCGTCTGTAAAAGTGTGCCCAAACAGGTGACGCGACCAATCGTCACAGCAGCGGACTGCACAGCCCGAGACCGTCTGCCACGAATCTTCTTTTCGCCGTGTAATAGTAGTAATCTCGTCCCAGTAATTAACAGTAATCGGCCCCTTTCGGGGCCACCAATTTATGTAACGTAAGAACAACACGTTCCGTGAAACATAAATTAAGTGAACAGTGTTAGTAGCCGTGCAGTGAAGTGAATATTCGGTACATTGACCCTGCGATCAGCTGAGCACTGGACGCCGATGACCAGGATCGGTACAGTGGCCTAGTGACACAGGTTTCCGAAAAGGGAAGGAAAGCAAGGAAAGGAATGTCCGAAAGGGTGAGTTTTCTTTAATTTATTGGTGATTATTAGGTGTGAAAATAAATTCTTTCCGATTTTAGGGTACAATAACAGTTCGATTTAAAAAATATGAAAACAACTCGATCATCGCAATAATTTCCATTATTGTTCATTACCTTTTGCCATTTTTCTGGCAGCTTCTGAATACCACCGCGATAGAAATTCCAGTCGGAAAGAATTTATTCATACACCTAATATTATTTTTTAAATTTAGTTGTGTTGGCCGTTCTTAAACTACGGATTTTTACCTCAATAACGAATTACGATCACTTGTCGTACATTTTCTGTTACGTTAGCTTTTCGTTTATGCCTTATTTAAAAACGAAATTTACGTACTTCTTGTCCTCTCACTTCAAATTATTCTTATTTAAGATTCTGCTTAAAAAAAAAAATGTGTAACGCGGTTTCCTTCGATGCATGTCGACTTGCTTGTTCGTACGTTCGTAGCACAAGCGCGGTCGCCTACCTCGTAGCCAACGCTACCGCGGGAACTCAGGCGGAAGGCGCGCGCTCTGATTGGTCGGGGTTTTTGGTTAATATCTCCTTAACGAAGCTTCGGACAATATTTTCGCTAAGGAAAAAGTTGTTTCAAATCACCCCCTGAGTCACCCCCTTCAAGGAAACGCGACATTTTTGGGACACCCTGTAGGTACCCGAGGAACTACTGTATGATGTCGTCGCGGACGCTCATCGAGCAGTAGCGCACCTTGGTATAGACAAGACTTTAGCGAAACTAAAAGAAACGTACTATTTTCTGAACATGCAAGACTTTGTGAATCGTTATATAAGCCCTTGTGTGCCGTGTTTATACACTCCTCACATTAATTAAAGGATCACATGTGGGAGCCCGAAAAATAGTCGCATCGATATTTTGAAAATATGGTTTGAAAGCGTGGAATCTCTACTTTCAGCTGCTTTTGTTAGATTTTAGATGCATTGCTTTTCGGCAAAGTTATAGCGATATAAAGAGCACGTGGTCAATTTTAAAAAAATTTCTTCAACTTTGCGATGTTCCACGGGGTGCATGAAAATTTTTACACACATTCCATTTAGACCAGTCGAAAGCGACCACTTTCCCGTGTAAAAACTGAGTAATTGATTTCTGGTACGTTTTTTTTTTCTTTAGTTGCTTCTAGCAAGCGATGCATCATCATAGAACGTTTCTGAAAAAAAACGAATAGAAAGATCAGACTTTCCTCTTTAAGACGCATCTTTTGCTTTTCAATTCGATTAACATTTCGGTGTACCATGTCCTTTCGAAAATATGCTTAAAAATTGTATAAATTCCACTTTTTCTTCAACTCGCTATGTCTTCGCGAGGGATGACCGGAACATCAATGTCTTAAGCTCATTTTAAAGCGGAGAGTCTACCGCTTCTTTTGAGTGCCACCGGAACCCGCTGCGATAATTTTTTACCTGTGGCCTTGTGACGAAGTCACGTCACGCGCCATCCGAACGCACGGTACCGAAAACAAAGGCCTTAGTTCGCGCCGCGACCGCTAGGCGGCCGCGGCCCCGCGGTGTCTCTCGCGAGTGAAGATTCGCGGCCTGCGCTTATAAGGCCCGCGACAAGCGAGATTGAGAGCTCTTGTCCCGCACGCATTAGTAGTTCACGCTGCCGTACTGTACGTTCAAGACGCTCTATATTTTTGTGGATTTCCGTGAGGTGTGCACGCGTCGGCCAATCGTCACGCTGTGCCATTAACCGACCTCTTTCCGATATAGGCCGAGAGAAATCTTGTGCCCTACCTCCGTCGAAGAGGTATCTCTGCGCCCAGTAGGCTGGAGGCCTACTGCACTTCGAACCTCCGAAATACGACTCTCATACAGACGTGCCTCTTAAGGCCGCCAAGAGCAGAACGTTCTCCCCACCGCATCCCCGTTCCTACGACTCGCCGCAAACTCGCCGCCGTCGCGAAACAACGCGCCGTACCGCCGTAGCTCTTTCGTCGCGCTCGGAATTTATATACAAACATAAATTGTAGTACACCTTAGTGAATAAACACTATTATTTATTTCACCACAGCTTTGCTCATTCGCCGAACCCTGCCGTACCGACTGAGTCGGCAACCTATCCCTTCTCCGTCCCACCGGTAATCGTTCCGCAACCAAACCCGATTAAGTTTAGGCGTATGGCCTTACTGATTATTAGAAAACTTCTTAGTCCCGAGAATTAAAATTTTATTTCAACCGACTCTTTAAAAAATACATAGCAACACATATGCGTGATTTTTTTATATTTCGTTCGACTAACTTTATACTTTATGAAAATAACGTCCTTACCTGCTACTCCCTGCGATTATTTGAGAAATAAATTTTTTTAGAAAGAATTGTGCAGATCAAGAATTCTAATATCTTTGAAAAGGGGATTTCTTTAGACAAAAGCAAACGATTGATGGAATTTATGACCACATTTTGGTACTTTCAAATATAAAAGAGTGTCCGGAAATGATTGACAACGATTTGAGGAAAAAGTGCAGCCTTTTTGACTTGACTATTCTATAGGTCCAAGAAAGTTTATTATACAGGGTGTCCGCGGGAAGACTGAACAGCTGGATATCTCCTAACGTACTGGAGATAAAAAAAAATTTACATGGAATTGCACATTTCTTATAATTACTTCGATTATTATTTTAAAAGATATGATGGTCAAGTTCGGTTTTTTAAATGGAACTATTTTTTTTATGAAATCACTTAATAGTGCGTTCCAAGACAAATTCAATAATCTTTAATGTATACACCTTATTTCCACTGGTTTTTGAGATATTACGCTTGCAAATTTACTGATTTTCACTGGAAGAAAACCCGCTGGAATAGCAAGCACCGGGGGTGGTCTTGTTCGCGCCACGGATGGCATTGCCTGTTGAAACAGATACCTACCTGCCAAAGGTCTACGCCAGGAATGGCAGGCTCAAAGGCTGGACAATTCTTTTCCGTGACAAATGCTATGTAGGTACATCTGCGGTATCGAGAAGCGTACCGTTAATGTTTCAAAACGTCATAAAATTTACTTAGAGTTTATACGCAAGGAGAAATAGGAAAATATGACTCAATTTTCAACTTCAATAGTCTTTTATTTCGCACTTCCTTCTACGTTCGGATGGCCGGTTCTTTTGGGAGGGATGCAAGTTCGATTGGTTAGTTCAGGAGATGTGAAATTTGCTAGACCAAATTTCAACCATAGGAAGCAGATTGTATTAGGATCAATCGGATTTGCATGTGATTCAACCCTCATATCCAATGTAGATTTTCCGCAGACCACATTCTTGAATTTTGATAGCATATCATGCCATTCGTATAAAATATACGTTCGTCCGTTATCCTTAAGTTTCGTACAAACTGTGCATCGTCTCCGATTTTCTGCAGTATTCACATCGCAAATTCAATCCATAGTCCAAAATCTCTATTGTTGCATATTGAAAACGCGCCTAGAGCGATTGGAATCGCGTTGCGCCATCTCTCGCGCGAATAGATTGTTATGGGTCGAGTCGTGCTCGTGTACGGCCGCCAGTCGCTTCAGTCCTCGTGACACGTGCCTACTTTTTAGGTTACTTCTTCTCATATGTGTTGTGCCCAGGCAAAGCCCAAGCACACGTGTCACCGCTATACATTATACATATTATATTACGTTCGTTACGAAACGTTCGAGACGTTTCCAAGCTAAGACAGCCGCTAAGCAACCGAATCTACAAAATCAGCAATATGCGAACGCATCGCCGCGACCGGGCATGGTAACGCGTACCACGCCCAAGAGGGATATAAAACCAATCCGACTCCGCTAATGGGAAGACTCGAGATCCGACCCTCGACCGGGCAACACGGCTAAAACCTACTTGTACACCTCAGTCTAGTTTAAGTTGTTTCTGAATAAAGACTTAGTCTTTGAGTTTAAACACATTTGGTGCAGTTCACCCGGTGGATTCTCATCCTTTAATCGCTCCCGAACTCACGATTACGCCAGATCCCGTACCAGCCTTGCGAGCCATCACGCAGGGCACAACAAAATTGGTGGCAGCGGTGGGATCTGCATCGTAAAAGTTTTACCGAGCCTTGACGCAACCGATCAATCGACACCGTCTGAGATTGAACTCTCTCAGACAAGATTATTGGATCATCGCTGTCGCATAGGCTGAAACAGGTTATCGTCGCTACCGAGGTAGCACAGAGGACCGAGGAACGGCCTTTGAGAAGACGTTCGACGCAGTCCGAACGACGACGAACCTAGTAACGAGTAAAATCAGCTTGTGAGTAAACGGGTGAATCAACCATCTACCAAACACCAATTCCATCTACGAGGACGCCACGGATCCGAGGACCGAGGCGCACGAGAGGACTTGGAGACCGGGGAACGTGTAGGAGCCGCACCTGAAGGACGGACGGAGAGCCGTACGAGGGAAGCAGCCGTCGAGGTACGCAGCGAACAGCTGTACGGATCGACCTTGCTGGGTCCAGTTTCATCTTATCACCGCCGTTGGTTCACTTACGAGAGGACGTCCGACCGAGCCGACGACATGTGCTTGCGAGCAGCATTGTGAGTAAATGAAGCGTATACCGAGTCCGAAACAGAAAACGCGAGCGTAAATATTGTAAACCAGAGTCCTAAAGAAATCCAGAGACGGTACATGCATGTCTATAGAAGACGAACGCGCGAATCAATTCAAGCTTCCGGGTCAAAGGAGCTTATCGAGATCATTCGAATCGTTTTTCAATAAAAAGTTAACCTTCTTACGAGAAGAACTAGACCTCCTACCTTCTATAGACCATCCAAGACCGTCCCGCCAAACACTTCGACCGCCGCCGTTAAAACTAAACGTTAGACAGAACGACGATTCAAGCGTAGAATCATCTCCGGAAAATTTTGTGACACCGAATAGAGAATATCCGATTTCGCTAGCGGACTTTAGTTTGCTGGACAGAGTAAATTCGGAAGGACAAGAAATGTCGTTGCTTGACGGAGCTAACCCCCCCGGACTACCGGACGTAAAAAAATTGTCTACCGCGTTGTCACTAGTCGATAAATTCGTAGGGAAATCGTCAGACGAGCTTGCAGAATTTTTTAAGTCCTATGCGAGCGCCGCAGAGTTTGTCCCCGCAACGGAGTTACCGCGGTTCTTGAAAACGGTGATAGGAACGAAAATAACAGGCAACGCAGCCAAGGTATTAGAGTACAAAGATGTAGATAGTTTCGATAAATTGAAGGACATCTTAACTTCCTTGTTCGTAGACAAAAGATCACTAGGAGCGGTTGGAGCCGAGTTTCATGCCTGCCACCAACGAGAAGGCGAAAGCGTAAAACTATTCGCGTGTAGAGTAGAAGAATTAGCTGGGGAATTATCTGAACTATCGGTAAAGCCAGGGAACAGCGACGAAGTAAATAACGCGTTAACAGAATCAGTGCAAGAACGCGCTCTAGATGTTTTCACCCTCGGGTTGAATGTAAAATTGAGGACGATTATAAGGTCTCGAAACTACGCAACGTTAAATGCAGCTATAGCCTCAGCAATAGAGGAGGAACAAGCGATGGGTCTAAACACCTCAAGAAATTTTAGAAAGTTCGATGATCAACCCAAGAGAAGGGAAGGGTCAAACGTACCGCGTTGCGAACGCTGTAATAAATTAGGACATTTAGCGAGGAATTGTTACACGCGATTAAGCATGCCGCGAATAAGCTATCCGACGCAACAGACGCACATAAAAAGGGAAGTTCAACGCGTCACAGTGGTCTGCCACTACTGTAAAAAGCCGGGACATCAAATCAGAGAATGCAGGGCTAGAGAAAGAGCAAACGGACGAGAATATAGACCGCGCTATACGAACACGAACTACAGATGTGAAGATTTCAGACAGAATTTTAACAGAACTCCGGGTCGAGAACAAACTAGCGATAATCAATATTCCCCTACCGCGAGCCGCGGGACAACCGACGATAGACAAACGAACGCAGGACCTAGAGTAGAGTCATACCGACCGAATATGGTAGTGACATCCCAGCTCGAAAACACAATCGAAATTAGGGCGCCGGAATTGATCAATGAAAAAGCGAATATGTTAGTAGACACCGGTGCCGATATTACGTTAATAAAGATAGGAAAAGTGCAGGACGATGTCCGTGCTGAAGACGAAATAGTCTCCTTGCGATGCATAGCCCCTATGGAAATTAAAACACTGTGTCTAGTACAATTAAACATAAAAGTAGGAAATAAAACAGTAACGCACCCTTGCCGGTTAGTCAGAGACGACTTCCCGTTAGAAGCAGACAGAATCTTAGGACAAGATTTTATGGCTAAACACGACGTATGCATCAGGGCGAACCTAGGAATAGAGGTGTACGGAATACGATTCCCTTACTCAGGAGGAAACATGACTTTAAAACCGCGATCTGAAACCATTCTCCTAGCTAGAACGACAGATAAAGGCGAAGGTATAGTAGAAGGACAATCTATTAAGCCAGGAGTGTTCATAGGAAATTCGCTAACAGTAGGCCGGAACGGGAGATGTGTAATAAGCGTAATGAATACCACAACAGACGAAGTCCTTATCAACACGCCAACCGTGACATTACAAACGCTGACGAGCGATGACATTGACCCGACGGACGTGATCGGCGACAAGGAGCGCGACACACCGACGTACGTGGTACACGCCGTACACGGAAGAAATAGAATGCAAATCTTACGTGAAACTCTTAGAACGGAACACTTAAATAAAGAAGAAGAAGTCAGCTTACGCGGGTTGTGTGAAAAGTATAACAAAATATTCGGCTTAGAAGGAGATAAGTTGGGATACTCCACGAAGGCGGAGCATTCAATTACCCTAATCCCAGGTACTAAACCTACATACGTAAAGCCGTATAGATTGCCACAAGCGCATAAGGAAGAAGTAAATAGACAGGTTCAGGAAATGGTAATGGAAGGAATAATTAGACCAAGCGCCAGCCAATGGAACGCCCCGTTGCTAGTAGTTCCGAAAAATAGGCGATTCATACCCCTTACCCAACATAAGAGATATTCTAGACCAATTAGGCGGAGCGAAATACTTCTCAACCTTAGATTTGGCGTCAGGATTCCATCAAATAGCCATGAAAGAAGAAGATCGTGAGAAGACGGCATTTTCGACACCATACGGCCATTTCGAATATAATAGAATGCCGTTTGGGCTTAAAAACGCTCCCGCGACGTTCCAAAGATTAATGAATACCGTACTATCGGGCCTACAGGGAATAAAATGTTTCGTGTATTTGGATGATATAGTCGTCTACGGACGCTCGTTGAAAGAACACCAGGATCGTCTAGAATTAGTATTTGAACGTATACGCGAAAGTGGCCTAAAGCTTCAACCTAACAAATGTGAATTTCTACGAAAGGAAACCGTGTACCTAGGTCACGTGATAACCGAAAACGGCATCAAGCCGGACCCTTCGAAGCTCGACGCTGTACGAAACTTTCCGATACCTAGAGGAGTCAAAGACGTACAATCCTTCTTAGGCTTAGCTGGATATTATAGGAGATTCATAGAACATTTTTCACAAATCGCGAAGCCTTTGACGCAACTATTAAAGAAAGACCAAGCATTCAGATGGACCGCACAGGAACAGGAAGTCTTAGAAATACTGAAAGAAAAATTAACAACGGCACCGATACTACAATACCCTGATTTCTCGAAACCATTCGTTCTGACAACAGACGCCTCTGGAAAAGCAATAGGAGCAGTATTATCGCAGGGAAAGATAGGGCAAGATTTGCCAATAGCGTACGCAAGTAGAGTGTTAAACAAAGCGGAAGAAAACTATAGTACCATCGAAAAGGAATTGTTGGCCATCGTGTGGGCGACGCAACATTTCAGACCTTATGTATACGGCACTAAATTTAAAATCGTAACAGACCATAAACCTCTAACTTGGCTTTTTAACGTAAAGGACCCCGGTTCCAGATTAATGAGATGGAAACTGAAATTAGCAGAGTACGATTATAGCATAGAATATAAAACGGGAAAGACAAACAAGAACGCGGACGCCCTCAGTAGAATGTTCGCGATTACGCGAGGAATGAAGCGACGGCTCAGCACCGAAACACTAGCCGTCACCAGTGAAAGCACCAACGAAGAAGACGAATCCCGACCAGAAGAAGAAACGAGCGATACGACATATACAGAAGACGATAAAAACCGAATACTGCGCGAATTCCACGACACTCCCTTAGGTGGACATTTAGGGGTAAAACGGACCCTGGAACGTATAAAATTAAACCATTCGTGGCCAGGAATGCGCCAAGACGTAGAAAAGTACGTCTCCAGATGCGAAAAATGTCAGAAAAATAAACTATCGAGAATAACCAAAGCTCCCATGGTAATTACGGACACCCCCACGGAACCATTCGAGAAATGCGCACTAGACATAGTAGGACCCTTACCCGAGACAGGCAGAAGAAACAAATACATACTAACCTTTCAAGACCTATTAACCAAATTCAGTAAAGCCTTACCCCTCGAGAATCAAGAAGCAAACACTGTAGCAAAGGAATTCGTCACTAAGATAATTTGCGAATACGGCATACCACAACAAGTGCTAACCGATCAAGGAACCAATTTCCTAAGCCAGGTATTCAAAAACGTCTGCAAATTGCTCAAAATCGAAAAAATTCAAACCACGGCCTACCACCCACAATCAAACGGAGCATTAGAAGGAAGCCATCGTACACTAGCCGAATACCTAAAGAATTTTATCGCGGAAGACCAGACTGATTGGGATCAATGGCTACCGTACGCGATGTTTACATACAACACTACACCTCACACGTCTACTAGCTACACGCCCTACGAACTCGTTTTCGGGAGACAAGCTACCCTGCCGACCTCACTAAACCAGGCACCGCAATTAACATATACCTACGATAAATACGCTGAAGAATTACGCGAAAGACTACGGTCTACAAATAGCATTACGCGCGAAACTATAGGAACCCATAAAGAAAAGTCTAAGACATATTACGATAGGAAAACCGCGGACAAGTCTTTCAAAATTGGAGACCAAGTGCTACTGCACGACCCTGGATAGGCCCCTACTCGATACAAGATACGCACGACAATAATAATTACACTATAAGTAAAGGACGAAAAACGCGCCGCGTACACGCGAACCGGCTTAAACATTTTATAGAATAGGACAGGAATAGGGAAACGGTCGCTATAGTGAAGGAGAGTAACGGCGCGTAACAATTATTAAAGAAAAGGAAACACAAATTTATTAAAAAGAAAAAAAAAGGGAATTATACATTATACACAAAACTAACAAAAAAAAAAACCGAACAACTGTAAAATACGCATTATGACACTGAATCACACAATCCTAATAGAATTACAACAACCAGGCGCATGGATTTATATTGCACCAAAACCGATACAATTAGCAGCAACTTGCGACGATAAGGGCACAAACATGTATAGTATCAAGGACTCTGGTATAATAACGATAAGAAATAAATGTACTATCACTACCGCCGAATTTACAATAGAAACCGGAAAGCAATACGGAATAGAAAAAACATGGAACTACTTACCTGGTTACAATTTGTCGCTAGACGAAATTACACTTCCACAGACCACTGTAAATTCGTATCGTAACACAAATTTCGAACTAAAAAGAATAATTAAACACCCAGAAGAATTAAATAAAGTTAGTAAAAAATTAGACGACTTACAAAACGACTTAGAAAAACCCGAGATTATACCAACCGAGTATCACTACAGCTTTTTTACACTATCCTCGATAACGGGACTCATAACAGTTACACTATATATCGTTACACTCTACAAATGTATTGTACACTTCAAAGCGAGAACACCGCGACATTGTACAACGGACCTGTAAAACCACACAAAAACCCGAAGCAATAATTAAAATAGTTAGTAAGGAAGGAACGTCTTCCACCAGTCCCCTTTGAACCATTGTAACCATTATATACAAATCATTATCACCGTATAATACAAATATTATACTGTCATATGTAAACTAATAATATGCGTACGTACCGAATTACCATTATAACCTAGCTTATGAATCGAGGTTAACCAACCGCTAAGAAAAGCTATGGCTATTCCTCCTTTAGGGGGGGAGGGATGTTGTGCCCAGGCAAAGCCCAAGCACACGTGTCACCGCTATACATTATACATATTATATTACGTTCGTTACGAAACGTTCGAGACGTTTCCAAGCTAAGACAGCCGCTAAGCAACCGAATCTACAAATTCAGCAATATGCGAACGCATCGCCGCGACCGGGCATGGTAACGCGTACCACGCCCAAGAGGGATATAAAACCAATCCGACTCCGCTAATGGGAAGACTCGAGATCCGACCCTCGACCGGGCAACACGGCTAAAACCTACTTGTACACCTCAGTCTAGTTTAAGTTGTTTCTGAATAAAGACTTAGTCTTTGAGTTTAAACACATTTGGTGCAGTTCACCCGGTGGATTCTCATCCTTTAATCGCTCCCGAACTCACGATTACGCCAGATCCCGTACTAGCCTTGCGAGCCATCACGCAGGGCACAACATATGTATTTAACCGTAATGTAGTAGTAATAAACTAATATCCGCCGAACATGTGTCAAGTGCTTTACATATACAACATTGGTGCCAGAAAGGTCGAATTCAAGCCTTAATACGTGTGCGGGGAAGCGAAATTCTCGAAGTGAGACAGTGAAGCGTGAAAAAAAAACGTGCAAGAGACCCACGATGGCGGCGGAGGTGACGCCCGAGCTGCTTGAGGCAATGACGCGCATGCTCGAACGCTCTCAAAGCATCGCTTGCGGGTGTAGCCGCTGCGACGACCCCAACGGGTGCCGACAACGTACAGCTTACGACGCGGCCGGTCCAGCCGAAGCCACCGCCATTTTCTTGCAAGGAGTACCGTCCGTCGGAGGGAATAACCGTTGAAGAGTATTTCTAACGCTTCGACTGGTTATTGCAATTAAGCAAGATTTCCTACGAGCAGCATGCCAATTACGCGCGTGTGTATATGGGCGCCGAGTTAAATAATGTGCTCAAATTTCTCGTCAATCCACGTGAACTCGAAGCGCTCACGTACGCAGAGATTCGCATGTCACTCATCGCTCACTTCGACAGCGCAGAAAAATAAGTACGCTGAAATTGTGAAATTTCGGGCGAGAGTATTGCTGGTTTCGCGCTGCGTTTGAGACAGGGCGCCGCGCATTGCGACTATGGATAATTTTTAGACAGAATGCTCATTGAGCAGCTACTGCATGGTCTCGACGATCGTGACATGTGCGATGAAATCATTGGAAAGAAGCCGGACACATTCACGGTTGCGTACGAACTCGCACACACGCTCGAAGCGGCACACCATCCACACAGCGGATACAGTGGAAACTAATAGTCAGTCTGCTGTACCCGAGGCAGCACATGCATTGATGTCTACGCCACTGCAATTAAAACAGAGTAAGAAACTCTTCCGCCGCAGGTCGGTCTCGCGAGGTCGCGGACGGCCACAGTCATCGCGTAGCGTATCGCGCGGGCACAATACAGAAGCGAACGAGAAGATCAGAACAAGTTCTATACCTGCAATGGATATGGAGCGCCACACATGCGTGGTCAGTGCCCGTACCGAGACGCTGAATGCTGTAAATGCAAAAGAAAGGGACACATCGCCAAAGTGTGCAGATCGAATAGAAGGTCGCACACAATCGATCATAACGAAAAGAAGGAACAACCAGCAGAACTAGTGGACAACATAATGAACCTCAACAAACTTGAAGAAATAAACACAATCAAGACACGCAGCAAGAAGATGCTTAGTGTACAGATAGACGGCCGAGTGCTAGCAATGAAACTCGACTACGGAGCACTGGTATCATAAGCAACAAGACGCTGCGCACGATTAAGCCAGGTTTCTACAAATTGCAACCAACGGACAGGCAGTTTGTAAGTTATTCGCGTCACCCGGTCAAGTACATCGGACGTCTCCTGGTCGATGTCAAGCTCGGAACCACAACAAGGAAGCTATATGTTTACGTCGTCAATGACGGATATGACCCTCTGTTCGGATTAGAGTGGATTAGCCAATTTGTCCACGATATCAAGTGGATTGACATTTTTGACTCTGAGGGAATTCATGGTCTGAGCGTGAGCCCCCCTCGTCTCTCTCCAGAGCAGGATGCACGACTGGACCAGTTATTGGTGAGATTTGACTGTCTTTTTAGCCAAACCGCTGGCAAGCTCGCTGGACCCCTTGTAAAGGTACACTTTAAACCGGGAGGAACACCTGTTTTTGCGCGAGCGCGCGAAATAGCTTTTGCTCTGCGTGACAGATACGCGAAGGAAATTGACAATAAAATCGCATCGGGTCATTATGTCAAAGTCGAGTACTCGGAATGGGCTTCTACAACGCACGTAGTTATGGAAGAAAACGGTAAAATGCGTATCACCGGAAACTACAAGCCTGCTTAATCCTCGTATGATTATTGACGAACATCCAATCCCGAAGCCGGAACACCTTTTTAACAAAATAAAGGGAGCAAAGTTCTTTTGTCATCTGGATGTCACAGATGCGTACACACACCTACCTGCCAGTCGATGAGGAATTTAGCCACGCGCTGACACTAAATACACCAACACATGGGCTGATTCGCCCTACGCGCGCGGTCTACGGAGCAGCAAATATTCCAGCAATATGGCAACGCCGTTTGGAAACGGTTGTCCAGGGTCTTGATAGCGTACTTAACTTTTTTTATGACATCCTTGTATTCGCAGATACATTCAATGGCCTGATCCTAGCTGCCGATGCAGTTTTGGGGCGACTTGAACAGCACGGGCTTCAACTTAATCGCAAGAAGTGTGTTTTCGCAGCCACCGCTGTCGAATTCTTAGGACACAAAATCAATGCTCAGGGTGTGCACAAGTCAGACAAGCACATCGAAGCGATACGCAACGCACCCAAACCATCGACACGAGAAGAGCTGGAACTATTCATTGGCAAAGCTACTTATTATAGTTCATTCATTACAGATTTAGCTACCAAAGCTCGTGCACTCCGAGACATGATTCTCGCCGAACCATACAAATGGACGCCAATCGCTGATCAGGCGTACGTGGAACTTAAGAACATCTTGATTTCACCACAAGTTCTCATTCCATACGACCCGTCACTGCCACTACTGCTCGCAACGGACGCCAGCAAGATAGGCCGAGGCGCAGTTCTATCGCACCGTCTCAGCAATGAAGAGGATCGACCGATCGCATATGCCAGTCACACAATGACAGCGACTGAGCAGCGGTATCCCATAATTGACAAGGAGCCCCTTGCAATTATGTGGGCAGTACAAAAATTATTTTATAACTTGTACGCTCGTCACTTCACACTGATTACAGATCACAAACCGCTAACACAGATACTGCATCCAGAAAATTCACTACCCGTTTTATGTATTAGTCGCATGGCCAATTATGCTGATTATCTGGTACATTTTAATTCTGATGTAGTATTCAAGACGACTAAAGCAAATCCAAATGCGGACTACTGCTCTCGCTTACCAGTACATACAACATCAGATTCCATACACAACAGCCGTGTTGGAGAAGGGGAAGAAATAGCCGATCGAGATGAATTCGATTTATTTATGTGGGGATCAGGAACCCCCATAACATAAGAAGAGGACACGGAATACCCAAGAACGGGAAGTCGACGGTAGCCGAGTAGGCTAAGGCGGCTGATCAGCGCGCAACGAATCGAGAGATCGCGGGTTCGAGTCCCGCGTCCGAGGCTTCCTTTTTCCGTTTCCTGCATTTATCCTATCACAAATAAAGCAGTTTCCAGTCCGCGCAGACCACATCGCTCAAGACACTCGGAAGGATCCTCACTTGGGCAAAATCCTTCAACTCCTCGAGGCAGGGCAAAGCCTCGTTCGCGCTGGATACAAGGCACCGGAAGCCAACTACAGCCTGGCCTCGAATTGCTTGGTTTTTGAACACAGAGTAGTTGTGCCTTCCTCGATCAGGCAAATTATCCTGAATGATATACACACAGCGCACATAGGAATCGTCAAAATGAAGGGTATGGCTCGCTCATTTGTGTATTGGCCAGGTATTGACGCAGACATCGAGCGCATCGCGAAATCGTGTGTCGAGTGTGCCAAACACGCGCACGCTCCGCCCAAAATCCGCAACCATCACTGGGAGTACCCACAAGGCCCCTGGGAACGGATACACATACTACTCATTGTCGATGCCTACAGCAAGTGGGTTGAAGTTAAGACCACCAACTCAACGACAAGCTACGCCACGATCGCAATTTTAGACGAACTGAATTCAACACGTTCCTTCAAACCAGTGGTGTGAAATACCACAAATTGTCAGCTCCGTATCACCCGGCAACTAACGGCCAAGCAGAAAGATACGTATAGACGGCGAAGGACGCGCTACAAAAAATGAGCACTACGCGAAGCACTCTACAAGAAGACTTGAACGAATTTTTAAGGCAATATAGGAAGGCTCCGCACTCTACAACGGGGTCCCATCCTGCGCAGCTTTTCTTGGGACGCAACCTGCGTACACGCTTTGATCTTGTGCAACCCGAAACCACACAGACGAGAACCACAGAAAAACGACAAGTTGAGTTTAAGCCTATGTCTCGCACTTTTCAGTCGCTACAACAGGTGTACTTTGTATCAGGCAACGCCCGGATGGACAAGTGGACTCCAGGCACAATCGTCACACGCCTTGGAGATCTCCACTACGAAATTGACCACCATGGCAAATCTTTCAGACGCCATGTCAATCAAATAAGAGCTTTCACAAAAAACGAGTCCGAGCAGCGAGTTGCCAACGATGTTCCAACACCCGAAGATACACCCGAGCGATCTCGTCGAATTCGCTTTTACCAGGACCATGCAGATCCCTTTGCCGTTACACGCTCGCCTGAGAGGCTGCCACAGCGGGATAATGCGGAGCAACCTGCGTACGGCCGCCAGTCGCTTCAGTCCCCGTGACACGTGCCTACCTTCTAGGTTACTTCTTCTCATATGTATTTAACCGTAATGTAGTAGTAATAAACTAATATCCGACGAACATGTGTCAAGTGCTTTACATATACAACATCTATCAAATAGTTTATGGGGTGAAATCGGCTTATACGGTTCCAAACCATTTTTGTACGATTTCATGGACTGTCGGTGTGGATAAGTTACAATTTTCCGCTATTGTGCGAACTGATGTTGTCCGGTTCGCATGGAACACAACCACGTTTACTTGATAGTTGCTTCAAAAAGCTCACAAAATTTTTTATGGAAAAACATACCGATTTCATGAAAACGCATTAAATTTATTAAAAAAGACAAAACTGGATATTTAACCCTTTCATTGCTGAGCCCATACGTCGTGCGAGCAAGGGTAAAAGTAAGTACTGTGCAGAGGATGGTTAAAATATGTAAATGAGAAATTATTATGATCAAAGAAAAAATTTATAACACCCACTATTTCCTAGCTGGAACCCAACCGGCCATACGAGTGTAGAAGGAACTGCGAAATAAAAGACTATTGACGTTGAAAATTGAGTCATATTTTCCTACTTCTCCTTGCGTACTAACTCTAAGTAAATTTTATGACGTTTTAAAACATTAACGGTGCGCTTCTCGATACCGCAGATGTACCCAACTAGCATTTCTGACGGAAAAGAATTGTCCAGCCTTTGGGCCTGCCGTCCCTGGCGTAGACCTTTGGCAGGTAGGTATCTGTTTCAACAGGCTATGCCACCCGTGGGGCGAACAAGACCACCCCGTGTGGTATATTAGAGATCATGTAAATACCAACATTACCGACACAGCAAGTCGCGAGTTATACGCCGCACTATAGGACCCAGAGATCTGTGAGCAACGAGCCGGGACGCACGAATCGGTTACTTACTCTCGGTACTTATAATTGAGCACTATCCAAGCTATTCCCAAATATATTATAAACCGTGTCTCTATTAATTATTAACTCATACTTTGCAATACACCACACTGGCGACGAGGATGATGGACGTTATATTACTTCATAAAATAAAGATATAGAGTGTACGCGAGTGAGCACGTGTTTATTATTCGAACAGTGAAACAGTGGAAATATACAGTATACGGTATTAACAACAATTTCAGTACACGGTTAAAAAAAAGTCATTATTTAAACATACGGTATCAGAAAAATGTAAATGGAAAAGCAAGCTGAAAAAGTTTTAGTAGGCTGGATTTACAATTTACGCAGAGACGATGTGTTAAAAGAGTTAAGTGACCGAAGTATTACGTTTGGCGAAAGCTGCAACGTAAACGAATTAAGGAAATTATTAGCAAACGTTCTAAAAATAAGTGCAAATACAAAAATTGAGAAAGCAAAAGTAAGCTTGGCAGACGCAACGCAATCGACAAGTAGTAATACGGACGAAAAACCAAGCGCTCTTCAAGGTGACAACACAAACAAAGAGGTGCAAACTCAAGGTGAATCTAGCGACGAAGGAAGCACCGAAGATTCCAACATGGGTTCCGATACTCCGAAACTAGAATTTTTCCTGGACAAAGACGATTGGGAAATTTTTAAAGAGAGATTAGAAATTTAATTCGAAGCTAAAGGTATTCAAGACGCAAAAAAAGCAGCCACGATGCTAACAAAATTTGACGAGGATGCGTTCAAGTTAGTACGAAATCTATGCGCACCAAAAAAGCCGTTAGAGAGAACATACGACGAATTAATAAAGATCATGTCCGATCATTTGAATCAAAAACCATCGGAAGTCATGGAAAGATGCAAATTTAACCAACCAAAGCAAAAACAAACAGAATCAATCGCCGATTTCGCAGCTAAATTAAAAAAGTTGGCGTTGCATTGTAATTTCCCCTACCTCAAGACGGCCTTGAGAGATCAATTTGTCTGTGGCATAAGAGACCACGAAACAAGAGTAGAATTATTTAAAACAGCTACGTTGACTTTTGATGCGGCTTTCAAAGAGGCAACGGCAAGAGAAAGCGCGCTCAAAAATGCAAACGGATCGATTCAAACTTTACAGAAAAACTCTAACCAACAAGACGTCTATGCCTTTAAGCCACCGAAACAAGACAAGAGGCATACATCGAAACGAAGCACGTGTAACGTCCCGCGACGAGCCGCCATAAAATTTTTCTTCTTTTATTATATTAATTCTCATTATTGTATATTATACTATATCATATACCTAAAACGTTTGAATTAGCAGTAAGACATGAATGCACGTATGGACGAGTGCAATCTGGTGGTCAGTGAACAAACTAAGTGAAGTGAACGCATGCGCAGTATCATTCAACCGAGCGAGTGAATCGAGTGCGAACCGCGAGCGGATCGAGTGCGCATGCGTGAAACGCACGATCGGCCGAACAGCAAGTGAAACGCGAGTGTAACGCCTGATTGGCGCCAGCTAAATCCGAAAGCTAATTGGTGCGCGTAAAGTGCGACAAGTGATTGGAGCGAGCCAGGTTCACCAAATGAGTATAAATATGGGCCCGCCAGCAGCAGGAAAGCAGAGATCCTCGAGATACCATTGAGAGATCATCACAAGACCATAAGTACTCGCCACTTAAACAACCAAACTAACTAACATTCTCTCCGAGGCTGCTCGACTAGGCACCACGATTAAAATTCCACATCCATACCAAAATTCACACCAAGACGCTTGAACCGGCATCTTGGTTTTCCAAAGACATTCAAAATCATTCACAATCTACCATCTGGGGCTGCTTGAATAGGCACCTTGGCTACCATCTGGGTATGCTCTTACCAGTTACCTGGCTACCATCTGGGGCGCTCAACTAGGCACCTCGGCTACCATCTTAGGCTGTTCTTGACAAAGCACCTGAGCAACGTGGAATCTACAACTAAGGCCGCTTGTGACAGGGCACCTTAGCACCAATCCTAGAAAGCGTGGGCAAGCTGATAGGCAACTGGAAGCCATTACAATTCGAGAGAAGGAACCCTCTCATTATCTTGACTTAAACATTCTAAATCGACCAAAGTGTCATTCTTTGTATATATATATATCGACTCAGTGTCAAGACTATGTTCGAATAACGATCTAGTATCGTATCTCTATCATTCTATTTCTTTTCGATTAAGCGTCTATTACTATTTCTTTTCGACCAAGCGTCTATTACTATTTCTTTTCGACTAAGCGTCTATTACTATTTCTTTTCGACTAAGCGTCTATTACTATTTCTTTTCGACTAAGCGTCTATTACTATTTCTTTTCGACTAAGCGTTAAATACTATTTTCTTTTAGTTAAAGCGTCACTTCGAACTCTTACCGATCGAAGCGATATTTAAGTTTGTTAAATTTCTGTTCTATTATACCGACCTAGCGTCACGAGCGAAAAATCGAACGATATTCTGTTTAACCGACCAACGCGACGTTACATAATCATTTCCGTTCTGTTACGATTCACGACACCGCGTCGTACTTATTCAAATCAAACCATTGAATAAATCATTTCTGTTATTTATTGTTAAAAGAAGGACTCTAGTTTCATGAAATTTATTTCTTTATCGCACGCCACCCGAACCAATCCCACCATTCTACGAGTAACCCGCTCTATTTGTAGAATCCCCTGTAATTAACGGCAACGTCTCGTTCGAGAACGTTACACACGCGTACACGCAACGACGCTCCGACGAGGCAGCAAACCCCGGCAACGGAGAGTCAACGTTGTTATTTTTGTGGCAAGTGTAACAAACCCCCAAAATGCCTTTTCTTTTTCTTTTCTTAATAAACATAATTAGTAACTATTATAATACTTATATTCTTATTAATCTTACTTTTATAAAGCGTGTTAGCATTAATATTAATATTAGCTCAGAGTACCGCGAGACGCGAGTGCAATGAAAGAGAGAATCGAGTGTTGAGGAGTGGGGAGAATTGAACGCATGCGCGATCCTCAGTCGATCGGCGGATCGGCGAGAGCAAGGATCGGGAGCAGAGAAGTGTGCAGAGCAATGAGTGGGAGAAACGAGCGTTCTACGCGCGCCTGCGCATTAGTCAGTCGCTTTGTAGGCCGACTGGAGAACGGACCATGCGAGCGCAGAATTGTCAATGCGTAATAGTCGAGCTCCATTCCTATTGGTGCGCTCCCAATATCCCGAAAATGTATAAATACGGGCATGATAGCCCAGAGAGATTCATTCGACTCCAAGCATTCAATGCGATTAATTCGAGATAATTCATTCAAAAGCATACAAGGATCATTTAAGGCAAATAGCCGATCCCAACGTAAATTAATGCTCCAACTTTGGAAGCCGCTTTGTAGGCCCCTCGGTTCTGTTGACCGTCCCAACCAAGGCCATTGTCGCCAGGTTTGATGAGACGTTCCAGCCTTGGAAGCCGCCTTGTAGGCCCCTTAGTTTGAAGAAGCAAAGTTGTTAATTATTATTCTCAGGTTAGTAATATTACTCCTGAGCAACGTGGGAGGAAGATTATTCCAAGTGGCAAAATCTGCCCTTGACGAAACGGAGAAACAATTAAGAATGAATCTCAACTTAAACATATTCAAATCCTAAATCCTAAACTATTACATAATTCCAAAATCTTTCTACATCGACCAAAAGAGTCACTATCTATAAGCTAATTCCTTCAATCGACTAAGACGTCGCTATTAGTTATTTAAGTTATATTACTCTAAATCGATCGATCAAACGGGCGTTCTTTTGTACCGACCAAGAGTCGCAACCCAAGACGATCAACTATATTCTTTTGTACCGACCGAGAGTCGCAACTTAATTATCCTAATTTCTTTAATATTATAAAGCGTTAATTCTTGTTTGTTTGTATAATTTAGAAGTGTTTTGTTGAATAAACACTATTAAGATTAATTCTTGTTCTTGAATTTTAATTCTTTATCGCACGCCACTCGAACCAATCCCGAAATCCTGTGAAGCTCGTTACGCCACGCGTGGAAACGTTACACAAGCCAAATCATCGAGCGTCGGACTGCCATGCTGGCATCGTTACCGCAGCTGTAACTACTGTAAAAGACGAGGACATTTGGAATAAGTATGTCGTGACAAAAGCGTTTCGTCACCACATGTAAAATTTATCGAAGCTGCAAGCGAGCAATTGAATGATTCCTTATCACACGAAGACGCCAGCGAAATTATTGAGGTAAGCGATAAAATAAATAATAATACGCATTTAAATATGAATTTGAATTATATAAGTACGTGTACAGATGTAATGATAAATAACAAAATGCTGAAAATGGAAATCGATACAGGTACGTACGCGACTGTTTTGTCAGAGCAAACTAAAGAAATATATTTTAAAGATTTAAAGGTTAAAGAAACTAATCATTGTTTACGCGGATACGACAATAAAGTATTGCGCCCGATCGGGTTACTAGAAAATATCGATGTAACGTTAAATAATAAAACGATGAAAGTAAGTTGCTTTATATTACCGGGCGTAGGACCGTCGCTTATACGACGACAGTGGCTAGCAGAGTTTGGTTATTGGCCTTTAAAAATAAATTCTTTTGAGGCAAAGTCTGATAAATTACAAAATTTAAATGTAGTAAAGATTAAAGATCAGTTAACTAAAGAATTTAATGAATTATTTAGTCAAACGCCAGGAATGTTTAACAAAGGTAGTTTGAAAATCCATCTTAAAGAAAATGCAAAACCTGTCGCCCTAAAAGCTAGGCACGTTCCATACGCAATGAAACATTTAATTGAAGAAGAAATTCGAAGATTGATAAAACTTGGACACTTGATACCAATAAAAGTAAGCGAATGGGCCACGCCTATCGTGCCCGTAATAAAAAATAATGGCAAAATACGCATATGCGGAGATATTAAACTCACCTTAAACCCACAAGTTATTACGAGTAAAAATCCATTACCAAAAATCGAGGATGTTTTTGCGGAGTTGCAAGGGGGGCAAAAATTTACCGAACTAGATTTATCGCATGCATTTATGCAAATCCCCTTAGATGAAAAAAGCCAAGATTGTTTAACAATTGTAACGCATTTAGGGTTATTTAAATTATAGGAGACGGAAAAAGGAAAGCCACGGGGCGCCGGGAATCGAACCCGGGCCGCCCGCGTGCTGATCAGCAGCGTTAGCCACACCGGCTACGCCGCACAGTGGTTTACAGGCGAAAAAAACCTAAAAGAACCATGTCACAATTTCGTATTGTTTTTTTAGGTATGTTTTTTTATCGGTTATGTATTGGTCATTTCCTGTCACTTAGCCTCTAAAACCGATTACAAGTGCGGAAAAACTCGCACTAAAGAAGTATGGCCAAAATTTCTACATATCACTAAGTGGACCTGTTTTTTCCGGAGTAGTTTTATTACTCATTTTTACATAGTGTAGGACAAAAAGAGGCATAATTGAAACTGTTGTCAGAATATAGCAATATCTCAAAGAATACCGAGGTGTTTTAGAAATCACCATTTTTTTCAGGTACCTCCGTCTACCTCCGCAACGACACTTGAAAGGTTTGAAAGTACATATTTTGAGGTACAATTCCCATTAAAAATTTTTACCGTCCATCACCGTCTATCACCGTCTGCACCGTCTGCAAAATGCTTATTGAAGAATTAAAACGATCATTTTACGTACTTTGTTTCGACAACTTTGTCTAAACATTGGACAAGTACAAAATCTGTTCAAAAAACGATTATTGTAAGTTAAAAAATAAATTAAAAAATAAAAAAAAAATTAAAAAAAAAACATATTTTAATTCTCTACAACTTTTTTAGTGGGCAAAATTACATTGAGGCAGAATATGAAACAGAAATAATTAAAAAATATTGAGAAATGCTGAAGTTATGAGTTTTTTCCACTTTCTCCTCTATGCGTCGGACCACTGTGCGCCGACTCTCCACGCTTCCTATCTTCCGAACTCCTCATAAATGCACGCCACCTATGTGTTAAAGCCACACACTAGGCCGTTGCCTAAATGCCGGTATGCCTACTACAAAATATACAAAAATGACGGACGGTGTACCTACCAATCCGAGCGATTTTCAGGCTATAATTGAAAACTGTATTAGTGGCGTAAAAAAATCAATAGCGTATTTAGACAACATTTACGTTACTGGCTCTAATGATAAGGAACATTTAGATAATTTAAGAAAAGTGTGCGAATGTTTGGAAAAATGTGGTATGCGTGTGAACAAAAATAAATGTAAAATAATGCAAGAAAAAATTGAACTATTAGGATTTGTAATTGATAAGAACGGATTACATAAAGCTAAATCGAAAGTAAAAGCTATGGTCGAAGCGCCGAGACCAGAAAACAGTAAACAATTACTTTCTTTTTTAGGTCTAGTAAATTTTTACGCACGATTTCTGAAAAATCGTTCGGAAAATTTGAAGTCCCTATATAACTGTGCAAATGGAAAAGATTTTGTGTGGATTTCTGAATGCGAGAAATCTTTTAAATGGGTAAAAGGCGAGCTTATCTCACCTCGCGTTCTCGCACATTACGATCAAAAAGAAGAATGAGGTTTAGCGTATGATGCATCGTCTTATGGTCTATCTGCCATTTTGTCGCGCAGATATAAAGACGGTCCGGAAAGGCCAATTGCCTATGCCTAAAAAAAAATTCCAAAAAAAGAAATTCATCGAGCAATCATCGACAAAGAGGCCAGCGCGATTGTTTCCGGTTTCAAACGTTTTTACGACTAGGTTTTTGGCAAAGAAATAATTTTGCGGACAGACCATAACCCGTTGCAATTTATTTTCGGAACGAACTCAGGAATTCCATTAACTGCAGCTAGCAGATTGCAACGATGGGCATATTATTTATCCGGTTTTAAATATAAAATCGAGCATGTGAAATCCGAGAATAATGGCAATTGCGACGCACTCTCCAGATTACCAATCGAAGACGATTCAGATATTTTGATACAGATTTCACACCGATAAATTATATTGATGATAGTCTAAATATATTAAATAGTACAGAAATCACTAAAGAATCAAACAAATGTGAGGTATTAAAAAATATAATTAAATATACAGTCTTCGGTTGGCCACAATTCGAACAATTAAATGATAAAGAAAAACAATATTATTCGAAAAGAATAGATTTCGCAGTAGAAAAAAATTGTTTATTTTGGAACAACCGAATTATTGTACCCGAATCATTGCATTCCGCCGTATTGAAAGAATTGCACATTTCTCACATGGGAATAGTAAAAATAAAAATACTAGCTCGATCTTACGTATGGTGACCGGGAATAGACCATGACATCGAGCAACTTGTAAAATCGTGCACAATTTCTCTCGAAGAAAGAAAAAACCGCGAAACGCGCCATTAACCCCCTGACCTTGGCCGGGCAAGAGGTCTGTGAAGTTGGCACCCCCAAATTCGAATTTTTAAAAAAACTCAACGGCATTCGTTTGTCCATCGTTTGCCCACGTTTGCCCATAAAAAATGTTCGTTTGCCCACCCTTCAAAAAAAAGTTATGGCAAAAAAAAAGTTTTTCATCAGCACCCCCGTGAAAACATTTTAATGATTTCACAGTGGGAAATGATTGCCCATCGTTTGCCCACGATTGCCCACCCAACAATTTTTTTTCCCACCCTTCAAAAAAAAGTTATGAAAAAAATAAAAATTTTGTCATCAGCACCCTCCATGAACAGTTTTGAATTTTTTAAAAGTAGGAAACGATTGTCCACGATCTGGCTTCGTTTGCCCACCCAATAATTTCGTATGCCCACCCTCCAGAATCGAATTAAAAAATAAAAACCGCGAAAAGAAAGGTACTGGAGACGCGATCGCGTTAAAGTTCGATTTTTTTCGAAAATATTATCAAAATCGATCTTTCAACGACGCATTTCGTTAGTGTAGATGTGGAAGACGTTTGCCCACCCAATAATTTCGTATGCCCACCCTCCAGAATCGAATTAAAAAATAAAAACCGCGAAAATGAAGAGTTCCGGAGACGCGACCAGGTATAAGTTCGATTATTTATTAACTAAACGTTCGAATCGTTTGTCTAACGACGCATTTCCTTAGTTTAGATGTGGAAGACGTTTGCCCACCCCATAATTTCGTATGCCCACCCTTCAGAATCGAATTAAAAAATAAAAACCGCGAAAATGAAGAGGTCCGGAGACGCGACCACGTATAAGTTCGATTTTTTCCGAAAATATTATCAAAATCGATCTTTCAACGATGCAGTCCTATAGTCTAGATGTAGAAGACGTTTGCCCACCCAATAATTTCGTATCCCACCCTTCAGAATCGAAATAAAAAATAAAAACCGCGAAAATGAAGAGTTCCGGAGACGCGACCACGTATAAGTTCGATTATTTATTAACTAAACGTTCGAATCGTTTGTCCAACGACGCATTTCGTTAGTTTAGATGTGGAAGACGTTTGCCCACCCAATAATTTCGTATGCCCACCCTCCAGAATAGAATAAAAAAATAAAAACCGCGAAAATGAAGAGTTCCGCAGACGCGACCACGTATAAGTTCGATTTTTTCCGAAAATATTATCAAAATCGATCTTTCAACGATGCAGTCCTATAGTCTAGATGTAGAAGACGTTTGCCCACCCAATAATTTCGTATGCCCACCCTTCAGAATCGAATTAAAAAATAAAAACCGCGAAAATGAAGAGTTCCGGAGACGCGACCACGTATAAGTTCGATTATTTATTAACTAAACGTTCGAATCGTTTGTCCAATGACGCATTTCGTTAGTTTAGATATGGAAGACGTTTGCCCACCCCATAATTTCGTATGCCCACCCCATAATTTCGTATGCCCACCCTTCAGAATCGAATAAAAAAATATAAACCGCGAAAATGAAGAGTTCCGAAGACGCGACCACGTATAAGTTCGATTATTTATTAACTAAACGTTCGAATCGATTGTCCAACGACGCATTTCGTTAGTTTAGATGTGGAAGACGTTTGCCCACCCCATAATTTCGTATGCCTACCCTCCAGAATCGAATTAAAAAATAAAAACCGCGAAAAGAAAGATACAGGTGAAGCGATCATGTTAAAGGTCGATTCTTTTCGAAAATGTATCAAATTCGTTTGTTCTTACCGTAAAGGTTTAAGGTGTTTTGTGGTATATTATCCAAAAAATTGCACACACTTCATTCCGTCACTTTATTCAAACGACACTTCAATTTGTAGCTCTCAATGAATACTTTACACTTTTCACACATCTGCAGCATGTGCAGAATAACACCAGAGTTTATCATTGGTTTTCTAGGCATTTTTCACTAAGCACAACATTGAAATCGCAAAACGGAAAATAATATAATATTCTCACAGTTACTTCACAAGCCGTAAATGAACGCGCGATCTTGCAAGAGCTGTGGCCGAACTCTGAAGACTGACTGACTTTCGTGCGTCGTTGGGAAAATTGGACAATGTCGGAGACATCTGTTTACGTTTCAGCAGTGACACTTGATGCCGCGACCCTTTTGGGCTTAGGGCGTCAGCGTTGCGTGCCGTCAGCGAAAGCATTTAACTACGCATTTATAAACATTTCTGATAACTTGTCACCAAATGCACGAAACTCTTACGTTAAAAACAATCGGTGGAATTTGCTAACAAATTTGAAATACATTTCAAAATTCCAGTGGATGAAGAAGAAAGAGAAATAGTGGATAGCATTATTGTTTCTAACGAAAGTAATACTAGAATTTGAGCATTCTAGCCTTACAATAATCCAAATAAAATAAATAATATACTGTCGCAATTATATTTTGATATTACATTATCTGAGGAGCAATGGGTAAATATTAATCCGAGACAATGATCACCTTTAAGTGGAATTTTGATCAAACTCTTTGACCAGCTTTAAAAAAACTTAGAGAATATCTTATCTAATCCCTTCCAGCCCTATATGGAGGTGACACCAATGGATTCCTGGCGTTTTCCCCATTAAAATTATAACCAAATGTCATGTAAATGGTACTATTTTTAAAGAAGTTAAAAATAAGATTTTTCTTATTTTTGCATAATTTTATACATATGTTTATACTGAAGAATTGCGCAACAAAATTAAGAAAATTTTGTTTAAAATCTTGGCTTATTATTAAAATCTATTACAAACAATTTTCTTAAATGTTATTTACACGTTTTCTATTACACAGTCCAACAAAATGAAACTTTTTTTCTGTTCCGCAATATCCTCTGGGTGATTCTTGTAGAGTTTTGCGCCCTGAACACGAATCCGCAAACCGTTTGTCGCCATCACCCTCAGTTTTTGAGAAATTCGATTTTGAAAAAAAAACGGCAAATTTTCAACTTTGAACATTCTTTGTGTCGAAACGGTAATAGTTATTCGGTTGTTCGTTGCGTCAACTTATTCTACGAACCCTCCCGAATACAACGTTATAAGTTATTATTGCATTATGATCATTTAAATTTGTTTAAACAACGATCAACGGGAAAATGACACCCAAAATGCACCCATTTTTGAAGATATCTTTCAATTTATTTCCAAAACTAAGGGTCTTAGAAAAAATCTGACTACTCCACGCGATGCAGCAGACATTTTTCCTCTGGAAAGCATCAACAGAAGTGGTAAGTCACGTTTTGTTTTCAATACAGAAGCGAAATAGTTTGGCAAAACGCGCGGTGCCAACAGTGGTGTTCAGGCGCGTTAAGCGATTGTGCTACGCTGAGCGGCAGTGTACCGCGCGCCGCCATTGACTACCACTGTCGACACCGCGCGTTTTGCCAAACTCTTTTGCTTCTGTATTGAAAACAAAACGTGACTTACCAGTTTTGTTGATGAGTTCCGAGGGAAAAATGTCTGCTGCATCGCGTGGAATGGTCAGATTTTTTCCTGGACCCCTAGTTTTGGAAATAAATTGAAAGATATCTTCAAAAATGGGTGCATTTTGGGTGTCATTTTCCCGTTGATCGTTGTTTAAACAAATTTAAATGATCATAATGCAATAATAACTTATATCTTTGTATTCGGGAGGGTTCATAGAATAATTTGACGCACCGAGCAACCGAATAACTATTACCGTTTCGACACAAAAAATGTTCAAAGTTGAAAATTTGCAGTTTTTTTCAAAATCGATTTTCTCAAAAACTGAGGGTGATAGAGCATTTCTGCTTGCGGATTCGTGTTCAGGGCGAAAAACTCTATAAGAATCACCCAGCGGATATTGCAGACCAAAAATCGTGTTGGACAGTGTTACCCGCCTGAAAACAGTGGACGAAAGCCAGACCCCGGTGGGAAAACGTCACGGGCGGAGACAACTCGACTTTCCCCAAACGTGCATTTGGCAACACTCAAGGTCACGTCCCATCTATCATCGACGAAAATTCGGGCCTAATCCTGAGTTGTACACATCTGCAACGCAGACGACCAGGCTAGACCTCAAGCATTGCCTGCCGTCATAAATTGTACAGCCCTGTCCCTCTTACAGGGTGTACAAAAATATTAAAGAATGGTCGAGTCATTTGTTGTCCCGGGAAGCTCCTCCGCGTGAGCCGTGTATTAAATATCTCCAAAACTATTTGTCCCATTTATTTCAAACTTGGTACATATATTCTTAATGGTATTATTTAAAACGTAGCATATCATTTTTTTATACGATAACCCATTCGTATATAATAAATGTTTTAAGTTTGCCTTGTGATTTAAAAAATGAATAGTGCTATTCACCTTGCTCTCATTTGTACAATAAATTTTTTTCTTCTCAAATCCGTATGCTACATTGTAGATATTTTATTAATGAACACTAGAATCATGGTCTTTCTCGTGTTAGATAAACTGGGCTGTCATAACTGGATACATCGTTCGCGCACGTAAAGGCGGAGAAGCTTCGCGGGACAAGAAATAACTCGGCCATTCTTTAATATTTTTGTACAATATTTATACAACGATACAATACAATATTTCTCTACACATAAGAAGTAGAGAAATAATTTTCAACCTCTATTATCTAGTATCTGTAAAAAAAATCGTCTAGTTTGTTGTTGTTCCGAACGTCTCGGGGTGGCGTAACCCCTTAATAAAGGGTATTGCCCGTTAATGTCTAACTAAGTATAAATGAATAAATAAAGAAATAGGTATAATATAGACTGCGGAATTTTATGCAAATGCATGTTTTTGTAGTAATGGATTAAACAAGTGGGACTTTGACCGATCTATATTTCATCATTAAGAGAATTTTAAAAATATATTTGTAATTTTGCATATTCTGGGTATTTTTCATGTTTCTTGCATATACGAAATTTGTTTACAAATTAGCTGGAGTAATTGTTAGAAGTTACTGAACCACGAGGCGTATTAATGTTGGGTAATACTTTTTAATTGCTACATTGATGGCACCTTTCTTACATTTGGCATATTCATGTAAAACCTGAGGAGGCTGACTAGGATACCAACCCTAGTCCCCAAAAATTAATCAGGCTGATCGGTCAGAGTACGTCGCACAGTGGGCCGGATTCACTTATTTGACGCCATTTTGGTCTTTTTTTGAAGATATCGGAATGAAATTGACACCAAAAAATAGGTTAAATTATTCCTTTCTAATGATGTATAATTTAATATTTTTGACATTTATTTATTTATTTATTTTTCATTTTTTTTAACTTAATTGTGAAATTTTTTTTGAAAACTATTCATTCGGTACTTTATTTAATGCCCTTTTCAATGGTTTAAATCGAATGTTCGCGAAACTTTTCGTTTCCATGTTATAAGGAAAAGTTGAAAAATAAAGGAATGCAGCCAAATATCGTTTTGTTTAAATTGAAGGCCAATTTTTGGCGCTAAACATCATCTTCTATTAGTAATTAATGTAAATAATCTATTAAAAAATAATTCTGAAAACAGTCAGGAAAATTGCGACATTTTTTAAAATTGATAAGGAATATCTTTCAAGTCCCAACGAGTCCCGTATTTTAGCAAAATGGAATCTTTTCAGTGCACCTTCCTCTATACAATCATACAAAATTCACTTCCCACTTCGTCCCATTTCTCAAAATATTTCAGTATGTAGTCATCAGCGTCGCATCATTTCCTTCGCATTCATGCGTTGCATTCTGCTTCAAAGGAATTGTTTAGATTATCGGCACTTGAAATGTTTATGCTATGATGCAGATAAGCCTTCGACTCAGTCCTCTATTTTCCATTTCCAATCAGTTGAAACTGTACCAGCAGAGTGGGGAGGGTGAGGTCGGAGAGGGAGGTATGGGAACTGCTGAGCAGAAACAGGAAAAGGAGGAAGGGGGTAAACGAGGGTATTAAGGCGGAAGAATGGAGGGAGTATTTCATGGGCCTATTAGGGGGCACGGATGGGAGGGTGCGAGAGGGGTTGGGGGAGGAGATTGAAGAAGTGGAAGCTGAGGGGGTGGGAATGGAAGAGGTAGAGGATGCAATACGGAGCCTGAAGGTAAATAAGGCGGCAGGGGGGGACGGTATTGAAGCAGAGGTGCTAAGGTATGGAGGGCTGGGTCTTAGAAAGGGCATATGGGCGATATGCGACAAGGTGTGGAGGGGGGGGGGGATGGCCAGAGGACTGGAAAACGGGGATAATAGTACCGCTGCTAAAAAAGGGGGAGGGGAAGAAGGTGGAGGAATACAGGGGGATCACGTTGATGGGAGTTGTATATAAGGTATATACAAGGTTAATAGAAAGGAGGCTGGGTAGGGAGATGGAGGAAAAAAACATGTTGCCGGAGAATCAGGCTGCTTATAGGGAAGGTAGGAGCACTTTGGACCATGTGTACGTCCTGAATTACCTGGTCAACAGGGAGGTGTACAAGGACAGAGGAAGGATGTTCGCTTTCTTCATCGACCTGAAGGCGGCTTTCGATTCGGTGAATAGGAATGTGCTGTGGGGGGCGTTGGAAAAGAGGGGGGTGAGTAAGGGGCTATTGAGAAGAATAAGGGAGGTGTATAGAGAGATGAAGAGTAGGGTCAGGAGTGGGAGGGAGGAGGGGGTGGGCTTTTGGACGGCGAGAGGGGTGAGGCAGGGCTGCTCTTTAAGCACCAAACTCTTCTCGCTGTTGATAGCGGATTTGGAAGAAAGGATGGAAAGGAGAGGGAAAGGGGGTTTGGTGATAGGAGGAAGAAGGTTGTATAGCCTGGCGTACGCAGACGACATCGTGCTACTAGCACAAGACGAGGGGGGGCTAAAGCTCATGATGGATGAACTCAGGGCGTACCTAAGGGAGAAGGACCTCGATCTGAACGTGGGGAAGTCGAAAGTGATGGGCTTTGGGAAGGGCGGGGGGAAGAGAAAAGACAGGAAGTGGAAGTGGGGGGACAGGGAAATAGAAGAGACGAGGGAATACGTGTACCTGGGGTACAGGCTACAGAAGAACGGAAAGCAAGAGGCGCAGGTGAGAGAGAGGGAAAGGAAGGCAGCGGGGGCAATGCGGGAGGTATGGGGCATGGGGAAAAAGTTCTTCGGTGGTAACTGGAGGAGGAGGGTTTGGTTGTACGACACCTTGGTGTGGACTGTGGCGGGGTACGGGGTGGAGATTTGGGGGTGGAAGGAGAGGGAAAGAGTTGAGAGGCTGCATGAGCGTTTTTTGAGGTGGGTGATGGGGTTGGACGCTTGTACGCCTGGGTACATGGTCAGGGAGGAGTTAAAGAGGGAGATGATGAGGCTGAGAGCGGGTAGGAGGGCATGGGGGTACGAGGAAAGAGTGAGGAGCGGGAAAGGTGGGGTATGGGCAGGCAGATGCCTGAAAGAAATAGAGGACAGAGCACGCAGGGGAGCGGGGGACTCAGAGTGGGAGAGAGAAAGGAAGGGATACTTGGAGGGGAAAGGCGTGAAGGCTAAGGAGGTGGGAAGGTCAGAAGAGCTGTGGGAAAGAATGGAGAGAGAAGAGAGAAGGATCCAGGCTATGGAAAGATGGGAGAGGATAGCGAAATCTGGTTACAACAGATGGTACAGGGTAATAAGGGTGGAAGGGGTACCCGAATACCTGGATGCAGGGTGGAGGGAGGAGAGATGGAGGAGGGTGGCCAGATTTAGGCTAGGAAATGAAATGAGAGGTGGGAGATACTGGCTAAAGAAGGAGGATAATATGTGTAGGGCGTGTGGAGGGGAGGTGGAGGACTGGGAGCATGTCTTGATGAGGTGTGAGGGAGTCTTCGATCGCGTCTCCGGAACTCTTCATTTTCGCGGTTTTTATTTTTTAATTCGATTCTGAAGGGTGGGCATACGGAAATTATGGGGTGGACAAACGTCTTCCACATTTAAACTAACGAAATGCGTCATTGGACAAACGATTCGAACGTTTAGTTAATAAATAATCGAACTTATACGTGGTCGCGTCTCCGGAACTCTTCATTTTCGCGGTTTTTATTTTTTAATTCGATTCTGGAGGGTGGGCATACGAAATTATTGGGTGGGCAAACGTCTTCCACATCTAAACTAACGAAATGCGTCGTTGGACAAACGATTCGAACGTTTAGTTAATAAATAATCGAACTTATACGTGGTCGCGTCTCCGGAACTCTTCATTTTCGCGGTTTTTATTTTTTATTTCGATTCTGAAGGGTGGGCATACGAAATTATTGGGTGGGCAAACGTCTTCCACATCTAAACTAACGAAATGCGTCGTTGAAAGATCGATTTTGATAATATTTTCGAAAAAAATCGAACTTTAACGCGATCGCGTCTTCGGAACTCTTCATTTTCGCGGTTTTTATTTTTTTATTCGATTCTGGAGGGTGGGCATACGAAATTATTGGGTGGGCAAACGTCTTCCACATCTAAACTAACGAAATGCGTCGTTGGACAAACGATTCGAACGTTTAGTTAATAAATAATCGAACTTATACGTGGTCGCGTCTCCGGAACTCTTCATTTTCGCGGTTTTTATTTTTTATTTCGATTCTGAAGGGTGGGCATACGAAATTATTGGGTGGGCAAACGTCTTCCACATCTAAACTAACGAAATGCGTCGTTGAAAGATCGATTTTGATAATATTTTCGAAAAAAATCGAACTTATACCTGGTCGCGTCTCCGGAACTCTTCATTTTCGCGGTTTTTATTTTTTAATTCGATTCTGGAGGGTGGGCATACGAAATTATTGGGTGGGCAAACGTCTTCCACATCTACACTAACGAAATGCGTCGTTGAAAGATCGATTATGATAATATTTTCGAAAAAAATCGAACTTTAATGCGATCGCGTCTCCAGTACCTTTCTATTCGCGGTTTTTATTTTTTAATTCGATTCTGGAGGGTGGGCATACGAAATTATTGGGTGGGCAAACGAAGCCAGATCGTGGACAATCGTTTCCTACTTTTAAAAAATTCAAAACTGTTCATGGAGGGTGCTGATGACAAAATTTTTATTTTTTTCATAACTTTTTTTTGAAGGGTGAGAAAAAAAAATTGTTGGGTGGGCAATCGTGGGCAAACGATGGGCAATCATTTCCCACTGTGAAATCATTAAAATGTTTTCATGGGGGTGCTGATGAAAAACTTTTTTTTTGCCATAACTTTTTTTTGAAGGGTGGGCAAACGAAAATTTTTTATGGGCAAACGTGGGCAAACGATGGACAAACGAATGCCGTTGAGTTGTTTTAAAAATTCGAATTTGGGGGTGCCAACTTCACAGACCTCCGGACAAGGCATGGAGCCGTATTCACGCTGATTTTTTGGGACCATTTAAAGGACATATGTTTCTAGTAATCGTGGATGCACATTCTAAGTGGCCAGAAGTAATAAATTTTCAAAATAATACAAAAACCGATAAATTGATAATAAAATTCAAGGAAATTTTTGCACGTTTCGGTTTACCGAAACACATGGTGACAGATAATGGTACCCAATTTTCCAGCAATGCATTTCATAATTTTTTAACAAATTTAGGTATTAACCCTTAGTATCATAGTGTAACATCCGTGTTACGCGAATTGAAAGAATCGTGCGCGCCATCTAGGGGCTATTTCACGAACTTTAAAGCGTTATTTGAATATGACTATGTACAACAAGCGTTCTTAGGGCAGAAAGACATCGGTAGACATTCTATTGTGATACATTGTTTCGTATTTTTGATTACAACTCTTAGTTTCGCTAGAACCACTAGAAGTACCAGGTAAGTGCCGTTGTTTTCCTTCAATTACTTTACTTTTGCTTTGTGAATAAATTTGTGGTGGTTGTTTTAATGGTACCGTAAATGAAAATATAGAGCTCTATATTTTTATTCAATCGAAGTGCTTGCCAACAAGTGACTTATGTACGTTACGTACATGTTACATTGTGCAACGAGGTATCATTGTGTTGTTTGATTTGTAGAACACAATGGTTGATGACGAGACAATTATTGTTATTGAAAACAATGAGAGATGTCGAATACCACATGATCAGGTGTTTGAAATACCTGATGGGAGCGATTGTACATCTTCAGATGAGGAGAGTAGCGGTAACGACGAGGACATAGATATGGATGCACTTCAAGATGAAGAACTTTTTCATCATTTAGACAATGTACAACGTGTGCACGTTCGACCTAACAAGCGTGGGTTTGAAAATCAACTAGCTGCTAGTGATGACGTCAATAACGATGAAGATGACGAGGAAATGGAGGTAAACGCGGAATCAGACGCAAATGACGAACTAGTCGAGGGAAGGAAGGGCAAAAAAAGTAACCCATCGACTTCGAAACATATATCGATAAAGCGAACAAAACAACATTTCGTGAGGAAAGAAACAGGACGAAAAACGGGTAAACGAAGTAGAATGAGCACTAGAAGTATGATGAGAAAAGGAAAACGAGAGAAGCCATCATATAAATGGGTACGCGGTTCTCTGAATCTGAAAGAAGAGGAAATTAAATTTATGGGACATTCAGATCTTCCAGAAAAAATCACCGTATTGGAGACAGCTTATGACTTTTTCAGTTATTTCTTCCCTAAAAATCTGATAAACTCAATTACTCATCATTCGAATTTATACGTGTGCCAAAAAAACATAAAGTCAAGTTTGTCAGTTTTAGAACTGCAACAATTTCTAGGTTTGCTTGTATTTTCGTCTATTGCAAAACCCTCCAATTATAGAGAGATGTGGAACAACACCCTCGGAATCGACGTTGTAAGAAAAACCATGGCTATAAATAAGTTCGATAAAATAAAACAAAGTTTACATTTCAATGATAATATAAACGAACCTAAACCAAACGAACCGGACAGGGATCGACTTTTCAAAATTCGGCCAGTAATAGACTTTCTGAACCAATCCTTCGAAACGGTACCGAAATTACAATCACTATCAGTCGATGAACAATTATGCAGCACTAAAACAAGGCATTCCCTAAGGCAATATAACCCCCGCAAGCCCCACAAATGGGGTTACAAGTTATACGTTTTATGCGGTGTGTATGGCTATGCATATCACTTTGAAATACATGGAGAAAAAGTCGATGTTCGTCCAAATGAACCCAACTTAGGTTTCAGCTCCAACGTTGTCGTCCGTCTTACTAGAAGTGTCCCAGCCCACCAAAATTACATAACTTTTCATGATAATTGGTATACCAGTATACCTCTTGCATCTTATTTATTGTCTAAAGGTATGTTTTCTCTTGGCACCATTTTGAGAAGAAGAATACCTAATTGTCCTTTGCCAGAAGAAAAATTCATCACGAAAAATTACAAACGTGGAAAGTCTCTTGAATACGTGACGAAAGTCGACGACCATAAAATCTCTCTGGTTGTGTGGAGAGACACTAAATGTGTTCATTTGCTATCCACTTTATGCGGTGTAACACCGGAAGGTACAGCCAAAAGGTATGATCAAGCTTCTCCAGAGTACATAAAAGTTCCATGCCCAGAAGTTATCAAGACATATAATAAACACATGGGTGGTATGGATCTGATGGACAGCCATTTGGGAAGGTTCCACATAAAAATAAAATCCAAAAAGTGGTATAGACGGTTGTTTTTCCATTTATTGGATATGACAATTATCAATGCCTGGGTTGTGCACTCTCGAGTACAAAAATTGAAGAAACAGAAACCGGTGAGTCAAAAGAATTTCCGACTTGAACTCGCTCTTACGCTTTGCCAGCTTGGACAAAACTTGACCCCAAAACGCGGAAGGCCTTCAATGGTATTTACTAACCGCCGAATCAAGAGATGTAAAAGCGTGTTTCCTCCAAAGAATGTGATAGGCGATTCAGTGGATCACTGGCCCATATTTGACAAACGACGAAACCGTTGCAAAAAGAAGGGTTGCAAAACAATTACATATATAAAATGCTCCAAGTGCAAAGTAAATTTATGTATTAATCCACCCACCCGCAACTGTTTTTCTGAGTTTCACCAAGCGTAAAATTGTTATTTTTAATTTTTATTGTACGTTTATGAGTTCGCAATATAACAGAAGATGTTTAACTGCAATTCTTCCTCCTTCATATTATGCTCTTTCGAGTTGCTGCTGACGATATAATCTTGAAGACCCACCATACAGATATAATAATTTATGTACCACTAAGGTCGGGGCCAGATATATTGGCCGGTGAGTTTCGTGAGGGGTATTCTCCCACCACACCGTTTGCCTGCCTCGGTGCTCCTTTTCTCAATGTTTTCTTCCTCGCTCTCGTCCCATCTCGCTCTCGCCTTCGCAGAACAAGAGTGAGCCAGAAGTGGTGGGGATAGTGCCAAGCTTCTGCCGTGTAGGTCAAACCGAGCTGTCAGCGTAGAAATACACATATCAGAATAGGTGTGCGTTAGCTCCGAAAAAATTCACGAGCTTTATTGGTCAGAACATTGATTCCTTCTCGATAGCTTCATCTCGTATTGGTCTACGAATAGCTTCGTCACGCACACAACTATTACGCTAAGAATAAATAACAGCCAAACGGCTAGATTCAGGCGGAGCCGAGCAGCGTTCCCGTTACCCCACCATACACTGCGACGACCACGCAACTCCAACTGACAAATCCAAGATCGTCAGATGGTGGTGGTTGATTTCTCCTCAATCGTTGCTCGCGAAAACGAATTCACCGGCTAATATATCTGGCCCCGACCTTAGTGTAACATTATGAAAAACTGAGAATTAGCTTAACATTATAATACATGCCTTTATGCATGGTGCAACACTGGTGTTACATTCATACTTTTTCATTTATATAAAACATTGTTACACTAGGAATTTTTTGCTTATTTTTACGATGAAGTATGGACAAAAATGCACCGATAAGAATTTTTCGGCCTAAAATAAAAAAAATCATGATACTAAGGGTTAAGCATACGTTTTCACCCCCATATCATCATGCGACAAATGGCGCAGCCGAGAATTTCGCCGGAAATTTTAAACACAAAATTAAAAAAATTGTAAGGGGAGGAAAGTCGCTAGTCGACGCAATAAATATATTTTTATTTGATTATCGCACCATTGCGCATAGCACAACTGGCAGAAGCCCGGCATCGCTAACGTATAAGCGCGAACTTCGCACACGATTCGATGTATTGCGGCCCAGCGTCGAAAACATTGTGCATGATAAACAGCACGATCAGACTGTTTGTAAAAACGGTTCGCGTCGGGTATCATTTAAAGAAGGTGATATCGTAATGACAGATAACTATGGGTTAGGTGATAAAAAACTAAAAGGTACGATTATTAAAAAAAGTATCTCCTTCTACATTTAACGTACAAGTAGATTCAGGTAAAATAGTTAAGCGTCATATCGATCAAATAACTAACATAGATTTAGACGAACCAAAGTTGCGTCGATCAGAGCGATTAAAACAAAAAGTATGTAAAGCAAATTCTTAAAAGCGGAAGAAGTTGTGTTATATTAGAGGTCATATAAATACCAACATTACCGACACAGCAAGTCGCGAGATATACGCCGCACTATAGGACCCAGAAATCCGTGAGCAACGAGCCCGGACGCACGTATCGGTTACATATTCTCTGCACTTATAATTGAGCACTATCTAAGTTATTCCCAAATATATTATAAACCGTGTCTCTATTAATTATTAACTCTTATATCTTTGCGATACACCACACTTGTATTGGTGCTTGCTATTCCAGAGGGTTTTCTTCAAGTGAAAATCAGCAAATTTGCAAGCGCAATATCTAAAAAAAAAAACAGTGGAAATAAGGTGTATACATTAAAGGTTATTGAATTTGTCTTGGAACGCACTATCAAGTGACCTCTTAAAAAAAATGGTTCCATTTAAAAAACCGAACTTGACCATCGTATCTTTTAAAATAATAATCGAAGAAAAAAACGTCTGCGGTAATAAATTTGCCCCCTCGAACCATGCAATTCCATGTAAATTTTTTTATCTCCAATACGTTAGGAGATATCCAGCTGTTCAGTCTTCCCGCGGACACCCTGTACTTCGACGCACTGTGGGCCGTCCCCCAAAAAATGAAAATGATTGTAGCGTTAGGCCTGAGTGCGGAAAAGTTGTGTCTTGGGATCAATAATAATTGTGCAAATTTTCAGTCCTGGGAAGGCTTTTCAGAGCCTTGAAATTCCGAAATTTGAGTAAAAAGTATAAATGGCCTTGCAGCCCTTTGCCCACCCTATGACAACAGAGTGACTCAGAACTCACCACGTGACGGTGGCTGCATGTCTAGAAGTCGAAATTTGATTAAAATGTCCTAATCGCGAAAGGAGACTCGGAGTCGGGTTTATAGACTTGATAAAGTGGAAACATAAGATTTGTACTCAAAGGCGAGCATATGACTGCGCGTTTCAAGGGTGGCCCGAATGAAGTCATCCCTTGCGTCGATTCCAATTACTTTGCTGGATGCCTCTCTTACGAGCTTTACCACACGCTCCACGGCTTGAGTGTGGTAACGGTATGCGTCGAAGTCCCATGATTTGGGGATCTCTCCCTCCTTCAGTATTTTTTTTCAGGAGAACCTTCGAGGAGAATTTGTAAAATAAGAATTTGTTTTGTAATTTACCATGTTACAAAAATGATTTTTCAGGTTGAAAAAGTATTAATCAAATAGGTCAAACCTTCTAGATTCCTCAAAATGGTAGAATAACTTTGGTGCTGATTTTAACGAAATTTATGAACTTTGTTAAAAATGTAACATAAGGTTCTTATGATAATGTATGTATAAAGAAGATCAAAAAACATTTTTTTCGGATTTTGTAAACAAATAATGTCGGCACAATAGCCTTACAGCCGATACATATTTTCTATTTGAATCATTCCACGGTGGAATTTATCACGTCCTCATTTTTGTTTTACGTTAGATGTGCTACTCGCATCCCAGAAGATATCTACTCTGTGTTAAGCAAAGATTGTACCTTATATTTTTGGTCACTCTAAATGACTGTATTTTCCGATGTACCATTCTCCTTTCTTATACATATATCTCGTAATAAAAATTGAAGAAGTAACGCTTATACAGCAACTGATTTAAAAGATATAAAATAATATTTTCGCATCTTATCCCACGAGATAAAAATTGAAACATTGTAATAAAGTTTGCTGTGAAAATTTGTTATTTATGCTATTGTTAAATATGTGTAATACTTTATTGTTTCCCCTTGGGGTTTACAATTCTTATATCTACTCTTACATTTAATCCTTAAACCTAAAAAACCTTAATCTCTACTTCCCCCAATCCCGCTCGCACGCTCGCTCGCCCCTCCGCTCTCCCACTCGCTCTCTCGCTCTCCCTCCCCTGCCACGCACACCTCTCCATCCCCTACCCACCCTAACCTCTGACCCCCGCTTCCACTCGCCTCCTGTCTCTCACAATCCTTGCTCTTCCACTCTTCTACTGCAACCCCCCTCATTTCCTCCACCCTCCTTATCCATTCCTCTCCACTTCCCTCGTCACACAATACCTCACTCACCACTTCCTGCCACCCCCTTTCCTTCCTCCATTCCGTACACACCTCCCACACGTGCTCCCACGTTTCCTCCCCCCAACCACATATCCTACATTTCCTCTCCTCCTCCTCCCCCCAACACCTCCCTCCTCTCATCTCATTCCCCAACCTGTACCTTGCCATTCTTCTCCAACTATTTTCCCCCCACCCCCTCTTCAAATATCCAGGCACCCCCACTCCTTTTATCCTTCCATACCACCTATTATACCTGGACTTGCTTATCTTTTCCCATCTTTCCACCTCCTCTTGTCTTCTTCCCTGCAAACCAGCTCCTCCCCCCTCAATTCTCCCCCCCCCCCCCTCACCAATTCCACTCCTTCCACCGTCCACCCTCTCTCCTCAAAAAATCCCTTTCTTTCCTCCTCCCATCCCCCAACACCTTTCCCCTCCTCGCCCTACCTTTCAGCTCCTCCCAACAATCCCTCGCCAGCTCCCCCCTGCCCCTCCTCTAACTTCCTCTCATATGCCCACGCCCTCACCCCCGCCCTTCCTTTCATCATATCCCTCCGCAACTCCTCCCTCACAAGATATCCTGGAGTACACCAATCCACCCCCAGCACTCATCTCAAATACCTCTCCTGCAACCCCTCCATCCCTTTCCTCTCTTTCCATCCCCATATCTCTGCCCCATACCCCATCGTGGCCCACACCAATCTATCATACAACCATACCCTTTTCCCCCAATCCTTCCCAAACTTCCTCTTCCCAATACCCCATACCTGCCCCATCACCGCCGCCGCTTTCTTCACCCTATCCCTCACTTGCGCCTCCTGCCCCCCATTCGCCATTAAGATATACCCCAGATATGTGAACTCCCTCACCTCCTCCACCTCCTTTCCCTTCCATCTCCATACCACCTTCTTCCACCTCCCCCCCCCCCCCCTTCATACATCGCATCATCTTTGATTTTCCCACATTAAGCTGAAGCCCCTTCGCATCCATATACCTTTCCAGCCTCGCCATCATCCCCTTCATTCCCTCTTCATCCTCCGCCAACACCGCCACATCATCGGCATACGCAAGGGTGTAAACCTTTTTACCCCCTAACCTCACCCCTCCCCATCCACCCTTTTCCATCTCCTCATCCAAATCTGCCAATAGCAACGTAAACAGGCTAGGGCTCAGTGGGCAACCCTGCCTTACTCCTCTTGCTGTCCAGAAAACCCTCCCCATCTCGTCCCCCACCTTTACCCTACATACCGTTTCCTTCAACACCTCCTCGCATCTCTCCACTAGCCCCTCCCTCACTACTCTCCTCCTCATCGCCTTTATTAACACCTCCCTGTCCACCGAATCAAAGCCCGCCTTTAGGTCAATGAAGAATATCACCATCTTTCTCCCTTTCCTCGTCACCTGCCTATTCATCAGAAAATTCAACACATAAATGTTGTCTATGCAACCCCTTCCTCTCCTAAAGCCGGCCTGACTCGGTGGCAGCAACTTCTTCCCTTCTACCTCCTCTCTTAACCTTTCCGCCAACACAGACGCATACACTTTGTACGCCGTCTGCGTCAGCGTCACCCCCCTGTAATCTTCTACCCTCTTTCCAGCCCCTCTCTTAACTACCGGAACCACTACCCCTTCCCTCCAGTCCTCCACCCAACCTTCCCCCTTCCACACCCTATTACAAATATCCCATAACCACTCTTCCACCTCTATCCCACCATACTTCCACACCTCATTTGTTATACCATCTCCCCCTCCTGCCTTCCAATCCTTCAGATTCCTTACCACCCTCCTCACCTCCTCCTTACTTAACTCTCTCTCCGCGTCCTCCACCCTCCTTCTTCCCCCCCCCCTTTCTCACCCTCCACTCTACTCCTCCTAGTAGCCCCCTAAAACAGTCCTCCCACTCCTCCATTCTAATCCCCTCCTCCACCCTCCTTCTTCTCCCCCTCTCACTATTTACTACTCTCCACACCTGCCCCTCTGTCTTCACCCCCTCTATCTCCCTCTCCCACCTTTCTGCCTCCTTCCTCTTTTTCCCCTCACACATAATCTTATAGTCCTTTTTCTTTTTCCTATATTCTCTCCCTTCTCCTCCCTCCCTCCTCCATCGTCTCAACTCCCTTCTTACCTTCCATTTCTCCTCCTTACATTCCTTATCCCACCAGCCTCTCCGTCCCACCCTCTCCCCTCCTTGCCCCACCTTCTTTATCACCCCTTTTATCCTGTCCCTCAACTCCCTTCATTCTTCCTGGATTCCTCCGCCCCCTCCCTCCCTCTTACCAAATGTCCTTATGAACTCCTCTCTTCCCTTTTCTGTCCAGTTCCCCCTTGCTACCCCTCTTCCCTCCCCCGTTTTCCCCCCTATTACCCCCTTCCTGCCCTCCCCCCTCAACCATACCACCACTGGGTGATGATCCGACTCCACCCTTTCCGCCACTTCCATTCTCTCCACTCTTTCCCTCGTATCCTCGTTCCCTATCACGTAGTCTATCACTGTGTTCCCTCTTCCTCCCGTGTATGTCCATTCCCCCTCTTCATCCCCTTCTACGTTTCTATTCAATATCCCCCACCCCCTCTCCTCCAGAAAGCTACACAGCCTCCTCCCCTCATTATTCACCTCTCTGTCCTTCGATCTCCTACTTTCCATTCCCTTCTCTTCCTCATCTCCCCCCCAAATCTCCCCCCTTCACCCCCTTCCTTGCATTAAAATCTCCACCTATCACTACTCTCACTCCATCCTCTCTCCCCCCCATCCACTCCTCTAGTTCCTCCAGCTTCCTCTGCAGATCCTTATTTACGTACACCCCCACCACCACCCACCACTCCCCACCCATCCTCACCCTCTTCACATTATGCTCTCCTTCTCCCCCCTTCCCCTTCCCTTGTTTCCAACCCCTTCCTGACCCCCATTATCATTCCCCCCCTTGCCCTTCCTTTCTTATTCTCCCTTCTTGCCCCCTGCTTCTCCCACACATACCCCCTTGGCAACTTAACTCTCACCCTTTCCCAGTCTCTTTCCTCTATCCACGTCTCACACAGTACCACTACCTCCCATTCCTCCAAACCCTTCCAGAACTCTACGTCCTTATTTTTCACCCCTGCAACGTTCCAGAAAGCCACCTTATAACTTCCTTTCCCCACTACCTCCCCTCCCTCCATTAACCTCTCCCCCCCACCTCCTTTCTCCCCTTTCTCGTTTCCCTGATCCTCCATCCATTTCTCTCCTATTTCATCCCACCTCTTCATCCTCCCATTCACCCACATTTTCATGTACCCCACCTGTACATTCATCCCCTTCCTCCTCTCCTCCTCTGCCTCTCTCTCTATCTTCCACTTCCCTCTTCTCTCCTCCTCCGTGAGGTCATCCTCAATCCTCTCCTTCCCTACCTTCAACTTTTTCCTTGCCTCCATAACTTTCCTTTTTTCCTCCCTTCCCGCCAACTTCACTAGCACCATTCCTCTGCCATCCCCTCCCGCTTTTCCTATCCTTGTCACATCCTTCATACTCACCCCCTCCAGCCCCATCCTCTCCCAAAGCTTCTTCACCCCCTCCTCCACATCCCCTCCTTCCCACCCCAATCTCCTTATTATTACATTGTTCCTCCTTCCCTCTCTATCCTTCCTATCCTGCCTTACCTCTATCCTTCTCAGCCTTATTTTCCATTCCTCTGCCTGTCCCTCCTCCACCACTTCCTTACCCTGTCCTCCTCCTTTCTCCCAGCTCTCCACCTTCTCTATCACTTCCAACATCCTTCTGTCCCTTCCTTCCAACTTTTCCAACTTTTCCTCCAATCCTTCTCTCCTCGCCTTCTCTTCCCTCATCCACTCTTCCCACTTCCTTCTTTCCCCTCTCCATTCCTCCTCCATCATTCTTCTTTCCTCCCTCTCTTTCCTCATCTCCTCTTTCATCTCCCTTATCTCCCTTATTAACTCCATCATCACTTCTTCCATACCCCCTCCCCCTGCTCCTCCCCGTCTTTGCCCCCTTTTACCGGTGACCTTTCCGTTTTGCCACTCTTTTTAAACCCTCGCCACCCCTCTCTTTCTGAATTCCCCACCTCCTCCTCTCTTTCTCTCTTTTTTCCTATGCCACTCTCCATGCTCCCTATACTGCTCCCCACACTACTTCCACTGTCCTTCCTATTCCTTTCCTTTATCGCTTCACTCCCCTTGTCCTTCCCCCCCTCATCCTCCCCTCTCCCCCTGATTGCCCTTCTCCCCCGACCCTCCAGCCCCAATCCCACCGAAATTCCCTTTCAACATTCTCCACTATCCTTTCCCACCGTTTAAAAATTCCCGCCTTCTCTGCCGACACCTCTACCTCCTTTCCTCTCCGACAGGTGTCTCCCCTTGCACCCAGGTGTATCCTTGCTCCTTCCCGCCACACTTCTCTCACCACTATCCCTAACCTCCAAACCTTCCCTTCTCCCTTCTATATCTCTGTCACCGTTACTCCCAGCCCTTTCCCTCTTATCCCTATCCTTTCCACACCTCTCCCTTCACCTCTACACTCGCACTCCACTCCCCTTTTCACCTTCTCTCTACGCTTTCTCTACACCACACACACCACTCGCTTCCACCACACCTTTCACCCAACGCGACCGGAAACGGAAGTCCTGCTATTGTTAAATATATATTTACATTTTATTACATTCCTATATTCTGTTTTTTTCCACACTTGGTGTAACAAATAATTGCAACAATGTGCTTTAAAAAATCCCGTCACGAGAGAGATAAACAATGTGAGCGCTAGGAACAGCATACATATCTTCCCGACCTATTCAGCTAGGTGGAACCGAACCGCTCCGAACCGCTCCGACTCGTAATTGATGAAAAGGAACAGAAACCTCTCCATAAATTAACTCGACCGATTGCGACCGGTCAAGACTTTTGGTCGACCGAAAGTCAGAGAGAAATTCTCTCTCGAGTTTTGGTCGAGAGAAAACTCCTGACCGCTCGTCGCTCTCCAGTTCGGTCGAGAGAACCGTAAATGCCATATTGGTCGGTCTCACTGACCGCGACCGCGACCGAAACCGAAATTCTATCGGTCTCGACTCCTTGGATGGGAGCGAATGGTGAGTCGAGTGGAAGCGGCGGTCCGAGAGGGGGAGAGGAGAGAAGCGAGCGAGCGAGCGGGCGGGCGGATTAGACCTAACTTAGTTTTAAGAAATAGGTTAAGGTAGATGTAAGGTAGATGTAAGGGGAATTGTAACCCTGAGGGGATAAATAAAGAATTATATATACAGGGTGTCCCAAAAATGTCGCGTTTCCTTGAAAGGGGTGACTCAGGGGGTGATTTGAAACAACTTTTTCCTTAGCGAAAATATTGTCCGAAGCTTCGGTAAGAAGATATTAAGCAAAAACCCCGACCAATCAGAGCGCGCGCCTTCCGCCTGAGTTCCCGCGGTAGCGTTGGCTACGAGGTAGGCGACCGCGCTTGTGCTACGAACGTACGAACAAGCAAGTCGGCATGCATCGAAGGAAACCGCGTTACACATTTTTTTTTAAAGCAGAATCTTAAATAAGAATAATTTGAAGTGAGAGGACAAGAAGTACGTAAATTTCGTTTTTAAATAAGGCATAAACGAAAAGCTAACGTAACAGAAAATGTACGACAAGTGATCGTAATTCGTTATTGAGGTAAAAATCCGTAGTTTAAGAACCGCCAACACAACTAAATTTAAAAAATAATATTAGGTGTATGAATAAATTCTTTCCGACTGGAATTTCTATCGCGGTGGTATTCAGAAGCTGCCAGAAAAATGGCAAAAGGTAATGAACAATAATGGAAATTATTGCGATGATCGAGTTGTTTTCATATTTTTTAAATCGAACTGTTATTGTACCCTAAAATCGGAAAGAATTTATTTTCACACCTAATAATCACCAATAAATTAAAGAAAACTCACCCTTTCGGACATTCCTTTCCTTGCTTTCCTTCCCTTTCCGGAAACCTGTGTCACTGGGTCACTGTACCGATCCTGGTTATCGGTGGACGAAAAGATTTATGGTTGGGTAGCGCCCAGTGCTTAGCTGATCACACTGCGTCCGGGTTAATGTACCGAATATTCACTTCACTGCACGGCTACTAACACTGATCACTGAATTTATTTTTCACGGAACGTGTTGTTCCTACGTTATAAAAATTGGTGGCTGCGAAAGGGGCCGATTACTGTTAATTACTGGGACGAGATTACTACTATTACCCGGCGAAAAGAAAACTCGTGGCAGACTGTCTCGGGCTGTGCAGTCCGCTGCTGTGACGATTGGTCGAGTCACCTATTTGGGCACACTTTTAAAGACGGGGCACACGTATTTTGGTTATTGGCTGAAGTTGCCACATACATTGTCACACCACGCGACGAAGAGATCGAACGAAACACGAGATCGAGTGGGATAGAGCGATTTGACCAAGCGTAGCCTACGCTTTTGTTTTGACGATCGTCGGTCGGATCCGTATCTGATCGCTGCACAGCAGCGGACTGCACAGCCCGAGACAGTCTGCCACGAGTTTTCTTTTCGCCGGGTAATAGTAGTAATCTCGTCCCAGTAATTAACAGTAATCGGCCCCTTTCGCAGCCACCAATTTTTATAACGTAGGAACAACACGTTCCGTGAAAAATAAATTCAGTGATCAGTGTTAGTAGCCGTGCAGTGAAGTGAATATTCGGTACATTAACCCGGACGCAGTGTGATCAGCTAAGCACTGGGCGCTACCCAACCATAAATCTTTTCGTCCACCGATAACCAGGATCGGTACAGTGACCCAGTGACACAGGTTTCCGGCAAGGGAAGGAAAGCAAGGAAAGGAATGTCCGAAAGGGTGAGTTTTCTTTAATTTATTGGTGATTATTAGGTGTGAAAATAAATTCTTTCCGATTTTAGGGTACAATAACAGTTCGATTTAAAAAATATGAAAACAACTCGATCATCGCAATAATTTCCATTATTGTTCATTACCTTTTGCCATTTTTCTGGCAGCTTCTGAATACCACCGCGATAGAAATTCCAGTCGGAAAGAATTTATTCATACACCTAATATTATTTTTTAAATTTAGTTGTGTTGGCCGTTCTTAAACTACGGATTTTTACCTCAATAACGAATTACGATCACTTGTCGTACATTTTCTGTTACGTTAACTTTTCGTTTATGCATTATTTAAAAACGAAATTTACGTACTTCTTGTCCTCTCACTTCAAATTATTCTTATTTAAGATTCTGCTTTAAAAAAAAAAAAATGTGTAACGCGGTTTCCTTCGATGCATGCCGACTTGCTTGTTCGTACGTTCGTAGCACAAGCGCGGTCGCCTACCTCGTAGCCAACGCTACCGCGGGAACTCAGGCGGAAGGCGCGCGCTCTGATTGGTCGGGGTTTTTGCTTAATATCTCCTTACCGAAGCTTCGGACAATATTTTCGCTAAGGAAAAAGTTGTTTCAAATCACCCCCTGAGTCACCCCTTTCAAGGAAACGCGACATTTTTGGGACACCCTGTATAACCAAAAAATATTTAACTAATTAAACATCTGTAATTTTCGACAAAAATACACTCTTCCTAGCTTATATAATGAACGCACTAAAACAATCAGTATTTTTTAGGCACTTTGGTATGGGTTTACAAAAGAAACATATACATTATAAGAAGCTAATACAATAATAAACATTTAGTCTTGAGATTCCAATGATGAATCATCTTCATTTTCGGTACTTGCACAGTCGGGGCACGTTGGAATTACGTGATTGAGACACATATTTTGAGCATGTTTCGCAACAATAGCTTGTTTTTCTACCCAGTTCTCGCGGACAAATTTGATATCTACCTTTTGCATTTTTGTTTTCTGTGGTGGTTCATTGTTAGTCGTGCTCGCACTTGGTATAACAGTGTCAGCTAGGTACTTCCTGCTATGACGCAGCGAAGTCGACAATCGGGGATTGCTGCTTCTTTTGTGTATGTAAGGTGCAATAAGATGTTTACTTATTTCTTTCAGAAAGTTCCTTCGTTTTATTGAAGAGTTATTATTATTTTTATGTATAATATACGCGTTGATAGCTCCAACATTCAATAAGGAAAAAAATAAAGTCAACAGCCAGCGACGACTCGGTCGACTTACATTGTGTAATGCAGACATTCCGTCGACTACTAGGGGGGCCAAGCTTCCCTCTTGGAAAGTTGAAGCAGAGTTTGTAGCGCCTCCTACCTATAAAGTGCGTACTAAACTGTGAATCTGTGAATCAGTGTGAATCGGGACGTATGTGTATGTGTATACGTGTAATGCACCGCTTACTTAATAACCTGCAATAACCTGTCCACGGACCGTCGCGCCAGCGACACGTATGCAGCAGATAGAAGGATAAACATTGAAATTGAATATTTCTTCTTTTCTTAGGAAAATAAAATATATTCAATTTCTTTGTATATTCTTCTATCTGCTGCATACGCGTCACTGACGCGACGATCCATGGTCAGACGGCCTTAGAAAAGGTAAACCAGGGAAAGTGAGGACGCCATTTGAAGGATATCTGGTCATTCCAAAATTTAATCTTTTAAATTTTATTTTAGAAATGACAGGGGTCTCTTATGTGATGACTGATCCACGTGGGTGCACGTGGGTTACACTTCCTCGTGTCTGCGCCAAACATTTACAAATGGCGACGGTCGTCATGGTAACATTTCACCAACATCGAAAGGTTGTGTGTCGTGCTCACTGATACACCTAGGTATGTGTGTGTGATGTACCTAGCGCCTCCTACCTATAAAGTGCTAACTAAACGGGAACTTCGGCCAAACAAAGACAGCTTGGCCCCCCTGTCGACTACATCAAGCCCAGCTTTGGTTTGGTTGTAAAACAGAATGATTTCCGGCTTAGATGTTCTCTCATCTACATTATCATCATGAGGCAGGGGTGCCCGCTAAGTCCAATAGTGTTTAATGTATGCATGGTGGACTTGGAGGAATGGTTGAGAAAAGAGGGTTGGGGGGAGTGAAAGTAGGGGGAGAAAAGGTGTATGAGCTGGCATATGCGGACGATATAGTGTTGATGGCGGAGGAGGAAGTGGGGATGAAAATGATGATGAGAGTGCTAGAGAGGTATATGGATGAGAAAGAGCTGAGAGTGAATGTGGACAAGTCGAAACTGATGAGGTTTAGGGTAGGAGGGGGGAGGATGAAGAAGAGTGAATGGAAGTGGAAGGGAGGAAGAGTGGAAGAAGTGAGGGAGTTTACATACCTGGGGTACAAGGTGGCAAGGAATGGAATGCAAGGGGCGCATGTGAAGGAAAGAATGAGGAAAGCAATGGCTGTGATGAGGGAAGTGTGGGGATTAGGTAAAAGAAGATTCGGGGGTGACTGGAAGAGGAGGATATGGATGTTTGATAGGCTGGTGAGCACGGTGTTGTTGTATGGAGCAAAAATATGGGGATGGAAGGAAAGAATGGATGTGGAAAGAGTGCAAGAAAGGTTTATCAGATGGACGCTAGGGCTGGAGCGGTGCACCCCGGGGTATATGGTGATGGATGAAACGAAGAGAGAGAAAATGAGAACAAGGGCGGGGAGAAAAGCACTAGGAATGGACGGAAGGGTATGGAGCGGAAAAGCAGGGGTAATAGCGAGGAGGTGCCTAGAGGAGGTGAGAAGAAAGAAGAGAGATAGTGGAATAGAGTGGGTGGAGGAAAGGAGAAGGTTTTTTGAGGAGAGAGGATTTGCACCGGGGGAGATAGAGAGGAGGGAAGGGCAGGGGTGGGATATGAGACAGGAATTGGAGCAAAGGGGTAGGGAACTGCAGGAACAGGAAACAGAGAGAAGAGTGAGGGAAGGAAAGTATAACAGGTGGTACAGGGTGGTGAGGACAGAAGGGATGCCAAGATACTTGGCGGAGAAGGGGAAGGAGGAGAAGATGATTAGGGTGGCGAGATATAGGATGGGAAATGAAATGAGAGGGGAAAGATACTGGTTGGAAGAAGGGAAAAACGTCTGCAGGGTGTGTGGATGGGAGCAGGAGACTTGGGGACACGTGCTGGAGAGGTGTGGGGATGGGGGAAGGGAAGAGGAGGAGGAAAGGGTTAGGGAAATATTGGGGAAAGGAGGGTGGGGGAAGGGTGGATGGGCAGAATGGATTAGCGAAGGAGAGAGGCAGAAAGGGGAGGAATGGAGGACGGGGAAGAGGGGGGGGGGAGGGATAGGGAGGGATGAGGGAGTGGAAGATGGAGAGGTCGCGCAGGGGGGAGGGGAGGGAGGTGGGGAGAGGGAGAGAGGGACCAGGGTAGGAAGGGAGGAGGTAAGGTGTGGGAGTTAAGAAGGGAAAAGAGAGGAAGAAAAGACTGTATATAGTGTAAATAAAAGTGTATATATATATTGTAATAATAAGGGGGGGAAGCGAGCGTGGCGAGCGTGGCGAGCGTGGCGAGGAGAGGCGAGCGTGGCAAGCGTGGCGAGGAGAGCGGGCGAGACGAAGCGAGCGTGGCGAGGCGAGCGGGCGACGCGAGGCGAGGGAGCTGTTCGGAGTAGTATAAGATAGTTGTAAGTTAGGTTAAGTAAGATAAGTTAGGTTAAGACGGTAAGGTGAGAGGAATTGTAAGGGAAGAAGACCCGAACCCGGAGGGGAGGGGTTAATAATAAACTATGTATCTATCTATCTACATTATCATCATAATGTAATGTGGAAATCATGACAACATTTTTTTCCACAAATGATGCTATGGTGATATTGGGTTGAAAACCAAAAACCGTAGTCATTGGGCTCCTTTGCTTGGTATTTCTCAACGCAAGTGGCAATTCTCTTTTATTTTTCTTCATTGTTCCCACCACAGTTAGCTTATGATCTTCTAACAATGATTTAGCCAATGGGTAACTTTTGAACCATTTATCTAAAGTCACATTGCGACCTGTTCAAGATATACGTGCAATCAGCCTTGTTACAACATCAAAATGTGTAGTGAAACCTTGTATGGGCCTTCAGGTTGTGCGCCAACGTAAACTTCCAATTTAGAAGTATAAAAGGACTTGGCATCAAGCAAAGCAAATTCTTTCAGTCCATACATTGTGTAAAAAAAATACCCGGAATTTATCATTTAAACGTCCCCTGGTGCATATATTGAAACAAATTTTTGTATGTAAGTTGGCATCACTGTACTCAGTTGTGACGCTGAGTTTGATCGCGATCTATCAACCAATGTGTTTACAGCAGCTGTTTATGTCAATCAACCTCAAGTGTGTTCTGCGATTTTTACAATGGAAAAAGCTGTCGCGCAAAGAATTTATATTAAATTTTGAGTTTCTAACGAAATTTCTTGTGCCGAAATGTCAGAAAAAGCCTATGGTGAGTCGTGCCTCTCAAAAACGCAAGCGTACGAATGTTATAAGGCATTCAACGAGGGCTGAGAAGATGTTTAGGATTTGCCGCGTTCCAGCCGACCGTCAACGGCTTCAACTGACGAAAAAATCAAGGAAATGGTCATCGAAAATCGTCGCCTGTATGTTAGAGAGGTGGCCCATGAAGTGGAAATGTCTCACATGTCCGTGCATAATATTTTGACTCAAGCTTTGAGCATGAGACGCGTCGTTGCACGTCTTGTGCCGAAAAAGCTGAATTTTTTGCAAAAAGAGCATCGAAAAGTGGTTGCTGAAGAGATAATTTCGCGAGCTTCTAGTGAATTTACCTTCATGAAACGCACCGTATTCACCAGATATGGCCCCGTGTGACTTTTTCCTATTTCCTAAACTCAAATTACCACTTAGGGGAAGGCGTTTTGAGTCGATCAAAGCCAAAAAAGAGATTTCGCAGAACGAGCTGAAGGCTATACCTTCTTCAGCGTTTGCAAAATGTTTTGAAGACTGAGAAAAGCGTTGGCGTATGTGTATTGCCTCAGATGGGGCCTATTTTAAAGGCGACCTAATACATTTTGATGAATAAATAAGTAGTTTGTGTTGTATTTACAAATTCCGGGTACTTTATTTACATAAGGTACTTTGTTGGTTTATTTGGGATGTACTGCCTGAAACTGCAGCGTCCACGAAACGCTTCTAACTTTTCATCAATCGTTACGTTTTCTCCTAAAGAATATACAGACTCACATACTTCATTGAACTTAAGGTGCGTCCCAGAATGATAGAGCCAGCTTAGAAAACAGCAGTTCTAAAAGTTCGGGTTAGGTTAGAAAAAAATTACAATGCCACGTTATTTGTATGTTTATTTAATATGAATTTTTGCATAAATAACACAAAACAAAAAACTTTTTCCAGTATAAAATTTAAAAATAAAACAGTATTATAATAAAGGGCGCAATTGGACATGCTCTCCTAGGGCGAAAAAAAGGCTCGTGCCGTGCCTGGCTATTCGACTGTTGCGCGCAAGTGTCGAGCAGTCACGATTTCATCTGAACGCTCGCGCCCGTCGCGCACGCAAAGCGTTGCAACTCGCTCCCCCCTTCGGCCAGAAAGAAGCGAGAAACGATCGCTCGGAATTAGGGCTTCGTTCACGATGACGCCTCAATGCCGGTCCCGACCAGCGAGCCCTTAACGAGGAAATACTCTATAGTCATACTTTTGGTAAGGTGGGGTCTGGTGGACCCCAGTACACTTTACACGTCTGCACACTAAACTTGCTTGAGTGCAACAGACAGTTGTTTATGGCGTCGAGTAGCGGGTTAAGGAAGGGGAAGCTATACTGAGGCACGAGTCACTGCCACGCGTTGTTGAAAAGTTATACTCAATTTAAAATCTTTGGGGTTCTGTGAGATCCCACGTTACTAACGCCGGGTTAAAACAGCCGTCTAATAGTAATCACAAATGTATTTACTATTAGTTGTTCGGTGACGAATTACTTGGGCTCGTTCATGACTCCGACGCCTCATCAAAAGGGTACAAGGTTCTTGTCACGGCAGTCACGTCACCATGGGTGCGCCACCATGGACGCATCACCCAGTACCCCACGACCAAAAAGGGGTACATATAATAGGACCCCAAAAACAAGAACGGTCAGTTCCAAAACGTGACACTTAGCGACCAGTCATTATAGGACATTCCGTTACAAACACCTTTTTCATACCAGATTCTTTAGATCGAATCCGACGGAAACCGACCCGATAAACAGGGTCTGTAATACAGCTAACCGGATGGCGTTAAACGCTGGTATTTTTGTCGATTCCCTGCGCACTTTTAAATCTAAAAATTTGACTGTATTAAGAGGATCAACCAAGGTTACGGTTACGGTTACGGTTACGGTTACGGTTACGGTTACGGTTACGGTTATTGTTATTGTTATTGTTATTTAAAGTAGTTGAGTTATCGACCGTATTTTTAGAATATAACAATAAGTGGTTTCGGCGCACTGGTTCGGTCAGTTAAACAATCTAGAAGCTAATTTGCAATTTTAATAATTATAAATTTCCGACGTTTCGGTCTGCGGTTTAGACCTTTTTCAAGGAAAGATATTTAAAAACTATACTGCGTTCGCTTTAGAGTCACACGTTTGATACGACGTGTAACACACGAGTCGGCTGTAGCATGACTGAGGTAAACATAACTTGGAGGACTATTTAAAGGTGAAACAAAACTGTGGCTAGAAACGGAGTCAAAAGAAAGACCATTAAATATTAAGAACGAATTTAACAATTACTGACAGAACGGACATTTTCAACCTCACAACTACTGTCAAAATACCACTAATTGATGTTCATGTGGTAAAGGCCAGACGCACTAGGATATATGACCAAATGATTACATAATATAATTTTATTATGTATAGATGAACTGGTTATACTGGTCACAATTGAAGTGAAGACTCTATTGGAGGAATTACATCATAAAGCCTTATTGCTTTAATAAAGTTGCGTAGTACTCTTGTATTTTAGGTGTTTCATACCTAAGGTTTACGCTTGGTTGTTTAATCATATGCAACGTCTCCAACAGAATTCTGCGACTCCAATTGGCCTCTCTATCAATAATTTTAACATTATCGAAGTCAAATCTGTGATCAAATTCCAATGCGTGTTTCGTTAGGGCAGTATGTTGTGGGGGTGGTAGGAAAATGTTCCTTTTGTGTTCGTAGATCCGTCTTTCTAAAAGTCTAGACGTTTGCCCAATGTAAACTTGGTTGCAACCCATGCAAGGGATTGAGTAAATGATGTTCGAATTCTTTAACAAAGGTATTTTATCTTTAATTGGAGGGAACAAGTTTTTAGTATAAACTGGCATTTTAAAAATGGTGTGTATTCCTATTTTCCTGAACATTCTTTTAATATCATTAGAAATGTTATTGCTAAATGGTATGACCGCGGTATTTTTCCAACTAATCGGTCCTATTTTATTGGCTTTTTCCTCCTTACGCTTTTCCATCAATGCCGGATGGTAAATCTCAAAAACGCGGTCACGGATTATTGTTGAGACCATTTCTATGGGATAACCATTACGTTGTAGAGTATCTTTAATGAGGAGCAGATTAGCCGGTCGAAATTCAGGGTCAGAGAGTAAAATTGCGCGATCTATTAATCCCTTTATTAATCCCACCTTATGTTGCATGGGATGAGCCGAAAAGAAGTTTATGTATCTACCCGACCAACTAGGTTTGTGATACCAATTGGTGCTCAGTTTATTGTTTGATCTAATGACCAATGTATCCAGAAAGCTTAAACAAGAATCTTTATCAACCTCATAAGTAAATTGTAGTCTATTGTGGAAACTATTAAATGTATCGAGCAATATTGGCAAATCTTCTAATTTAATGCATGTAATAATATCATCCACATATCTTTTGTAAAATTTTAATTGAAATGGTACCTTCGAGAGAGAGACAGTCTCTAACCTTTCCATCACCAAATTGGCGATGACAGGGGAAATTGGAGATCCCATGGCCGTTCCAAAAACTTGCTTGTAAAAAACTCCATTGAAGGAAAAAATGTTGGCCTCAAATACAAACTTCACGGCTTGGAGAAAATCATCTCTGCTAATATTGGTGTGCTGTGCAATTTCTGTCCAACGATGGTGTAATACCTGCAGAGCTAGATCAACAGGTACATTCGTAAAAAGAGATACGACATCTAGAGACACCAATCGCATTGAATCTTCAATATGTATTTTCCTAATTTCATTACAAAATTGCCAGCTATCAACAGTGTGGTGTGTAGATTTACCTACTATCTTAGAAAGTATGCCAGCTAGGAAACTGGATAATTTATAAGTGGGGCCACCGATAGAAGAAACGATAATTCTCCAAGCTAAGTTTTCTTTATGAGTTTTTGGAAGCGCGTACGCTCTGGGTATAATAGCGTTGTTAGTCTTTAGAGACTTCCCTGTCTGTTCACTGATCTGTTTCTTTTTCACCATATTCGAAATGATAGAGTTTGATCTCTTCTCAAAGGTACATGTATATTCAAATTTACTAACTGTGTATGTGGTGATATCGTTCAACAATTTCATCACTTCAGAGATATAAAACTCCTTCTCGACTAGAACTGTAGTGTTACCCTTATCAGATTTTAACACTAACAAATTACTATTTTCTTTAAAAAACTTTTTTGTTTCAATAATTTCAGATTTGGACAATAACTCATTATTAGGTATTATTGAATTGGTGGTGTAATTTATAATTTTGTTAACCATTCTTAGTCTGGTTGTGGTTTGTAAATTATCATCATTGATTTTTATTAAACCTGCCTCGATCGAAGATATGAATTTAGGAGAGGTGATAAAATTCTTTGAAACCGACAAAGCATGTTTGGGTCCTAAGGTTAACACTTTTTTAACGTTCTGTGGGATTTCAACGTTCGAAAGATTTTTAAACCAGTTGTTATTATCGGACGTGTTATTGTTGAACGATATAAAACCATTATGGTCGTTGCTAAAACTATTGTTTCTGACTTCTAGCAAATTGTTGAATTTTTGTATACATTTATTTTTCTGGATTTTAAATAATCTATTGTATTTTTTTTCCTCAAAAGAGCAATATTTTTCAAAAATGTGTGAGGGGAGACTGAATCTAATTTCTTCATTTAATTGTGTTATTTTATTGATGATTGACTTCTGTATATTATGTGTGTCTTTTATGGCAATGTTCAGTAATTTACGTGAATATTTGTTTTTTAGATTCAACAGTTTGCTAGAGGCTGAGGTCGAAGACATAAATATGCTTGAATTGTTGATGATATTATTTGAAATAAATCTCGGTATTACGTTCCTTGCTCGGCATTTTAATTGTTATTGTTATTGTTATAATTAAGTTATTCACGCGCAGTAGAGTATTCGAGGATACACTTGTCGTTTCCTGATTTAATTAAGTGTATCCTATTATTAAAGATACTTGTTTGAATTAAAAGCGAAAGTTTTACAGGAATCAGTATCTTAGAAACGAAGACGAACCTGTAGGAGAAAGTGCGACCACTAGAAAATTATCGACCGCGAGTACTTCGAACATTACTTGTGCTTCTAAGTTTTCTTATCGAATAATAAAATTCGTAAGTTTTTTTGGTGCGCTGTCACAGATAGTTGTTTGCAAAGATTGCAAAAAAAAATTGAAATTCGAAGAGGAAAAAATTTGGGGCCTCAGATTTAAAGTTGTTGGTGCGTGTCACTGCAGTCGTCCTCTAATTTCATCGAGGCCTTTCCTAAATAATGGATATGAAATCAACCGACGAAGAGTTTTCACTATGCGACTTTTAGTCGTCGGCATTTTTTATGTTTGTATTTTTTCCTGTGTTTTAACCAGGATGGCATTTCAAGCTTATTGCTTATATTGCCCAATAGTCGAATTAACGAAAGATGGCGCTTTGGGACCGGGGCCAGAATATGCGACGTTGCCACTACTCCAGGCTCGCGATTGGTGCTTCCCCTACGCGGCTTCCCACGCCTTGGCCAATGACTTTTGACTACCTAGCTGTGGGCCTAGAGTAATCGTTGTCCTTTTCGGGTGTATACTGCTATCCTCTTAGAGGGGGCGCACCCAACGTCCTTCCCATACAGATTTGACAGAGTGTCGAATCTTATTGGTTATTGCGGCACGCGCCATGCAGAATGAATGGCGGACAAGCCCAGGAATACAGGCTCATAGGATTATTATTCTATTTAGCGTCATTCCACGACAAATCGATCACTTTTTGCACTCGATGTCAGGGATTTTGTTCAAACTGAAATATTATATAGAAAGAGATTTCAGTCATCACATTGCTGGTTTTGAATTTGTTCAATTTTTGCCTATTTTCATGAAACCAAGCTGTACTTGTGAATTTTTATCTCGGAAACTCTTTATAGTATTGAATTCATTCTTTTTTCTTTTTAATCTAGATAGTGCGGGCTATTCTAATACTCTTTTTTTATATTGAAAAATTAATTTTGTAATTTTGAAAATTATAACCAAAGTTCTATTCTGCAAATTTCACGTACGAAATATTCTGCTTTCAAGCCTTTTCCGTGTCATTTGCTTTCATAAATTTCGACTCCAACTCGTACTTTTATTGATGGCTTCAAGTATTGCTCTAAATAGGATGGCACCATACAAATTTACGCCGCAAGCCCCGCAGTAATCCCCGTTTCAGGTAAAAATATTTTGCTCTGTCGACATTGTTTGTAGACTTTATTGAAATAATATAGGATGTGAATTATATGGTCAGCGGCCCGTAATAACTGAGCAAGAGACGACTGTATAATTGCGGCGTTAATTTTAATGGTGTTATCCTAGAGTAATACTTTTAAGCCATCTTTAAAGGAACGAATTACTTTTAACCCTGGTTTAAAGGATCGAATTCCTGTCGGAAATGAAATGAAAAATAGTTTTACAATTTCGAAACTTTATTCTGAAAGATTAATTCTTCTCGATTAAAATAAAAGAAAATTAACGCAATGCTGTTGGTAGTTTTTGAGATAGAAATTCGTAAGTACAGCATCTTTTCACGAACATAGGCAGAAATTGCACAATTCAAAGTCCTATATTTTGTAACCAAGATCAAAACCTGTTAAACAATGACTCAAACCTTTCCATAACTTCACGTGATTCACAAAATACATATTGCATTCCGATCAAAGTCTCTAAAAATGTGATCGATTTGGCGTGGAGGGACTTGTAGATGAAGGAATCTGTTTTATCGAGCGAGTGAGAGAGACACAGTTACGCTTGCAGATAGAAAGAGACGTCCGATCTGCTACACAACGTGGCAACGTTGCACGAAGTACGAATCAGGCACTGGGTCTCTGCCGAGCCACGCGCGCGCCGGTCTACGGGCCGCCCAGGCGCCTTCTTTCGTTAATTCGACTGTATTCATTATCTCTTTTTCCCTCCTCTCTCTCCTTCGGATCCCTGCAGCAAGCGGCGCACCGGGAGAAAAGTGGTCACCCATCTTTCCCCAGTACACCGCCCCGTGATGCTTAACTTCGGTGATTTAACGAAAACCGGTGTTTCCCTCACGGCCACCGCCTAGGTAGAGACGGCATACATTTGTTCTGTGGCATTATGGACATCGGACAAGGCCTCAGTAAATCTATGTACGATCTTGTAGTCGGGTATATGCATACTGCCACGAAAACAGTATTCGACAATTTATGGCAAAAAGCAGTACACGAGGAAAAAGAAGATCACCAACAAATTTAAAAGTTTCCGGCAATGAGTCGTGGGAAAAACGCGGCTTCACTTCTTTGTTTGATGTGACAACACTGATTGGCTATTATAGCGGGAAAGTGGTAGATCTCGTTGTCAAAAGCAGCTACTGTCAAGCGTGTACGATTTAGCGACAAAAATAAGCCACAAAGGAGTATGCCGAATGGTATGAAGAACACAAATACGAATGCGCATCAAACCATGAAGATTCGGCAGGAATAATGGAGGTCGACTCCATCATATAAATGTTTTCTACATCCGATGAAAAATATTGTGTAAAATACGGAAACCATGTCGGAGACGGTGTCCTAGTAAAAAAAAGTGAATGCGTTTCCCACGCTGAAAAACGAATTGGCAGTCGGCTACGAAACGTGAAGGAAGAAAATAAGCTTCGCGGAAGAGGGGAGGTGACTGCTACCGTCATAAAAATGCTAAGGAAATACTACGGATTAGCAATCAGGAGCAATATTGAATCCGCTGATGAAAAGGAGAAAGCCATAATGGCAACCTATTTTCATTTATGTTCCACGGATGAAAATCCAAGCCACGAGAATTGCCCGGTAGATGCAGACAGCTGGTGTGCGTATCGTGCCGCTGAGGCCTCAAGTATAAATTTCGATCACCCGCCGCCGCTTCATCCAGATGTCGAGGAGAATATTTTCCCAATTTACGAAAGCCTTTTTAACCAAGACCAATTAGAAAGGTGGTTAAGTAGGCATATGCAAAATGGCAATGAAAGCTTGAATGCTACCGTTTGGCGACTAACTCCAAAGCATCTGCAATCGGGTCTCAAAATAATACAAAACGCAATCCAAATTTAAGTTAGGAGGTGCACCGTTTAAGAAAGACCATCAATTCGGAACCACTTCATGACATATATCTATATTTTAAAAAAATATACAGGGTGTCCCAAAAATGCTGCGGTTCCTTAAAGGGGGTGATTCGGGAGGTGATTGCAAACAACTTTTTCCTTTGCGAAAATGCCCTCCGAGGTTTCGTTAACGAGATATTAATAAAAAGCACCGACCAATCAGAGCGCGAGCCTTCCGCTGAAGCTCCCGCGCTAGCGTGGCCGCGCGCCGGGCCGCGCTGCGACTACGAACAAGCAAGGCGGCATACATCGAAGGAAATTGCGTAGAATCGGACCTCAAGCCCACAGTCTCTCGCACCGAATACGTCGACGCGTGCTTGTGTTTTGAAATTCGAGCACTTGTTTATACTCGAGAGATAAGGGATCCGTCTTTAATTTGAGGGTAGGACGAAGCAGGCGGGACTACGCGCAGTCAACGCACTATCCCTTCTTTTCCTGTGTCTCTCCGCGAGACGTATTGATGCTGGATAATACTCTGTAATTTCTAGTTCTCCAAAATTAATCAGGCTGGTCAGCCAGAGCATTTCGCCAGGGTCGCGGTTTATGACCGTATTGTCCCGCAAGTCGGCGGTAGAGAACGGTTTCCTACAGTTTCGGATAATTTATGACTTACTTGGTTCCGCCTCGTAGCAGACGTGAAGTCAGGGTGTCAGAAAGGGGAAACAGGAATGGTATGCATTTTCTTCTTTATAGCAACTCGAAGACTTTCTGCGTCTCTTTCCTTCGGACCCTTTCGAACCGATACACGTGGTGTCTGTTTTCTATCTCGAAGCAATGGGTACATTGGCAGTAGAAAGACGGAGCGCGGGCTTTTGTGAAAGTTTTCGTTGCACTTCTGCAAAACACGTGTGTTCCGAAAATGTGCTGGCTTCTTTTTACCTGAAGCCTCTTGGCCTGGTGGGGGTCAACTTATAATGGAACGAGAGAAACTATTTGGGGGTAGAAGAAGTCGCTTGGAATAAATCTTGTCAGTCAGCAGTCAGCAATCGCGTCGCAGACAAATGTTCTCTGCTCAAGAGTATTACGCAATGTTCTGGGTGTACCCCCCGAACAACGAGGACGCAAGTGCTGCAGCGTGAGAATTTGCGCGGGGATTACCCACGGCTCCGAACGCGAAGTAAAAATTCATTTCCACCAATTTTTATAACGTAGGAACAACACGTTCCATGAAAAGTAAATTAAGTGATCAGTGTTAGTAGCCGTGCAGTGAAGTGAATATTCGGTACGTTGACTTGGACGCACCTGACATTGCGACCCTTAACATTGGGTAGTGTCGTATACCTGGGATCAGCTGTGCACTGGGCTCGTCCATCGATGACCAGGATCGGTTCAGTGACCCAGTGACACAAGTATTCAAGTTGCAGGTGAATTTTCTACAGTTTTCTAAAGTTTTAGTTACTTTAATGGTGATCATTCATTTTTAAATTTAACGCAAGCTATGGCTTATTTCCGGCGATAATTCTCAAAATTCTCATACGAAAATATTTATTCGGCCTTTTTAAACAGACTTATTCGTTATCAGCAACAGGCCGTTATTGAGTTACGGATTTTTATCACAATAACGAACTACGATCACTTTTCGTTAATTTCCTGTTACATTACCTTTTCGTGGATATGTTATTAACACAAGGAATTTTACGTATTCCTTATCCTCCCACTTCAAATAATTATTATTTTCGAATCTTCTAAAAAAAATGTGTATTCGTCTTTTTACGTTACACGTGATTTTCATCCATTTATCCTTTATTCATTATTCACTTTAAATGGCAAACAAACCATGGCAAAAGGTTGGATTTTTTTGTTACGTCTTTTTCATTTGCCATTCTACGCAATTTCCTTCGATGCATGCCGCCTTGCTTGTTCGTAGTCGCAGCGCGGCCCGGCGCGCGGCCACGCTAGCGCGGTACCTCCAGCGGAAGGCTCGCGCTCTGATTGGTCGGTGCTTTTTATTAATATCTCGTTAACGAAACCTCGGAGGGCATTTTCGCAAAGGAAAAAGTTGTTTGCAATCACCCCCCGAATCACCCCCTTTAAAGAGCCGCAGCATTTTTGGGACACCCTGTATGTCAAATGGTGCGCGAAATCTCTAGATGGGGGTAAACTGGTAAGTACCTTTAGGGAGTGTAGACACACATAGAGACCGCCACTAACAAGGCCGTCCGGGTGATGGCTGCGCTCAGTAGACTTACCCCGAACCTGGCGGGCCCGATCTCAGATAAAAGACGCTTATACTACCCAGTTATGGAGAGTATCTTGCTGTACGGTGCCCCGATCTGGGCCAGTGCGGCGCTGGAAGATGCGGCAAATGCAGCGACACTATACATCCTACAGGGCGCAAAGGATCGGGCTTGGTAGAGTGGTTAGCGGGTACAGAACAATGGCGTACGATACGCTGTGTGTACTGGCGGGTATACCACCTATACAGTTGACGATTATGGAAAGACCAGAGCTATACAAGTGGTTACGTCAAACGTCGGCGCCGAGGGTAGGTAATATAAACACCAGAAGCCACCGTATGGGAAAGAAAGAGGAAGAAAAGCCGGAGAAGAAAAGGCTCAGGGGGTCACGCTTCAGAAGTAGCAGGAGAAATGGAGTAACGCAGAACATGGCAGATGGTCACCTAACGTACAAACATGGTACATTACAGGGCATGGATGTTTTAGGGCCTACGTAAAGAAAATAGGCCGAGCCGAGGAGGAGAAATGTTGGTTCGGGTGCAGGGCGCTGGACAACAGCCCAATATGCGATGATGTGGAACCTCTTCTACTGTTCTCAATGGATTGGACAGAGGGATAAAATGAAGCTAGAACTAGGTAGTAATGTGGCGGACTCCCCGGAGGGACGAGCCCGCCGCTTTAAAGAAAAACCTGGCCTATGGCATAGATTTAAGGAATACTGTAGAGGGATCATGAAAAGGAAGGAAGATTTTGAAAGGTTTTGGGAGCGAGAGGGGAAACCGGAAGACCCTGTCGAATTGGGGAGAATAATGGAAATGGTTTGGCCTACCGAAGCGGAATGAAATTTAAAGCTGAATTTTAATGTTAATGTTAATTTTAAATTCAATTTTAACCAAAACGCTTCTGGGTATGGACAGGAGTTGGGGAATTACATTCGGGGAATGTGAAATATATATCAGGCCTACGTTCCATAAATGGGAGGGGCGTAGGAAATGGCCCTCCGACAAAAACCGGAGCCCCCCCCCCCCCCTATGAGCGGGGGAGGATGGACGGCAAATGGAGGATGAACAGAAGGAAGGAAGAGAGGGGACGATGACATCTAGGTGCGTTCCGCAGAAGGGGACATCGAAGAAGGAAGATCTGATGCAGTGGCCCACGGACATGGTGTCCAGTTGACTTTATGTTGAAAAACGGAGGGTTGCCCCTGCGTCCGGAGTTCATTGAATGGATGGGAAAGCTTAGGGATGCGGCCGACAGGGAGGGGTTATAGTCGGTATGCCTGCGATAGGTGCATCCGACACTACTCCGAAGTTTGGAGTGTACGTAAAGCATTTCCCCTCCCTACATAAAAATAAAGGCCCCAGAAGGAATGGAAGTCCGTGTGGCGACTTAGCTATTCGAGGTCGCCCCGCTCCCCCGGTGGCTCCGGGCTTTGCCGCCAATTTTGCCCTCCCCCGGGGAAAGGGAGGAAGTCAGTGTGGGAGGGTATTCCGCGGGGTGCGCCGACCCAGCCGCCCCCCCCCCCCTCCGCCACTTCCATCCTGAGCACGTCCGAATGAATAAAGCCTAATGTAGACGGGTATGGATAGAGGGTGGTATAAGGGGAAGAGAGGTGATGATGAAAAACCACAGATGGAACTGATATTCACTCTCCCGAGAGGAACTTCGGAAGAAGTCATGTGCCCTTTTCTTAAGGGAACATGGGAACGTAGGTGCGCCGAGGGGGATAGGTGGAGTTGGGAAGGGAACACAACCATGCCGTGACACTCGCCCGTATACCCAATTTCTACGTGCGCCCGTGGGCGAGGCGACATCTGTGGGCGCGCGACACTGCACAGGGGCCAGATGGGTCCCCATGAGTTTGTCCCCTCTCCCTCTGTCGCGCCCTCTTTCCCCTGCTGCGCTACCCACAATTTCATCACGTCTTGCCCCCCGCGCTTGAGCGATCCAACGACGAACGCGGTGTTCACAACCGCGCGACGACGACAACAACAACTGTCCGGGAAATTAATGGACTCGCGCATACACAGACTCGCGATTGCTTACACCAATCAATCAATGAGGGTACTTGACTTGCGTAACGGTTCCAGTTAGACGGACCCTAGATTAAAAGTATTACACAGGATATCCACTGGCTCCGAAGTAGCCACCGGCCACCAAAGGGATACGACGAAGTAACACAGTAACGCAGTTTAGTTTGTGACGCCCGAGAGACGTGCCCTACAGGACCGTCGAAGTTAGGATAGAACAGGACATGTCTTGTTGAAAGGTGTAACCCTGATCAGTAGGACCCGCCTCTCCATTCGGCCCCGGACCTAAAAAAAGTTGGGGAATGCGGACCGAATGCAGGGATGATTCTCAGCGGCTAATGCGGATGCCTACGGGTAAAGCGGGGGTCACTGCACCGAGGGGTATTGAATCGTCGGTCGGCATGTCCTCCCGCCAGCTTTTCACTAACTACCAAACTAACTAAGTTTGGGTTAGGTAATACCTAATCGCCTTTCAGGTTGAATTTCAATTTGGGAAACACAAAGACGTTTGCGGGGTTCCGATCTGATGAGGGGAGGTGTCGAACCACTGGAATGCCCTCTCTAGACAAAAATTCGGTGGCCGATAATACAGAGTGACAGGTGGCATTGTCATGAAGCAGCATTCACCTGTCTGCAATGTTTGGCCGGACACGGTGAACTCAGTTCTGTAGTCTTTCCAGCACTTCACTTATTTTTCTGCAGACTTCTTTCCTTTCCCTAAATGGAAATTCAAACTGAAGAGCCGTGACAGACCAGTTAAAGGCGATAACACTAAACGACTTCCAACACTGCTACGACGACTGGGAGCAGCGTCTCCGACGGTGTATAGCCTCCGAAGGCAACTACTTTGAAAGTGATCATGTGGTTCTGTAAATCTCATTCAAATAGGGAGTTGTCTAGTAACAGTCTCGGTACTTTTCTGACACACTTTTTCCATCAAGAATGAGTGAGATCAAGTAACAGCGGCGCACCCTCGAATTACCTGTGACTGCTGCCCAGTAGCTGAAAGCTAGAAGGCCGGAGTGCTGGATAGGTCATCTATTAATAACAATTTAAATTTTCGGTTTGTTATTAGACTTTCATGAAAACATTAACGAAACAGTGACAAGGTTCTTCGGAAGAAAATTAGTCTAAACTCGACCCTGTTCGAACTATTTTTAATTGTACGTACGTCGAATCACTTTTAAATTATGTATAAGGTCTAGCTTATATTCACTGGCATCATGCAAATTTCATTAATGAATTGTTGAAACGTTGATGAAGATGTAATGGAGTTGAAGTACATTTACATTTAGGAAATACTGCACACAGAGTGTATTTGATTCTCGAACACCAGCCACACTCATACAGTGGAAAAGCTGCCTCCTCCTACGCGCTCCCTATACAGTTTTGTTTCGAAAAGTATTTGCGCCTCGGGATTGACCGTCAATGATTTCCGAGCGACGAGTACTAAATTGTCATCAATACTGCCATTGTCTATAGCAGCGCTAGCAAGCGAAGAGGCCTCTCACGAGCCTGTTTCCCCTTCCAATCGTTCTTTCGCGCAGCGTGCCTTTCGTTGTCGAGGAGCCCGCGCGACGGTATGAAGGCTGCCATGACAGACTAGTCGGGCTAGCGTCTCCACGGTCAGCGTCGCGCAGTTTCCGTGACTACCGACAGTACACGTGACAACCCGAGTGTACAAGTGCACGACCTTCGAGAGCGCTGATATCGACAAAAGACGGAATAGGTTTCTGTGGCACTTCTCACCCGCCGCAGCAATTACAAAAGAAGTAGCGGGGATAGCGATGGATTTTTTGCGAACACCGTTTGAGACAGCACTGTATCTTCCTTGCGGAGCACGCGAAGGAGGAGTCGGTTCTTTCACTGTACAAGTGCGGTTGGTGTCTCAGAATCAAATGCACTCTATGTACATAGCTATATGCTTACCTTGCTGATTTTATATGAAAAATTATTTACGCAATAAATACCAGTACGTTTACGAAAACATTAAATTTATCTTGTACCTGTATGGAATATCGGTCAGATTCGACTGGCTATGGGAATGTGGAACTCTAGGCGTTGATGTGGTATCGCGAACACCACATACAGCTAGCTCGTGGGCGGACCCAGAAAGACTTCGATCGCTTCCTCTGCGTTTTCCACTGGTTGTACTACCTACAGTGTACTGATGCAAAGTGCTGGACGTTGGAGTTGAGGTTGAAGAAATTTTCTTTTTTGTTTGTCCACCGAAACCGAAAAATCTACAAGTTGGAACAAAGTATTCTTAGATTAAAACGTGAGATTTCACACAATTTATATCTGACTTCTAGTATTATTATAATTTTATGGAATTCTTAGGGAATCCGCTAAATTCTTTATTAGTGTTTTATGTGCTACCAAAGTGTTAATAGAGACAAGAAGAAGCAGAAAATGTGAATAACCTAGAATTGTTGCAAACATACCTCTTTTTCTGTAAAGGTTGCACACCAGCAGTTAAAAGATTTCGATACTGATCAGATCGAATAAATCTAGGATAGCAGTCCTTTTTCAAAAGTAACGCATAAACGTGTTCCGCAGCGGAGTCGAATGTAAATCGACTCGGATTTTTCATTTCTTGGTGAACTTTTTCCATTGTCTTTCCATCTATATTTATTTCGCACGGGGCTCCAGGCGCCAGGAATTCTCTAAACAAATAACGCAAACATTTTACTTTTATCAAATTCTATCTGTTGTTTGACTGTAAGTGGTTTCCCGTTATTACATACTTGAATATTTCGTTGACTTTATCGGATATTTGTGCTTGAAAGCTATGCCTCAAATCTTTAACTGCTAACCAAAATCGTATGTTTTCATGACTGTACTCTTTTCTTAAGTAATTTGTAAATTCTAGCAAACCTGCAACAAAATATATGTCATCAAAATATAAGCCTTTAACACCAGGTTATTTATAATATTTGGAATCTGTCATTTTCTTTTGCACTTTTAATAACTACAACATTACCCACTACACTCTCATCAAGAAATGTTTCTCATGTATGATTAAAAACTCGTAAGTATTCACCTGTGGGATCGGACATTAGCTCTTCCATTGATAATGCCCAGCGCTTTACTCGTTTTTCCGTTGGAACCTCCACTCTGCATGTACACAAATACAAAAATATTACAAGCATTAAAGTTACTTCAAGCTGAACATTTTTGGTCGCAGAACTTGCATACTATACCGTAAAACATAAATATTTGTACAAGACATTTAATTATGTTTGAAATACTAACAGAGAACTATTTAGTTGCCAAAATGTTTGATCGTCAGTGATCCACGGGTTGGATGGTTGTGGCTGTACAAACATTGGATCGTATTCCACATACGTTTCGAAGTATGATTTCAAACTCTCTATTGCAGCCGAAACCTTTACTCTTGTGCGTGTTAAGCTCTTCTTCAAAAGGGCCACCTAATTTTCAGTAAACACACGTGTATCGTTGTTATATAATACATCGCAATATTATAGTATTACAACACTAAAGTAGTTTAGACAGAATATGCATCATGGTTTGTAGCTGACAAGGAGACGTTGTCCGATTGATGTTTCACTCCATTATGAGGCCCATATAAATAAAAGTAGAGATAACGTAGAGACTAATCTTAGTGTCCACCCACTTTTAAAGTTTCTTATATTTTAAAGTGGTTTATAAATGATGATGTATAATGACTTCTGTTTTGATAACATCATCGCGATAAGACCGGTTACGCATTATGCAATGACGACCAAGAGATACAAGGAAATATATGAGTCCTTAAGCGGCATAGAGTTGTGGCGACCAGCGAGTTGTCGGCAACCACGAAAACATGAGCGACGCACGGCAGACGAAGTGGTTGCGACAATGAATGAGTCGCCGGTGACTTGGTCGACAAGAGACCAGAAACCTTTGTTGTTCGCCACGACTCCGCGCGTAAGAACTTGTACAGTCTGTACGAAAATAACGGGTACGTGATTTCTGCGAAAGTTGTGGCCCAATCAAATTACTTTGTTGTTGACATGAATGTACGTTTCAAGCATTACAACATGATATATATTTTTGTTATATTTTATTTGTAATAGTTATACCTAAAATATATATTTATAGTTTTTTACATAAACGAATACTTTTTGAATCATAAAAATAAAGATTTTGTACGTTCACATGGTCTTCAAGTGCGTGTTCCGCTTTACCCTACCACTTGAGCGAGGCGAAGATTTCAATACCTCCGGTAAATCTCATTTTCCTTTGTTGCCAAATATTTTTCTTAACAAAGGCTTTTATTTTCATATAGTCTAAGGTCCACTTAAGACTCCTGTTGAAGTCCCGTGTCTTTTTTCCCTTCCAATTTTATGTTATCATCCTCCAAAATGAAGCGTTCCATTTTACCCTACTCTCACCCCAGGACTATATATTCCCGTTTACCTCGTGGTCGTCGGCGACCTGGACGCCGGCAACTTGTCCCAAATGCGTAACGGGGCTTAGGCAACTTTTCGTCGGCCGACTGAGTCGATGGACCACAAGTTCAACTAAAAGGTTTGCACTACATAGACCCTTGTCGCCCGACAATGATCTTACATTGTTTACAATTTTGACACGGTCAACTACGGTTGACGCTACCAGGTGGTCGTTCCACTAAAAGTATCCGAACCGGCAAATTTTAGTTGATCGATCAAAAGTGCCTTTCACTCGGTTGAAATCATGTTTACACGGGCAAATTTTAACGACGCGGTCGGCCAACCAAAAGTTGCCTAATGTAAACATCGTTTAAGGGGGTAATGGACTATTTCAGCTTCAAAAAATCGATTCTTTTTTTACTGATTCTGAAAGTCTTATCCTTTATGAACATTTTAAACAAAAATTCATGAATAAATTCAAATAATACTAGAAGTTCTAGCACCGAACGTAATTGAGTGCACCGCTGAGTAAGGGCCTCGCAGAGCGGTATTGGCATAGAGCAGCGTTAACTAACTGGGGGCCCGCGAGCCACCGAGGGCACCTCCGCCTTGCTGTCACGTTAATCGGCCCCTTCCATGCCTACCGGCCTCTGACGATCGCAGTCGAAAAGAGAAGGAAAGAAGGAGGAATTCGATTGCGGTCGTCAGAGTCTAGTAGGTATGGAGGGGGCCGTTCAGCGGGGCACTAAGGCGGAGGTGCCCCCGGTGGATCGCGGGCCACCAGTTAGTCAACCTGGCATAGGGGACTTAACTTTGAAGCCGTTTTTTCGGCTTCATTTTCAAACATCATTTTCAGACACGGTGTACATATCATAACTGTTGAACCAATGAATATTTTCACTTGAAATTTTTACTGGACGTGTGGAATTCCCGTATCAACATTGGATGTTTGTAAAACATTTTATAACAGATTAATGGCGATTTTTTCTGTAAAACTGTGGGGGGGGGCGGGGATTGATTCGTGTGTAACTTCCACAATTTTCGTTCAAATTCATCGGCAAAGTTCCACTATGTAGATTTTGGTATATACAGTACTCACACCAAAGCATTGTGCTCTCAGATGATTGTCTCGCCTGAATCGATGTACACCACCTGCAGCGGCGCGCAGTACAAGGCTATCTTCAACGATTAATAACTTCGACAATTTTGTACATTCCGATGATTTTTTTGATAATTACTGTAGGAATCGGTGACGTAAAATATTACGTAGAAATACCTACGTGCTTCGAGAACCTCGGAAAAAGGGAGCCACGGCGACGGGATTCGAAACCAAGCCGCCCGCGTACTCATCAGCAGCGTTAACCACCACGGCTAACGCCGACTCTCCCCGTGGTTCGTTAGTCCGGGCTCCCTCTTATCGCATGGGGGTTCCTGATCCTATATTACTCGCAAACGTTCCCACAATAGATTGTGAAAAGCACGACTATAACGATTATTTGGTATCAAAGTAATTTAGCGTCAAAGAAACTAACGATTTCACGTATCCAACCGAATAAACGCATGGAGAATAGGGCGCTCACGGGAAAGTCCCCGTCACTAGACGAACGCGCTTGGCGCCAAACTTTAAGTACGTTTTTGTCGAAACAATTTTTCACGCATTATCGCCGCGAGAAAAAATGTAATTCTTGACCGAATCTAAAAATTTAAACGCGATTCTACTCCTAATTACACTGGCTTCCACGCTACTGTCTATTGCGAATTTTCATACACTTACTTTTTTTTAATGAAACATTTTTGTGCGAAAAAACCCACGTATCTGGATCCTATCGTTTAAACATATGGCAGTCATTAGTTTCTGAACACTGTCTGAGGGTGTCGCGATAACCACACATGTGTAATTAAGGAATATCTTTGGATTTTTGATTTTGTGTTCGAGCGGAGAACGAGAATACAATTGGAATTAGCAAAGTTGATTTCACAATCTGTGTGTGAGAATTTTTTTATTTTTTTTTCGTGAATTAAAGGTACAATTGGAATTAGCAAAGTTGATTTCACAATCTTTGCAGGTGAACTTTTTTGTGAATTAAAGGGAATTAGCTTCTTTCATACATGAGTCATGTTTATGGGGGGGGGGGGGGGGTACTATTATACAGCTAAGAAATTGTAGTTTTATTAAAAAACATTCACTAATTCCTCTGTAATAGCGGAACACAATGATGTGCGAAATTGACGTGAAATCACAATAATTTCAAAACTTTAACACCAATGCAGCACGGGTTTCCGTTATCCAATCGCTCTGAAACTTTTTATAAACCATTTTCTTACCAAGTTTTATATCTTTAAGGGATGACACCAAAAAAATCGAAAGTTGGAAATAAGGACCCCCCTATGGCACACTATGTAGCGGTGCGTCTTCACTAATTCGACCACAATCTCGTTGTGTGAAACGTTTAAGACTATTGGTAATCAGCTGGTGGAAAGTTGTCTTTTCTGTTTTTCTCAGAAATTAAAGTGCCTGGAAGACAAAACCAGTAGGGTTAGTGTCTACGTTGTTTCTATTTTTATTATTATGAGTCTCATCAAAAAGTGAGAAAACTATTTGACAATGTCCCCTTGTGAGTTTAAGGCTATGTTGAATGCGTTTCAGTTGCTATGAATATTATCAAATAAGTGTTATCGACTCAACATGACACGGTTGCACTTGACATTTGAGAACTGTTAACAGTGTAAGAATTACAACATATAATACAAAGGTATCTAATGTAGCAGCTAAATCCTACGATAAATGTTGCCTAATCCTTAAAGAATTCGAAGTGGAAGAAAAGAATTCACCTCACGTTGCAGATCTGTTAGAGTACGTTTGCGCGATGGAGGGCGTGAAAGTCCAGGACGAAAACGAGTAGGTACAGGTGCTATTTCTAGACTACTAAGACAACCAGGTGGCGGTCTATATACTCTCCAAAAAGCTCGTTCTTGAGAATCGCTCACAATCTTATCTCCCTTTTTTCGTTCCTTTGATAAGCGTACCTGAACCCATCAAATTAACACGATTTCAAGGAGTCAGATGCTCAAATGTAAAAGATTTTCATTTTCTACAGGACAAACACTTTGACATACATAGATTAAACCAGAGCGCATTTATCAGTACGTAACAAGAGTACTCTTTTTTTTTCATCCATACACTTTTTTAATACTCATTCTTAAATATAAGATTACACCAGTTTAGAAAATAAAAAAAAATTTCTTATATAAAATGGCCCGCTGATTCGGAAAATAAGGCCTAAAATTTGTTCTATGGATACGTTTTCGAGGTATAGACAGATGAACTTTTTACCTGTCCGTCAGAACGGTAGTCCTACTTAATTGCGAAAATTATATCAAATTAAAGATAATTGAATCGCCAACAAATGTATCTCACAAATTTTTCAAATCGGTTCAGAAGTTCGGGTGAAACCGATGGAAATATGTGAAAAAAGTCATTATTTTCGACCGAAATTGAAATTGACCATTCCTTTAGTCATCTGGAAAAAATCTAAATCGCAAAAATCGGCCTAGCTTCTGATTTCTTACGTTGAGTCTGCACTTTTACGAAGAAAACAAGGTGCTATTCAAAAAATTCTATGGATAAGTACCGAAGCTAGAGACAATTGTGTGAATATTAAGCTGGGACTCATCAAAAACTTCGTCAAAGCACTGAACAAGGAAGGCTAAACGTTCCCTTATTTGAGAAGCATTTTGGTGAATCTTTCTTTCGTGAAGATCAAGAATGGCGTCTTCGTCGGTTCAGAAATAAAAAAATTGCTCACAGACGAAAAATGTGAAACATATTTGTCACCCGATTCTTTTTTTTTTTTTTTCAATAGGCGTAAATATGTCTTTGAAGATCCATTCTTTGCTTTCTCACATGAATTTTGTCCCGGATAATCTTAATGACGTAAGTGACGAACACGGAGAAAGATGCCATCAAGATATGAAGAGTAGATGCTGAACGGCGGCGGTATCGTGGATTTTGGGATGAGGCAATAATGGGAGGTTATATTTGGTTCCTCGTAATAGAAACGAATCCCAAAACCAACAAAGGACAAAGAAAGAGCAAGAACTATTTCTAAAACACGCACATATTAACAAAATATTTGACAAAAGGTACAGAATGAAATAAAATTGAAATAACACAACAAATGAAAAAAAACACAAAAACCGAGAAAAAGTGTAGTGTTTTCAACCAGTTGTCTCCAGCTTCGGTAATTATCTATAGACTAGCTTAAAGTACCCGGCGTTGCCCGGGTAAAACCTCGATTATCACGGAGTGTCAATAGGGTGAAATAAGTGGGAGAGGGTGGGATGTCCAGATTTCGTGATAGCCTATATTTCCCGCTGGGTTCTAGAGAGTAATGATGAGGGATTATAGAAGAATGAAAAGTATCCTATATGTTATTGCTGGTCCTAGACTACGTATATACAAAATTTCAGAAAAATCCGTTGTGTAGTTGCGACGTGATTGAGTAACAAACATGCAAACACCCAACATCAAACATCCAAACATCCAAAAATCCAAACATCCAAACATCCAAACATCCAAACATCCAAACATCCAAACATCCAAACATCCAAACATCCAAACATCCAAACATCCGAACATCCAAACATCCAAACATCCAAACATCCAAACATCCAAACATCCAAACATCCAAACATCCAAACTTCCAAACATCCTATTCAGGAAATACTGAACCAATTTGAAAACTTGTGAGGTACATTTGTTGGTGATTCAATTATCTTTAATTTGATATACTTTTCGACCATATCGGTCATTCGCAACACGAGATATTCGCAATTAAGTGGGATCACCTTTTTGACAGACAGGTGAAAAGTTCACCTGTCGGTATCTCGAAAACGTATCCATAGAAAAATTTTTAGACCATATTTTCGGAATAAGCGGGCCATTTTACTTTAGAAAAAAATAGTAGCACCTGTTGCGCAAAATGGCTGTAAACTGGTGTTATTTGGCTTATAGTTATTCAATGTTTACATTTATATAATAAAGTGTAATATACTTCGAAATTATTTTAAACATAATTTTCATTCCACACAGAAAAAAACAACGTTTGTAATTTACAGTTCATTACTCACCTGTTCCCCAGCCTGAAGTTGAATGATATCCCATTTGTTCTGCAGATTCCTACGTAAACTGTTTAAAGCCTCCTAAGAGAATAAATTACGTAATAAGAAGTTAAAAAACGTATGAAATTTTCTATGATACAACGTCAATGAAATTTGCGTACAATTTCATAATCCTCAAGAGCATGGCGTTGCTTGTTTCTTAGAGTTCTCTTAGCCAGATAAACAGCATAGTCCACGTTGTCAGGTGTTCTGTGTTGCCATGGCCAATAATGTGGTATCTATGTGTTAAATAAAAGGTTATGTGTTAATGACCTGAAGAATTAGCATCTCAAAGGTAACTTAAGTTTTTGATAAATCATTACAGTAATATTTGAAGATTTTTCCTTTATATTTTCGTATATTTGCGATCGAAAACTTAATTAACATATCATTAACACTGTGTTATTTAATTATTATGCACTAACATAAGCTATGATTAATATTTGGCGGATCGAATAGAACCGGAAGGTCAGTTTCATTTAATCACAGTGTGAAGTGACGTAAGTAATAAGTCGTAAATCAAGAATAACGAAACTGCAGTGAAAGCTTTGTTTCTCGCTGAGTTCCTCGCTTCAACCGTCCGACAAGGAGTGTGAATAAGACCAATCAAGAGTGAGGGAATTAGCGCACCAGTGGTGACGCTCAATCGACGGCGAGGCACCCAAAATCGTTAAGACATGCGTGTCACAATAAATTTTCATATTTCTCATTACCCTGTGGCGCGTGGTGAAAACATTACTGACGGATTCGTGAGATTTTGTCGATGAAAGTCAGTCCAAACACGTAACAATTTAGACTACTTTTAATTACGAATACACCATTAGAATTACAGTGGTCCCCGGATTGAGTGACATAAACACTTCTAGTGACTGATACGTAACATACACTACTGTTTGGGAATGAATAGTTCTCTTTGCCGCCGCACGCTCGATCACCGCAGCACCTCCTGGGCAGCGGAAGTCATGGTCGATGCGCAATCAATCGACCAATGAGGTTCCGTCTTGTCGATCGACGCTCGAGAATGTTCGAGACGACGCCAAGGCGGAAATGCGCATCCATCTTGAATTCATTCTGTTCACAACCGTGTGCAAAGAACAACGCGTTTTGTCCATTGTTTCGAAGCTTTGCTCAACAAGGAAGTTCTGTGCTCAAATCACCTTCTAATCACTCGTAGACTCAGTCACGGAGTTCACGACACAAGTAGCGTGTATAAAGTCGATTGACGGTGTATTCGCCTTTGTGCGTGTTCGCGTGTCCACGTGTTCAACCGGTTGATTATTGTCCGATAGAGTGTACGGGGGCTCAGCCTAAGTGCTTTACTGTGCATTACAGCTCAGCCGATTGTGCACTTTTAAATAAAGACCTTTTTTGTTGTGCAAAACAGTGTTTTGGTGGCACATCGCCGAATATAACCTCTCCGGCAACCTCGTGCTCAGAGCATATCGCGAATATTTTACAACTACGTATATTCAAAATGGACCGAATTGTTTCCTGTTTGGACCAATTTTCATCGGGAAAACCTGAACAATCCATTGGTAATACTTTCATGAACTTCTATCAAAAACGTGAACATTTTAGTTCTTCGTACTGGATATCGTATCTGGCCTGCCAGTGTTATTACTCTCGACTGTTAACGCGCTAGCGTATTGGAACCGATCGTCGGTGTCGCTCGTACTGAGGACGCAATACTGGCCTCATTACTGGATACTTGCGACCACACTGGACGCAATATTTGGCCTCCGACGGGGACTGTCGATGATCGACGCGATACTTCATCATGACCCTGTCGGACTCGGTCGTCTCTCAGGGTGGAGTGGCATTGGCTGTATCGTTGGATTTAGTCCTCGAGTGTGGGACCTCGAGTACGACGTCCTTCTGCGAGCAGTTCACCACGTCAGTGTCAGCGTAACGTGTTACGCTGATGACACATTGGTGTTAGCCGGCCGGCGAAACTGGCCGAAGGCGAAGCGTCTGGAGGAATGCAGGGGTGGCGCGCGTCGAATCCAAGTTCCGTCTTGGTATGCTTCAGCTAATGTCACGTACTCAACTTCCGTTGACGAGAGCGCAACGTAGGTCTGCTTCCTGCATCCCCGGCTGATGGATCCTCCAAATAGATGAAATATATATCCGCTGTTAGATTTCCAATCGGGTCTGTTCACAGACCAATTTGCATCCGCAAACTCGATTAGCTGATTCATGCTTTCTTGACCGCCTAGTCATAGCTTCTTACCTTTTATACCCTTCAGGTATCGCAAGATCCTTTTTGCCATGGTCTATTCGGTACTTAACGGCTGTTTGTTGAATTGGCTCAGAATCGTTGCAATATCCGGTCGTGTGATGACCGCGATATATAATAAAGCCCCGATGAGTTTCTGATACGTTTTGCTTTCAGACATCACAGGTTGCTCAGTCCTTATTTTAAAATATCCCGGGTCGAAAGGAAACTTCGATGTTTTGACATCCTGCAATCCCCGTCGCTCAGATTCATTTTGATGTAATTTTCTTGATTGAGATAAAAAACATCTTCCTTTCTTTCTATCTGGATCCTCAGATAATGCTTTAAAACTCCTAAACGCAAATGTCTGGGTTCCTGATTCTCAACTACTCTGTTGTCGTTGTTGCTTGTGATGATTCCCACGCCGATGGTATCTTCTGCATTGTTTGATCGATCTTCTTCGGGTGGTGTTTTCGCCAAGAACGAATTTTTATGCCGGCGGTAGGGCAGCTCGTATGGAAGGGATGACGGGTAGCCAACACACAGTAGGTGGACACGACACTGTTTTATTTTGTCACTCTGTGATCACACAGACGTCGGACAGCACAGACACAGTAATGTACAAAACACGTATACACGGCGCGTGGGCGCGTAGCGATACTGGTCGCACAAGAATAGGTGCACAAGAATGCTGGGCGCAATGGGCGCGAAATATTGCAGGATCGTATTGCGTGGTTGTCACGACGGTGTTGTTCTCGGAACTAACGGTCGCCGGGCGAGCGCTTCGCGATGATCGTTAGCGGTCAAAACACTTCAAACGCGCCGCGACGGCTCAACAGCTGTGTTGATGCCACCGCGGGCGCGCGTTCAAATACGGCCGTTGCGCGCGGCCGCAACAGGTGGAGTTTCATCATATTCTACCGCTGTGTATCGTTTTCCCTTGCTTCCATTGGCTTAAAAACTACCTCTACTGCTGTTTCGTTCTTCTTTTCTTTTTCATCCATCGATAAGATAACTGACTTAGATCCTTTTTCACCAAGAAAGACAACGTCCTGACTGATTGTTATGTTACTGGTGCGTTTATCAAGCAAATGGAAAGCTTTCGATTCTTCCGAATTCCCAACAAAGATCAATTTCCGTAGCCTTTTGATGCAGCTTCCTCCGTTATTTTTTTGGAACATGTGCATACCCTTTACACCCAAATATCTTTAAATTAGCTATGTCCGGAGCTCTTGAATGCCACATCATGAATGGCGTCCTCTTTTTGCTTTAGGTGGCAGTCTATTCTGTAAGTAAATCGCTGTATTTACTGCCTCACTCCCAATATGTACTTGTTCTCTAGGTTCGGCTCGATCAGCATGCACCTGGCCATTTTCATCAGAGATCGGTTCTTTCTTTCAGCACTTCCATTCTACTGAGGTGAATATGCCGCAGTGAATTGCATCGTGATGCCATTGGTCAAATAATTCTGGAGGTGTTTATTCACATATTCCCCTCCTGTATCGGACTGGATTGTTTTTGGCTTTTTAGAAAATTGTGTCTTGGCCATCGCGATGTAATCCTTGATACATACAGTTGTCTGATTCTTCGGCTCCATCAGATATTATATATCTTCGCATACCTGCTATAATTGTCAATGATCGACAAAACATACCTTGTCTGCACGGGCCCGCATACGTCCATATGGATAAGGTCAAGAGGTGCCTGACAAAGTGTCATACTATTCGATTCCTTCGGAAAATGTTATCGTGCCATTTTTCCCTTTATTCAACACTCACAAGCCTCTTCGGGGTTTGCGCAGTCCCGAATCGCTATTCCGGCTGCCAACCTTTCCTTCACTGAGTCCTTTATTGCACGAAAGTTCCGGTGCCCGAAACGTCTATGGCAGTATGCAACAGTATGCCAAATGTATATACAACTTTCACTGCACTGTCTCGCTTTAACTGCTATGAGGGCCTTTTTAGCTGTTTTTAACTCGTACAACTCACCATAGTGTTCCACGACCGTTTTCATCTCCACCCTTCAAGATGTTACACCTTCAAGCACTAATTTATAACCGTCGCGTGCTAGTTTCTTCATTGAAATGAGGTTTGAGCTAAGCCGGGGCACGTACAACAGTTCTTAAAGATTTCTTTTATTTCTCCGTTATACAGGGAACTCTTTATGGTGCATGTTCTTACAGCCTGTATCTCTACGACTATATTTTTCGTCAGCTAGACACACGTGACATTTTCGGTTCAAATCTAGAGATGCGAGAAAATCCTAGACGCACGCCATATGGCTGGTCGCTCCCGAGTACCATTTTTTACTCTTCTGATCGCTTTTTGCAACGACACAAACATCTTTAATAGTCCGCGACAGCCCATGTGTCCATACCATAAAACACTGGTCATCTGTAACTTTACCGATCTTTAGTAAATTTTTAGTTTCGGCGCAATGGTTCGGTCAATTTGAACTGATAAATAAAACAGCTATTTTGCAAATTATATCTTATACTCTTTCGACGTTTCGATCTGGATTTAGATCATCCTCAAGAAAGAATTATAAATTATATTGCTATTGCTATTAATATTCGATTAATATTCAATCACAGTGTCATGGCACTACGTGTGAATCGCGAGTCGGTTGGAGAAAGACTGACATATACGTGAACAAAACGTCTGCTTACAGAAAGGTGAATACAAGATAATTACCGTTGACATATAAAAACATATTTAAACTCCTTGAATTTGAACTGATAAATAAAACAGCTATTTTGCAAATTATATCTTATACTCTTTCGACGTTTCGATCTGGATTTAGATCATCCTCAGGAAAGAATTATAAATTATATTGCTATTGCTATTAATATTCGATTAATATTCAATCACAGTGTCATGGCACTACGTGTGAATCGCGAGTCGGTTGGAGAAAGACTGACATATACGTGAACAAAACGTCTGCTTACAGAAAGGTGAATACAAGGTAATTACCGTTGACATATAAAAACATATTTAAACTCCTTTACCGATCTTTGTTTTTACTGGTTTCACTTTCCACTTCCCATACAGCACACTCCGTTGCAGAAACGTTGCAGGAAGGATGCAGGTACGTTGCGATGTTGCATTGTCGCAGCGCAATATTGCTGTAACGTTGCCGTACAATGTTGCACAGGGACAGACATAGGAGGATTCCTGTAACGTTGCAGCAATGTTGCGGTGCAATATTGAACGGCAACGGTCCTGCAAAATTCCTGCAACGTTTCGGCAATGGTCACACAACGTTTCGCAGATTTGACAGTAATGGTCCCGCAACGTTTTGGATATTTGACAGCAGTGGTCCCGCAACGTTTCGGAGATTTGACAGCAATGGTCCCGCAACGTTTCGGAGAATTGACAGGAATGGACCCACAACGTTACGGAGATTTTTCAACAATTGTCCCGCAACGTTTTGGAGATTTTACAGCAATGGTGTTTCGGCAAAAGTGCGATATTACAGAAAGGATAAAAAATGTAAGGGAATTAATTAAATAACAATAAAATAATAAAATAAATATTGATAATTAAATATTCATATTTTTTTCCATACAAGACGACAAGAACAACAAGAACAATAATAATAACGTAAAAATAATAATAGTGTTGCGTCGGGGCGTTTCCCGTACCGGCCACCCCGACGCAACGGGTAGAATAAGTACACACGTATACCCTTTAAGCGACCGTTATCTATATTTGTGTACAGCGATGTTATCCGTACGTCCGAACGCTAGGACGTACGGTGATCGACTCTCCTCTTGTCGGCCTCCTGATCGTCCTCTTGACGGAGGCCGACCTTCTGTTGTCTTCTGCTGCGAGCATCAGTAGGCTATGCACGGGCCTATACCCGGTGCTCGCAACAATAGTATTGGCTCTGGTGGAACGTCCCAAGCCCGCGTAGTGAAGCTCCAGGCGTTGTGTGACGTCACTCACGTGCTACGCGACAAGTTGCAAAGCCAAAGCAAGTACGAAAGCACAAGTATAAATAATTATAGCGTGAGTACTTATTAATTGCTTTTAAGTAATTGCAATGGTTAGAACGTGTGTGTTTTGTGCCGCACGCGACCTGAGTGAAATGGGTGAAGGTTTGACATATCACGGGAAAGTAGAACCCATGTACATGCTATTTGTAGGTTAAGTCGAACTTCTTACTCGTAATAAATATTCCTAAGAAAATAAAAAATATTTTTGTTTGTTTCATAAAGATTTCCGTTGAAGAATGCAAAGTATCTGCATCGTTGGTTACAGAACATGGGTCTGGGCCCGAATTTCGTACATTCATAGAACGTCTTATTGTAGTAGTAAATAGGTTTATTTTTTGCTTTCCGGCCTCAAAATGGGGTTACATGTGTTATGTGTGTAAGTGTTTCTGGGACTGATAACTCAAGATTGTGCTTTCGTTTTGACTTCTTCCTTCATCTTGGTCTTCTTTTCTTCTCCTTTTTTCTAGAACCATACGCATCCACTCCGCTCCTTCTTCTTCTCCCTTTAGTATCCATCTGATTGTTGAATGTTCTCTTGTCAGCTCCTTACAGTCTTGTAGCATGTGACCCAGCGTCTCTCTAGCCCCATTACATAGTCTGCATAGTGCCTCTATTTCTTCCTTCCAGTACTTGCTTCCCCGCTCTTCGTTCCCACATCTGAACCTTGCAATCATGCTTTGGTCTCTGCCTCTGTAATTTCCGTCTAGGTATTTTGCTCTCTGTTTATCTCTGATTTCTGTGTAATGTGCGTTGTATCTGCCTCCTAGTATTCAGTCGCATTGCCATTGAACCTGCTCTGCCCTGTCTCGGTGCGCTAGTTCCTCAGCAAACTCTCTTCCTCTCCTTCTTTCTATTTCCATTTCTTGGATATTTTTGCTGTAGTAGTGAGTCCATGGTAGTTGCCCATTTTTTGCCTGTAGTAGTGAGTCTCTCCTTTCCTCCCATTTCGACTTCTCTGCTTGCTTCGCGTCTATTTCCCTCCAGCATTCTTGTACTATTTTATTCTTATTCAGCCGTTTCGCTTTCTCCTCATATTTTATTGCTCTTTTCTATCCTTACTTTGTCCGTTTTTGTTTCCTCCAAAATTATATACGCTGGTGTATTGAAATCCGAACCTAAAGTCCACCTTATGTATTTCTCCTGTATTTTCTTTTGACTTCCCTTATATGCCTATCTCTGCCCCCATTTTTCTGGAAATTATACCCTAAGTATAGAACTCCTTTACTTCTTCCAGACTGTGCCCCTGCCAGCCCCATTCTTTTCTCTTCTTCTTTCCTCTTCCTTTATGGAGAATCAGCACCTTTGCCTTCTCTGCGTTCAGTTGCAACCCTTTCTTTTCAAGGTATTTTCAGAATCTTCGTATCATGCCCTTAAGATCCTTTGGTTCATTTGCGAGTAACGCTATATCGCCCGCATATGCTAGAGTCCAAATTTTTTCCTTTCCTACTCTAACTCCTCCTGCTTGGTTTTTCCTCACTGTTTCCTCCAAATTGCATATATTTTGTACGCTGTGTTTAGGATCGATATCCCCCGGTAATTGCACACCTTTTCCCTCTCTCCTTTTTTGAATATAGGTGAAATCACCCCTACTTTCCACCTCTCCGGGAATCCTTCTCCCCTCCACACTTTATTGAAAATTACTGTGATCCTATTTACTATTTTCTCGTTACCGTAAATCCAGGCCTCATTTTCTATTTTGTCTTCCCCTGCTGCTTTCTTCTTTTTTAATTTCTTGATTTGTTCCTTTACTTCTGCTTCTGTTATTTCCTCTTCCTCATGTCCTCCGTGTTTTCTTTTTCTTCCAGCTCTCCTTCTTCTTTTTTACAGTCAACGCCTTCTAGCAATGTTTTGAAATGATCCTTCCATTCTTTTAGATCTATTTTATTGGAGATTCCTATTCTTTTCTTCCTTTCTTTATTTATATATGCTGTAGGGTAATGGTGGAGGCGTGATGGGAAGAAACAGCTAGTCTCGTAGGTAGTAGAAGAATAGGTATAATTACTGTATAACAGCGCGTCAAAATATGCAATTACTTGTCATAGATCGAAGTCTCACGCCGAACTGCCGCACGGTTTCCTCGCATTCAGGATCACCCCTCGCTGTCGCTCTGACGTCACATGTGCCAGAGCGCCATATTCAAAGATGTACACACACACTCGCTCTCATTCTTTCCCAGATCCTACAATTCCCATATTTGATTTTCTCCCTTTAGTTTCATTATCTCTTTTTCTGTATTTTCTTGTAATTCCCTTCTCCTTTCTTCGCAAATTTTTTTGTACTCTCTTCTTTTCTTCTGGTAGTTCTTTGTCTCCTTTACCTCCTTTATCCAATCCCTCAGTGCTTTCCTTTCTTCCCTTTCCTTTTTTGTACAATTCAAATTCCACCACTTAAAGCTGCCCAATCTCCAATTTTTTATTTTTACTTCCTCTTTCCGAACTGCATTATTTATTTTTTCCACCATTTCTTCTACCATTTCATTCACCTCCGTCCTATTAAAGTTTATTTTGTTTAATTCCATCTGAAACACTCTCTTACCTTCCTCTGTGCAGACTCTTCTCTCTATCCACCTCTTCTCCTGATTTCCCTCACGTTCTATCCTTTTATTTCCTCTATATAATTCTGCAATCAGATGCATATGGTCTGACTCAACTCTTTCATCCACTGTGAACTTCCTGATATCTTCTTTCACCTCGATGTTTGTTATTATATAATCAATTACCGTGCTCCCTCTCGGCCCCGTATATGTATACTCTCCTATTTCATCTCCCTCCATATTCCCGTTCAGAATATTCCATCCTTTTTTCTCACCCATCTCTAGTAATAGCATTCCCTCTGTGTTTTTAACTTTGTCTTTTGATCTGCTTACGTCGTGCTTTTTTTCTATTCTAAAATCGCCCCCTTCCTGTCCAATTCTTGCATTAAAATCTCCTCCGATTATCAATTTCTCCACCTCCTAGGTCTAGCTCTTATATCGTTTCCTTCATATCTCTGATGTACACTGTTATTATTCTCCATTTTTCATTTTGTATCTTTATTCTTCCCTCTTGGATGTGTTCCGGTCCCTCGGTTGATTCCTCCTCTTCTATGTCCTTTCATATACCTGTCGTAATTCCGCCCATCGCTCTCCCTTTTCTTCTCTCTCTGGTGGCATATTTACATTTCCATGAGAATTCTTGTGGCAATTTATCTTTCAACCCTTCCCATTGTTTCTCCTCGATCCACGTTTCTACTAACCCTATTACATCCAGTTCTTTGAAGAAATCCCAAAACTGTTTGTCTTTGCTGAATTACCCAGCTACATTCCAGTATCCAATTTTAATTGTGTCTATTTCTCTTTGACTTCTTATTCCTTTCCCAATTCTGTGTACCCCCTCTCCCCGCATTTCTGCATCCGCAGGCTCGCGGGGAACGGGTGTTGGTACTGCCTTTTGTCGTGCCTTCGTTGTCCTTGTAAGCTCTGCGATCCTCCAATAATTTAGAGGTTCACAGAACTTTGCCGGCTCCGAAAATTTACATCATTCAACCCACCATCGTCCTTCCAAATAAATGTCTTAACGTTGATTCTTACTTTCCTGTACCCTACTTTCACCTTTGCCCTTTGCTCCTTTTCCCCCTTGGCAATATCTTTAATATTTCTTTGTATCTCCCTTTCCTTTTTCGTCAGGTCATTGTCAATAAACAGCCTCTTATCTTTCAATATATTCTTCTTTAGCATTACTGCTCTTTTGTGTTGCCAGCTTCTTAACTTCGCTATTAGTAGACCTCTTTTCTCTCCCATTCCTACCCAGTATCCTTCCTCGATTTCTGCTTCTACCTGCAATTCGTGACTTAACACATGCTCCACCGTATCCTTCAGCGTCTCTTTACACGGTAAATCTTCTCCCCTTAGGGTAATATTATTTCTTCTCTCTCTTTATTCTCTAGCCTCTTCCTTCCTTTCTAGCCCCTCCAGTCTTCCTATCAGCCTCTCTGCCTGAACCTTCTTGGTCTCCAGTACTTCTACCCTTTCTCTCATTTCCTTCCTATTCTTTTCCCATATCTCATCCCTCCTCTTCCACTCGTCCTTCAGATCCTGTATTCCCTGCTTCAGATCTTTATTATCCTGCCTCAAAACTCTATTATCTTTTCTCAACTCTTCCATGTATGTCTTAACTGCCAGCACAGCTTCCATCAATTTGTCTCATTTTGCATCCATTTATTTTTCCTGCTCTGTCTTCTGGCTGTCCGGCGTTTCCGCAGTTTCCAAAATTCTTCTTCTATTTCCTTTTCGGCCCTTAACCCCTCCTGCTCCTCCTCGCCCTCCCATTTCCTCTTGAATCAGTCCAGTATCGAGCCTTCGCTGTCCGCTCTTCTTCTTCCCAGCTGGTGGGCCAACGATGGTCTTCCCCTTCTTCTCGTTTCCTTTTGCACTTCCCCGCCTTCGCCTGCTCGGCTCATTAGAGTCTCCGCATTTATTTACCTACTGCTGCCTCCGCTTTGTCTGCTTACTTCTTCCACTCCCCTATATGTCACTTATCCTTGCCACGTATCTTATACTTCGTGCACTCGTTTCACACCTTCTCTTCTTCACCTTTTATCCCACCCTTCGGCCCTTTATTAACTGTCGATTATACTGTCCACGGGAACCTTGTCTAATCCCCTCGTTTTCCACCCGACCTCGTAATTTTCTGCGCACTTTTGTCACACTTTTCGTCTATTTCTTTCGCCTGTCTGCAGACACACGTTATTCTCTCACGCACGTCACGTGGTTCCCCCCTAGAACGTCTTATTGTGTTCTAATCATTTTGAAAAATACTGTTTCCAAGAAGGCACTTGTAAAGACTGTCTACTTCCTGCAAGCATTCCTACTATATTTGGACAATATAGATGTTCTTGTGTTTTCTGTCACGCTATATAAGGACAGAATAAAAACAGATCGTTTCGCAAGTAATATATATGAATTATTCAAATTAAGGAGCTTATTTTTAAGTTAAAGTAACTAATATAAAATATTTGATGCCTATTAACCAACTACAATTGTCTAATTATTCAAAATACATATATTTCGTGGCTTTCTATGCTACAATCTTTTACTTTTCACACAGTTTCCTCGTAAACATGCATATACTGTATAACTTTCATTTCACTTTCCGTTCAGTTCTTTAAAGTAATGGTAATTGTTATTTTTTCATTGTTTCGCTTCAATGCACCCTGTGATTGGCGTTACATGAATGCTGTTTTTAATGAAGCCATTTTTCACGACTGAAATAATTTATTAATGACCTTTTATAAATTACATTTATTGAAGAGGAGCTGCGGAAGCAATATTGCGATAATAGCGTTGATGATATTAAATAAATTAATAAATGATTCTGTGGCAGAGAAATACAGTTGGTACGGAAAGTAGCAAAAAAATCATACAGTCCATTCAAACATAGAGTGAAATTAGTAATGAGTAAGTAAATTTATTATTTATCTCATTTCAGCACTTAAAATTGTAAAATTGTAAAATAAATGCATATATTATTCCAGGTTCATTACAAGCTGCATGCAGTACATTTTAAGTAAAGAGGGCAGAGGAGCCTGGAACTCCAAATACGCGGGCTTGGGAAGTTCCACTAGTGCCAATACTATTATTATTTTTATTAAAATATATGAATATTTAATTGTCAATATTTATTGTAATTTAATTAATTTCCCATACATTTTCTATCCTTTCGTACAAATTTTGCCGAAACATCAATGTTGTAAAATCTCCGAAACGTTGCGGGACAATTTCTGTAAAATCTCCGAAACGTTGCGGAAAAATTGTTGTAAAATCTGCGAAACGTTGCAGGACAATTGCTGTAAAATCTCCGAAACATTGCGGGGCAATTGTTGTAAAGTCTCCGAAGCGTTGTGGAACCATTGCCAGTAAAATCTTGGAAACGTTGCAGGAATATTTCATGCATGTTGCATCGGGCCGTACATAGGAAGATTCCTGCAACATCTCAGAAATATTACCTGCAACGTTTCAATCTTACACCACAACATACTTACAACGTCCCGGCAATGGTCCGGTGCTGTATGGGTCGTGGTACTTTGTGCAGACCCTTTTGATATGACTTACCTTTTTGCAGAAGAAAGAATTCATGTGGCCTTTACTTTTACCCTTTTTAGGCTGTATCTTCATTACCGTTTCATTATATTCCGTGCTGATGGCACCGTTGCGTTTCCGTCTCTTGTATTCATCGGTTACCTTACATTTTACAAGACTGAACGTACGATCCTCCCGTGACCTACTCTCTAAGCCAGTAAACAATGCGCCATAGGAATGCGGTAAACTACTCAAAAGCATCGCTGCTATCAACTTATTCTTGAGTGTCTCCCCCAGTCCTACTAATTTGTTCACTACATCCAGCATTTCTGTCACGTGATTTTCTACGTGACCACCTTTTGCCAAAGTCAGTCTACAAATCCGTTTTAATAGAAAGACCTTACTGGACAGCGTCGCCTTCTGATGATAGCTCTTGTGAGTCACAGTGGGTCACAGTGAGTGATAGTGGGTCACAAGCTTCCTGCGCATGAACTGCATTCTCGATGTCCACCAACTGGTTGTCATTGGCTAGAAGTCCAATTGTTGCCCGAGCTTGATCGTCGATTCTCTTCCACGTCTCATTTGGTGCTTCTGGTTTGGGACCTTTTATAATGTTCTACACTCCATCTTTAATTAATAGTAACTCTACACTATATTTCCATATTTCATAATTTTCACCGTTTAATCTGTTCACTGAAAACCACATTCGCGCACAGTCCAACCTTTTCACTATTCTTTTTAGTCTTTAGTCTTTCATTGTAACACTTAATACTCACGTAACTTTATGCTCTCATTACTGTATTCTCTGGGAACCTGGCCCATAACCTGCTGGGAAACTTGATACAGAGAACAGTAACCCGAATAAAGTTAAATATAAGAGTTCGTCTTAGGATCGTGTGTTGCAGTTACTGCGTCCGGAAAGATACAGACTGGTATAACCACGGTCCGCGGTGCTGGCAAGCCTCGAAAAGGTGGAGCGGTGCACAGGGTCATAAAAGTCACACCGACAGTATCCAGACCCCGGTCCCTCTGCTTACACCTCGTAACGTTCTTCCGCCGTATATGTACCCCAACACTTCTCAACGATATGACATGGAAACATCAATTCATTAGTCGCATAGGGTCGTTTACCTCAGAGAAGCTGCGACAAAATTTACGACAATTAAGGCCACACGATTCTGTGACACTTAATTCAAACTTCAAGGGTATCGTTCAATTACACCAGGCCTACCTGCTCGCTAAAATCCATTCTTTACATTATACCCACTGTAGTCCATTGTATTATCAAGGCACACACGCGCAGAAATCACACTAGCCAATATAAAAATTGTGTGATCAAACAATTAAAATAGATCAAAACTATATCTGCACTGAACACGCAAAACAAAAATCAGATTTATATGCATTCAGACAATTGAAACTGACAACTCTTAATGATTGTCTACTTCGCGATGTGTCGATGTTCGTTGAAATAAATTAATATCGGACGAGCTAGGTTGCATATACAGGGTGTCCCAAAAATGTCGCTGTAACGAGTTAGAACCGGTGGGACGCGGGTCTTCCCCCACCACGCGCGCCTAGCGCGGCCCGCCGCTACCGAGCGCCTATAAGCTGGCGCGATGGGCCCATGAGCCAGAGTCTACCACGAGCGGTACAGGCAACCGGCTAGAGCTCTCCCAAAGATTTCCTGTATAACCAGGCTGCATCTTTGTGTATTTTTGAATCCTACTAACTCCACGGCTCCCAAAGGAACGCGAGTACGCCGACCTTTGGACGCAGGTCGATATCCGCTGTCAATCTTAGGGACAAGCTTCGCTTGCCCCGGAGGACATCCCATAGCCTCCGTATCTTCCGCGGGTTTTACCCACTGGACGAGCGGACTCAAGGTTTCCCGGTCAGGGCCATTGGTGGAGACCACAGCCAAGGCACCAGAACGACCACTGCCCCCTCTCCTTACCTTACAGCCGAACCGCTCGAGCATTCGAACTTCACGACGCGAACGACGCGAACGACGCGGACGACGCGAACGACGCGGACGACGCGAACGACGCGGACGACGCGAACGACGCGGACGACGCGGACGACACCGTAGGCTAAAATTTAGATTAAGCCGCACAGACCCTGTAAGTCAGCTGGACCTGGCCGGGCTATTTGTACACGCGTTAGTTCTATCAATAAAACCCATTCTACCCTCGAAACCTGAGTCATTCACTCGGCGGCCCTGGACACCCGGTCTGAGCCGGCAAAATCGCGGTTCCTCCACCGCACACCGAGTAACCTCCGCGAGGCGAGGTTACATCGCGTTTCCATGACAGGGGTGATTCAGGGGGTGATTTGAAACAACTTTTTCCTTAGCGAAAATATTGTCCGAAGCTTCGTTAAGGAGATATTAACCAAAAACCCCGACCAATGAGAGCGCGCGCCTTCCGCTCCAGCTCCCGCGGTAGCGTTGGCTACGCGGTAGGCGACCGCGCTTGTACTACGAACGTACGAACAAGCAAGTCGGCATGTATCGAAGGAAACCGCGTTACACAGTTTTTTTTTAAAGCAGAATCTTAAATAAGAATAATTTGAAGTGAGAGGACAAGAAGTACGTAAATTTCGTTTTTAAATAAGGCATAAACGAAAAGGTAACGTAACAGAAAATGTATGACAAGTGATGGTAATTTGTTATTGAGGTAAAAATCCATAGTTTAACAACAGCCAACACAACTAAATTTAACAAATAATATTAGGTGTACGAATAAATTCTTTCCGACTGGAATTTCTATCGCGGTGGTATTCAGAAGTTGGCAAAAGATAATTAACAATAATGGAAATTATTTCGATGATCGAGTTGTTTTCAAATTTTTTAAATCGAACTGTTATTGTACCCTAAAATCGGAAAGAAATTATTTCTACACCTAATAATCACCAATAAATTAAACAAAACTCACCCTTTCGGACATTCCTTTCCTTGCTTTCCTTCTCTTTTCGGAAACCTGTGTCACTAGGCCACTGTACCGATCCTGGTCATCGGCGTCCAGTGCTCAGATGACCGCAGGGTCAATGTACCGAATATTCACTTCACTGCACGGCTACTAACACTGTTCACTTAATTTATGTTTCACGGAACGTGTTGTTCTTACGTTACAAAAATTGGTGGCCCCGAAAGGGGCCGATTACTGTTAATTACTGGGACGAGATTACTACTATTACCCGGCGAAAAGAAGACTCGTGGCAGACGGTCTCGGGCTGTGCAGTCCGCTGCTGTGACGATTGGTCGCGTCATCTATTTGGGCACACTTTTACAGACTGGGCACACGTATTTTGGTTATTGGCTGAAGTTGCCACATGCATTGTCGCACCGCGTGACGAAGAGATCGAACGAAACACATCGAGACCGAGTGGGATAGAGCGATCTGTAGCCTACGCTATTGTTTTGTTTTGACGATCGTCGGTCAGATCGCTCTATCCCACTCGATCTCGTGTTTCGTTCGATCTCTTCGTCGCGCGGTGCGACAATGTATGTGGCAACTTCAGCCAATAACCAAAATACGTGTGCCCCGTCTGTAAAAGTGTGCCCAAATAGGTGACGCGACCAATCGTCACAGCAGCGGACTGCACAGCCCGAGACCGTCTGCCACGAATCTTCTTTTCGCCGGGTAATAGTAGTAATCTCGTCCCAGTAATTAACAGTAATCGGCCCCTCTCGGGGCCACCAATTTTTGTAACGTAAGAACAACACGTTCCGTGAAACATAAATTATGTGAACAGTGTTAGTAGCCGTGCAGTGAAGTGAATATTCGGTACATTGACCCTGCGATCAGCTGAGCACTGGACGCTGATGACCAGGATCGGTACAGTGGCCTAGTGACACAGGTTTCCGAAAGGGTGAGTTTTGTTTAATTTATTGGTGATTATTAGGTGTAGAAATAATTTCTTTCCGATTTTAGGGTACAATAACAGTTCGATTTAAAAAATTTGAAAACAACTCGATCATCGAAATAATTTCCATTATTGTTAATTATCTTTTGCCATTTTTCTGGCAACTTCTGAATACCACCGCGATAGAAATTCCAGTCGGAAAGAATTAATTCGTACACCTAATATTATTTGTTAAATTTAGTTGTGTTGGCCGTTGTTAAACTACGGATTTTTACCTCAATAACGAATTACGATCACTTGTCGTACATTTTCTGTTACGTTACCTTTTCGTTTATGCCTTATTTAAAAACGAAATTTACGTACTTCTTGTCCTCTCACTTCAAATTATTCTTATTTAAGATTCTGCTTAAAAAAAAAAACTGTGTAACGCGGTTTCCTTCGATGCATGCCGACTTGCTTGTTCGTACGTTCGTAGCACAAGCGCGGTCGCCTACCTCGTAGCCAACGCTACCGCGGGAACTCAGGCGGAAGGCGCGCGCTCTGATTGGTCGGGGTTTTTTGTTAATATCTCCTTAACGAAGCTTCGGACAATATTTTCGCTAAGGAAAAAGTTGTTTCAAATCACCCCCTGAGTAACCCCTTTCAAGGAAACGCGACATTTTTGGGACACCCTGTATATAGACTTTATTGTGTCCCCTTGGGGATTACAATCTTTACAATTTCTATCTTAACCTATATAGCTTTTACAAAAACTACTCAACCTACCCTTCCAAACTATTCGCCCGCTCGCTTGCTCGCTCGCCACTGCCTCACCCGCGCACCCCGCTCCCCCTTCCCGCTGCTAGACCCCCGCTTCCGCTCGCCGCCTCTCACTCCCATTCCTAAATCATTCATACCTCCATCTCATTCCCCTCTCCACTCCTCCACCCTCCTCATCCACTCTTCCCCCTCTCCCTCGTCTCCCATCACCTCCCCCACCACCTCCTGCCAACCCCTTCCTTCCCCCCAATCCGTACACTCCTCCCACACATGTTCCCATGTTTCCTCCCCCCACCCACATACCCTACATCTCATTTTCTCCTCCTCCTCCCAGTATCTCCCCCTCTCATCACACTCCCCAATCTAAATCTAGCCATCCTTCTCCATCTGCTCTCCCCCCACCACTTCTTTAAATAACCCGGCACCCCACCCCCTTTACCGCCCCATACCATCTGTTGAATCTCGATTCCCTAATCCTTTCCCACCTACCCTCCTCCAGCAACCTCTTTTCCCTACTTACCAGCTCCTCCCCCCCGATTTCCCCCTTCCCCTCATCCTTTCCACCTCCTCTATTGTCCATCCCCTTTCCTCATAAAACCCCTCCCTCTCCTCTTCCCAACCCCCCAGAGCCTCCCCTCTCCTAGCCCGCGCCTTTATCTCCTCCCAACACATCCTTGCCAACTCCCCACCTTACCCCTCCTCCAGCTTCCTCTCATATTCCCACGCCCTCATCCCCGCCCTTCCCTTCAACATCTCCCGCTGCAGCTCCTCCCTAACCATATACCCCGGCGTACACTACTCCACCCCCAGTACCCATCTCAAATACCTGTCCTGTAGCCCCTCCACCCCATTCCTGCTTTTCCACCCCCATATTTCCACCCCATAGCTTATTACTGCCCACACCAATCTGTCAAACAACCATATCCTTTTCCCCCAATCCTTCCCAAACCTCGGCTTACGAATTCCCCACACCTGCCCCATTGCTGCCGCCGCTTTCCTCACTCTCTCCCTCACATGGGCCTCCTGCCCTCCGTTCCCATCACTGTGTACCCCAGGTATTTGAATTCCCTCACCTCCCCCACTTCCATCTTACCTTTCCCCATCTACCTCCCCCCCCCCCCCTCCTACACCTCATAACTTTTGACTTCTCTACATTCAACTGTAACCCCTTCCCATCCATATACTTTTCTAACTTTCCCATCATCCCTTTCATCCCATCCTCATCCTCTGCCATCACCACCACGTCGTCCGCATACGCCAAGGTATATATCTTCTTCGTCCCCAGTCTCACCCCTCCCCATCCTTCTTTCTCTAGCTCTTCGTTCAAGTCCGCCAACAACAGAGTGAACATACTTGGACTAAGAGGGCATCCCTGTCTCACTCCCCTAGCCGTCCAAAATACCTTCCCTTCCTCCTCCCCTACCCTCACCCTACATACTGTTTCCTTTAACACCTCCTCACACCTTTCAACTAACCCCTCCCTCACTCCCCGCTTCCTCATCATCTTCACCAGTACCTCCCTGTCCACCGAGTCAAAGGTCGCCTTCAGGTCTATAAAGAAGACTATCATATTGTTTAGAAAATATCGGAACGCGCACGTCGCAGGAACGGGAACTCGCGAGAGGGCTTCGATAAATTTGTGACCCCTAATTCTAAGCACTAGTTTACTATTAATTTACACTATTTACAGTTGTTACAATAAAGAGGAACGCACGTACAAGTTAACAAAGAGACGAAACACTGACTTTCCTACGCCGTAGGCTTAATCTAGTTTAGCAAACGTGTAGCACGTGGAATCGGCCCGATTCCTTAATTTACAGATTAAACACTTAGCGACACTAATTCATACGCGGTAGATAACTTTTAATAAGCGGCGGCAAAGCACGTGGATTCGGCCCGAATCCCTAAGCAAAGCAAGATTAGAACAGCGATAAGCAAAGCGACTTTGAAGACGGCTCGTCGACAAGTGGCGCGTACAGACAGAGATCCAGGAAATCGGGCCGATTTCCTGGAAGGCAGAAGCAGTCCCCCTTCCATCGGTTGTAAGGCGATGGAAGGGGCCGTTTTCGACGCTCCACATGAGTCAGCGGACCGGTGCCATTATCTAATTCGCGGTACGCCTGGAAGATGGCGTTAAGATGCAGAATTCTCTTAACACATATTCTTCCCCTTCCTATTGAACTGCCTGTTTATCAGGTAGTTCAATACATACACATTGTCTATCCCTACCCTTCCTTTCCTGAAGCCGGCCTGACTCTGCCAACACCGAAGCAAAAATCTTGTACGCCGTCTGCGTTAAGGTAATCCCCCGGTAATCCTCCACCTTTTTTCCACTCCCTTTCTTTAAAACCGGCACAACAACTCTTCATTCTTCTACCGATCCTTCCCTCCTCCACACCCTTTTATATATATCCCATAGCCATTCCTCCACCTCGTCCCCTCCGTACTTCCAAACCTCATTAGGTATGCCGTCCCCCCCTCCCGCCTTACCCTCCTTCAGACTCCTTACCACCCTCCTCACCTCCTCCTTGCTTAAATCCTCCTCTTCGTCCTCCCCTCTCTTTCTCTCTCCTCCTTTTCTCACCCTCAACTCTACCCCTCCTAACAACCCCTTAAAATACTCCCACCCCTCCATTTTTATCCCTTCCTCCACCCTCCTCCTCCTTCTCCTTTCTCTATTCACCACTTTCCACACCTGTCCTTCCGTCTTAATCCCCTCCATCTCTTTTTCCCACTTCTCTACCTCCCTCCTCCTTTTCTCCTCACACATTATTCTATACTCCCTTTTTCTCTCCCTATACTCTATCTCCTCACCTCCCTCCCTTCTCCATCTTCTCAGCTCCCTCCTTACCTTACCTTTCTACTCCCGACACTCTTCGTCCCACCACCCCCTCTTCCTTCTTTCTCACCTCCCTTCCTGCCTTCTCCATCGCCCCCATGATACTATCCCTTAGCTCCCTCCATTCCTCTTGTAATCCTCTTTCCTCTCCATCCCTTTTCCCGAACCTCTCTATAATCTTCTCCCTCCCCTCCGTTGTCCAATTCCCTCTCACCAACCTCCATCCCCCCACCTTTTTTCTCCCTTCTTTCTCCGTCCCCCCTCTTCCCCCTCAGCCACACCACCACCGGGTGATAATCTGACTCCCCCCTCTCACCCACCTCCATCCTATCCACTCTCTCCATTGTGTCCTCATTCCCTATTATATAGTCAATGACTGAGTTCCCTCTCCCTCCGTTGTACGTCCACACTCCCTCCTCGTCCCCCTCTACATTCCCGTTCAAAATTCCCCTCCTTCTCTCCTCCAGAAACCTGCATAGCCTCTTCCCTTCCCCATTCACCACACTATCTTTCGATCTCCAGCTTTCCACTCCACTTTCATCCTCCTCCCCCCCCCCCCCCAACTCCGTCCCCGTTCCCTTCCAGTCCTCGCGTTAAAGTCCCCCCCCCTATCGCCACCATAACTCCCTCTTCCCGCCCCTCTATCCACTCCTCCAATTCTTCCATCTTCCTCTGCAGGTCTTTATTAACATATACTCCTACCACCCTCCACCAAACCCCCCATCATCACCTTTTTCATCATTATCCCCTCCTTCTCCCCTCCCTCCTCTTCTCTTGCTTCCATCTCCTACCTTACCCCCATTAACATTCCCCCCATCGCCCTCACTTTTTTACTTTCCCTCTTCGCCCCCTGCTTCCCCCACACGTATCCCTTTGGTAGCCTATTCCTTACGCATTCCCAATCCCGTTCCTCCACCCACGTTTCACACAACACCACCACATCCCATTCCTCCAGTCCTTTCCAAAAATCCCCATCCTTGTTCTTTACTCCTGCCACATTTCAGAAAGCCACCTGGCAGTTTTCTACTCCCTCTTCCCCCTCTACCTCCTTCATTTCCCTCATCTCCTCCTTCATTTCACTTATCCCCCTCACCAAATCCCTTATCATCTCTTCTAACACCTCCACCCCCCCTCCCTGGCTTCCTCCCCCCTACCTTCCCTCCTTCAGGTGATCTCGCCGTTTTCCCGCTCCTTTTAAAACCTCCCCTTCCACCTCCCCCATCGTCCCTTCCTCCTCCTCCCTCTCCCTCTTTTTTCCCCAATAAGTCTCCAAACTCCCTACGCTACTCCCTACACTACTTGTACTGTCCTTCCTCACCATTTTTTCGTTCTTTCCCCTTCCTTTTACCTTCCCCCCATTTCCCTCCATTTGCTTTTCTCTCCAACCCTCCTCCCCCTGCCCCGCATTCCTTTCCCTTATCCATTCCCAAGTATTTTTTTCCCCATTCAAACTTCGCGCCTTCTATATCCCTTCTACCTCTTTTCCTCCCCCCCCCCAGATGTCTCCACTTTCCTTACTTATTCCTCTTTGCCGCCAAAACTTCTCTCACCTTATCCACCTAACCTCCAAACCATCCCTTAACCCTCCTACTTCTCCACTACTCTCAATCCCAGCCCTTTTCTCACTAGCCCCCTCCCACCTACTCTTCCCCCTCACCTTCCACACTCACCCTCTTCACTCTCTTTCCCACCTCACTAAACTTTACTTCACCCGCTATCACCACTCACTTTCACACACCTGACATCCAACGCGACCGGAAACGGAAGTCGCTAGGTTGCATATGAAGGTCACCAAAACGAAAACAATTGAATGAGTTTATTTGTATGCTTGCTTGGTTGATGTACTGCATTCGAAGAATTTGGTGAGACTGACGTCTTCCTCGGCCAACCCAAGAGAGTTCCCCTAAACTGATGCAGAGGAATGTCAAGTATTTTCAAACTGCAATAAAAGGGAAAGAAAGTAATTCCAAATTCACTGCCACATCTGGGGTTATATTATATATTATCCGCCGATGTTAAGTTATGTGAACGAGCATCGACACATTGCAAAGTAGATAAACATCATACGACCCGCGAATTTACGTCGAAAAACTGAACCTAATTGTAAGTTTTTTTTATTAAAAGTAATTACCTGAATGTGTGTGAACCTGTTTTTTCTTGGCGATTTTGAATGCGGATAAATTTTATATCTTTTGTGTTTAATTTATTTGCATCTTTCAGTGCAGGAAAATTTATGTTCTTTTAAAAAAATTTACACGTTCTAAGCAAGAAATCTGATATTTGGGGGGGGGGGGGGCTTGTGATTCTGTGTTTTGTGTGCTTTCTGTGCGTTGTGTCTTGATAGCACCATGGACTACAGTGGATATAATGGAAAATGGATTTCAGCGAGTTGGTAAGTGTCACGTCCCGCGACGTTGAGTCTATTATTTTTTACCTTTTAAAACATACAATATTTACTATTTCGTACTCTGAGGTATTATAACCACCTCGTATGAAAAACATATACAAAACATTATACAAAGTATCGCCGATAAGGCATTATCTTATAAACTACTATAAGAAGAGATCGAGCGAAGAAAATACGGACTGCAACAGCGAACAGGAGAGCCAGCATCAAGGAGGTAGCGGCCAGCCAGCCGCACACCAGCTAGCCAGCCGCACTCACACTAAGGAAACCAGTGGACACCAACTGATGGGTCAGAGGCGCCATCCGCCAGTGGAGTCGACACCTTAGCAGAGCTGTGCCCCTGATCCTCGCCAGAAGATTGCCCTCCCGTTATTTCCCGCAAATCGATCACCGATACCAATACAGCATATTTAACTTCAACCCCTAGTAGGTAAACTGTACGTAGCCGATCGTACAGAGCGTATTGTAAGCAATAGCGTAAAAACATAAAATGTGAACTAATATAAGAATCTTGCTATCGTCGCCGCTGGGAATTGAATAGAGTAACGCGTATTAGTCGCGAGGAAACACACCTAAAGGGTGCAGAAAGAACGTGACTAAGTAGTAAACAGATTCGCAGATAAGAGCGATGGGAAGATTCTTCCTGGACGATCCAAGGCAGAGGCTATGGGATGAGGTCCCTTGTCATGTGACAAATCCTAGAGAAGGAGTGACCAAGTGCCCTATAAAAAGGGACTGACCACCCGCGGAGCTCATTATTATGTTCATTACCATCCGTTCTTTCAAATAAGTGAGTAATCAAGCGTCAACTCAGTACACTATTATAAAAGACTCTGAAAAGGGTGATGTACCGCCAGTCGACATAAAATAAAAGTTTAGTGAACATTATAAAAGTGAACGAAGTTTTACCTTAGTGTTCCTAATCCCTACTTTAGGCATTATTACCCTTTTTCTTAAAATCAATTTGAATAACCGAGAAAGCATGATTATACCAATCATGATTTGCACCTGTCAATGGTGACATCTATAAGCGGACAGCCGCCCACGGTGTCATCGGGTATCGGTGTGAAGCACGATTTCCGCGATTAATAGTTTTCCCGTTAAATTATTTCTTAAAATTCGCAATTTGTTTCCATTGGAAGTGGCACCTATAAGCGGATAGCCGCCCACGGTACCACCAAACAATGGTTATGAAAGCGATTGCGCGTGCAATCAAACCCTTAAAACGGTTGTTAGCCGATCGAAGATGGTCCATAAGAAATCATGTTTTGCATCTGTCAAAGGGGATGCTTATAAGCGGTCAGCCGCCCACGGTATCACTGGGTATTAGATGCTAACCATGACCCCCGGGAAATGAAACAAACCCAATTCAATTCGACCCTATTATTCACAGGTCCTAATGCCTAAAGGCCACAGCGCGGGGAGGAAAAATCAATTACGTCGGTTAGCGTTGCATTACGCGAGTGCACCAGCCAAATATTCAGCCGTGTTAGGAGTGACGAGCACCCCCAACAACTATATCAAGGGAACAGTCACCCCGACGACCCACGGAACAGTGATTGACTGTGGTGATTGGACCCCGCCAAAGTCCAACCCCGCGGAGGAAATAAACGCAATACCCGAGGAACCCATCGTTTGGCGATTGACACCAATTGACTTATAAAAAGGTAATTAGTATAATATATCGCGTTAATGACCCTATAACATCGTTCTCAATTATCCCAGAGCGTAAAGTCCCTGGACTAGCTCGAAAGCGGAACATAAAATATAAACTCCCTAAATCATGGGCACCCGACATAAGAAGTAGGGACGTAACAGTAAGTACCCTTTAATTTTGGATTAAGTGTCGCAGAATTTCGGTGCACCTTCTTTGGGGTAAGTGACCCCGTGCGACAGTGGCTGTGGTCCTCACTGCTCGACCCCACACCTGACCTGTCCCGCGTGCACCGCTGCACACGGATTGCCTGCTTTTAGGCAATAGATAATTTGGAAGACAAAACTGTTGTCGGTTCGCTGTTAACTTTACTGGGCGAGGCCCGGCGTGATTTATACGACACCTTAGAAAGCCATGGAATCCCTGGGAAAGGTCGCCGAAACCACGGGCGTCGATTAAAATTACAATATACCCGAGGGAAGGCATCAGGCTGGTATTTAATTACGTCACCTATAAATTAATTCGTACCCATAACTGTTCGGTCATAACAGCTGAATGAGAAGTGGAGAGAAAGGTGAGGCGCGATAGGCATGGTAAGACACAGTTATTGGATTTCGTTTCCCGCAACAAGCAACAAACAGCTCAGGTTCAGTGACGTTTACATAAAGGAAACTTCTTGGATGTCGACAAAACGAAGAGTCTTAAGATCGAATCAAGGACACGGCACCAGTCTCGGGCTACTTTTCTGGCTGCTGCTTAGTGACCCGGGCCCATCCCCAGGGGCACCAAAATTTCGATTATCATCCGTGGACTTCTGGAGGACTTTAAGCTCTCTCCCCCATCTTCTTTCTTTCCTTCCCCTTTTTTATTTTCTGCGTCTCTTTTTTTTCTACTCCTCCGTTTCAACGAAGGATATCGGTGCCTATCTTCATCATTTTTTGCACAAATGCTCTCCATTTTCACATGGGCGTCTCATGAATAAATACAATTCCCTTAATTACTAGAGGTACAGAGCGATTCTCCGGCTAGAGCCGCCACACACGATGCCACCAGTAATCACGCGCCTTGCTGAGTTTCGGGGCCTTCAACGCTCGAGACCAGCGAGGCCATACAATGTTGCGCATTAAGCAGTGACGAATATCAAATTCTGCCTTTCTCATCAAATCTTTGCAAAAATAATGTTAATCGGTACCTTATGTTTTCCCGATGAAAATGACCCCAAAACAACATAATTCGGACCATAGTTAAAGAAATTACATGAAAAATTGATTTGTATAATGTAAAATTAGCTTCGTTAAAAATAGTCTTATTTACATGACATTTTGTATGATTTTCATCGGAAAAACATAAGTAATCAATTCGTGTCACTGTGTAAAATATTCGTAATAGATGTGCGCACGCGGTTGCCGGTGAGGTTAAGTTCGGCGATGTGCCACCAAAACACTGTTTGCACAACAAAACTTGTCTTTATTTAACCAATGCGCACACACGGTGTATCCGTGATGCACGTTAACAATAGAGGATGAGCCCCCGTACACTCTACCGTACAATAATCAACGCGTATCAAACACGTGGACACGCGAACACGCACAATCGCGAATACGCCGTCAATCGACTTTACGCCCGCTTCTTTTGTCGTGAACTTCGTGACTGAGTCGACTTGTGATTCGAACGTGATTTGAGCACTGAATTTGCTTGTTGAGCAAAGCTTTTAAACAATGGACAAAATACGTTGTTCGTTGCGCACGCTTGTGAACAGAATGAATTCAAGATGGATGCACATTTCCGCCTTGGCGTCTTCTCGAACATTCTCGAGCGTCGATCGACAAGACGGAACCTGATTGGTCGATTGATTGCGTATCGACCGTGACTTCCGCTGCCCAGGAGGTGCTGCGGTGATCGAGCGTGCGGTGACAAACAGAACTATTCATTCCCAAACACACTGCCATATTGATACGATGAAGAATAAAGAAGTTTTTAATATGCTGTAGTGAATATTTCACGTTCGACCGTGCGATGCTGTTTCATCTTCGCCGAGTTTCGCCGAGTCGCTCACGCGATGATTCACAACTTATCCGAAAAATTGAAGTCTTTATTCTTCATCATTATTGCGTATTATAACTTTGCCTCCATATTTTTTTATTAAACTGTTTTCGTTTTGGGAATTCTCATATTCCACCTAGCTGACATTACTTTATTTCAACCAGCATCGACATATCGCGAAGTAGACAAATTAAATAAATTTGTGTTCTTTTTTAATTTTTTCCACACGTTTTAGTACGAGATCTGATATTTTTTATATTGGCTGGAATGATTTCTGGGCGTATATGTCTCGATAACATAATGGACTACAGTGGATATAATGGAAACAATGGATTTTAGCGAGTAGGCAGGTCTGGTGTAATTCAACGATAATCATCAATTTTAGATAAAGTAAAGAAGAAGAAGAGATAAATTTCGTCAAAGCATCTCTGAGGTTAGTGACCCTGTGCGACAGTGACTTTGAATATCACTGCTCGACCTCTTGCCTGTGTTGCCCCGCGTGCACTGCTGCACGCGTGTTACCTGCTTTGAGGTAGATCTTTAAACGCTTATAATTAACAAACGAAGCTTCAACCGCAATTTCGGTATTTTTTATTTTCAACTTAATCTGGTATCTAGAAGCACCCCTTAAAAGACAAAGTTAAGTCGCAGAGGGGATTACTGACCTACGAGCATGCAGCAATTGCTATACACCATTTGAAAGATCTCGTCAAGATGAATCGATTGATACCATTTTGAACTTCCAAATCAGTTGGGATCACCTCGAAAAATGGCCTCAAAGTTCGAGATTTTGCGGTTTTGAAGAAAGAAACCGGTAGTAAAATCCCATCCGGCCCGAGGGACGTCGGGTAGGCACCTCAGGGAAATTTTTAATCGGTAATACGTACCACTAATCTATTGGCGAATTCGTACTGGGCATTAGGAAAGGGGTCCATAGGGCAAACGCAGCTACAACAGGGCTATGAAATGAAGGTCATGAGGCACATTTGCCGCCCCAGCCTGCTAGAGTATCGCTTACATCCCTCGGTTTTTCCTCAGGTGCCTACCCGAGGCCCTTCGGGTCAGTTGGGATTTTACTACCGGTTTCTTTTGTTCAAAACCGCAAAATCTCGAACTTTGAGGCCATTCTTCGAGGTGATCCCATCTGATTTTGGAGTTAAAAATGGTAACAATCGATTCGTCTTGACGAGATCTTTCCAACGGTGTATAGCATATGCTGTAGGCTGGTAGGTCAGTAATCCCCTCTGGGACTTAACATTGTTCTTTATTCCCACGTGCAGCCGAACACCCTGTATATGTAAACCACAAAAAATAACGTATTGGAAAAAATAATTTCGATCTCATTCCCACCATAATTTTAAAAATATACAGGGTGTTCCGAAAATGCTGCGGGTCCTTAAAGGGGGTGATTCGGGGGATGATTGCAAACAACTTTTTCCTTTGCGAAAATGCCCTCCGAGGTTTCGTTAACGAGATATTAATAAAAAGCACCGACCAATCAAAGCGCGAGCCTTCCGCTGGAGCTCCCACGCTAGCGTAGCCGCGCGCCGGGCCGCGCTGCGACTACGAACAAGCAAGGCGGCATGCATCGAAGGAAATTGCGTAGAAAGGCAAATGAAAAAGACGTAACAAAAAAATCGAACCTTTTGCCATGGTTTGTTTGCCATTTAAAGTGAATAATGAATAAAGGATAAATGGATGAAAATCACGTGTAACGTAAAAAGACGAATACACATTTTTTTTTAGAAGATTCGAAAATAATAATTATTTGAAGTGGGAGGATAAGGAATACGTAAAATTCCTTGTGTTAATAACATATCCACGAAAAGGTAATGTAACAGGAAATTAACGAAAAGTGATCGTAGTTCGTTATTGTGATAAAAATCCGTAACTCAATAACGGCCACTGTTGCTGATAACGAATAAGTCTGTTTAAAAAGCCCGAATAAATATTTTCGTACGAGAATTTTGAGAATTATCGCCGGAAATAAGCCATAGCTTGCGTTAAATTTAAAAATGAATGATCACCATTAAAGTAACTAAAACTCACTCTTGTCGAAAATTCACCTGCAACTTGAAAACTTGTGTCACTGGGTCACTGAACCGATCTTGGTCATCGATGGACGAGCCCAGTGCACAGCTGATCCCAGGTATACGACACTACCCAAAGTTAAGGGTCGCAATGTCAGGGGCGTCCAGGTCAATGTAACGAATATTCACTTCACTGCACGGCTACTAACACTGATCACTTTATTTACTTTTTATGGAACGTGTTGTTCCTACGTTTTAAAGTCGCGACGCTAACCGACGGAACGTATCCTCGCTTGGTGTTTCGATATTGGGATATTCTAGCGCAAATGCTCGCGCAGCAGCACTTGCGTTCCCGTCGTTCCGGGCGTAGACCCAGAACATACGATAGTATTCCTGGGCTGTGAACATTTCTGCAACGCGATTTCTAGCTGACTGACAGGATTTTTTCCAAGCAACTTCCGCTACCCCCAAGTAGCTTCTCTGATTCCATTATGAGTTAACTCCCACCAACCCAAGAGGCTTTAGGTAAAAAGAAGCCAGCACATTTTCGGAACACACGTGTTTTGCAGAAGTGCAACGAAAACTTTCACAAAAGCCCGCGCTCCGTCCTTCTACTGCCAATGTACCCATTGCTTCGAGATAGAAAACAGACACCACGTGTATCGGTTCGAAAGGGTCCGAAGGGAAGAGACGCAGAAAGTCTTCGAGTTGCTATAAAGAAGAAAATGCATACCATTCCTATTTCCCCTTTCAGACACCCTGAGTTCACGTCTGCTACGAGGCGGAACCAATTAAGTCATAAATTATCCGAAACTGTAGGAAACCGTTCTCTACCGCCGACTTGCGGGACAATACGGTCATAAACCGCGACCCTGGCGAAATGCTCTGGCTGATCAGCCTGATTAATTTTGGAGAACTAGAAATTACAGAGTATTATCCAGCATCAATACGTCCCGCGGAGAGACACAGGAAAAGAAGGGATAGTCCGCTGACTGCGCGTAGTCCCGCCTGCTTCGTCCTACCCTCAAATTAAAGACGGATCCCTTATCTCTCGTGTCTAAACACGCGCTCGAATTTCAAAACAAAAGCACGCGTCGACGTATTCGGTGCGAGTGACTGTGGGCTTGAGGTCCGATTGGCCCTAATTTAACCAATCTGCCCTGCATCCCTCCCAAATGGCCACTGTCCTGAAGAGGCCCTCTTCACAGCAATATCTCCTCCCCAAGGCCCACCTTCTCTTGCACCGAATACGTCGACGCGTGCTTTTGTTTTGAAATTCGAGCGCGTGTTTAGACACGAGAGATAAGCAGGCCCGATTGGTTAGTTTGTGGCCAATCGGACTTCAAGCCCCCAGTCTCTCGCACCGAATACGTCGACGCGTGCTTTTGTTTTGAAATTCGAGCGCGTGTGTAGACACGAGAGATAAGGGATCCGTCTTTAATTTGAGGGTAGGACGAAGCAGGCGGGACTACGCGCAGTCAGCGGACTATCCCTTCTTTTCCTGTGTCTCTCCGCGGGACGTATTGATGCTGGATAATACTCTGTAATTTCTAGTTCTCCAAAATTAATCAGGCTGCTCAGCCAGAGCATTTCGCCAGGGTCGCAGTTTATGACCGTATTGTCCCGCAATTCGGCGGTAGAGAACGGTTTCCTACAGATTCGGATAATTTATGACTTAATTGGTTCCGCCTGGTAGCAGACGTGAACTCAGGGTGTCAGAAAGGGGAAATAGGAATGGTATGCATTTTCTTCTTTATAGCAACTCGAGGACTTTCTGCGTCTCTTCCCTTCGGACCCTTTCGAACCGATACACGTGGTGTCTGTTTTCTATCTCGAAGCAATGGGTACGTTGGCAGTAGAAGGACGGAGCGCGGGCTTTTGTGAAAGTTTTCGTTGCACGTCTGCAAAAAACGTGTGTTCCGAAAATGTGCTGGCTTCTTTTTACCTAAAGCCTCTTGGCTTGGTGGGAGTTAACTCATAGTGGAATCAGAGAAGCTACTTGGGGATAGCGGAAGTTGTTTGGAAAAAATCCTGTCAGTCAGCTAGAAATCGCGTTGCAGAAATGTTCACAGCCCAGGAATACTATCGTATGTTCTGGGTCTACGCCCGGAACGACGGGAACGCAAGTGCTGCTGCGCGAGCATTTGCGCTAGAATATCCCAATATCGAAACACCAAGCGAGGATACGTTCCGTCGGTTAGCGTCGCGACTTTAAAACGTAGGAACAACACGTTCCATAAAAAGTAAATAAAGTGATCAGTGTTAGTAGCCGTGCAGTGAAGTGAATATTCGTTACATTGACCTGCACGCCCCTGACATTGCGACCCTTAACTTTGGGTAGTGTCGTATACCTGGGATCAGCTGTGCACTGGGCTCGTCCATCGATGACCAGGATCGGTTCAGTGACCCAGTGACACAAGTTTTCAAGTTGCAGGTGAATTTTCGACAAGGGTGAGTTTTAGTTACTTTAATGGTGATCATTCATTTTTAAATTTAACGCAAGCTATGGCTTATTTCCGGCGATAATTCTCAAAATTCTCGTACGAAAATATTTATTCGGGCTTTTTAAACAGACTTATTCGTTATCAGCAACAGTGGCCGTTATTGAGTTACGGATTTTTATCACAATAACGAACTACGATCACTTTTCGTTAATTTCCTGTTACATTACCTTTTCGTGGATATGTTATTAACACAAGGAATTTTACGTATTCCTTATCCTCCCACTTCAAATAATTATTATTTTCGAATCTTCTAAAAAAAAAATGTGTATTCGTCTTTTTACGTTACACGTGATTTTCATCCATTTATCCTTTATTCATTATTCACTTTAAATGGCAAACAAACCATGGCAAAAGGTTCGATTTTTGTTACGTCTTTTTCATTTGCCATTCTACGCAATTTCCTTCTATGCATGCCGCCTTGCTTGTTCGTAGTCGCAGCGCGGCCCGGCGCGCGGCCACGCTAGCGTGGGAACTCCAGCGGAAGGCTCGCGCTCTGATTGGTCGGTGCTTTTTATTAATATCTCGTTAACGAAACCTCGGAGGGCATTTTCGCAAAAGAAAAAGTTGTTTGCAATCATCCCCCGAATCACCCCCTTTAAGGACCCGCAGCATTTTCGGAACACCCTGTATACAGCGTCGAAGTCAGACGTACCTCACCGTCCGAATATTGTTGTGACTCCTTGTACATGTCAGAAATTACTTTTAGGCGCGGCGACGACTGCAGTGAAACTCGTCCCAGGACAGTTCTGGGGTAAGTGCCGTGGGGTTCATCACAGTCCTCTTACCAAAAGGCATAGCCTTCCCCACTCCGTGGCCAGATCCTCCAAGAACAGAGTTCCTATTCAATAGCAATTCTATTCCCATATTCTTTATCTCACTCTAAACAACCAATCCTTCGACACCCGGTAGCTGGGAGACCCAACGTGGTCACCAGCTATCGCCCGTCGCCAAGACTGTTTAGTCCCGCGTACCCTCTACAATCAGGGCCGCACACAGGCTATGTCCCTGCCATAAAATCCTCGAAGGCAGGACAGCATGGGGCCATCCGCCCTCGGCAGCCCCCTTAAATTTGGTGACGCTAACATACATTTAAATCAACTGTATACACTTTAAATTGTGAGATATTGAGGAAATCACTGCATTTTGTGCTGTCGTTAATATTCTACAATGCCGAATACAAATTATGTATTCTGTTTAGAAAATGCGCGTGGCTTTGTTTACAGTACATAAATAGAACTGGATTTATCAAAACCGTTAACGAAGGCATTAAATTTATACTTTTACTATTAGCCATTTCCCTGGCAACGATATTAAGAAACGTTTAGATCGATAATTAATTGAAATATAAACACAAAGTAGTGAAAGGTTTCTTTACGTTCAAAATGTTCGTCATCCGTAACCATGTGGAGACACAAGTTTGACAGTCACGCGAAGGTTGTATACAATAAAATGTAATATACAGTACCTGGAATCTATACAAAGAACTATCATCCTTTACGGTGAGCGTCTTGGAGTCATTCACTGGGAAGAAGTAGCCATACTGGCAGAGTTGATTCGCAATATGGACCGCCTCTACTGTGAACATAATTAATTTTCATATCTCAGAAAATTATTGCGTTCCACAAACATCAAGAAATGATATATAATTAGATTACAATCTATATACGTAAATAAGATTCGAAACAAATAGCGTATTGCACGTTTAAGGGTTTGCTCTTGCTACCGCGTTAGGAGCTCACAGATCCTTCATATTTTTTATTTACGTAGGGCAGAGATCCATCCCACCTGGACTCTCAACACCCGCGAACCGAGAGCGAAGCTTAGCGCTCGAAATGAGTCATGCACCACTGAAATTTCCAAGTTTTCTATTTTGCAATGCATTTTCATCAAAGTGGCACAAACCTCCCCTACATTACACTTCGTTGCAGGAACGTTGCACAGCCGTTGCAGTACATTGCAATGTTGCCGTTTGGTTGCAGGTTGCATTGCAATATTCCTGCAACATTGTGGAAACATTGCCGTGCAATATTGCAATGGCCACGTTTGTGCAATGTTTCTGGAATATTGCGCACACATTGCCGTGGAATATTGCGCACATACTGCAGTACAATACTCCCGAAATATTGCGCACACATTGCCGTGGAATATGGACTTACATATTTTCACTCCTCGCCTACGCAAAGCGTTCCTGAAATGCAAACACACGGAATACAGTCTTAAATACCACAGGAAACCTCCGGGGGAACATAGGCGACCATGGAAAGTATGTGATATTAATAATTAATAACATTACTTAATTATAACTATATACGGTTGAAGCAAAGTGTGAAACTGTAAACAGCGACAAAAGATATTTGTAAAAAATAAATATTAGATGTCCCAAGTACTGCCAGTGTCTCTACTATTGCCATTTAATCTATTGTTCATAACAAAAACGTCCCGCGATGTCGAGTGTAAATTTAGAAGTCCGTATTATTGACGAACGCTGTAGGAACGGCCCCGTTGGCCGTTCAGGCAACATTCGTACATAAAACGGATTGACGCGGAGCGTCCGTGAAATACAAACACGCGGAATATAGTCTTAAATGGCAATAGTAAAGACACTGGCAGTACTTGGGACACCTAATATTTCTTTTTTACAAATATCTTTTGTCGCTGTTTACAGTTTCACACTTTGCTTCAACCGTATATAGTTATAATTAAGTAATTGTATTAATTATTAATATCACATACTTTCCATGGTCTCCTATGTTCCCCCGGAGGTTTCCTGTGGTATTTAAGACTGTATTCCGTGTGTTTGTATTTCACGAACGCTCCGCGTCAATCCGTTTTATGTACGAATGTTGCCTGAATGGCCCACGGGGCCGTTCCTACAGCGTTCGCTAATAATAAGGACTTCTAAATTTACACCCGATATCGCGGGACGTTTTTGTTATGAACAATAGATTAAATGGCAATAGTAGGCACAGTGGCAGTAATTGGTACATGAAACACTTTTTTACAAATATCTTTTGTTGCTATATATAGTTTATGAGTTTGTTTAAACTTTATAGTGTTAACTAAGTAATTGTATTAATTACATATGTCAGATATTGTTCACGGTCGCATATATTCCCTCGGAGGTAGCCTGTGGAATCTTAGACTGTATTCTCCGTACCGAGATTTCAGGAACGATCCGCGTAATTCCGTATTCATTGCGGATCGTTGCAGGAACGTCGCTCAGACGTTACGAGCGCAATATTGCACTCGTAATGTATGAGCAACGTTTCGGCAACGATCCGCAATGAATACGGACTTACATATTTTCACTCGACGTTTTTATTAACTATAATCAATTAAATGGCAATAGTGTTACCTAAGTAATTGTATTAATTACTTATATCACATATGTCGAAAAACGGAATACAGTGTTACATTTCACAGGCATCCTCAGAAGGAATAGATGTAAACACGGACAATATGTGATATAAGTAATTAATACAATTAGTTAATTAGCACTATAAGGTTTAAGCAAACTGTTAAACTGTATACAGCAATAAATGATATTTGCAAAGAAGTCTGAACTGTGAAATGTAAATCCACAAACACTAAATACTAGAAAATAAAATAAATGATGTTAAACGATTGTATCAAAAATGCGCTAAAACTAAAAAAAACATTATTTTCTTGTACTACGCAGGATCTTTCATAACAGAATATGCATCAACTTAATACAACATCAAGCGTCGAAATTAATTTGTTGTGAAATATCCGATTCCATGATTAGGGAGATGTAATGGAGTTTGTCAAAACGAATCTTTGTTTTTAAATAATTTGAGTTTAAAGTGTTGCACGGTAGGAGTATAAGTTCGAATACGTAAGTAACATTCTCAATCAACAGTTCCAGCTGCAGCGGTATAGTGTTCGTCTACGGTCGCGGGTTCGAATCTCCCTGGGGTAAAATAATTTTCTATTTAATACAGATACACGGACGTTATACTACTATGGTTCTGCACACATTCATGTCGTCGCCCCCCTCGGAGACACGTCCGATATATATAATTAATAGAATATCGTTATTTTTATTTTTGGCCCTACTGCCCGAAACGTTGCGTAACCATTGCTGTAACATATCAGAAACGTTACGCGACCATTGCTGTAAAATCTCAGAAACGTTGCGTGACCATTGCTGTAAAATTTCAGAAACATTGCGTGACCATTGCTATAATATCCCGAAGCAATGTTGCAGAAATATTTCCTGCAATGTTGCACAGTGGCGGACATAGCAATTTACGTGTAACGTTTCGGCAACATTCCGTGCAATGTTGCAGATATTAACCTGCAACGTAATTGAGACATTCCTGCAACCAAGTGTGCTGTAAGGGCTTTAACATTTTCTCGAGGAAAATGAATTAACACACTACGTTATTCGGGCTGTTTTGAATGATACAGGATTTAAAATTAATTTACAGAATATAAAAATTAGTCCTCCGAATCCTCGTTAAAAATAGTCGGAATAAGGTCGTATTTGAGTCTCACTTTCATCGGTTGAACTGTAGCCATTCCAACCTAGCATTCTTATAAAAATATAATAAAGAATACAATGGCTTTATTTTTTATTAATCCATAAATCATCGTGTAAGCAACACTTCGAATGTGTGCGTCTCAAAATCTGAAGCCGGTGAACTTCAATGAACTCAGCAAAATCTAGGCTCAAGTTTCTAACGAAGTTACGTAAGTCCGTCGTCGCGAGCCGGGACAAGCTTCACCTCGCGGCCGCGCGGGCTTCGCGGTTCTCGCGGCCGATAATGCGACAGTCGCGGATATAAGGCAAGGCCCGAGCCAGGGAAGACAGCTTGAGCGTGATCAGCGTTATAGGCAGTTCCTATCCATCCTGAAGCTCTTTTTGATTCCACCTTCTTCCAGGGGAATCCTAGTGCGCCTAGAGCAGACCAGCCTGCTGCTAGCGAGCCCATTCCTAGGTCGTAAATACAGGGTCACCCATTAAATTTGCAACCTACGCGCGCACGAACAGATGAAAATGGCAGCACCGCTTCACGGACGCATTCTACTACACTCATACGTCGATGCTTCCGCCATCTATGAGCCGATGTTGAAAGTGTGGTGTTTTTGATCGTCGTAGAGGGCGCAGGGTTACTTTTGGCTTTCGCCAGAGGATATTAAATTAGACGTAGCAGACGGGTAAGAAAACGGTAGCCATTTTAAGAGGGCGATCGCGTTGATCCCGTTCCGTGTGGAAATATCCACCGATCCTACGGTCCAGCCGCGGTAAACCGCGCTGACGCATTAGTGGCCCGGATTGAAGAATTTGTTGCCTTTTTCATATAACTTTTGAACTAGTAAAGATATCAGAATGCAATTTACCCCGCAAAATGGGGAAAAAATATCCCTTCTTAATGATGGGTAATTTAATATATTTTACGTTTACTTAATTTTGCTTTTATCCATTTTTTAACCATAATTGTTGTGAAAAGTTTTTGCAAACTGTTTATTTGATACTTTATTTAATGCTCTTTTTAAAATTCAAGTTGTTTATAAACAGTATAAGTTGATAAAATTAAATTTTTATTAAATTATATATTTTTTCTACAATTATGGTGTCTGAATGTTTTAACGTTTTAGCTATTATACGCCACGCCTATAGTGGCTTCCGTTTATGTCATCTTTTGGAACGGTACGCCACTATGGTTAATTACGTCAATGTCATCTTTTAGAACGACACGCCACTATTGTGGCTTTCACATGCAGGTGGCGAAAAATAGAGTCAACCCTGTCGTAACTAAAAGTTTCGAAATTGAGACGGGTACGAGACCAGTCGACATTGTTTTCAATCTTCGTTACAGTAACCTGGGGTGCGAGTGGCAGACCGAGCATAAAAGCGAAGCGCGCGGCTCGCTTACCTGAGCCGGGAAATTCCGAATAGGTGTTTGCGACGTTAATTTGAAAGAAACCATCCTAGAATTCTTGAAGCTCCGGCATCATCGCTGTGCAGCGCGCTCGCTGGCAGCGCTCCGAACGCCGCACAGTGGGGCAAACGTGGACAAAAAGCGGACAAAATTCAATATTTTTTAAACTAATGATCCTATCGACATGCAATTGGTTTCTTTCGATTCAGAATGGAAAATACATTGGGAAATCACTCTGAAAACAAGTTTTTTTTTTGCTGTTGGAAAAAGGGAAATTCTTTGACTATTTACGGATAAAATACAATAATAATTTTTTCCAGATACGAACTTTAAATTATGGATTTTTATCCGCGTTTGCCCCACTGTGCGCCGGCCGCGCAGGCGCCGGTGGCTGAACCGGTGCAAGAAGTGGCTTCCCGTATGTTCCAACATTCTTAAATAGATCCCACCATTATCGTTGATTTCGCCCTATTGTTCACCTACACTACTTTGCTGTAGGTATTATCAGTTTACTCGCCCGCTTCTTTGCGCGTTTGAATTTGATCTGAAAACGATCACACGGAATAGTCTTCCGTGTAGACCTCCTCGCGCCTCAGTCATATTTATTTATTTACGCACGCCTAACGCTCCGCGGAGTGTGCCCTCCCTTGAAAGTCGACTTCGGCCACACTTGGACCTTGTCGTGGAGAGACACCTGTGGCTTGATTCGTTCACGCTCAGTATTCGGCAACGTTCGGAACGCGTCGCGTCACCAATCGACGAAGTGAGAACTGATTCTTGCATCATGGTTTTGGGAAAAAATATTAACGGGGCCATTCCACGCCAAATCGCACACGATTTGCCACATAGTCACCGTTTTGTTCAAATTTTTTGTTGATGTTCCTGTTTTCTTTTTTGTGATTTTATTCTTAGGCTGCTATGGTGTATTTTACAAACCGTTGGCAGAAATTTTTTTCGTACACGGGTGGCCAACCCTGTCATTGGTAAAAGTATGAAATTGAGACGGGTACGAGACCACTCGATATTAGTTGTCTTCAATCCTCATTATAGTAATCTGGGGTGCGAGTGGTAAACCGGCCATAAAAGAGGAGTGCGCAGCTCGCTCACTTAAGACGAGGACCTCTGATTCACCAATAGCTGCTTGCAACGTTGTTTTGAAAGAGATCATCCTAGAATTCGGCATATTTTGTAGGTAGAATTTCAAGGAATTGTTTCTGTTTTGTAGGATAATAGTTGGTCAGACTGCGCGGCATGCGTCGGCTGACGAGAGATACGTGGTGAGGGGGCCAGCGATTAGGCATTACGCAGCTACGAACAGTGCGAGCAAGACCGGCGAGACGTCATTCCTATTTTTCTCGTTTATAATTAATATACTTGTCGGGATTGGGGGAAAATATGAAACCTCAGAGGGCGATTCAGTATTTACAATGACTCTTCTCCTCGCAACGCGCCTCATTTTCTTTATTTGAATTTAACAAGAATTGAACAAAGTAATTACGACGTACAATCCAACCAGAAATTATAATTCTATTCATATCGAAAACTAATGAATTCTCGGGAAGGGAAAGTCGAACTATCCTCATTGGCGTTTTCTTTCCGAATTCCCTTTATAAATTCCAAATTCAAATTATCAACCTTTTTCGGTTGCTAAACTACCACTTCCGTTTCCCTTCCGAGACTACATTCAAGCGCTTGCTAACAGTCTGACGCTTGCGTTTTCGATTGGCGCCAAAATGACTTCGCAATTCAATCGTACGTGACTTCATGTCGTCTCCGACATACTCATTAAAGTGTTTTCCATTTTGAACGGGGTTTGTTCCGTACCTGTCCCTACTACCCGTCCCTACAGTTTATGTATAAAAACAGGCAAACGACTAATATCGTACATCAGCCAGCTGCAGCTTCGACTCTTACTCGAATTAGGTAGGTCTGGGTTAATATTTCAAAACCACCGTCCATTTTGCACAGAGACACATAAAATAATTTTACTCAACAATTAATACTTGTATTTTAAAAATATTAACTAGTTTTACAACTTCCAAAGGATGTATAACACTTCCCAGAACGTCATAATTCGAATAACATTCGAAGCGATTCGAAACATTCGTCCGGAATTCGAAGAGAATCTCGAGAGTCTCAAGATCCCGCCTGATCCCGTCCGAATTTATCCAACCCGTCCCAAAACTCTGGTTCCCGAGCCTCCGGTGACCGCATGCTACGAACCGCTCGATAGCCCAACGCCCGGTCACGTTGTCAACCGCGTGTTCATAGAGAGTTCTTACCACAACTGTCATTGAGACTTACTGGGACCAAAATTGTATTCCATATCCTTCCAAAATTCTAACATTTATTAATTAAAATGAGACAACAATATTTTGGTAACGGTAGTTAAGAAAATGCGAGTTCGCAAAAGATTTAGCATTTCAACTTTAACTGTTTTTTCGTCGATGTTTTTTGGCGCGTGAAGGTCTACACCAGGCTTGGGAATTAAGTGATCTTTTCGGCCGAGTTTCAGAAGCAACGCCCTCTTTCTCCCGCCGCGCGTCTTGGCCCCCGCGACTGCCGTAAAGCTCGAGCCACCCCAGGCGCGTACCACGTGAATCGCGCGTGGCGCGTTGACCAAACAAACACGCATCGGCAATCGTGCTCTCTGGGACGTGTGGAAACCTATTGATACAATGTCGCCCTAATGCGCCCCGCGCAGTTCACGTGGTACGGGCCTGAGACGCTCCAAGCAGCTGGATCGCCCCGGGGGCCAAGACGCGCAGTGGGAGAAAGAGGGCGTTGCTTCTGAAACTCGGCCGAAAAGATCACTTAATTCCCAAGCCTGGTCTACACGGAAGACTGTTCCGTGCGATCTTTTTCAGATCAAATTCTAAAGTGCAAAGGAGAGGACCAGTGAACCAAATATACAGCACGGCAGAGTAGATGACCAATAGGGCGAAACCAACGATAAGGGTGGAATCAATTTAAGGAAAATATAATGATAGGATTGTAAGAGAAATCGAATGTCGGAACATGCGAGTTAGAAGCAACTTCTTGCACCGGCCCGGCTTTCGGAGAGCTGCCAGCGACCGCTGGACACCAGTGAAGCCCGAGTCCCGAGCATTTTAGGATGGTCTCTTTCAAATTAACGTCGCAAAGAGCTATTCGGAATTTCTCGGCTCAGTTAAGCGGGCCGCGCGTTCTATTTTTATGATCCGTGTACCACTCGCAACCCAGATTACTGTAACTAGGTTTGAAAACAATGTTGACTGGCCCCGTGCCGGTCTCAATTTCGAAAATTTTAGCTACGACAAGGTTGACAGTGCCGCTATATCCCTGTACGGAGAGATTTTTCGCCATCTGCGTGTAAAAACCTGAATAATGGCGCATCGTTCCAAAAAATGACATAAACGGAAGCCGGGATAGGTGTTGCGTTAAGTAATTAAAACGTTAAAACATTTAGACACAAAAATTGCAGAAAAAATTCAAAGACCGCTACAAACATAGTCACCACTCATTAGTTACCCCTTACGTCCGATCTATGCATGCATTGCATTAAGAATAAAATCATAAAAAAGAAACCAAAAGAACATTACATTCTGAAGCCTGCAGAAATAATATATAATTAAATAAAAATTTAATTCCTGAATTTATGAAACCAATGATACAAAGGCAACTAGCCTATTGTTTATAAACACCAGAAATTTTAAAAAGAGCATTAAATAAAGTATCAAATAAACAGTTTGCAAAAACTTTTCACAACAATTATGGTTAAAAAATGGATAAAAGCAAAATTAAGTAAACGTAAAATATGTTAAATTACCCATCATTAAGAGGGGATCATTTTTCCTCAGTTTCCGGCGCAAATTGCATTCCGATATCTTTTATAGTTCAAAAGTTATACGAAACAGGCCCCAAATTCTTCAAACCGGGCCATTAACGCGTCAGCGTGGTCTGCCCCAATGGACCGTGGCATAGGTAAATATTTCCACGCGGAACGGGATCGGTGCGATCACACTCTTAAAATGTCTACCGTTTTCTTCCTCGTCTGCTACGTCAAATTTAGTATCCTCTGGCGAAAGCCAAATACACCCTTCGCTCTCTAATGGCATCTAAAAGACCGCACACCATCAACATCGGCTCATAGATGGCAGAAGCATCGACGTATGATTGTAGTAGAATTCGTCCGTGAGGCGGTGTTACAGTCCTCGCTGTTCGCGCGTGCGCGAGTTGCAACTTTAATGGATGACCCTGTACAGTAGACGGGCAACCTCTCGCTGGACCATACGACCGGGGTGTACGCCGCGCTTTTTAAGGTGGCCCAACCCATGGTTACCTATGTGGCCTGAGCGGGCCGAGATTTCGTTCGCCCGCCAGGAAACTCATCCCTTTCCCATGATCCGTCCATGCCAGCCGCCAAGCCGCAATAATACGACCGTGCGCCGCCGGGCCACGCCAGCGAGCCCCTTATACATAACCGACATAGCCAGTAAGCCGCCGTTAGATTAAGAAATAGGATTAAGGGTACTAAGGTCGGATTCAGATATATTGGCCGGTCGATTCGTTTTCGCGAACAGCAATCGGGGAGAAATCAGCCACCACCATCTGCTAATCGTGGATTTGTCAGTTGGAGTTGCGTGGCCCCCGAAGGGTATGGTGAGGTAACGGGAACGCTGCTCGGCTCCGCCTGAACGTAGCCGTGTGGCTATTATTTATTTTTAGCGTAATAGTTGTGTGCGTTACGAAGCTATGCGTAGACCAATACGAGATGAAGCTATCGTGAAAGAATCAATGTTTTGGCCAAGAAAACTCTTGAATATTTTCGGAGCGAACGCACACCGCTTCTGATGTATTTCTACGGTAGGAACTCGGTTTGGCCTACACGTCAGAAGTTTGGCGCTATCCCCACCACTTCTGGCTCACACTTGTCCTGCGAAGGCGTGACCGAGCTGGAACGAGAGCGAGTCAGAAAACGTTGGGAAAAGGAGCACGAAACTCACAATACAGTCTGTCTAACAAAAGCGTTACCGGTATAAGTTCAAAACTGTTCATTATAATAAAGTGTAAATGATTATACATATTCTACCCATTTAGTACTACAGCACTTTTATATTAATATGATGTCCAATCGCCGTTGCTGTCAATAATCGCCTTACATATTTTAGGCATGCTTTCGATTAAATTGACTGCATACTTTTGAGGTAAGGCCCTCCATGTGTTTGCAAGTTGTTTCACAGTACATACACATTTTCCTCGAAGCTCACCATCATATATTGCCAAACATTTTTGGTGCTATCGGATGCGCACAGAGAAAAACGGCTTCGAATCGCTTAGCGTACGCGACACTCATCGTCACAATGTTCTTTCCTTACGAATACCGGGAAGAAATTGCGACTTTCTCTACAACGCGCCATAGGAGAAGAGCCAAGAGACCGGCACATGCATGGATTTTCCCGGTAATTACATCCAGATAAAATTTATGGCGGTCACGCTCTTATTAGATAGACTGTATATCTGAATCCGACCTTAGGCAGTCGTTCCTGTCTAAAATGGAGCATTTCTATTTCAATTAATTACAAAGAAACCAATTGAAACTGAGACTTGTTCTTTGGCATGAGCTTTAAAAAACATGTATGTTTAGTAAAAAACTATGCATTATATATGACACTACAGATGGATCATTAAAGAGGCTTTTTAAAAATGTTTCCTTTGTTTTGCAGTGATAACTCAAAAAACGAAGGTTCCAATCGATTCAAATCAAATTCGAGCATGTTTATAAAATGTGTGGTTTTGGAGAGGACCTAAATTGAAATTAATGAAAACTCTTATGTAGTTCGTTATCCTAGAAAAAATAATACTAGAATCAGATTCTACGGCTCAAAAAACCTCTAAAACCGGTTCATTTATAATGAATAAAATATAAATAACAATTATATGCATTTAGTTTACACTGTACGTCATGCGAGAGAGTGCTACCAGAAGGGCGCACTAATCGTGGGGGCAGGGGGCTAGTGAGAGAAGATAGAACAAGGCAGCGTTCCCATCGCTGCCGGCGGGTCCGCAATGCTGCCAAATGTCAGAGAGCGCATGTTGCACTATCTCCTCCATTTTATAGTCATTTTCTTTGAACATGTTAGAAATGTTACACCCGGTGTATTCGGTTCGCCATGCAGTGTGGTCAGCAACAGGAGTTGCTGCGCGTTTGTTTTTGGCTAAGGCGTTGTCGCCGTCGTTCTCTTTTTGTTTTTTTTTCACGTGGCAGTGTTCACGTTCCTTTTGCTCATGACGTCACGGCGTGCCACGCGTGAATCCTGATTATATTATTTTCTGTTTATCATCATTATTTTAATAAACAAGTATTCTTACATTCTCAACAATTGTTGTGCACAATTGTGCGTGGCAGGTGGTTTTATTCGCTAACCCAACAGAACTGATGCAACAATGTATTCCTAAAGCATCTACTAGGGAATTGCATTTTGTACTGTCTCTGATGGGACACAGACGAAACAGATTATATAGAGCGCCTCGTTCTCGAGATTACACGTAGTACTCTCAGTTGTCGGGAACCTCACAACGTTTAGAGTTATTTAAAATTTTACATATATCGTGCGTTCGCACTTTCTCCTAGTGACCACTCGCCGCGATCGTCATATTGTTTAGTTGTGCAGGGAACCTCAGACGTATCCCATTTTTCGCAGCGCGTAATTTTCAGTTAAGGAAGTTAAATAGTTTTTCCTAACATGGTGAAGAGTAAGAAACACAAGCGCTCAAGGAGTAGTTCAACAGAACGCGAAGGGGAAAACAAAAAGATGCGTATACAAATGGAAAGCATGCAGAAGCAGATACTTAACCTAACAAACATGGCCACACGTGATCTACCGGGTCTAAAAAAAAAACCCTCGGAAAATCTCGACAAAGTTAATAAAGCGCGGGTGGGTAAGTGTAAAAGATTACATAGTATAATTAATGTGGAATAAGCACACGATAGCCTAGGAGTGGACCCACGCGGTCTACAGTCTCGCACAATAAGCACGTGGGTTAGGGTAGGTTAGTTTTTTCCACACACTCGTTGCGATAAGCACGTGGTAATCCAGGTCAATTTCCACACGAAGTAGAACCTGATGCAATAAGGTTAAGTTCCACACTAACTATAACCTGAGGCAATAGGGTTAAGTTCTACAGGAACTTTAACCTAATGTAATAAGGTTAAGTTTCCACGCGAAACACAACCTGGCGCAATAAGGTTAAGTTCCACACGAACTATAACTGTTTGCAATAAGCGCACACGTACTTAGGGCAAACATCTAAGGGCAAACAGGAAGTACCAAGAGGATCGCTTCAGACAACACAGCAGGAGTCAACGTCGCGGGCCACAAACAGGCAAATATCCGCTAAGCCAATCGACGAACCAGGTGACGACCCAGAAGTAATGCAGGTAAAAAGCCATTCAGGCAGACTTAAGTATTTCGTTTCTAACTGGGAAGTCATTACCAAAGACAATAGCATACTAGGGTACCTGCGAGGCTATGAGGTGGATTTCTTTCATACCCCTCACCAGAATGAATTTCCACGGGAGCCCCCTAGGCCAGAGACCGAAATCTCAGACTTAAGAAAAGAGGTTAGACAGTTCGTAAAAATGGGGCCGTCGAGCAGTGCGAAGACTGCGAGGTGCAATTCCTGTCCTCCTATTTTCTAGTTAAAAAGCCGAATGGCTCAAATAGGTTTATTCTCAACCTAATGAAATTAAACAAATATATCGAACCGGTGCACTTCAAAATGGAAGATATTAAATTTGCCTTAACGGACGTATATTTCCTCATTCCGGTATGTAAAAAGAGTAGAAAATTTCTAAGATACCGCCTCGGAGGGAAGCTATACCAGTTCACTTGCTTACCCTTTGAGCTGTGCACAAGTTCTTACATATTCCCAAAAGTAATGAAACCTGTAATGAGTGTGTTACGGGGAAGAGGTCTGCTATCTGTCATCTACCTGGATGATGTAAGGTCGGTGTATACAGCCACCGAGCCGGGCCGTGACGGGCCGAGCCTCTATGGTAAGCTTATGGACGGACTCGGCGGCTCCTCGTTGCCCGCTGGGCCCGGGCTCGGTGGCCGCTCCTTGAGACGACGGGCCGAGTCCGTGCCCTGTCGAAGTGCAACGTTGCTGGATTTTATGCTCCCAACATGTAGAGTAAATCCGGGAGACGCGGTCGACCTAATATAAAATGACTACTAAAACTAATATAGATATTACTTATTTTATCAGAACAAACCTATATGTTCAAAATTTTATGCTGATTCAGAAAAACTGGTCGACATTTGCTTTAAGACAATATTTACTGTAAATCGGGTTGAAAACTGAAGTCATGACATGTTGAATTACGCAGGCGGGATGGCAGAAATAAATAGACGGATATAATATATGAACAGTAGCGTGTATTAATTATCACGTGGAACCTTTCAGTCTTATAATATTCTTTTGTATCACATTAGAGCAGGGCTCTCCAGCGTAGGGGCCCCTCACGCGCCTGCTTCCCCTTCCAATCTTCCTCTGGCGCCGCGTGCCTTCCGTTGTCAGGGAGACCGCGCGACGCTGCCAGACGCTGCGAAGGCTGCCATGACGGGCTAGCCGGGCTAGCGTCCTTCGCGGTTAGCGTCGCGCGGTATCCCTGACAACGCGGACGAGAGTGGGAGAACCCCAAGCGTACGCGTACGGGACCTTGGAGAGCCCTGCATTAGAGAGATGCTTGCTTTCCGAAAGTGTAGCCAACCTAACATGACATCTGAACACATCTCCCGAGGTGCCGGGAGAAATGGTTTTTGTCGTTGGCAAAGACCACTCACATAATTATTCATGGAAAATTAACAAAGGATAAAGTAAAATTATTTATGAGTGAATACAACTACAGATTCATTGATATTTAATTTGTTTACGCTAATGACAGAACATTATCAGCTCAGAAATCCGGCAATGCTGCACAGTGGTTCCAAAGTGACTTTTTGTGTGCAAAATTCCGTATCTCCGTCAATTCTCAACCGATTTTGGACTTTTTTTGCTCGTTTTGTCGGGGATTAAATTTGCTAAAATGTCACACAGTAGTTTTCCAAAATTTTATTTAGGGATTAAAAAAAAACAAATTCTGAACTCTTGATTCCGAAACAACGAGTTTGTTCATATATATACAATTCTGTTCATATATAATTAAAGGGAGATAAAATAAAATATAAATATAAATTAAACAATTCTAATTTCAATTTTTTATGGATTTAGAGCGAAATCTGTTGTATTACTATATACAACAAAAACGTAGTAAGTTTGGCGTCAAAATATAAGGCCAAAGCTTCTTCTTTGGACAAACATTTAACAGGCTGACGTTTGTTTATCAAATCGTCACAATCTATAGACAACATTAGGTCATGGAGTTTGTGAGCAACATTCTTGTGACCTGAGGTTCGCAAACTGTATTCCAAAGCAAATGGGAGTTCTTTTTGCGAATGTGTCTCACATAATAATTCAGCTCTTCTTCTTTTTGATCGAACCGAATTGGCTTCAAAGTCTGTTTCAGGCCGTCCAACATTGCCTGATGGAGTTGGTATTGGAAAATTGTCCGTCCATTCAAAATGGCATTCGTTAAACCAGAAATCATTTTTAGCTAAAAAGACGCTCTGTTGTTCGCCAAGAGTCGGTCCATTTTTTTTAAATGTGTATGATAAATCCTTACTTATTTTCTTAGCCAATGATGTCCTGTGGACAAACTCCATGACCTAATGTTGTCTATAGATTCTGATGATTTGATAAACGAACGTCAGCCTGTTAAATGTTTGTCCAAAGAAGAATCTTTGGCCTTATATTTTGATGCCAAACTTACTAAGTTTTCGTTGTATATAGTAATACAACAGATTTCGCTCTAAATCCATAAAAAAATTGATTTTATCTCCCTTTAATGATATATGAAAAGAATTGGTTCATAAACTCGTTGTTTCGGAATCAAGAGTTCAAAATTTGTTTTGTTTAATCCCTAAATAAAATTTTGGAAAATTACTGTGTGACATTTTAGCAAATTTAATCCCCGACAAAACGAGCCGAAAAAGACAAAGATCGGTTAAGAATTCACTGAGATACGGAATTTTGTCCACAAAAAGGCACTTTGGGCGCTATCGCCAATTAAACAAAATCGGATTGACACCGAACTGGCAAATAGTGGCAGCTAATTCCTTTCTGAATTTGTTTATTACATTCTTACCCACATTCCAAATGCAAAATATGTGGTTCGGAAAGATTCGATAATGTTTTATTTACTAATAAACAATAATAAAAACGTAAAATAATAAATCACGGTTTTGACGTTCTTCAATATTTCTGAACGCTATTAGGTTCTATAATCATACATTAAATTGATATTTTAGACGGTTCTGGTTGTAGTAAACTCGGTAGACATTCCAAATTTTCAGCCATTGTAAAGTTGTATTTCAAACATTCTGACGTGTCAACAAATCGCCGGTTTTATGTTTTTCCGCTATTGCCAAGTTCCAATTAAAGATTTTACATAAAAAAAACTACTTAGATAAGCAATGTCTCATCAAATTAGCCCTAAACATTGTTCTACTAGAGTTCTCATCCAACTTTGTCAGAAATAAGATAGGAAAAAACACGTTTTGGTTGCAATTTAGGTATTTGATATTTTAGCAAATTATCCCAGGTGTCCGCCTCCGATTGCTTTGATTTTTGGATATGTTTTAGAGAACCGAAAAATAAGATATAAATGTTTTTATATAGCGGCCCGTTTTCATATTTAGGGGGTAAAATCACCCCTCAAAGTTATAAGATTTTCAGGTGTTCGACTCCGATTGATTTGGTTTTTGGATATGTTTTAGAGGATCGAAAAATAAGAAAAGGTGTCTTTTTATTTTTGCCTGTTTGCATGTTTAGGCGGTAAAACCACCCCTCAAAGTTATATGATTTTCAGGTGTTCGTCTTCGATTGCTTTGGATTTTGGCGGGCACCACCTATTCTCATGAAATTTGATGGGTGATTTCATCCCCTGAAAATGAAAACAGGCCAAAATAAAAGGACACCTGTTTCCTATTTTTCTATCCTCTAAAACATATCCAAAATCCAAAGCAATCGAAGACGAACACCTGAAAATCTTTTAAATTTGAGGGGTGACTTCACCCCCTAAATATGAAAACAGGCTGCAATAAAAAAATACGTATAACCTATTTTTCGGCCCTCTAAAACATATAAAAAAATCAAAACAATCGGAAGCGGACACCTGGGATACTCTCCTTGTTAGATTAATATAAACTACGTACGTCCGACTTTAAAAAAAAAAAAATTAGTCCTGTGGATTTTGTCAATCAGATTAGGAGCTAATTCACATTATTTGCAGGAACTATTTTGTGACAATATATCCCGAGGCTGGGTTGGTTGTCACAAATTTAGATAACTAAGTTTATTATTTAAAAGCCGATTCAATTAATGAAGTAATATTATTTTTATTGTAATTATAAATGTTATAGTCTTGAACACAAAATTAAACTTAGAAACATTATTAACAAACAGTTTACAACTTTATTACTGAACCCCAATTTCTCTGGATTTGCTTTCTGAATACAGAGACAAGCTTACAAGGCAAAAGTCTTCTTTATTTTCTTTTTCATCTTTATTATTTGTTGATACTTTTATCTTTTTTTTATTTTTTCCTTTATCGGATAAAATAACTCGTTTTGCTTTGTTCGTCTTTCTAAATGTTCTGTGACAACTTGACCTAACCCGTTAAACAATCCCACTTTTCTATTCATGTATTAAAATGTTTAAAAAATGCCAAAAAATCATTGCAGTAAGTTAGAAAAAACTCTAAACTACGAGAATAATGCAACAATATTATAGTCAATACTAAGAAATAACCTATACTTACTTCATAGAAAATACGGCCTAATTTACTTCGAGCGCACGAAAACAATAATGACACGTCGTGTCATCGTGCGACTCCGCAACGTATTGAGTGATGGGGGAAGGAGGCGGCGATATGTTTACGCGTCGCCATGGATTATTAGTACACTCCTATTGTTTCTTTGTTATAGCGGTTGTGACATCCTACTCGTGTGACAACCATACCCGGTCTCCCCTATTACTTTTTTGTGCTTCCTTTTTATTCGATTTCTTTTTGTTACGTGCACCGAATAACTTCCGATGATTCACGTGTTATGCCATTATCGGTCACTGCGCCGTTCCTGGTGAGTAGCCCTTCAGGTCACAGAAAGAGAGATAAAGAGGGAGGGAGAGCGTAAGCTACTCGCAGTTTGACTGTGTTCGTGTACCGAGCGGGTGAGTTGTATTCAACTTCGTTAATGTACGAAAGCGACAATTAATCCACTGCGCGTTGTGAGAATTATCGCTCGATCAACTGTTGCGTCCTCTCCGAGGTGTTGTTGCACACCTAAATTTTGATTTCTGTTCTTGTCGAGTTTAGACATCACCGGCACCAATAGACGCGTGCAATAATTAATGTTGGACATTGCGAACGATGACAATTGATCCAACCACTACGTGTGTTTCAGGAATTTCCCTCGATCAATTGTCGTCTTGATTCCAATCAGTTACTCTCGACATTTGACCGCATCTTCTCGTGTAGACATCGCAATTTTCATAACCGATGCATATAAACACCTGCATGCGATAATCGCTCCAACCATAACGTAAGTTGTGGAGATTTCTCCTCGATAAAGTATCGTCTAGCTGAGGGCGGCTACGCCAGTGTGTTGTATGACGCCGTCTCCGAACAACGAGACGGAGAAATTGTAAACTCCGGAATAAGAACATCATATTGCATACTACTGTAAATCCATGTAAATACTCCCCGGTTGTACCCCCTTTTATTTTCCTTTAATTCTTTCGTAATACACGGTAATTTTTAACCTTTACTCCGTCTCATTTTGTTTTCACGAGTCCTAGACGGGACGGGAACCTGTATAGGTTTAGACAGAAGCGAATCCCAAAATAATCCTGAATTTGCTCTATAACCCTGATTATGTCAAACTTATTAACAATAGTCTTAAATCGTTAAGCGTTGCGTGAGGAAAACCAGACTCCACCGCTGGGTCGTGCAAGAAATTAATCGCCCTCACGTAACAATTCAATAAGAAGCTTTTCTGTGTCTTACGAAAGATGTTATGATGCTGATTCGGCAGATAGGAGTTTCATTATTATTTTGTGGCGTTTCACGAGCTTCAACTCCGTGTTTTGAAGATATACAGCGGACTTATTGATCAAACTGTAATCTTCGGTTATTATCCATCGTTGGGGGTGGTGTCGCTGAGAAATTTTCTTGTCAGTGAGCAACTGTCTATGATAGCTGAGTTTTGCAATGTTATGTATATGTTATGTAGGTCTACTAGTTTTAGGCTGTTGTGGAGTGAATGTGGTATGATTCCAGTGGTTGGGAGAATAATAGGTACTTTGTTTCCTTATTTCTTCTGCTAGTGGGATATATGTCTTTCTGTATTTTTTCACTTCACCTAGTGATGAACCAGAATATTCTGCAATGGAAGATTCCATTACAGACGAGCCTGATTTCCTTAACGTACCAGGTCCAAGTAACCCAAAGAAGTCAAGGGGGAAACAGAATATTATTAACACGAAACTCGTCACATCTTTGGACAACTGCAAAGTAAGTGATCGCGATGCAGTTCGTATCATAATTGCTACTCCCAAAGCATTAGGACATAAGTATAAACGATTTGATAATTAAGGGGGTATTCTCGTATACAAGGCCAATTTTTTGCCTTTCTTTGGGGCCGATGCACAAAAAAAAACTACACAGTTTTTACTGATGAGCATAATCCACACGTATTTATTAACATTTCACTTAATTGTAAAACAAATTTCAGCTATATATAATAATAATTAATGGAGATATGGGTCATCTCGTAAAGCGTGTGCAAAAAAAAGTTACCTCATGGTACACACGATTCCGGCTGTTCCGCTGATCCAAAAAAAAACCGAAAAGGATTCTTAATCAGTAAGAGGGTGGCTATAGCCGGTAGCAGATTTATGAACAAAAATTAAAAATTCACAAAATGGCGGGACTTTGAATTTAAATTCATCTTTTCCGTGTTTTGTTTTCGTCTTTAAACGGCCTTAAAATTGAGGGAAAAAATATTTCGCCTTGATTCTGCTACCGGCTAGGATTATATGTTTACTGAACGTGTACGAAAAAGATGGACCAGATTGGCCCACTAGATGTTGAGATATCGTGTGTACCGTCATGAAAAACAACGTTTTGAGAAAAACCCATATCTCCATTAAGGGGGGAGCCTGGTGTAACTACCTGGAAATCGGGGCATTTTTCGGGAATTTTTTTTAAAGAAAGTATTTAATCGATCTTTCTGAAACTTTCAGGATATTGTATTATCAGGTTAAGGAAGATAAAAAAAAATTTATTAAAAATGAGCGGCAGATAACAAAATTATAAGGACTTATGCCCAGTCCGTTGGCGACGCAATTGTTGCACTGCGGGCAACGTAGCGTCTTTTGGTTTCATCTAAAACCAAAAATCGAACAATTTTCGTTTAATTTATGAGTGTACGCACAAATCGTATAAATTCATAACTTAAAAGATGCAAAATTGAACAAATGGCGGCCTCTTGAAAAAAAGTTCACTTTTTCCAACGAAATTTTGCCTTAAATGTGTAAAAAAAATTATTTATTTAAATAATATCATTATACCAATAACTTAGCTCTATGAAGAAAATGATCACAAATATCCGTGCACAAGGCCAAGTTGATTGGTTGAATATTTTTGGAGTTACATTGCCCGCAAATTGTAAGACTGTCGTTTCGAGAAAAACGCATTTAAAGTTTTGTGGTAACCTGGCGCTCCGTAGCAAAATCGGCTATTTTTCGAATTTCGTTTTGCTGCTGTGGGAGCATATTATCGGGATGTTTAACTATTGATTTATGCAAAAAAAAATCGATTTCTTCGACCCGCTACACCAGGCTCCCCCCTTAAGGGGGTAGACACGTCACGTGACCTGGCCGATTCGGCAGGTCGGTATTACAGCAGATTTTTCTGCACAGAAATGGTAATACCCATAGATACGCGGCTGCTGGTGCACGCGAGAGGGAGCTGTTTGCTATTTCCGTATTCTATTCTGAATAAGGAAATAAATTCTCAGCTGTTGCGTTGTACATGTAAATATTTAAATGGAATGTCTGCTGATAGAGCAAACGTAGAAAATTCATTGTACATACATTTTAATTACTTAAAATGTGCTTATGCTACACAATGCTACGTTGACAGTAAGGAATTATATAAGTGAAAAGGAAAAATAGATGAGGGGATATCCCCAGAAAATGAAGTATGTTAGGTTAGACATTTTTTTATTAGCAAAACACTGAAACAGAACATGAAATACGCTTATTACAAGATAATTAAACGTCTTATGCAGAAAGCAGTTATGAACAAACATTATAGTATAAAATTGTGTTGGATGTTGAATTGGGGCTAATGAAAATGCGCAGGATGGATGCGCGTGATTATTATGTGGTCCCCTCCTCAATGTGACAGAAAATATAACCTATGTATCTGTTATATGACAATACATGTTTAGCGGCAATTTCGTTCTTTTGCGCTACATTTGTGAACTTTTTATCATCCTTCCGAAACATTATTATTACGCCGCAATAGTATCTTTAGGAAATCGGGTCTAGAGTATAGGTTATATTTTCTGTCAGTTCAAGGACAGAAAATATGCTCCTCAAAGTGACAGAAAATATAACCTATACGCTAGACCCGATTTCCTAAAGATACTGTTGCGGCGTAATAATAATGTTTAGGAAGGATGATAAAAAGTTCACAAATGTAGCGTAAAAGAACGAAATAGATAATAAACATTTATTGTCATGAAGCATATAGGTTATATTTTCTGTCAGTTCAAGGACAGAAAATCCGCTACTTAAATCCGCTACTGAAAATGCGCAGGCTGGATGCGCGTGAATATTATATTGTTGGCCCCTCAAAGTGACAGAAAATATAACCTATGTATATGTTATATGACAATAAATGTTTATTGGCTATTTCGTTCTTTTACGCTACATTTGTGAACTTTTTATCATTCTTCCTAAACATTATTATTACGCCGCAACAGTATCTTTAGGAAATCGGGTCTAGCGTATTGGTTATATTTTCTGTCACTTTGAGGAGCAGATTTTCTATCCTCGAACTGACAGAAAATATAACCTATACGCTAGACCCGATTTCCTAAAGATACTATTGCGGTGTAATAATAATGTTTAGAAAGGATGATAAAAAGTTCACAAATGTAGCGCAAAAGAACGAAATTGCCGCTAAACATGTATTGTCATATAACAGATACATAGGTTATATTTTCCGTCATGGAAGGGGTACTTGCTCCAACCCTGCATTTTTGGCACTTGCAACGATATTCCTGAACCCAGTGTACATATGTACACCCTGGTTTGATCTGTAAAAATAAATGAATTTAATAAAAATCATGCTTGAGAGAGTGCAACATAAATTTCTCAGATTTTGTTCATATAAGCTTAAGAGGCCAATGTCAATATTCGATCACGATTACTCTACAATATTAAACACAGTCAACCTCGAAACATTAGCTGCACGTAGAAAAATATCTGACCATTTATTTATTTTTAATTTAATCAATAACCATATTGATTGTCCCTCTCTTCTTATGCAAATCAATTTCTATGCACCTGAACGCGTATTGAGATCTAGAGCAGGATTTCAACCACTTAAATCCAGATCTACATATGGATTAATTAATCCAATAAATCGAATTATTGCTGACTCTAGTACTCTGTATAACAGTATTGATTTCTTCAATGGGTCTGTGCACACTTTTAAAAGACAGTTACGTATCATTATCGGATAATGTCATATCTTATGTACCATGAGTTTTATTCTTTTTTGGGCATGTCTATCTTTTGTAATATTAGGTTAAGTTCTTTTTCTTTTCGTCTAAATATTTATGTAAAGAGGGCTTCGGTCCGTTTATAAATAAATAAATAAATAAATAAATAAATAAAAAATTACTTTTTGTGTTTATACCACTTGAATGTAAAAACTGATACTTACACTTTCTGAAGAATCCATTATTATTGTGTCCTATTTCTCATAAATATTTTCTTTGAATGGTACTGACTCCTTTCGATTACAGTTAGCTGTCATAGAACCTGTGATAAAAAGTTATAACGAAGTGTAATCGATCTGAATGCAATAAAAATGTAAATGTATGTATGTTATTTACTTATCTTTATGCTTGCGGAGAAGACTGTCTTCCTTTCCTCGCTTCATAGAGCATGATTTTCACCTTTGATACTGGTTGGTGGAAATATCTAAAGCAAATTCATATATGAAAGAAACATTCATGATGATTTCTAATTAATCCAATTATTTGCATAACAAAAGTATGTGTCATACTTACGCTTTTATACATGTCATTTCCACTTGATATGAAAGAATAGCTACAGGTATTTATTATTAGGAGAGTGTGAAGAGACCCACCACCACCCCCGTCATAGACGGTCCTCTTCACTCTCCGTATGTATCTTCTACATACTTTGTAAACTACATGCTTATACTTACATTTTGGAACATTGCTTATTCGACAGCTCTTCATATGCGCTGATTGCACTCGCCGGTGCAATAGTCACTTTGGATTGCAATTGCTTATTCGACAGCTCTTCATATTGCACTGATTGCACTCGCCGGTGCAATAGTCACTTTGGATTGCAATTGATTATTCGATGGTTTTTCATATGCGCTAATGCACTCGCCGGTGGTATTGCGATGTTGTCATCGATTATACAGAAACAGAATTTGTTTATTTTTCATCGCATCAATATGAAAGTGGCATCAATGGATTCCTCGCATTCTCTCGATTAAATTGACAGAAAATTATTTAAATCTGACTATTTTTAACGAAATAGGCTTTCAATTCTGCAAACAAATATTTCACGTAATTTCCTTAATTATGATCCGAGTTATATCATTTTTGGGGCCAATTTGATCGAGAAAGCATAAGGAATAGATTGACGCCACTTTCGTAAAGATCGGATTAGAAATCGCAAAACTTCAGATTCATCAGTGCTTAGTGCGCAACATTGTATGGCCCCGCTGGTTTCGAGCGTCGAAGCCGATGAAACTCAGCGAGACACATGATTGCTGGCGAGCATCGCGTTTGACGACTCTGGCTAAAGAATCACCTTGTACAAACGCTAAGAAACGATAGTGTGAAGTGGCGGCGCGTTTCAATTGCACATTGGCAATACCGTAGATTCTAGGGCCTATACAGGGTGTCCCAAAAATGTCGCGTTTCCTTGAAAGGGGTGACTCAGGGGGTGATTTGAAACAACTTTTTCCTTAGCGAAAATATTGTCCGAAGCTTCGTTAAGGAGATATTAAGCAAAAACCCCGACCAATCAGAGCGCGCGCCTTCCGCCTGAGTTCCCGCGGTAGCGTTGGCTACGAGGTAGGCGACCGCGCTTGTGCTACGAACGTACGAACAAGCAAGTCGGCATGCATCGAAGGAAACCGCGTTACACATTTTTTTTTTAAAGCAGAATCTTAAATAAGAATAATTTGAAGTGAGAGGACAAGAAGTACGTAAATTTCGTTTTTAAATAAGGCATAAACGAAAAGCTAACGTAACAGAAAATGTACGACAAGTGATCGTAATTCGTTATTGAGGTAAAAATCCGTAGTTTAAGAACGGCCAACACAACTAAATTTAAAAAATAATATTAGGTGTATGAATAAATTCTTTCCGACTGGAATTTCTATCGCGGTGGTATTCAGAAGCTGCCAGAAAATGGCAAAAGGTAATGTGACGGTCGTCACTCCGGGCGGAAGGACGGTCTCAGTCGGCTTTACCAGGGTTTAGTGAAGTCCTTCCGTGTTCGGTTAACTTAGATTTATTCATTAACAATTATTTACACTATATACATATACTTAGACGCGGGGTGCTTCGCGTAAATCGCGGTCAAGCCGTCGTTGCGCGGCGGCGCGGTTCGCGGTACGGCGTCGTTCGGTCTATGTTCGTGCGTCCGCTTAACGGAACAATTCGGTCGCTCCGCGCCTGGTGTCGCCGTAGCGGGACGGTAAGGGAGCGAGAGAGACCGGGCAACGTCCTGCGTCTCTTTAACGGGACAAGCGTCGGTAGAGACCGGGCAGCATCCGGGCGTCTCTGTCCAACACGAGGAGCGGGAGCGAGACCGGGCAGCGTCCTGCGTCTCGTTAACGGGACAAGTGTCGGTAGAGACCGGGCAGCATCCGGCCGTCTCTATTCAACACGAGGAGCGGGAAAGAGACCGGGCAACGTCCTGCGTCTCTTTAACGGGACAAGTGTCGGTAGAGACCGGGCAGCATCCGGGCGTCTCTATTCAACACGAGGAGCGGGAAAGAGACCGGGCAACGTCCTGCGTCTCTTTAACGGGACAAGTGTCGGTAGAGACCGGGCAGCATCCGGGCGTCTCTATTCAACACGAGGAGCGGGAGAGAGACCGGGCAACGTCCTGCGTCTCCTTATCGGGACAAGTGTCGGTAGAGACCGGGCAGCATCCGGGCGTCTCTGTTCAACACGAGGAGCGGGAAAGAGACCGGGCAACGTCCTGCGTCTCTTTAACGGGACAAGTGTCGGTAGAGACCGGGCAGCATCCGGGCGTCTCTGTTCAACACGAGGAGCGGGAAAGAGACCGGGCAACGTCCTGCGTCTCTTTACCGGAACGGTGTCGGAAATGGGATAGGAGGCGATCTGGTGATCGGCGGATATACGGAGTCGTTTCACCGTAGTTTGCACCGGGCAACATCCAGGCAAGTCTGGTGGTGGGGGTCCGTATCCCCACTGGAACTGTCTTGCCTCGGAATCATCGCGGCATATGTCCCGATTCTCGGAAATTCCCAGCAGCGAGAAACCGACGCGATCTAGCGGCGCAGTGGGGAGTGAGCGTCATCGCGCTGACGCGTCGCGGGACCGGCACGCTTCGGGCGAGTTCGGTCGGGTTCGGTCGCGGTCGCCCGCGTGTGATCGGTTTCTTGCTCACTCCCGGTCGCACCGCCGCGCGCTCGATTCCTCGCGCTGGGACGCTACGTCACATCCCCCTCTTTCTTCGGAGAGAGATGCGACGTAAGAATCGGGAAATGCTCGCATCTCGATTGAGACTCGGGAATCTTACGTGCTACCTTATGCCTCGTGGCTACCCATCACCCTTATACTACCTTAACCTAAACTTATATTACCTTAACCTAACTTAAATCTAATCAGGGACGGGGATCTGCGGCGGCGGTGGGTCGTTCGCCCGTCCTGGCGAACGCGGGCGCGCTGTCCCTCCCGCCGGCGCTCTGAGTCCCCGACGGTCCAGCTCTGGTCCTCCGGCTGCTCCTCCGGGTTGCTGCGGGTTGTGGCCTCCGTGGCTGCGCACGAAAGCCCGGGTGCGGTAGCGGCGCGGCGGAGATTCGGTATCGGGGGCTCGTCCGGCCGGGCTGCGTGTCGGGGTTCCAGGGCAGGTGGCGTTGCCTCCTTGGCCTTGGTTGACCCCTCCGGTTTGTGGGCCTTGGTGGTGGCCGCTGCTGTTGGCGGCCTGCTCGTCGGTCCATGCCATGGAGCGATCTTCGGCTTCTTGGCCCGTGGCTGCGGTGGTTTGGCCACGGGCTCTGGTTGTGCCGGGGGCCGCGTTTTGGGGGGTGGAGGTTTCCACCCGCTCGTGGACGGCCTTGCCGGCGATGGGGTCCGTGCCGGGACCCATGGTAGGTCCTTGCCCGGTGTCGGTGGCAAGGACGGTTGTTGGCGGCCGGCGGTATCCTGCCGGTGCTGGCGGCGGCTAGCGGCGGTGGCTGGCGATGGCGGGCGGTATCCTGCCGTGGCTGGCGGCGGCTAGCGGCGGTGGCTGGCGACGGCGGGCGGTATCCTGCCCTGGCTGGCGGCGGCTAGCGGCGGTGGCTGGCGATGGCGGGCGGTATCCTGCCGTGGCTGGCGGCGGCTAGCGGCGGTGGCTGGCGTCGGCGGGCGGTATCCTGCCCTGGCTGGCGGCGGCTAGCGGCGGTGGCTGGCGACGGCGGGCGGTATCCTGCCGTGGCTGGCGGCGGCTAGCGGCGGTGGCTGGCGACGGCGGGCGGTATCCTGCCCTGGCTGGCGGCGGCTAGCGGCGGTGGCTGGCGACGGCGGGCGGTATCCTGCCGTGGCTGGCGGCGGCTAGCGGCGGTGGCTGGCGACGGCGGGCGGTATCCTGCCGGGGCTGGCTGCGGCTGGCGACGGTGGCTGGCGACGGCGGGCGGCATCTTGCTGGGGCTGGCGGCGGCTGGCAGCGGTGGCTGGCGACGGCGGGCGGTATCCTGCCGGTGCTGGCGGCGGCTGGCGGCGGTGGCTGGCGACGGCAGGCGGTATCCTGCCGGGGCTGGCGGCGGCTAGTGGCGGTGGGCGACGGTGCGGTGGTGGCTTCGGGCTCGGTGACCCTTCACCGGTGTCTGGGCGCTGGTGGCGGTCGTCTCGTTGGCGGTGCTCATTTTGGCGGTGCTCGCCAAGTACTGTCGGAGCCGGGTGCGTAATTGGTCGGACGATCCTGTTGTACTTTCGCCCGCGGCCTCGAGAGCTTCGACAAGTTCGGCCTTATTGAGGTGGTATAACCGCGTGAGCGCGGAGCTCATCGGTTATTCAATTTTTCTTTTCGAGTCCCTGTTCGGGCGCCAATTTGTGACGGTCGTCACTCCGGGCGGAAGGACGGTCTCAGTCGGCTTTACCAGGGTTTAGTGAAGTCCTTCCGTGTTCGGTTAACTTAGATTTATTCATTAACAATTATTTACACTATATACATATACTTAGACGCGGGGTGCTTCGCGTAAATCGCGGTCAAGCCGTCGTTGCGCGGCGGCGCGGTTCGCGGTACGGCGTCGTTCGGTCTATGTTCGTGCGTCCGCTTAACGGAACAATTCGGTCGCTCCGCGCCTGGTGTCGCCGTAGCGGGACGGTAAGGGAGCGAGAGAGACCGGGCAACGTCCTGCGTCTCTTTAACGGGACAAGCGTCGGTAGAGACCGGGCAGCATCCGGGCGTCTCTGTCCAACACGAGGAGCGGGAGCGAGACCGGGCAGCGTCCTGCGTCTCGTTAACGGGACAAGTGTCGGTAGAGACCGGGCAGCATCCGGCCGTCTCTATTCAACACGAGGAGCGGGAAAGAGACCGGGCAACGTCCTGCGTCTCTTTAACGGGACAAGTGTCGGTAGAGACCGGGCAGCATCCGGGCGTCTCTATTCAACACGAGGAGCGGGAAAGAGACCGGGCAACGTCCTGCGTCTCTTTAACGGGACAAGTGTCGGTAGAGACCGGGCAGCATCCGGGCGTCTCTATTCAACACGAGGAGCGGGAGAGAGACCGGGCAACGTCCTGCGTCTCCTTATCGGGACAAGTGTCGGTAGAGACCGGGCAGCATCCGGGCGTCTCTGTTCAACACGAGGAGCGGGAAAGAGACCGGGCAACGTCCTGCGTCTCTTTAACGGGACAAGTGTCGGTAGAGACCGGGCAGCATCCGGGCGTCTCTGTTCAACACGAGGAGCGGGAAAGAGACCGGGCAACGTCCTGCGTCTCTTTACCGGAACGGTGTCGGAAATGGGATAGGAGGCGATCTGGTGATCGGCGGATATACGGAGTCGTTTCACCGTAGTTTGCACCGGGCAACATCCAGGCAAGTCTGGTGGTGGGGGTCCGTATCCCCACTGGAACTGTCTTGCCTCGGAATCATCGCGGCATATGTCCCGATTCTCGGAAATTCCCAGCAGCGAGAAACCGACGCGATCTAGCGGCGCAGTGGGGAGTGAGCGTCATCGCGCTGACACGTCGCGGGACCGGCACGCTTCGGGCGAGTTCGGTCGGGTTCGGTCGCGGTCGCCCGCGTGTGATCGGTTTCTTGCTCACTCCCGGTCGCACCGCCGCGCGCTCGATTCCTCGCGCTGGGACGCTACGTCACAGTAATGAACAATAATGGAAATTATTGCGATGATCGAGTTGTTTTCATATTTTTTAAATCGAACTGTTATTGTACCCTAAAATCGGAAAGAATTTATTTTCACACCTAATAATCACCAATAAATTAAAGAAAACTCACCCTTTCGGACATTCCTTTCCTTGCTTTCCTTCCCTTTTCGGAAACCTGGCCACTGTACCGATCCTGGTCATCGGCGTCCAGTGCTCAGCTGATCGCAGGGTCAATGTACCGAATATTCACTTCACTGCACGGCTACTAACACTGATCACTGAACCGATCCTGGTCATCGATGGACGAGCCCAGTGCACAGCTGGTTTCAGGTACACGACACCATCCAAGGTTAATGTGCCGAATATTCACTTCACTGCACGGCTACTAACACTGATCACTGAATTTATTTATCACGGAACGTGTCGTTCCTACGTTATAAAAATTGGTGGCCCCGAAAGGGGCCGATTGTTCTCAATTGAGCCAGTGCTCGAAGTGCCCGCCCTCCGCGTCTATGCACGCCTCGGCACGTGCGATCAGCTGGCTCTGCACGGCCCGCAATGTTTGCGGCGTGATGCTGGCCACCGCACCGTGAATTCGCGCCACAATGTCGTCGAGTGAATCCACTGGCTGACGGTACACCTCATCCTGAAATGATTGTTGTGCAACAAATACAAAACGTAAGTAAAAACAGAATACAGTACTCCCTCGCCGAAGGGTCGGTTTGGCGTACACGATCTGGACTTTTCGCTATTCCCACCACTTCTGTCTCACTCTTGTCCGGCGAAGGTGAGAGCGAGTGAGGACGGTAGGAGCAGACGACGCGTTGATGTTTTGTCTCGCTCCCTCCTTCTGACGCCTGTCACTCCCTCCTTTGCGTGCGCGACGGTCGGAGACGAAATCATCGTAGAGACGAAAACGGCTTCCGCGAAAGTTGACGCAGGCCCGGCTCAAGTCTTTTTTGCGCCCAAGACGAACTTGTCAAATTGCGCCCTTATAATACATTTATTTGAGATTATTTGTGACTTTACTGTGAAAAATTAGGCAACTGCCTAGGGCATAAGATTGACAGGGGGCGCAAAATGGTCTTTTCATTGTTGACATTGTTGAAAATAAACTTTTAAATGAAATACTACAAATTGTGCTGCAACTGTTTTAAACCACGAATAAAAATTCAGAGTAAGGTCATCAATAATGTCAAATAAATGTATTATAATAAAGGGCTCAATTGGACAAGTTCGCCTACGGCGCAAAAAAGGCTCGTGCCGTGCCTGGCTATCTGACCGTGGCGCGCATGCGTCGAGCAGTCACGATTTCATCTGAGCGCTCGCGCCCGCCGCGCACGCCAAACTTTCCATCTCGCTCCCCCCTTCGGCCAGAAAGAAGGGAGAAACGAACACTCAAAATTAGGGCTCCGTTCGCGATACGGGCTCAACGCCGGTCCCGACCAGCGAGCCCTCAGCGAGGAAATACTGTACCTATAAAAAAGTAAGAGCAATAATGAAATTACCTTCAGGTAGCCCCAGAAAAAAAAATCCAGCGGGGTCATATCCGGTGACCGTGGGGGCCACGCAACAGGACCGCCGCGGCCGATCCACCTGTCCTGGAAGGTTTCGTCAAGGTAGTCGCGGGCAATTGTGGCGTAGTGAGGTCCAGCCCCGTCGTGCTGATAGACCATGTTCTGTCGGATATCATCTGGAATATGGTTCATGAGATCCGGCAGAACATGTTCTAAAAACACTTTATACGCTGGGCCGTCCATCCTGTCCGGCAGCATGTACGGCCCAACGATAAACTCACCACAAATGCCGGCCCATACATTAATCGACCAACGGACTTGTGCTGCGCGTGTCCGAAGCGCTAGTGGATTCTCGTCGCTCCACACGTGCCGATTGTGGGAATTGAAGCACCCTTCCCTATTGAAGAGTGCTTCATCCGTCCACAATATGTACTTGCAGAACGACGGATTCCGCTGCACTTCTCCCAACAGCCACACTGAATATTCAACCCGCTGGTCGCCATCCCCGGGGTGCAAATGTTGCACCCGTACATAGCTGTACGGATGCAACATGTTTTCCTGCAGGGTTCGGTGTACCGCCATTCTGCTGACACTAGAAGAAAATGCAGAAACATCCATTATTAGATAACATTAGTTTTCCTTAATTAATACTTTCTGCAGTTATCTTGTACTGTGACTTACTCTAGGCGGCGGCTCAAGTCGCGGACACTGACGGTCGGGTCCTCGTCTATGGCACGCAGAACGTTTTCTTCGACCGCGACGTTCCGCGCGGCTCTGGGTCGACCGATGTCGCTGCCTCGCGGCATCAGCGACCCCGTCGAGTACAATCTAGACGCTAAGCGTCTAATCGTGTCCACGCTTGGGGTTTCGATGCGCGGGTATTCCCGTGCCAACGCTCGCACAGTAGCCCTTGCATCCCCGTTGTTCCGGGCGTACACCCAAAACATCGCGTAGTATTCTTGAGCGGTGTACATTTCTGGACGAGATTTCAACTAGACTCGTGGCTGACGGTCTCGGGCGAGAGCGATCTGTATCCTACGCTATTGTTTTGTTTTGACGATCGTCGGTCAGATCGCTCTATCCCACTCAGTCTCGATGTGTTTCGTTCGATCTCTTCGTCGCGCGGTGCAACAATGTATGTGGCAACTCGTTTTGACGATCGTCAACTCGACCAATCGTCACAGCAGCGGACTGCACAGCCACGAGTCTTCTCTTCGCCACGAATCTCGTCCAGAAATGTACACCGCTCAAGAATACTACGCGATGTTTTGGGTGTACGCCCGGAACAACGGGGATGCAAGGGCTACTGTGCGAGCGTTGGCACGGGAATACCCGCGCATCGAAACCCCAAGCGTGGACACGATTAGACGCTTAGCGTCTAGATTGTACTCGACGGGGTCGCTGATGCCGCGAGGCAGCGACATCGGTCGACCCAGAGCCGCGCGGAACGTCGCGGTCGAAGAAAACGTTCTGCGTGCCATAGACGAGGACCCGACCGTCAGTGTCCGCGACTTGAGCCGCCGCCTAGAGTAAGTCACAGTACAAGATAACTGCAGAAAGTATTAATTAAGGAAAACTAATGTTATCTAATAATGGATGTTTCTGCATTTTCTTCTAGTGTCAGCAGAATGGCGGTACACCGAACCCTGCAGGAAAACATGTTGCATCCGTACAGCTATGTACGGGTGCAACATTTGCACCCCGGGGATGGCGACCAGCGGGTTGAATATTCAGTGTGGCTGTTGGGAGAAGTGCAGCGGAATCCGTCGTTCTGCAAGTACATATTGTGGACGGATGAAGCACTCTTCAATAGGGAAGGGTGCTTCAATTCCCACAATCGGCACGTGTGGAGCGACGAGAATCCACTAGCGCTTCGGACACGCGCAGCACAAGTCCGTTGGTCGATTAATGTATGGGCCGGCATTTGTGGTGAGTTTATCGTTGGGCCGTACATGCTGCCGGACAGGATGGACGGCCCAGCGTATAAAGTGTTTTTAGAACATGTTCTGCCGGATCTCATGAACCATATTCCAGATGATATCCGACAGAACATGGTCTATCAGCACGACGGGGCTGGACCTCACTACGCCACAATTGCCCGCGACTACCTTGACGAAACCTTCCAGGACAGGTGGATCGGCCGCGGCGGTCCTGTTGCGTGGCCCCCACGGTCACCGGATATGACCCCGCTGGATTTTTTTTTCTGGGGCTACCTGAAGGTAATTTCATTATTGCTCTTACTTTTTTATAGGTACAGTATTTCCTCGCTGAGGGCTCGCTGGTCGGGACCGGCGTTGAGCCCGTATCGCGAACGGAGCCCTAATTTTGAGTGTTCGTTTCTCCCTTCTTTCTGGCCGAAGGGGGGAGCGAGATGGAAAGTTTGGCGTGCGCGGCGGGCGCGAGCGCTCAGATGAAATCGTGACTGCTCGACGCATGCGCGCCACGGTCAGATAGCCAGGCACGGCACGAGCCTTTTTTGCGCCGTAGGCGAACTTGTCCAATTGAGCCCTTTATTATAATACATTTATTTGACATTATTGATGACCTTACTCTGAATTTTTATTCGTGGTTTAAAACAGTTGCAGCACAATTTGTAGTATTTCATTTAAAAGTTTATTTTCAACAATGTCAACAATGAAAAGACCATTTTGCGCCCCCTGTCAATCTTATGCCCTAGGCAGTTGCCTAATTTTTCACAGTAAAGTCACAAATAATCTCAAATAAATGTATTATAAGGGCGCAATTTGACAAGTTCGTCTTGGGCGCAAAAAAGACTTGAGCCGGGCCTGCGTCAACTTTCGCGGAAGCCGTTTTCGTCTCTACGATGATTTCGTCTCCGACCGTCGCGCACGCAAAGGAGGGAGTGACAGGCGTCAGAAGGAGGGAGCGAGACAAAACATCAACGCGTCGTCTGCTCCTACCGTCCTCACTCGCTCTCACCTTCGCCGGACAAGAGTGAGACAGAAGTGGTGGGAATAGCGAAAAGTCCAGATCGTGTACGCCAAACCGACCCTTCGGCGAGGGAGTACTGTATTCTGTTTTTACTTACGTTTTGTATTTGTTGCACAACAATCATTTCAGGATGAGGTGTACCGTCAGCCAGTGGATTCACTCGACGACATTGTGGCGCGAATTCACGGTGCGGTGGCCAGCATCACGCCGCAAACATTGCGGGCCGTGCAGAGCCAGCTGATCGCACGTGCCGAGGCGTGCATAGACGCGGAGGGCGGGCACTTCGAGCACTGGCTCAATTGAGAACAATCGGCCCCTTTCGGGGCCACCAATTTTTATAACGTAGGAACGACACGTTCCGTGATAAATAAATTCAGTGATCAGTGTTAGTAGCCGTGCAGTGAAGTGAATATTCGGCACATTAACCTTGGATGGTGTCGTGTACCTGAAACCAGCTGTGCACTGGGCTCGTCCATCGATGACCAGGATCGGTTCAGTGATCAGTGTTAGTAGCCGTGCAGTGAAGTGAATATTCGGTACATTGACCCTGCGATCAGCTGAGCACTGGACGCCGATGACCAGGATCGGTACAGTGGCCAGGTTTCCGAAAAGGGAAGGAAAGCAAGGAAAGGAATGTCCGAAAGGGTGAGTTTTCTTTAATTTATTGGTGATTATTAGGTGTGAAAATAAATTCTTTCCGATTTTAGGGTACAATAACAGTTCGATTTAAAAAATATGAAAACAACTCGATCATCGCAATAATTTCCATTATTGTTCATTACCTTTTGCCATTTTCTGGCAGCTTCTGAATACCACCGCGATAGAAATTCCAGTCGGAAAGAATTTATTCATACACCTAATATTATTTTTTAAATTTAGTTGTGTTGGCCGTTCTTAAACTACGGATTTTTACCTCAATAACGAATTACGATCACTTGTCGTACATTTTCTGTTACGTTAGCTTTTCGTTTATGCCTTATTTAAAAACGAAATGTACGTACTTCTTGTCCTCTCACTTCAAATTATTCTTATTTAAGATTCTGCTTTAAAAAAAAAATGTGTAACGCGGTTTCCTTCGATGCATGCCGACTTGCTTGTTCGTACGTTCGTAGCACAAGCGCGGTCGCCTACCTCGTAGCCAACGCTACCGCGGGAACTCAGGCGGAAGGCGCGCGCTCTGATTGGTCGGGGTTTTTGCTTAATATCTCCTTAACGAAGCTTCGGACAATATTTTCGCTAAGGAAAAAGTTGTTTCAAATCACCCCCTGAGTCACCCCTTTCAAGGAAACGCGACATTTTTGGGACACCCTGTAATATTAGCTCCGCGTTACGATGTTCTTAATCAGAGTACTGCATTAATGAATTAAAAAATAAATGAATTGGTCAATTAGTTAAAATTAATGAACTGTGCATGATTTTAATGACGCCTAATTTAATAGCACTTACAAACTGAATTACTAATTTTAATTAAAAGAATACTTTTTGTCGTGCAACATGAAGCCACGCACGCAAATGGTTGCGCGTATTGTCGAAAGCATCAGAAAGTATATGTACAGTCTTCCAATTGTTGAGAAGCCTTTGGGCTCAGATTATCGGGAAAGACCTACCCACCCCACTGTTTTGCTTTCTCGCTGCGAGCGAGGACCTTCGGGCCCTAGTAGACCGCCCGTTGACAGTCGAGAGCAAGAAAACTGACGAGCTAGATAAAATACCCAGTACAGAAAAATAAAATGTTCATGTTTTTGATAAGTGTTGGTGAAAGTATTACCGATGGATTTTTTAGGATTTCCCGATGAAAATGATATCAAACATAGTGCAATTCGGTCAATTTTTAATGAACGTATAGTGTGTCCTAATCATGTATTCATAAGAAAAAAATAACATTTCAATAGGTACATGCATGAAACTCTGAGATCAGGAATTCCGAACCAAATGGGGCATATGTAAGAACTGGCGAAATTCAACAATACTTCATCGTCTAAATTTTACAATTAAAGTATTTATTTGACGCGAATATAAAGTCGGCCAGCAAAGTCTATCTCGATTTGAGTTCTGTAGAAGGCTGATTTTCCTTCGCCATCGAAAGTCCCCTCTTGTAGAGCTGTACGAGTACTTGAATATTCGGGTAGCTTGAAAACCGAACCAATCCGGGACTCGGTTTCCGAGCCGAGCCAGGTACCCGAAAGAACCGAGCGGCTCGGATCGAACTAAGTACTTGAATTTTTTTCAAGCGGCCCGAAAGAACCGGGCGGATTGGTTAGAACCGAGCGGATTGGATAGAACCGAGCGGCTCGGATAGAACCGAGTACTTGAATTTTTCCAAGCGGCCCGAAAGAAACCGGGCGGATTGGATATAACCAAGCGGATTGAATTTTTCCAAGCGGTCCGAAAGAAACCGGGCGGATTGGATAGAACCAAGCGGCCCGAAAGAAACCGGGCGGCTTGGAAAGAAACGAGCGGTCCGAAAGAAGTTCGAGCAGATCGAAAACTATTTGTCCGATTTATTTCAAACTTGGTACACATATTCTTAATGGTATTATCTAAACTGTATGATATCATTTTTTATGCGATAACCCATTCGAATATAATAAACGTTTTAAGTTTGCCTTGTTAGGTAAAAAATGAATAGTGATATTTACCTTGCTCTCATTTGTACAATAAATTTGTTCTTCTCAAATCCGTATGCTACCTTGTAGATATTTGATTAATGAACACTAGAATCATGGTCTTTCTGATGTTAGATAAACCTGGGCATCATAATTTGATACATCGCTCGCGCGCGTAATATTTATACAACATATGCCTTAATACATGCTCTGCACATAAGAATTAACGAAATAATTTCCAACCTCATACTATCTGTAAAAAGAATTCGTCTAACCCCTTAATAAAGGGTATTGCCTGTTAATGGCTAAATAAGTATAAATGAATAAATAAAGAAATAGGTATAATATAGACTGCGGAATTTAGTGCAAATGCATGTTTTTGTAGTAATGGATTAAACAAGACCGATCTATATTTCATCATTGAGAGGATTTAAAAAATATATTTGTAATTTTGCATATTTTGGGTATTTTTCATGGTTCTTGCATATACGGAATTTGTTTACAAATTAGCTCGAGTAATTGTTAGAAGTTGCTGAACCTCGACTTTAAAATTGAATAGCTTCATACCTATGTTAAAAAGTTTATGTAAATGTAATAGTTACATTATATTCAAAAGTTTAGTAATTTAATAGCAGGTACAGTGATACTTGTAATAGTTTGTATAATGCACATATCATGCGAATGTACTGATAGATTGTATATTGATGAAACAAGATTATATGAATTTTCTAATCCCCACGGAAGTGCGTACAATTTTTTTTATTTAATTAATGCAAGAACGCAGTACCAATCCGTTTGAATGAGGATGGGGAATACTTCTGCAAGAGCGTATGAAATTACAAGAAATGAAATAATTATATTTAACCCTCCGAGTACTGGACTTCGAGTCCTGAGGCTGGGTCTTTGCAGACCCACACCGATAGTTCACTAATACATATTCACGGTCGCTCGAGACCCTCACCGATACAGTCCTCAGGTGGGGATGGTCGCTCAAGCTCGAGATCCTCGCCGAAATACTACGGAACGTGGTGGAAGAGGGTTTCGGATTACGTTTGGATACTTGTTCTACATATACGAAACAATAATAGGGTTGCGATTTGTGAATTATAAAAAAATTATGTTTATTCAACATTTATATTAGTACGCGTATTGCATAAAAGTGCGGTTTTCTGTACAGTGGTTTTTACACACAAATTTTTTACAAGAATCACATACAGTGTGATATTTATTATTGTTCCCCACACAGAAACAACATCTACTGGGTCATTCCACGCCAACTCGATCACTTTTTTCCCTCGATGTCTCGGATTTTGTTCAAACTTGAATATGTTGTAGCCCTCGTGAAAGTATGGGGGGTTTAATTCACCATTTTGTCGTTTTCGAATTTGTTTAAAAAATATAGGGCGTTGAGTTTTGCGATTTTTGCCTATTTTCATGAAAATGGGTTGTAATTATGCATTTTTAACTCGGAAACTATTTGTCGGATTCAGTTGATCCTAACGTTATTGTAAACTAGAAGGATCGGCCTTCCTGAATATTTTTGTTCCCGATTAAAAAATCATTTTTACAATAATGAAAATTATAAATAAAGTTTTATTTTGCAAATTGAGGCTCAAGGTCGCGATTTTAAAAATCCGAAAAAAATACCACCATATTCGCTGAAGAATTTCCTATAAAATCAGCCTTTCTCTTGTTGGTAATTTGTATATTCAACGTCGCAGGAAGCTGTTAAAGACAGCGGCGCGCGGCGGTTCAGGTAAGCGATCCGCGCGCTCCGCTATTACGGTCGCCTAACCGTACCCCTCGCACCCTCTATTACTTCAATCAGGTCTAACAACGGTAGAAACAATAACGACAGCTCACGTATTCATCACGAGGGTGTCATTTATACCCGCAGAAGAATTTTACTAACCCACTCTTGGCCAAGATGGTAATAAACTTATATAGCGCTACACATTTCTGCTTAGGCATCGTCCTTTAAAGTCTTTAGTCTTCAGAGAACTTTCGCATCGTGCGCGTCTACTGTTTCAATATCTTGAATGGCATTTTTTTGCAACGGCACACGGTAAAGGACCATGTGATGGAATTGGAGGTTCCGTAAAAAGGCTTGCAATGCGCGCAAAAGACCATTAGACAATCAAATTCTTACACCCCGAGACTTATTTGAATGGGCAAAGACATCTTTTACAAATATTACTTTCGATTACGTAAGTCAGGATGAACAAACAGAACATGCTATCACCTTAGAAGCTCGCTTTGCAGCAGCATTACCTATTACTGGCACTAGAAGTTTCCATAGCTACACGCCAATCTCAGACAAAAAAATTTTATGCAAAACTTGCTCGTGTGATGAAGCTGGCACTGTGTTCAGCACAATGAAATAGTTTCGACCGTTTTCTTACTTGCATCCCTTAACCTCGCTATTCGAAGTGATCATATCCATGCCAACCTTCCTAATCCATCCTTATCCACTCCTGATGGAAAGAACCCACGACTTTCTCGTGGTTTCCATCGAGCAATGGCATTTTTTCAACAATTAATCAACGAACAGTCAAGCTGGTACTTACAAATCTAATTATTATAAAGAAGTAGCATTGGCCAAGAGTGGGTTAGTAAAATTCTTCTGCAGGTATATATGACACCCTCGTGATGAATACGTGAGCTGTCGTTATTGTTTCTACCGTTGTTAGACCTGATTGAAGTAATAGAGGGTGCGAGGGGTACGGTTAGGCGACCGTAATAGCGGAGCGCGCGGCTCGCTTACCTGAAACGGCGCGCGCCGCTGTCTTTAACAGCTTCCTGCGACGTTGAATATACAAATTACCAACAAGAGAAAGGCTGATTTTATAGGAAATTCTTCAGCGAATATGGTGGTATTTTTTTCGGATTTTTAAAATCGCGACCTTGAGCCTCAATTTGCAAAATAAAACTTTATTTATAATTTTCATTATTGTAAAAATGATTTTTTAATCGGGAACAAAAATATTCAGGAAGGCCGATCCTTCTAGTTTACAATAACGTTAGGATCAACTGAATCCGACAAATAGTTTCCGAGTTAAAAATGCATAAGTACAACCCATTTTCATGAAAATAGGCAAAAATCGCAAAACTCAACGCCCTATATTTTTTAAACAAATTCGAAAACGACAAAATGGTGAATTAAACCCCCCATACTTTCACGAGGGCTACAACATATTCAAGTTTGAACAAAATCCGAGACATCGAGGGAAAAAAGTGATCGAGTTGGCGTGGAATGACCCAAAACTCAACGCCCTATATTTTTTAAACAAATTCGAAAACGACAAAATGGTGAATTAAACCCCCCATACTTTCACGAGGGCTACAACATATTCAAGTTTGAACAAAATCCGAGACATCGAGGGAAAAAAGTGATCGAGTTGGCGTGGAATGACCCTACTACGCTTGTGACCTGCTAGTTTTTTCTTCTTTACAATTTTTCTTCCCGTCGCTTCTATCGCGATTGCAACATTTGCATGTAGCCCTCCTTCTTCATTTTCAAATTTACTAGCCCGTCTATCAATATTTTTTTGCTAATTCTTCTAAAAATAACTTTCGCCTCATTTTTGACGAATGTCTAAGTTCCCATGTAGGATTCTTAGTATGCCATATAACAAAAGCATTATATGCGGCGATGTCGATATAGTGCATAAATAATGATAATGGCCAACGGCGGGTGCAACGCCTACAAGAGTAATCCCTTACTAATTTATCTAAAACATCTACCCCACTTTTTGTGGAATTATAATAGTTTAACAAAGCTAACAAAATTACGACACAGGAAAAAATACGAGAATGCAGCGAAGTGTCGTTGTCGGCGATACATTCGCGAATGCCCCAAGGCAACGCAGTCGCTTCGAGCTTCTAACTCTTTAGGCCCCAACAAAGTCCCCGGAAAAACCCGGTTTATGACACCCCCAAGCGCGAGGCGCTCCTTGACGACAGCTAAATGACCGCTTGGCTACGCTCTGTGTAAATTAGACAGAGTAAATTCCGACTAAATTCCGCAGTCTATATTATACCTATTTCTTTATTTATTCATTTATACTTATTTAGCCATTAACAGGCAACACCCTTTATTAAGGGGTTAGACGAATTCTTTTTACAGATAGTATGAGGTTGGAAATTATTTCGTTAATTCTTATGTGCAGAGCATGTATTAAGGCATATGTTGTATAAATATTACGCGCGCGAGCGATGTATCAAATTATGATGCCCAGGTTTATCTAACATCAGAAAGACCATGATTCTAGTGTTCATTAATCAAATATCTACAAGGTAGCATACGGATTTGAGAAGAACAAATTTATTGTACAAATGAGAGCAAGGTAAATATCACTATTCATTTTTTACCTAACAAGGCAAACTTAAAACGTTTATTATATTCGAATGGGTTATCGCATAAAAAATGATATCATACAGTTTAGATAATACCATTAAGAATATGTGTACCAAGTTTGAAATAAATCGGACAAATAGTTTTCGATCTGCTCGAACTTCTTTCGGACCGCTCGTTTCTTTCCAAGCCGCCCGGTTTCTTTCGGGCCGCTTGGTTCTATCCAGTCCGCCTGGTTTCTTTCGGGCCGCTTGGAAAAATTCAATCCGCTTGGTTATATCCAATCCGCCCGGTTTCTTTCGGGCCGCTTGGAAAAATTCAAGTACTCGGTTCTATCCGAGCCGCTCGGTTCTATCCAATCCGCTCGGTTCTAACCAATCCGCCCGGTTCTTTCGGGCCGCTTGAAAAAAATTCAAGTACTTGGTTCGATCCGAGCCGCTCGGTTCTTTCGGGTACCTGACTCGGCTTGCTTTAACCGGGTACTTGAACAGCTCTACCCTCTTGTCCGTCTCGCTGGCAATCATGCGACTCGCTGAGTTTCGTGGGCTTCGGCGCTCGAAACCAGTGGGGCCATACAATGTTGCGCACTAAGCAGTGACGAATCTGCAGTTATGCATTTCTAATCAGAGCTTTGCGAAAGTGACGTCAATCGATTCCTCACATTTTCTGGATCAAATTGGCCCCAAAAATGATATAATTCGGACCATAATTAAGGAAATTACGTCAAAATCAGTCGAAGTCAGCTGTCATCCGTCGAAGTGCTCAGACGTGTTTGTTTACACTCCTCGCGCTTTGAATCAGGCCGTTGCGGATCCACGGTTATAGCTATCGCCTCTTTAAGACACTTTTCTTGCTAGTGCAAATTTTTCTACGTATATTCAGTGCAAGTTTGGCATCTGTGATCCTTCGGCCATGTCTTTTAAGTGTAAAGGCTGTAAGGCGGCTGTTGCGAACCCGCTTAAGTGTCCTGGATGTGGCATTACCACCCACCACGCGGAATCCTGCCTGACCCGCTCAGGACACCCTTGGCATATCGGTCAGCTGCTCGATTGCAAATCTCCCATCGTGACACCCACCACCTCAAACTCGCCGCTACCGAGGGCTAGCCACGGAGGTTCCTCGTTACCGTCGTTGGAGGCCATCAGTGACCTCCTTCGAAGTGAATTTGCAGCCTTTCGCAAGGATATACTGTCCGAAATAAGGTCCGAGATCAGCGAGGTTCGGAATTCAGTATCTGCTGTAACGGAGCGTGTGCAGAGGGTCGAGGATCGTCTCACTTCCTTGACCAATGTGCCATCGGATGCAGGCCCCTCCGCAGATGACCTTGTGGCCGAGTTTGTCGAAAGGGAGAAGAGGTCCGTCAATCTGATCGTCTTCGGGCTAGTCGAAGACTCGAGTTTACCAGCGCACTTAGCAGCTCCAAAGGAGGTGGAGGCCGTTCGCGCGGTTCTCACCCAGATACATCCCTCTGACTACGGCGGCATCAAGACACGCAGGATCGGTAGGCCCCTCGGAGTATCTCCTCGGCCGTTGTGCGTGACCCTTAAATCAGCTGATTCGGTGAAGGAAGTGCTAAGGAAGAAATCCTCATACCTCGGTCCGCTAAAGTTTGCCGATGATAAAACCCCCCTGCAGCGGTCCTGCTTGAAGAAGCTCAGGGAGCAACTCAGCGTCCTCCATGCAGATGGCGATACGAACAAGACAATTAGATACGTAAACGGCGTCCCCAGGATTGTATCTGTCTCCTCTACACGTCGTTCAAAAAACTAATACTCTCACGGAACATTAGAATCTATTATCAGAATGTGCGCGGTCTCCGTACTAAATTGAATGACCTATCTCTGGCTGTGGCGTGCAGCAGCACCCAATATGACGTAATAATCTTAGTTGAGACGTGGTTAAACAACGATATTCCATCCGATGAACTTGGCTTATCGGATTATTCAGTTTTTCGCTTTGATAGAAACCAGCGGACCAGTGTTTATTCTAGAGGAGGCGGGGTATTGATCGCTGTCAGGAAGTCCTTCCAGTGCTCACGTATTCATGTTTCTTGTGATCTCGTTGAACAGGTGTTCGTCAGAGTCAGTGCAGCGCCTCTTTCTGTTATGTTGGGTGCTGTTTACATTCCTCCGGCATCTAGACCATTTAAGTACTCTGAGCACTGCGCCAGCGTCGATGAGGTGCTAAGACAATTCCCGCTTGAAAACATACTATTGTTTGGTGACTACAATCTTCCTGGATGTGTCTGGGATGACCTATCCTCGGTGGATACGTCTATTAGTCTCCCGCGCGCTGTATCTGGGGACGAATTGTCAGCTCACGAGTACATCAAGGAAATCTGTTGTTTACATAATCTCCGTCAAATCAACTCGTGTCCTAATTCCCGCGGGGATCTCCTTGATATAATATTCTCCAACTTTAATGGAGTCTCACTGTCGCAGGTTTCCGATCACCTCTTACCACTCGATCCCTACCATCCTGCTCTTCTCGCTGATCTTCAGCTCAGTGCTACTCAGTCTACCGGTCGCTCTGTGTCCAGCAGATTTGACTTTAAAAACGGAGACTACCCGCGAATCGTAGAGTACTTTAATACGATCGACTGGGACGGCTGCCTGAATAGCTTATCAACGGAGGAGTCCGTCACCTTCCTCTACAATCATATTTTCCATGCGATACAATCCTTCGTTCCAGTAACGAGAGCTTACTTTGCTAACTACCCGAGCTGGTTCTCTAAGGAACTAATTTCGCGTATCAAGGCTAAAAAGGCAGCTCACCTTACCTATAAGAAAAGTAACGACTGGCAAGATTACCTAACTTTTTGCCGTCTAAGGTCCGAATGCAAGTCTCTTTCCAGGTCGTGTTATCGGGGATACGTTGCATCCACGGAGGCCTCTATCCCGCTAAATATTAAAACTTTTTGGAAATTTATTAATGCTAAGCGCTCCGCCCATGGTCTTCCTGGATCTATGTACCTTGGTGACACGACCTCTTCTGATAACTCAGAAATTGCCGATATGTTCGCGAGTTTCTTCGAGTCGGTTTATTTGGCAGCACATCCAAATTACGTCGCTTCCGCCGGTACAGACTCGCCGCTTGATCTGTCTGATCTGAATGTCAGCATAGGCGAAGTACTCGATGAAATTGACAACCTCAGCATTTATAAAGGTCCTGGCGTGGATGGAATCCCTCCAATCTTTATAAAGAACTGTAAATTTATACTGTCTCGTCCGCTTTGGTTAATTTTCAACCGATCTCTAATCGATGGGCACTTCCCGTCAGCGTGGAAAGTCAGCAATATCACTCCAGTCCACAAGGCCGGCGCGAAGTCTGACATTTCAAATTACAGACCTATTTCGATGCTTAATATTATGAGTAAGCTGCTAGAAGCTATCGTCACTAGGAAAATTAGTAGCCTGGTCAGGAACGCTTTATCCGATGAGCAACACGGGTTTTTGTCGGGTAGATCCACCGTCACCAACTTGGCCGTCTTCTGTAACTTCGTGGCCAGGAGACTGGACAAAAAGTTGCAGGTGGACGTCATCTATACGGATTTCAAGAAGGCCTTTGATAGGGTTGACCATTTCCTACTCATCGACAAACTCTCCGCCATCGGGTTTAAAGGTCAACTGCTAAGGTGGCTCTTTTCGTACTTGACTGGGCGTGTCCAACGGGTTAGAGTCGGGGAGGTCCTTTCTCGGAAGATCTTTGCCACATCCGGAGTCCCCCAGGGATCCCATCTCGGCCCTTTACTGTTCTTGCTGTTCGTCGATGACATTCGTCAGATCATTTTAGGTAGCGAGTACTTGCTGTTCGCGGACGACCTAAAAATTTATAAATGCATCTCGTTCCCTTCTGATTCCCTAAGTCTTCAATCGGACCTAGATAGGCTTTCCGAATGGTGTCTGTCGAACCGCATGGAGCTGAATATTAGCAAGTGCCACATCTTAAGGATATCTCGTTGCAACAACCCATCGCGTTATCCCTACCATATAGCGGGAATCCAGCTCTCAAGTGTAGACGGTGCTCGTGACCTCGGAGTCTATATCGACTCTTCCTTCTCATTTACCCGGCACATTCAACACGTCGTTGCGGTCTCAAATAAAGCCTTTGGGTGTGTATCCAGGAATAGCGCTGACTTCGCGGATCCTTCCACGCTGCGCTACCTGTATATAACCCTAGTGCTGCCTCACCTAGAATATGCAAGCGTTATCTGGGCACCGCGTTGGGAGAAATACAGGACTCAACTCGAGAGGGTCCAGCACAGATTCTTGCGCCTTTTAGCCTACAAAACTGGCCAGCCTCTTGCTCGTTTTGACCACAACTACGGCCCTGTCATGAGCAGAGCTAATATCCGGAGCTTGGAGCATAGGAGGAGAGTTACGGACCTGGCCTTTCTGTACAGAATACTGAATGGGATGGTTGATAACCCTCGTGTTTTGGCGTTAGTCAATTTTAATGTACCTGTACGCGCTTCTAGGCATACACTCCTCTTTAAATCTCAGGACTACTCCTCCTGGGTTGGGCATGTTGATCCCCTGCATAGATTAAGTGGTCTCGCAAACAGATATCACGGGGATATTGACTTCTTTGCTGACACCTTCTCGAGTTTTAAGTCTAACGTTCGTATAGCCTTGTTTTCGGATGGCTTTATATAGCTTTATATTGATTCATTCTAGACATACACGGTGTTTCCTTTGTTCACTTTTACGCCGTCTTTATTGTTATTGTTCGAGTTAACATGACGTCGGTTGGCTGTTCTAATTATTGTATTGATATACTTTGTCTTAATGGGCTTGTCCCGTGAATAAATATTATTATTATTATTATTATTATTATTAAAATTTGTTTATAGAAGTGAAAGCCCGTTTCGATAAAAATAGTCCGATTTAAATTATTTTCTGTCAATATAACCGGGAGAATGTCAGAAATAAAGTGGTGTCACTTTCATATTGATGCAATGAAAAATAAACAAATTCTGCTTCTGTATAATCGATTACGCATCGCCGAGCAACGGCGATCTCGCGCGGCTCGGGCCACAAAGGTTTTCGTCGGCATTCGAGCTTCTAAGGTCGTATTCAGATACATACAATATTGGCCGATGAGTTTCCTGAGGAGTATTCTCCCACCATACCGTTGGCCTGCCTCGGTGCTCATTTTCTGTGTTTTCTGACTCGCTCCCGTTCCATCTCGCTCTCGCCTTCGCAGAACAAGAGTGGGCCAGAAGTGGTAGGGATTGCGCCAAGCTCCTGACGGGTAGGGCAACCGAATTCTGACAAGGGAAGATCCCGAACCCGAAAATTAAAAAAATTCTGAAACTTTGTGAATATGTAGGGGATTTCCTCCTGATTACAACGTAATTTTTGTTTGCTGCCCAAATTCACTCGAAGGGGGTGAAATTAACCCCTGAAAATTTTGCTATTTTCCGATTTTGTGTTATAACTCGCGAACTGTAAGAGATAGAAAAAAAGTTTCAAGACAAAAGTTCCTTCATTTAATTAGATCTATCATTTGGTAAAATAAAATTATTTTACAGTTCACGAGTTATAACACAAAATCGGAAAATAACCGGATTCTCAGCGGTCAATTACATCCCCTTAGTGTGAATTTGGGCAGCAAACAAAAAATTGCGCTGTAATCAGGAGGAAATTCCCTCCATATTCACAAAGTTTCAGTATTTTTCGAATTTCCGGGTTCGGGATGTTCCCTTGTGAGCGTAGAAATACATACATCAGAATAGGTGTGTGTTAGCTCCGAAAAAATTCAGAAGTGTTATGGTCAGAACATTGATTCTTTCTCGATAGCTTCATCTCGTATTGGTCTACGCATAGCTTCGTAACGCACGCAACTATTACGCTAAGAATAAATAACAACCACACGGCTACGTTCAGACAGAGCCGAGCAGCGTTCCCGTTACGACACCATACCCTTCGGGGGCCTAGCAACTCCAACTGACAAATCCACGATCGTCAGATGCTGGTGGCTGATTTCTCCTCGATTGCTATTGACCGGCCAATATATCTGAATACGACCTTAGGATAAAGATATAATGAAAGAAGAAAAATTATTCGAAGCCCGAGATGAAAGGCCTTCGAATAAACAATGGAAACTAATCAATACCCGAACCTATATAGAATTTCAGATTTAGGGTATACACCCCTCCCCTAAACCTCGTGTCGATCAGCCACTGGGGCCATTCGGAAGTATATCCTTTTATTTAAATAATGTCCATCTCTGCATTGGACCGTAAAGAATTACAAAAAAATTAGGGAGTCAACTGTTGACCGGTTTGGAGACTTTTCCTTATTACATGTTTTATACAATAGTCAGAAGAATAAAAAAGAGTAATAATAAGAGCAATAATTATAAATAAGTGCTGTAACTTCCACATTCTGAAATATGATATCAGTAAATCAGTATTTCCAGTATTAGTAAAAATGTTCCAATCTCTCTTTTTTTACTTTAAATAATGTGGCCATATAATTATAACATAAATTCGACAGCGATTTCAACTGATGTATGTGTCCCGGTAAATGCGTTAATTTAGTAAATGTATACAGTTCTCAGCAGTTCCTAGTAAATGTATGCCTAAAACGCATATAACCTAACCTCTAATCGTACGAAAATGCATACATTGACTGCATCACGCTTTTACTGTGGCACATGTATCCAGCTAACGCTTCAGTTTTGCTATTATTCCACGCTGGCAGTCCTCCCGAGTAGGCGCCATCTCGTATCCACTAGCTGAACTAAATTTGTCACGTGACTTGCTCTGCTTATCGCCAATATGGCGGAACTTGTATTTGGGAATGCAGTCACGGGGATTCGCTTTTCGACCTTATATGAGCACATTTTGGGCTGGGTGAGGTCTCATTCGAAAGAGGAAGACTCGATACAGCGCGCTCTGGTCATCGTTTGAGTCACAAAACACTCTTTTTTTTCAACGTTTGCTCTACTTTCTACACTCATATTATTAGATATCAACACAATCTCGTCGAACCATGACCAGAGCGCGCTGCACTGAACCTTCCTCTTTCGAATGAGACCTCACCCAGCCCCAAAAATGCTCATATGAGGACGAAAAGCGAATTCTATAAAACCCATATTTCGGGCCAATTTGTGTCGATTACAGAGCGCTGTTTTACCCGTGTCTACCCCCTTAAGTATTATTATACAGGGTGTCCCAAAAATGCTGCGGTTCCTTAAAGGGGGTGATTCGGGGGGTGATTGCAAACAACTTTTTCCTTTGCGAAAATGCCCTCCGAGGTTTCGTTAACGAGATATTAATAAAAAGCACCGACCAATCAGAGCGCGAGCCTTCCGCTGGAGGTCCCGCGCTAGCGTGGCCGCGCGCCGGGCCGCGCTGCGACTACGAACAAGCAAGGCGGCATGCATCGAAGGAAATTGCGTAGAATGGCAAATGAAAAAGACGTAACAAAAAATCCAACCTTTTGCCATGGTTTGTTTGCCATTTAAAGTGAATAATGAATAAAGGATAAATGGATGAAAATCACGTGTAACGTAAAAAGACGAATACACATTTTTTTTGGAAGATTCGAAAATAATAATTATTTGAAGTGGGAGGATAAGGAATACGTAAAATTCCTTGTGTTAATAACATATCCACGAAAAGGTAATGTAACAGGAAATTAACGAAAAGTGATCGCAGTTCGTTATTGTGATAAAAATCCGTAACTCAATAACGGCCAGCACTGTTGCTGATAACGAATAAGTCTGTTTAAAAAGCCCGAATAAATATTTTCGTACGAGAATTTGGAGAATTATCGCCGGAAATAAGCCATAGCTTGCGTTAAATTTAAAAATGAATGATCACCATTAAAGTAACTAAAACTCACCCTTGTAGAAAATTCACCTGCAACTTGAAAACTTGTGTCACTGGGTCACTGAACCGATCCTGGTCATCGATGGACGAGCCCAGTGCACAGCTGATCTCAGGTATACGACACTACCCAAAGTTAAGGGTCGCAATGTCAGGTGCGTCCAGGTCAACGTACCGAATATTTACTTCACTGCACGGCTACTAACACTGATCACTTTATTTATTTTTGCATGGAACGTGTTGTTGCTACGTTTTAAAGCCGCGACGCCAACCGACGAAACGTATCCTTGCTTGGTGTTTCGATATTGGGATATTCTAGCGCAAATGCTCGCGCAGCAGCACTTGCGTTCCCGTCGTTCCGGGCGTAGACCCAGAACATACGGTAATATTTCTGGGCTGTGAACATTTCTGCAACGCGATTTCTAGCTGACTAACAGGATTTTTTCCAAGCAACTTCCGCTACCCCCAAGTAGCTTCTCTGGTTCCATTATGAGTTAACTCCCACCAAGCCAAGAGGCTTTAGGTAAAAAGAAGCCAGCACATTTTCGGAACACACGTGTTTTGCAGAAGTGCAACGAAAACTTTCACAAAAGCCCGCGCTCCGTCCTTCTACTGCCAATGTACCCATTGCTTCGAGATAGAAAACAGACACCACGTGTATCGGTTCGAAAGGGTCCGAAGGGAAGAGACGCAGAAAGTCTTCGAGTTGCTATAAAGAAGAAAATGCATACCATTCCTGTTTCCCCTTTCTGACACCCTGAGTTCACGTCTGCTACGAGGCGGAACCAATTAAGTCATAAATTATCCGAAACTGTAGGAAACCGTTCTCTACCGCCGACTTGCGGGACAATACGGTCATAAACTGCGACCCTGGCGAAATGCTCTGGCTGATCAGCCTGATTAATTTTGGAGAACTAGAAATTACAGAGTATTATCCAGCATCAATACGTCTCGCGGAGAGACACAGGAAAAGAAGGGATAGTCCGCTGACTGCGCGTAGTCCCGCCTGCTTCGTCCTACCCTCAAATTAAAGACAGATCCCTTATCTCTCGTGTCTAAACACGCGCTCGAATTTTCAAACAAAAGCACGCGTCGACGTATTCCGTTGGAGAGAAGGCGGGTTTGAAGTTCGATTGGTCCTGAACTAACCAATCGGGCCTGCTTATCTCTCGTGTCCAAACACGCGCTCGAATTTCCAAACAAAAGCATGCGTCGACGTATTCCGTGCGAGAGAAGGTGGGCCTTGTGGAGGAGATATCGCTGTGAAGAGGGCCTCTTCAGGACAGTGGCCGTTTGGGAGGGATGCAGGGCAGATTGGTTAGTTTGGGGCCAATCGGACCTCAAGCCCACAGTCTCTCGCACCGAATACGTCGATGCGTGCTTGTGTTTTGAAATTCGAGCACGTGTTTATACTCGAGAGATAAGGGATCCGTCTTTAATTTGAGGGTGGGATGAAGCAGGCGGGACTACGCGCAGTCAGCGGACTGTCCCTTCTTTTCCTGTGTCTCTCCGCGAGACGTATTGATGCTGGATAATACTCTGTAATTTCTAGTTCTCCAAAATTAATCAGGTTGATCAGCCAGAGCATTTCGCCAGGGTCGCGGTTTAGGACCGTATTGTCCCGCAAGTCGGCGGTAGAGAACGGTTTCCTACAGTTTCGGATAATTTATGCCTTACTTGGTTCCGCCTCGTAGCAGACGTAAACTCAGGGTATCGGAAAAGGGAAACAGGAAGCAGGACTTTTTTCTTTATAGCAACTCGAAGACTTTCTGTTTCTCTTCTCTTCGGACCCTTTCGAACCGATACACGTGGTGTCTGTTTTCTATCTCGAAGCAATGGGTACATTGGCAGTAGAAGGACGGAGCGCGGACTTTTGTGAAAGTTTTCGTTGCACTTCTGCAAAACACGTGTGTTCCGAAAATGTGCTGGCTTCTTTTTACCTGAAGCCTCTTGGCCTGGTGGGGGTCAACTCATAATGGAACGAGAGAAACTATTTGGGGGTAGAAGAAGTCGCTTGGAAAAAATCTTGTCAGTCAGCAGTCAGCAATCGCGTCGCAGACAAATGTTCTCTGCTCAAGAGTATTACGCGATGTTCTGGGTGTACCCCCTGAACAACGAGGACGCAAGTGCTGCAGCGTGAGAATTTGCGCGGGAATTACCCACGGCTCCGAACGCCAAGTAAAAATTCATTTCCACCAATTTTTATAACGTAGGAACAACACGTTCCATGAAAAGTAAATTAAGTGATCAGTGTTAGTAGCCGTGCAGTGAAGTGAATATTCGGTACGTTGACTTGGACGCACCTGACATTGCGACCCTTAACTTTGGGTAGTGTCGTATACCTGGGATCAGCTGTGCACTGGGCTCGTCCATCGATGACCAGGATCGGTTCAGTGACCCAGTGACACAAGTTTTCAAGTTGCAGGTGAATTTTCTACAGTTTTCTAAAGTTTTAGTTACTTTAATGGTGATCATTCATTTTTAAATTTAACGCAAGCTATGGCTTATTTCCGGCGATAATTCTCAAAATTCTCATACGAAAATATTTATTCGGCCTTTTTAAACAGACTTATTCGTTATCAGCAACAGGCCGTTATTGAGTTACGGATTTTTATCACAATAACGAACTACGATCACTTTTCGTTAATTTCCTGTTACATTACCTTTTCGTGGATATGTTATTAACACAAGGAATTTTACGTATTCCTTATCCTCCCACTTCAAATAATTATTATTTTCGAATCTTCTAAAAAAAATGTGTATTCGTCTTTTTACGTTACACGTGATTTTCATCCATTTATCCTTTATTCATTATTCACTTTAAATGGCAAACAAACCATGGCAAAAGGTTGGATTTTTTTGTTACGTCTTTTTCATTTGCCATTCTACGCAATTTCCTTCGATGCATGCCGCCTTGCTTGTTCGTAGTCGCAGCGCGGCCCGGCGCGCGGCCACGCTAGCGCGGGACCTCCAGCGGAAGGCTCGCGCTCTGATTGGTCGGTGCTTTTTATTAATATCTCGTTAACGAAACCTCGGAGGGCATTTTCTCAAAGGAAAAGGTTGTTTGCAATCACCCCCCGAATCACCCCCTTTAAGGAACCGCAGCATTTTTGGGACACCCTGTATATGACTGAAATTTTTTTTACAACTTACTGAAATGTTAGTAAATACGTGTAGATAATGTGTGACGAAGTCACGTCACGCGCCGCGCAGGCGTACGGCGCCGCGCCGATAAGCCCAGTGCGCGCCGCGGCCGCGAAGCCGCGAGCTGTCTCGCGGGCGAAGATGTACGGGCTCGCGATATAAGGACCGCGGCGAGCGAAACTGATAGCTCTTGTTCCGCACGAATTAGCCGTTACCGCTGCCGTACCGTACGCCAAGACGCTCATATTTTTGGATTCCGTGAGGTGTGCACGCGTCGACCGATCGTCACGCTGTGCGACTAACCAGCCTCTCTCCTAAATAGGCCGAGAGAAATCTTGTGCTTTACCTCGCCTGTAAGGTGTCTCCGCGCCGCTATCGGCCAGAGCCCTATTGTACACGGGAACGCCACTATACGACTCTCGTACGATCGTGCCTGTTAAGGCCCTTCCGAGCAGAACGTTCCACAAAACTCCACATCCTTGATCCCCCAGCTCGTCGCCAGCGCCGCCGCCGCGAGAACCACGCCGCCGCGATTTCACCGAGTCGAGTCTCCGCACCCGCAACCGTTACGCGAAAGATATTGTAAAAATAATCCTAACAGCTGAATAAACATTGTTATTGTTTTAAAAAGTCTTACTCATTTGACGAACCCGGCCTTACCGACTGAGTTGGCAATAAACTCCTTCTCCGTCCCACCGACAACCGTCTCGCAAACCGGAGACGGTCACAAATTGGCGCCCGAACAGGGACTCGAAAAGGAGAAGGTCGAATGAGTCAAGGCGTGAGCTGGGTCTACGAGCTAAGAAGAGCAGACCTAGTCAAAGCTGCGGAAGACTACGGACTCGACGCCACTGGCACGCTTGACGAGCTAAGGCAAAGAGTCACTGCGCACTACCGAGAGAATAATATGGCACCGCCCAAACCCACTGGTGAAACCAGCGAAAGTACCAGCATGCCAGAAACGGCAACCGGCACCGGGCACAGTCTGCTGACGCACAGCCCTGGCATCAGCATGATTGCCCCGGAGGCTACGCCCATGGAACGAATCCGAAGGTGGGGGACCCGCTACGACGGTGGCCCAGGAGCAGCCGAATTCTTACAACGGCTGGGTGACCTCCAACACAGCTATATGGTCACCCCCACCCAAATTGTACAGTGCCGCTCCGAGATTTTGAAAGGGAGAGCACTCGGCTGGTATCGCCTCCGCCGCACAGAATGGCAGTCGTGGGACGATTTCGTCACGGATTTCCGAGCCTTCTTCCTCGCTGCCGAAGACGAAGATGAGCTCGAGGAGACAATTACCCGGCGCGTCCAACGGCCACAAGAGACGGCCACGGACTTTATATTAGACCTGCTCCCGTTGATGCAACAATATGGCAAATATACGCTGGAGCAACAGGTCCACCGAGCCTATCGAAACCTCCGGCCGGAGTACAGGCGGGTCATTAAACGGACTGACTTCAAAACACTGCCTGAATTGATGAAGTTAGCCGCAGACCAAGATAAAGTCACGGCCGAGGAAAAAGAAGCCTCCAAGTCGGAGCGACGACCAGAGAAACGTCCGGTCCAGCCACGAACCCACAGCCTCGCAGAGGTACAATCCGATTATGATCGGGACACCTGCTGTTGGAGATGCGGCCAGCGCGGTCATCGCCGCCAGGAGTGCCGACGAGCAAGCAAATTATTTTGCTCGTACTGCGGCACCGCCGGACGCACCACGAGAGAGTGCGATTGCAACCCGATCTCGGGAAACGAGGCAGGGCGCGGCCAACGAGGCAACCGCACAACCGCCCCGACGCCAAGGCCTCAGCCAACCAACTAGACAACGATTCCCGACTGTACCTCGCCTTCCAAGTCGGTAACGTGCGCGGGTGGGCATTGGTCGACACCGGAGCCACCAGATCCTTTATACGACCAGATGTCGCCACCGCCTGCCAACGACAGGGATACGTCCTCGGACCTGCCACGTTCACGGCCAGCGTCGCCGATGGCGCCGAGGTACCATTGCAAGGCGAAATGACGCTCCCCGCCCACGTCAACGGGCAAGGAGTTGAACACACGTACGCTGTCCTGCCTGGATTGTCACATGCCGCCTTACTAGGCATAGACGTCCTCACTAAACTGGGCCTGGGAATACAAATCGGCGAGCACAGATGGACGCGCCACGACGAAACCGCGGTAGTGGAAGCCCCCGGCATTCGCCGATGCACGCCGGCCCAGGAAGCCGCTCTTCAACAACTCTTAGACGAAGAGTTACCGCCACTCCGAGAGTTGCGAGGAACAACTTGCCTTGCCGAGCACCGTATACGACTACGGGCGAATACCGAACCGATTAAACAGCGCTATTCGCCCAGAAATCCGGCCACGCAGGCATTAATTGACGAGGCGGTAGACCAAATGCTAGCCGACGGGGTGATCGAGCCTTCCAGCAGCCCGTAGAGCTCCCCCGTAGTAATGGTCGCCAAGAAAGGCAGCAAGAAGAAGAAACGCTTCTGCATCGACTTCCGACGAGTCAATGCAGTTTCCGAAAAGGACGCCTATCCGCTGCCACAGGTGCAGGCTACCCTGGATAAACTACGCGAGGCGCGCTATATCTCGACGCTAGACCTCGCAAACGGATACTGGCAAGTGCCATTGGCCGAGGAGAGCCGCCCGATAACGGCCTTTACCGTTCCAGGACGCGGATTGTACCAGTTCCGCGTCATGCCGTTCGGCCTCCACTCAGCCCCCGCTACGTTCCAAAGGCTCCTCGATAGTATCATTGGACCCAGCCTAGAGCCAAGGGCCTTTGCATACTTGGACGACATTATTGTCCTGGGCCGAACGTTTGAAGAGCACTTGGAGAATCTCCGAGAAGTACTGCGCAGACTACAGCAAGCAGGACTCCGCCTAAACGAGGAAAAATGCCGGTTCTGCCAGACAGAGCTCCAATACCTCGGACACGTCGTATCAGACCGCGGAGTTAAAACCGACCCCGACAAGGTTGAGGCAATCCGCAATACGCCTCCACCGCAGAACCTGCGCGAATTAAGGCGCTTCCTGGGGATGGTCTCCTGGTACAGGAGATACATCCCGCAGTTCTCCGATACCGCCGCACCGTTGAACCAGCTTCTCCAGAAACGCAACCGTTGGGCATGGACAGAAGAAGCCCAAGCCGCGTTTGAAACGCTCCGCCACCAGTTGGCCACCGCACCGGTACTGACCTGTCCCGACTTCGACCGGCCATTCGTACTCCAGACCGATGCCAGCCAAAGCGGCCTCGGTGCCGTCCTAACACAGGACCACGAAGGCGAAGAACGGGTAGTGGCCTATGCTAGCCGTACGCTCAATGCGGCAGAAAGGAACTACTCAGTCACGGAGAAAGAATGCTTGGCCGTGGTCTGGGGCATCAGAAAGATGCGCCCGTACCTGGAAGGATATGCCTTCACCGTCCTCACCGACCACCAAGCATTAAAGTAGCTCCAATCCATCGATAGCCCCTCGGGACGCTTGGCACGCTGGAGCCTGGAGCTCCAGCAGTACGATTTTAAGATCGAATACCGGAAGGGCGAGAACAATATTGTCGCAGACGCCCTCTCCCGCCAAGGCGAGATCGCCCCTGTAGACACCGAGGGACCCAAAGAATGGTATGAAGCCAAGAAACGAGCCGTCGAGGAGACACCGCTCCTCCACCCGGAATACCAGATTCGTGGCGACGAATTATACCGCCACTTTCCAGACACAACCGGCGGGCACCCCGAGGATGAATGGAAGCAATGTGTACCGCAAGCACGACGCAACGAAATCCTACGGGCCAATCATGACGCCCCCACGGCCGGCCATCTAGGCATTAATAAGACTACTGCCCGCTTGGCCCGAAAATATTACTGGCCAGGAATGTTCCGCGATGCGGCCCGATACGTACGGCAATGTACGAAATGTCAAGAGTACAAAGTATCGCAGCAAGCGCCAGCCGGACTTATGCATACCACGCCAGCAGCCTACCCATGGGATGTGGTATCGGCCGATTTGGTCGGGCCACTCCCACGGTCGAAGAAAGGCCATACCGTGGTCGTGGTAATGCAAGATAAGTTCACAAAATGGATCGAGCCAACCTCTTCGACAGGCCACCGCGCCGGCCGTCACTAAAGCGTTCCGTGAACGAGTGGTCATGCGCTTCGGATGCCCACGCCGAGTCATCACCGACAATGGCAAACAGTTTGAAAGCCGTGAATTTACCGGCCTGCTACGGGAATATGGCATTGATCACCGGAAGACACCACCGTACACTCCGCAATGTAACCCAGTGGAAAGGGCGAACCGAGTGGTTAAAACAATATTCGCCCAGTTTACCAACGGGGATCATACGACGTGGGATAATTGGCTCCCGGAGATCGCGTTTGCCTACAATACGGCGCGACACGAGGCCACAGGGAGCACGCCGGCCGCGTTAAACTTTGGCCGAGAGCTCGCGGCTCCCGGCGACCCACGCTTGGCCACCGGAGACCCAATGGAGGAACCAACCCGAGAAGACGCCCAAGGATGGCAACAACGGCTCGCGGGTATCAAAGATAGCATTGAACTCGCACGGTGGAATTTGGCGCGGGCCCACCAGAATCAGAAACACTACTATATAAACACGACCAAGTTATGAAACGCGAGCACCACCTCAGCGCGGCAGCAAAACAGTTCAATGCCAAACTGGCTCCGAAATTTGCTGGCCCGTACACCGTCGCCAAATTCACGGGACCAAACGTCGTGGTACTGAAAGGGGCGCGCGGTAAGACCATGCGCGCGCACATCAGTGACCTAAAGCCATGCGATAACCGCGAGCCAACTAGCGAGAACATCGCCGCTGGTTCAGCAAGGCCTTCAAGGCCCCCCCAGCGGCCACCACCACCCCACGAGCCACAACGCCGCTGGTTCGGCCAGGCCTTCAAGGCCCCCCAGCGGCCCCAACACCACCGAGGACCACACCGTCGCTGGTTCAGCCAGGCCTTCCAGGCCCCCCAGCGACCACCACCACACCAGCCGACATCTCAACGTCAATGTCGCTGGTACAGCTTGGCCCAAGAGGCCCCCCAGCGACAGCACCAGTAGCAGGGCCGCTGGTACCGCCCGGCCGCGAAGGCCCCCAGCGGCCGCACCAGGCCAACACAGGATCCCCGTCCCCGATAAAAATCCCGCGACCGTAGTCTTAAGTTAGGTTAAGTGGTGGTGGGTAGATTTAAGTTCATACCGTTCCTGGGGTTGCAACCCGTAGCATTAAGGACCAAGGTCCACCGTAGTTTTAAGTTTGTACTCGTTAGTTTTAAGGGGTCAGCGGACCCAGTAAACCGATCTAAGGCGTTGATCGTTTTCCGTCCCCGAAGTAGGAAGGGGGTGTGACGAAGTCACGTCACGCGCCGCGCAGGCGTACGGCGCCGCGCCGATAAGCCCAGTGCGCGCCGCAGCCGCGAAGCCGCGAGCTGTCTCGCGGGCGAAGATGTACGGGCTCGCGATATAAGGACCGCGGCGAGCGAAACTGATAGCTCTTGTTCCGCACGAATTAGCCGTTACCGCTGCCGTACCGTACGCCAAGACGCTCATATTTTTGGATTCCGTGAGGTGTGCACGCGTCGACCGATCGTCACGCTGTGCGACTAACCAGCCTCTCTCCTAAATAGGCCGAGAGAAATCTTGTGCTTTACCTCGCCTGTAAGGTGTCTCCGCGCCGCTATCGGCCAGAGCCCTATTGTACACGGGAACGCCACTATACGACTCTCGTACGATCGTGCCTGTTAAGGCCCTTCCGAGCAGAACGTTCCACAAAACTCCACATCCTTGATCCCCCAGCTCGTCGCAAGCGCCGCCGCCGCGAGAACCACGCCGCCGCGATTTCACCGAGTCGAGTCTCCGCACCCGCAACCGTTACGCGGAAGATATTGTAAAAATAATCCTAACAGCTGAATAAACATTGTTATTGTTTTAAAAAGCCTTACTCATTTGACGAACCCGGCCTTACCGACTGAGTCGGCAATAAACTCCTTCTCCGTCCCACCGACAACCGTCTCGCAAACCGGAGACGGTCACAAATGTTTATCAGTAAAAATCGCGTATCTTTTTTGTGGGTCGTCCCTAAAGAGACGACGTTAAGAATATTCCAAATGTTAGAAGATTGGGAACTAACAGATAAGGTACAAACGATTTACTGTGATACAACGTCTATAAATATGGGGCGATTTAAAGGTACTTTTGTTATTTTAGAGCAAATGGTCGGGAGGGATTTATCGTACTTTTCGTGTCGTCATCATATTTACGAAATAGTCTTAAAAAGTGTATTCGAAGAAACAAAATCAAAATCTTCAGCTGCTGAAATACCAATGTTCAAGAAATTTCAAAAAGCTTGGGCCCCACTTGTAGCTGAACACCCTGTATACACGGCATTGTCAAGTTGTTCAAAAGCTACTTCCTCACCGATTTCAAGGACCTTTAAATATGTTGTCACGATCATCATTCTGAACAACATTTTCCTTTATACTTTTTGGCGATCGGCTTTGGTTTACGATATATTCGCAAAAAACTTTATTTAACACTAGAACTACCGAGTTTAAGACATACCTTTCTCTAAGGTGTGCATGCACGATGACACAATAGCGTTATTGACCTCATCGGGCTATGCTTGTCACCGCAGTCTTATTTTTAACATCTCCAAATTCACATCGGTTCGCTACCAATTCGCCTCGCGCCCTGACCTAGCCCCAACCAATACTAATACCGTCGGCTGTGAAACAATTGACGGCGACGAGGAGATGATTGATTTAGTAACGTCTGTATATAGGCAGATTTCAATATATTATGCCGAAATTTTTTTATTAATATTACAGAAACTAATAAATACCCGATGTTAAAATTTTATATTAGGGGTCCCCTTCCCCTCCCTCCCAATCCCCCAAAATTTCGGTTCATTATGATGGTTGAGTCATACCGTAGTACAGCGTTGCCCCAATGGGCGGTCCGAGAGCACGAGCATCCAACGCGTTTTCCAAAGCTCGCGTGGAAGGGGGCGCTCGAAACCAATGAAGTTGCGGGCATATAACGGATGGGGAAAACTCTAGTAGTGTGCGTGTAGGCTCGTACCCATAGGCTTATATCACTGGGACTCCTGGGACTTCCGTTTCCGGTGTGATTGAGAGAGAGCGTGTGGAAGAAGCGTAGGAAATTAGAAGTAGAGGAAAGAGGTGAGAAAAAGTGTAGGAGAGAACGAGAAAGTGTGGAGGCGCACAGTGGCGTAGGGGGAAGGTGTACAGCGCAGGAGAAGCGTGGGGGCAGAGAAGGCGAAGGAGGTGCGATGGTTAAAAGAATTTGGAGGTTAGGGTGAAGGAAGTGAAAAAGGAGAAAAAAGGGGTTAGGAGTGAAGGTGAGAGCGTGGAGGTAGGTAGTGAAGTGCGAAGAAAGATTTGTGCACAACAGGATCGTGGGTGGAGAAGGTGAAGGGATGATTGAAGGGGAAAAGAAGTTGGAGGTTAGGGTACCGCAGGCGGCTGCGCAGAAGTTGAAGAAAGAAAGTCGGTAAGGTAGGGAGCGAAGAGTGGGTAAGAAAGGAAACGTACGTGCAGCTAGAGAAAGTATAGGAAGGACAGTAAGAACGAGTAAGAATGGGAGACGAAAAGGGGGAAGAGGAGGAGATAGGAATAGGGATAAAGAAAAAAGTGGAAAGAATACAGAGGGAGAGAAGTAACAGTACGGGAAGAATAGAAGAATATTTTAGTAAAAAAAGGGTGAGGGTAGAAAATGATACGGAGAGGGAGGGGGCTTTCAGGAGCAGTAAGGTAGTGGCAAGATCTCCACAAGGGCAGGGGAAAGGAGGGAAAGAAGAGGAAGAAGGTGAAGAAGAGATGATGGAAATATTGAAGAGTATGAGGAAGGAGATAGCAGAGGGGAGGGAGGAGGTGAGGGAGGTAGCGAGGAAGCATGAAGAAAAACTGAAAAAGGAAATAAAGGAATTAAAAGAAGAGTTGAGAAGGAGTGACGAGGTATGGGAGGAGGAAAGGAGGGAGACAAGGAGGGAGATAGAGAAATTGATGGTGAGAGTAGAAAAAATAGAGAAGGAAGGAGGAAAAGGGGAGGGAGGGATAAATGAAAGAATAGAAAAGCTGGAATTAGAAATGAAGCAAGGGAAAGAAAAAAAAAGGAGAGGAGAAGATAGCAGAAAAGGTAAAAGAACTAGAGTGGAGATTGGAGGAAAAGGAGAGAGAGGAGAGGAGGAATAATATGTTAGTGAAAGGGATACAAGGAAGGGGGGAGAATGTGAAGGATGAGGTGGAGAAGCTATTCAAAAGCATAGGAGTGGAAGATGAGATAAAATCAGTAAAAAGAATAGGGAAGGGGGAAGGGATGGTGATAGTAAGAGTGAAAGATAAGGAGACAAAAAGAAAGGTGATGGAAGCAAAAAAGAAACTAGCAGGTAGAAAAGAGAGAATAGAGGACGATTTAACATGGAAAGAAAGGAAAACGAGGTGGGAAATCGAAGAGATTGCGAGGGAACAGAGAAGGAAGGGAAAAAGAGTACTAGTAAGGTATGGTAGGATAAGAATAGAAGAGCAATGGTGGAAATGGGATGAAAAGAACGAGGTGTTAAGGGACGAAGAAGGAAGGGAGAAAAGTGGAAGTAGGGAAGAGGTAGAGCGGGTAGGGAAGGAGGGGGAAGGGCAGGGACAGGGAGGGAAAAAAGGGGGATAGAAGGAAGGAAGGAAAAGACACAGAGAGAAGAGAGAAAAGGGAAAGAAAGGTACAGGATAGCATGGTGGAACGTGGCGGGTTTGGCGAGAAAGGACAAACAATTTTGGAACAGACTAGAAAAATGGGATGTAGTGATAATGTTGGAGACGTGGGTAGAGGAGAAAGGATGGGGATCGATAAGAAGTAAGCTACCGAAAGGATACATTTGGAAAATGCAAGTGGCGAAGAGAGAAATAAATAAAGGGAGAGCCAAAGGAGGAATAGTAGCAGGAGTAAGGAAGGAACTGGTGGAAGGGATGACAGGGGGTATAAAAGAAGGGGGAGAAGGTGTGATGGAAGTAAACATTAAAATAGGCAGAATGAAATGGAAGATAGTAGGAGTGTACATAAATGGGGACATGGAAGAAAAACTGGAAAAGTTAAAGGAATGGACCGAAAACGGGGAGCAAAAAAACTAATAAGATGGCTCGAGGAGCAGGGATGGGGAATATTAAATGGAATAACAAAAGGCGATGAAAGGGGGGAGTACACATATGTAAGGCCAAGAAGTGAGACGGTGATAGACTATGTGATCGGAGAAGTAGGAATTGCGGATAAGCTAGAAGGTCTAAGGGTAGGAGAGGAGGTTGACTCAGATCACCACCCGCTGATAGTAACATTGAAGGACAGGGCAGAAAGAAGGAGGATGAATGAGGGCGGAATGAAAAGTCGAGCGAGAGGCGTGTGGAACGAGAGCGGTAGGGAGAAATTCTGGGAGGTTGTGGCAGGGATAGGGGAAAGGAGGGGCGAGGATAGGAACACAAGAGTAGAAGAGGAGATTACAGAGGGAAAGACAAAAATAAGGGCAGCACTTAAGGCGAGTAGTGGAGAAGAGGAGAGAAAAAAAAGAGGATGGTGGGACGAAGAGTGTGCGGAGGCAAAGAGAAGCACAAGATTAGCGCTGAGGAGATGGAGAAGGGGTGGAGGTGAGGCCACAGAGTATAAAGAGGAAAAGAGAAGGTATCAAATAAAATGCGAAGAGAAGAAAAAAGAAGAAGCAGAGAAGTACGTAAAAGAGGCTGAGCAGGCGAAAAGTGAAAGAGAGGTATGGGAGGTGGTGAATAGAGGGAGGAAAAGAAGAAAGAGGGTGAACGAGGAGATAGAAATGGAAGAGTGGAAGCAATATTTTATGAGGTTACTGGGGGGTGTAGAGGGAAGAGTAGTGGTGGGAAAAGAGAAAATGCGGGAAATAGAGGCAGAGGACGCGATAGAACTGGAAGAGGTGGTCAAGATAGTAAAGAAACTGAAAAACGGAAAGGCGACGGGGCGTGACGAAGTGCCGAATGAAGTATGGAAGTATGGAGGGCTGCAAGTGCAGAAGTGGCTATGGAAAGTGATAGGTAGGATATGGAGAGGAGAGGGATGGCCGGAGTAATGGAATGAAGGGCTAATAGTGCCAATAATTAAAAAGGGAGAAGGGATAGGAGTGGAGGAGTATAGAGGGGTGACGATAATGGACACAATATATAAGGTATATGCGTCGGTAATCGCGGAGAGGCTAGATAGGGAAATGAAAGCAGGGCGCATGATCCCAGAAAACCAAACAGGATTCAGGAGAGGAAGGGGGACGTTGGACAACGTGTATGTCCTGAATTTCGTAATAAACAGAGGAATAGCCAAGAGGAAAGGAAAGATAGTGGCACTGTTTGTGGACTTAACGGCCGCGTTTGATACGGTGGATAGAGGGATACTGTGGAAGGCCATGGAGGAAAGAGGAGTAAGTGAAGGAATAACGATGAGAATAGAGGAAATATACAAGGAAACAAGAAGTAGGGTGAGGGTGGGCGAGGAGGTGGGAGATTGTTTTTGGACAGCGAGAGGAGTAAGGCAAGGATGCCCACTAAGCTCATACCTATTCAATTTGTTAACGGCGGATATGGAGGAAGATTTGGAAAGAGGAGGGTGGGGAGGAGTAAAGGTGGGGAACGAAAAGATAAGGTCGTTAGCATATGCCGACGACATAGTGCTGCTAGCAGAAGAGGAAGGAGAGATGTTGGGAATGATCAAAAGACTGGAGAGATACTTGGATAGGAAGAGGCTAGTGCTAAATGTTGAGAAAACCAAGATAATGAGGCTGACGAAGGGAGGAGGAAGAAAAAAGAAGGTGTGCTGGAAATGGAAAGGAAAGGAAATAGAAGAGGTGAAAAAATATAAGTATCTGGGGTATGAAATAGGAAGGAATGGAGCGCAGGACGGGCACGTTAGGGAAAGGGCAAGAAAAGCCGCAGGGGCGATGAGACAGGTGTGGGGAATTGGGGAAAGGAAGTGGGTGAAGGATGTCAGAAGAAGAATAAGGTTGTTCGACGCGTTGGTATACAGGGTGTCCCAAAAATGTCGCGTTTCCTTGAAAGGGGTGACTCAGGGGGTGATTTGAAACAACTTTTTCCTTAGCGAAAATATTGTCCGAAGCTTCGTTAAGGAGATATTAAGCAAAAACCCCGACCAATCAGAGCGCGCGCCTTCCGCCTGAGTTCCCGCGGTAGCGTTGGCTACGAGGTAGGCGACCGCGCTTGTGCTACGAACGTACGAACAAGCAAGTCGGCATGCATCGAAGGAAACCGCGTTACACATTTTTTTTTTAAAGCAGAATCTTAAATAAGAATAATTTGAAGTGAGAGGACAAGAAGTACGTAATTTCGTTTTTAAATAAGGCATAAACGAAAAGCTAACGTAACAGAAAATGTACGACAAGTGATCGTAATTCGTTATTGAGGTAAAAATCCGTAGTTTAAGAACGGCCAACACAACTAAATTTAAAAAATAATATTAGGTGTATGAATAAATTATTTCCGACTGGAATTTCTATCGCGGTGGTATTCAGAAGCTGCCAGAAAAATGGCAAAAGGTAATAAACAATAATGGAAATTATTGCGATGATCGAGTTGTTTTCATATTTTTTAAATCGAACTGTTATTGTACCCTAAAATCGGAAAGAATTTATTTTCACACCTAATAATCACCAATAAATTAAAGAAAACTCACCCTTTCGGACATTCCTTTCCTTGCTTTCCTTCCCTTTCCGGAAACCTGTGTCACTGGGTCACTGTACCGATCCTGGTTATCGGTGGACGAAAAGATTTATGGTTGGGTAGCGCCCAGTGCTCAGCTGATCACACTGCGTCCGGGTTAATGTACCGAATATTCACTTCACTGCACGGCTACTAACACTGATCACTGAATTTATTTTTCACGGAACGTGTTGTTCCTACGTTATAAAAATTGGTGGCTGCGAAAGGGGCCGATTACTGTTAATTACTGGGACGAGATTACTACTATTACCCGGCGAAAAGAAAACTCGTGGCAGACTGTCTCGGGCTGTGCAGTCCGCTGCTGTGACGATTGGTCGAGTCACCTATTTGGGCACACTTTTAAAGACGGGGCACACGTATTTTGGTTATTGGCTGAAGTTGCCACATACATTGTCACACCGCGCGACGAAGAGATCGAACGAAACACGAGGTCGAGTGGGATAGAGCGATTTGACCAAGCGTAGCCTACGCTTTTGTTTTGACGATCGTCGGTCGGATCCGTATCTGATCGCTGCACAGCAGCGGACTGCACAGCCCGAGACAGTCTGCCACGAGTTTTCTTTTCGCCGGGTAGGGTAGATGTACCAGTAAATGAACACGTACCAGTGAATGGACATTTTTTATTAATACGAGTGAAATAAGTTATTAAAATAAGCAACTAATTAATTAAAGACTTCTTTCAATTTCTTGCTTCATATCCAAACAATTTTTGCAGCACGTGGAATCAATCACGCTGCAAACATAATTTTATAAAAGTGTTCATTCATTAGCCTTAAGTGTTCATGTATTGGTGCGTTTACCCTAATACAGTAATGCCTCGTTAGAATCACGACGATCGGGGCTGGCAGCGTGATACTAACGCGATGCGGACACCATTCGTAGCCGACGACAACTTCGTGTCGACTCTTTTGTTCTCTCGCACGTTCTCGGATTCTCTCACTCTCGACTGAAGGATTCAAAGAAATGGTGGGGATAGTGAGCGTGATTATAACGCATGGTAAAAACGTGACACTAACGACGAATTACTGTAGTAGTTATCTCGTCCCAGTAATTAACAGTAATCGGCCCCTTTCGCGGCCACCAATTTTTATAACGTAGGAACAACACGTTCCGTGAAAAATAAATTCAGTGATCAGTGTTAGTAGCCGTGCAGTGAAGTGAATATTCGGTACATTGACCCTGCGATCAGCTGAGCACTGGACGCCGATGACCAGGATCGGTACAGTGGCCTAGTGACACAGGTTTCCGAAAAGGGAAGGAAAGCAAGGAAAGGAATGTCCGAAAGGGTGAGTTTTCTTTAATTTATTGGTGATTATTAGGTGTGAAAATAAATTTTTTCCGATTTTAGGGTACAATAACAGTTCGATTTAAAAAATATGAAAACAACTCGATCATCGCAATAATTTCCATTATTGTTTATTACCTTTTGCCATTTTTCTGGCAGCTTCTGAATACCACCGCGATAGAAATTCCAGTCGGAAAGAATTTATTCATACACCTAATATTATTTTTTAAATTTAGTTGTGTTGGCCGTTCTTAAACTACGGATTTTTACCTCAATAACGAATTACGATCACTTGTCGTACATTTTCTGTTACGTTAGCTTTTCGTTTATGCCTTATTTAAAAACGAAATTTACGTACTTCTTGTCCTCTCACTTCAAATTATTCTTATTTAAGATTCTGCTTTAAAAAAAAAATGTGTAACGCGGTTTCCTTCGATTCATGCCGACTTGCTTGTTCGTACGTTCGTAGCACAAGCGCGGTCGCCTACCTCGTAGCCAACGCTACCGCGGGAACTCAGGCGGAAGGCGCGCGCTCTGATTGGTCGGGGTTTTTGCTTAATATCTCCTTAACGAAGCTTCGGACAATATTTTCGCTAAGGAAAAAGTTGTTTCAAATCACCCCCTGAGTCACCCCTTTCAAGGAAACGCGACATTTTTGGGACACCCTGTAGACGGTGGCGAGCTACGGGGTGGAAATATGGGGATGGAGGGAAAGAAAGGTAATAGAGGCACTGCAGGAAAAATATATAAGGTGGGTGCTTGGAGTGGAGTGGAGGACGCCAGGGTACATGGTGAGGAAGGAAGTTGAAAGGGTAAAGATGAGGAAAACAGCGGGAAGAAGGGCGTGGAATTTCGAAATAAGACTAGAAGGAGGAGGAGGAAGTGGGTGGGCGAGGAAATGCTGGGAAGAAGTGAAAAAGAGGGAATGTAGAAGTGGGAAGTTGTCAGTGTGGGAAGAGGAAAGGAGGGGATATTTCAAGGAATTAGGATTAGAGATGGAGGAAGTGAGGGAGTTAAGGAAAGAAGGTAGAGAAGGATATGAGGAAATAGAGCGAAGGGACAGAGAGAAGCAAGAGAGACAGACATGGGAAAGGATAGGGAATTCAAGGTTTAATAAATGGTATAAGTGGGTGAGAGGAGAGGGATTGCCTAAGTATCTGGACAAAGGCTGGGGAGAAAAAAGGTGGAGAAGAATAGCGAAGTTCAGACTGGGGAATGGAATGGCTGAGGCGAGATATTGGGACTGTGAAGAGGAGAGAATGTGCAGAGTGTGTGGAAGTGAAGAGGAGACATGGGAGCATGTATGGGAAAGGTGCAGAGGGGAGGGAGAAGGTAGCTGGCAAGAAAATGTATGGCAGAAACTAGGCGAAGAAGGGGAGGGGGAGAGCTGGATAAAGAAACTGGAGGAGAACAGAATGGGGCAAGGGGAGAATAAGAAGGAACAGGAAGAGAGTGACAGGAGATGAATAAAAGAGATGGGAAAGAAAACGGTGGTGGAAAGGAAAAAATGAAGGAGAGAGGTAGTAGAGGGAAAGGAAAGGAAGAGAGAGTGAAAGGAGGAGAGAAGATGCGGGAACGGAAGGACGAAAACAAATGGGCGAGGTAGTAATAAATAAGTAGGAAAGGTAGAATTATGGATAGAGATGCGGAAAAAGGCGAGAGCGAGAGAGGGCGAGCGATGGCGAGCGAGGAGGAGCGGAGGAGGAGCGGAGGAGGGGAGAAAAGGCGAACGAAGGCGAGTAAAAGCGAACAAAGGCGAGCGAGAGCGAGCGAAGGCGAATAAAAGTGTGCAAGCGAAAGAGATGAGGAGAAGCGTGCGAAAAGCGTCGGAAAGGGTGTAAATATAGGGCCAGTAGGGGTAGAAAAGGCGGAAACGGCAAAATTGTAAAATATTGTAAAAATGTAAAAATGTAAAAAGGAAAGAAATGTAAAAAAAAAAAATGTAAAGTGTAAAAAAAGTGTAAAAATGTAAATAGAGAAAGTAAAGGGAAAGGGGTAAAAAGATAGCAAAGGCAAGAGGGACCGGAAGTTCTTGTAACCCTACGGGGAACAATAAATATATACAATACAATACACTGGGACTCCTGGAGCCCCAGTGTTCTACATTTTAGGAATTGGGAAAATAAACAGGAATTGACGAATGATTAAACAATAATATTATATAATTGGACGGAATAGACTTGAACAGTCCCACTTACACCACTGATTGACAAAAAGTTTCTTATTAAACGATTTTTATTCAGCTTCAATCCTCTGTTTGTTTGTTTGTTTGGTTCAAAATTAGAAACTCAATTTTAACCCACTTCCAACTATCCAGTAGACTTGAAACTTTGCAGGCATACGTAGTTTGGATAACAATACAAAATTATGAAGAAAAAGAAACCCCCCCTCCCAGGGGTTTAAAAAAATTACCCAGTCATCAATAAATATAACCCCTAACCACAAATCCAAACGACTTGAAATCAGCCTATAACCACAAATCAGAGCAATTTAATCGACATGAAATCCGCATGTAACCACAAATCAAAACTAGACAATAAAAAGTAAATAAAGAAAATAATTATTTTTTAGTTTTTAGTGCATTTTATATAAAATCGTTTAACAGTTTAATTTAAAATTTGTTTTATATTTTTTTTATATTGTACAAATCAATAAAATCAAATAACACATAAAACATTCAATTGAAATTACAATCAAATGCAATTAAATATGTGGTTTGCCACAAAGTATTTTGCACAGATCGATACTTATAAGTAAGATTACATACTTAATAAATATTTTTGCGGCGTAGAGGCGTCGCCTCGTTAGGGATTGTGATTTATTTACAGTTACACGAGTTATACTATCTTATATTGTGCAAGACTCTCTGCGTTGCCTCCCGTCGATCCAGTAGCGAGCGCCAGAGCCGATGTCTGCCGATCGGGGTTTTCGGCAAGACAGAGTCTCTGGTGAAACGTGACGAGACGGGTGTGCAAGGAAGCGGTCATGATTAGACGCTTCGGTTTGTTGGATACGGGTTACGTTCTTGGCGGCGGGTGGTGTAACGCCTTCGGCCAAAGTGCGCTGAATAACAAAGTGCTGTTTTTTTGTTTGTTCTGTCGAAACAATTGCGTTTTTTTGTCATATTCGCGTGACTGTGTGTCTGGCCCTTACAGCCAAAATATCAGAAGTAGGATACGGATCGGAAAAAAGGGGGAGAGCTGAACTGAACGTTCTAAAATTTGGCAAATCAGTGGTAAAAACTAATTGTTCGTGAGGACCGATAGAATTTCGCGTTTGAGTTCGCGTGGTCAAGAACGTTCGAAACAGTTCTAGAACGTTCGATCCAGAGGTGAGGACGAAAAACAAAGCTAACTGTCACGTCCCGCGACGTGGAGTCAACTATTATTTAACCCTTTAAATCATTCATACTTACTATTTCGTACTTTGGTATACTATAACCACCTCGTATGAAAACGTTATATAAATATTATGCAACGAATAGCTGATAAGGGATTAACAGCAACAGCGAGCAGGAGAACCAGCATCAAGGAGGTAGCCGCACACCAACTAGCCGCACACCAGCTAGCAACCGCCCACACATCAAGGAGACCAGTGGAAGCCAGCTGATGGGTCAGAGGCCCCATCCGCCAGCGGAGTCAACACCTTCGCGGAGCTGCGTTCCTGATCATCGCCAGCCACTTGCCCCCCCCCCCCCCCCCTTTATTTCCCGTAATTCGAGCTCCAATACGGAACCGATGTATATTAACTTCAATCCCTAGTATGTGGTCTGTACGAAATCAATCGTACAGAGCACATCGAAAACCCAATAGCGCAAAAATCTAAAATATGAATTAAAATAAGAATTTAACTATCGACGCTGCTGAGAGTTTCATATAACAGCAGAAAAACGTTCTAAGTCACGGAAAAGAGACCGAAATAGGTACGAAATAGCTCGAATTCTGCGGTAAACAAAACTCTCGGATAGCGCGCTGGAACGAATTCTTCAGGTGGATCCCACGGCAGATGATTGGGAGATTTTATCTCCCACCATCCTAATTGTCATGTGACAAACCTGAAGAAGGAGTAACCAATAGCCCTATAAAAAGGGACAGATCACCCGCGGAGCTCATTAATTATTGTTATTACCTCATTATGCTTATTGTATTCTTTCCATAACTATATCAAGTTTGCTATTACACATAATACAGAACAATTATAAGAAGTGTCGTTGCAAAAAAAGGAGAAAATAAAGGTGATTGTTTTTTTGTTAAATCAGTGAGTGAAGTGTTTCCACCCCTAGTTACCTCTAAATCGAGCGTTCGCCTTTTGGGAAAGTGAATTAAATTACGAAAAATGCCCATTGACAGGTCACGGGTCGCGCTAGGTAATGGTATTACCTATGAGCAGAACGTTGCTCGCGGTCTTACCAGAGATTATGCGTAAACCGTGATCGACGCGATAGATTTGAATATTAATGAAATTCTAAATAAATGTTGCGAATGTGGATAAATCACTTTTTGCCTCCGCCAATGGTGTCGCTGAAGAGCAGAACGTTGCCCGCGGTAGCGTCTGGTGCGGAAGGTGGTGAGTGATTTATTGGTCGATTAATAATTGCAATCAAAAATTCTAAAAGACGAATGCCGAGGAATCACCGCGCCGGGCGACGGGTCCAGTTACAAAAGTTGTACCAGCAGTTTCGTGAAACCCCGGCAAACGGTGTCGAACTATTGGGAATCACCAAGGCCCCAACGGTCAGTAAGGACCAAGAGCCATTTGGATTCGGGTATATCCTGTTCCCTGGGAAGCGGGCAGACCCAAAGAACGAGGAAACTCCAGAGACCAACGGGATTCCTGATTCGCCCATAGAGTGGAAGCTCATTCTGACCGATCAGGCAGCAAGGCGGCCAAATTAAGGTAATCATGGAAATAGAAATGTATCCTAATTTACCCCCTACCATTCTCAACTATCCCAGAGCGTAAAGTCCCTGGACTAGCTCAAAAGCGGATCAGAAACATAAACTCCCTAAAATCGCGACACCAAATAAGTAGGGACGTAACACTAACCGACTTTCAAACACCGCTAGATCGATCAAATTTATGTTGACTACTTCTATTGTTCCCTGAGTTACCAACACAGGTGTGTGTGCTGCTTTCGAACTGTGATAAGACAACGTAAGAGGATGGATCCCAACGATTATAAAGTGCCTCAGTTGAAAAGTGTGTTACAAAATCTTGGACTACCCTCAAGTGGAAACACGGCCGAATTAATTGCAAGGCTAATGGAAGCGGATCCTGAAGGACAGTGGATGACCCCTGCGGGGGAAACGGGGCAGCAGGAATCCGAAGGACTAAGCAGAACTAAGCGACTCCTCGGAAAATGACCGGGCCTTTTTGCGCGCGCCATCGACTTCCTCCGGAAGAGTGAGAGTAAGGGACGATCTGAAAGCTGGAGGACCTCCGCCTCCTCCGCCAGCAACCTCTACCGGATAGGGTATGGACGTTATCGCCCGACTCTTGGAGCATATGACCGTCGAAAATCAAAGGAGGGACGAACTTCTCGTCAGGATGCTGGAGTAGACAGCGGTGCGTGCCCAGGGCTCCTCTCCGGATCCGCAAAATTACCATATTATGCCGGATCTATCCAAGAGCATTAGAGACTTCGACGGGGAAGAAGGAGGTGTCCGAACTGCGGAATGGCTCAAAAATCTGTGCGGCGTGCAGATGCTGCATCGGTGGCCGGATAATTTCGCGTTGGAAGCGGCTCGAGCTCACTCGAACGGCGGAGCTTATCATTGGTTCACGGACAGGTTCCAAGAAGTAACAACGTGCGAAGAGTTCCGGTTATAGAAGATCACATTGAAATACTGTGTGGGAAGTCGTGGTTCACGACCCTTGATCTTAAGGATAGCTTTCATAATGTTACTATGCACAAGGATTCCATCCGGTATACTTCTTTTGTCACGGCAGACGGACAATATGAGTATCTTAAGATGCCATTTGGTTTAGCGAATGCTCCGGCAGTGTTCCAAAGATACATAAATCTCGTATTCAAAGACTTGATTGAGGCTGACAAGATATTAGTATACATGGATGATATTCTCATACCCACCGTTACGTTGGAACAAAATTGGTGTATTTTCAGGGAGGTGATGGAGGTGTTAGCGCGATTCCGACTGGAACTCAAAATAGAGAGAGTGTTCATTTTTTAAGCGACAAATCGAATACCTAGGATACGTTATTAAAGAGGAGGGTATAAGTCCTAATAGGGCGAATACGGAAGCCATAGCGAACTTCCCATTTCCTAGGAACACCAAACAGGTGCAACGGTTTCTAGGCCTTGCCAGTTATTTTAGAAAGTTTGTGCCTAACTTTGCGACGATTGCTCGACCGCTGTATAGCTTACTGCGATGTGAAGCTACTTTTAAATTTGGGGAAGAAGAACTCGAATCTTTTGAGTCCTTAAAGGACGCATTGGTAAATGCTCCCGTATTAGCCCTATATTCGCTTACCGCCTACACAGAACTGCATACAGACGCCAGTTCGTATGGCTACGGCGCTATCCTTCTCCAGAAGCAGAAGGACGAGAAATTTCACCCCGTCCTTTATTTCAGCCGCAAGACTACAGAAACTGAGAGTAGATATCATAGTTATATCCTAGAATTAATGGCAATTATGTATGCCCTGGAGAGATTTCGTGTGTATCTGCAACGTATTTTATTCATTATCATAACCGATTGCAACGTTATCAAGTTGGCACTAAGTAAAAAATATATTAACCCCAGAATAGGTCGATGGGCGTTGTATCTGGAAAATTTTAATTACAAAATTGAGCACCGTTCGGGAAGTCGCATGTCCCATGTGGACGCCCTGAGCAGAATAGTTGTGGTAATAGAACCCCTATCTTTTGATCAGGTCCTGGTTTATAAACAATTGAAAGACCCAGAAATAACTAAATTGCGACGCGAACTAGATATAAAGGAGTATAGTAGATTCGAGCTATGAAACAGGGTACTATACCGTAAATTCCGTGACGGACTTCAATTTTACGTCCCCGCGTCCTTGGTACACAGCGTCATTAGGGCGTGTCACGATGACGTAGGACATGTCGGACAAGGGAAAACGCTAGAGTTGGTTAGGCAAATATACTGGTTCCCGAATATGAAGCAACAGGTTCAGGAGTACATTGAAAATTGCATTAAGTGCCTGTTGGGGACTGCGCATGCTTTCAGGAGCGCTCCCACACGGGCATTTAGGGACTTCGTGCTGCCTAGAGACGTGAGACGGAACGACCGTCCACGTGTGTACCGAGAGATTCAGAATAAAGCCTAAGTGTTACAGTTATTCCGGCATCATTTCTTCCGTGTACCTAAACACGTACTCCTAGCTACTTGGGACCTAATGGAGGATCCGCTGGAAGAGGAACTTCGACGCCTCGAGTCCTGTGGAATCATCGAGCAGGTGGAGTCATCGGAATGGACATCAGGCATAGTCATCGTGAAGAAGCACAACGGGAAGTTCCGGGTGTGTGCTGATTTTTCGACTGGCGTCAACCGTGCCTTAGTGGATCGAGAGCGTCATCGCAAGGCTGAATCGAAGCTGTTTCTTCATCATACTGGATCTCAGTGACGCTTTTTTCCAGATTGAGATTGCTGCGGAACACAGGGAGGTTACCACGATCACGACACCGAAAGGTGTCTTTCGTTTCAAGCGGTTGCCTTTCGGCATAAAAACAGCACCAGCTATCTTCCAGCAAGCTATGGATCGTACGCTCTCCGGGCTGGAGGGTGTATACGCATATTTAGACGATGTTGTGATCGCCGGTTCCACCAGGGAAGAGCACGACCAACGGCTGCGAGGGGCTCTCCGTCGTTTGGAGAGCAAGGGTTGGAGGTTGCGCCCCGAAAAGTGCAACATTGGTCTGGAGGAGATTAAATACTTGGGACTTATTATAAATTCCAGGGGCATATCAGCCGACCCTGAATCAACAAGGGCAATTGTGAGTATGCCCAATCCTAGGAATGTTTCGGAGTTGCAGAGCCTGCTTGGAATGGTCAACCACTACAGGAAGTTTATTCCCCATCTGCACCAGATCAAGCAGCTGCTCGAGGAATTGACGCGGAAGCACTGCCCACGGCCGTGGGACCGAAAACACGACATGGCAGTGGAACAAATAAAGAAGGTAATGTTAAGCCCTCTCTTACTGGAGCATTACAATCCCACCAGACACTCGTGGTGGCAGCGGATGCGTGTTCCACGGGTGTTGAGGTGGTGTTGCTGCAGCGAGACTCCAGCGGACACGAGCGAGCCGTTTACTACATGGCGCAGAGCTTCACAGATGCACAACGGAATTACTGCCAGCTAGAAAAGGAGGCGCTGGCCCTCGTCACGGTAGTGGAGAAGTTCCACAAATTTGTGTGGGGCAGGAGGTTTATCCTTCAAACGAACCATAAGCCTCTCGTAGCACTCCTGCAAACGGAGAATACCAAGGGCTTGAAGCCCACTACGGCGGCTCGATTGAAGCGCTGGGCCTTCAGGCTCCTGGGATATGATTTCCAGATAGAATATATCTGCACACAGGAGTTTGGCCACGCGGATGCTCTCTCGCGCCTGATCGAGAAGTTCAGACGCGACAACGTTGAGGAACTTCAGGTCGCACACATTCGGGCCGTGGAATCTGAGGTTCTTCAGGTGAAAAACCTCTCCATCGATTTCTTCGGCAAGGAATTCCGCGACAGTTTGAGGACATCCACGTTGGGGGACCCTATTCTCAGCAGGGTGATCCAGTACTCTCTTGTTGGGTGACAGAGTCGTCATCCCCGAGAAACTTCAGCCAACCATTCTCCGGGCCCTGCATAAGGGACGCCCTGGAGTTCGGAGGATGAAGCAGCTGGCCCGGGAATTCACATTCTGGTTGCTGGACGCTCTCACGCAGAAGATGCCCAGGAAGGTGCCATTAGAACCGTGGCCCGACTCAGGGAAATCGATGGAGCGTGTCCATCTCGACTACGCAGGTCCGGTTAACGGACAATACATCCTCGTCATCGTGGATGCCTATTCAAAGTTCTTGGATGTTTCCATAACACCAACAATTTCAGTAAACCGTACTGTGTAGCTGTGCCGGGAGGTCTTTTCCAGGTATGTGCCCCCGGAGATCTTGGTCACTGATCATGGTGCCCAGTTCACCTCCGAGACGTTCAAAGCGTTCTGCACGGAGATGCAAACAACGCACCTGCTGTTGGGGACTGCGCCTGCTTCCAGGAGCGCGGAGACAGCGCTCCCACACGAGCATGTAGGGACTTCGTGCTGCCTAGAGACGTGAGACGGAACGGCCGTCCACGTGTGTACCGACAGATTCAGAATAAAGCCAAAGTGTTACAGTTATTCCGGCATCACTTCTTCCGCGTACCGAAACGCGTACTCCTAGCTACTCGGGACACAACAGTGCCTTGATTTTTCTGTCCCCTCCGGGAAAAAAGAGGGACAGTTACACCTCTACGAAAAGGATGACCGGCCTTTCGACACCGTTCATGTAGGAATAAATATATCCTAATCGTCACAGACGCCTTTTCCAAATACACCGTCTTATACCCCGCGAAAAACACTACATCGAAGGAAACGATTTTCAAGATAGATCAATTTTTTCGACATTTCGGAACAACGAAAAGACTCGTGCGGATAGGGGAACGTGCTTTACCTCTGCTGGATTCGCCGGGTTTCTAAACAATTTGAATGTGCAACACGTTAAAGTCGCTACAGCTACTCCCAAAGCCAACGGTCAGGTCGAACGAGTGAACCGATTTCTAAGAGGCGTTTTAGCTAAATTGTCTACCGAGGGACCTTGGGACGCGCAATTATTCTCTGCGCAGTTCACCATTAATAATACGCATCATAAGACTATCGCGGCCACCCCTAGTCTGTTACTATTCGGTTGTGTCCAAAACGGGTACCAGGACGACCTCCGACGTTACCTTGCAGAGCACGAAGAAATCGATCCTACGGACAAGCGAGCGGAAGCTAGAAAGCTAGCCGTACAGAGCACCGACAAGTTTCAAAATTATAATAAGATTATGTATGACCGCCGACATAAAAAACCTCGCGTTTATAAATTAGGAGAGTACGTTATGATTAAAAACGTTAAAACGATGCCTAACGTAAATCGTAAAGTTCTGCCTAAATTTAAAGGACCCTATGTCATAAAGAAAGTATTGAATTGCGATCGTTATGTGGTGGAGGATGTCGAGGGATTACAGCTGGGCCTGAGACCGTTTTCGGGTGTTTTTAGTCTGGAGAGAATGAAACCATGGATCAGAGACGTAAGCGATGATGCCATGGAATCTGGCGAAGATTCCGATACGGACAGTTCTCTCCATGGTCGGGACGATGAGGTCAGGATGGCCGAGCTGTAGGACTAGCTGGGTTAGTATTATTTTCGAATTCCATCGTTTGCAATAAATATAACACTTTAAAAACTCACTTGAAATGTGTACAACTAAATGCAAGTAATAATGAAATATAGCCACGCTTTTAAAACAAGAGAATAACACATAAAACAGTTGTGGCATATATGCTACAAACATAATCTACTATCGATTTATAATAAAATACATCCAATTTACTAACTTTAATTTTTTCGGTTTTTGACAAGTTTCTGGGATTCCAAACTACTGTGCATTGCATATCTATTGGAGACGAAGATAAAGATTATTGACATAAAAAAATATTGGTAGAATTGTTTATCAAAAATTTGTTTATATAATTTTTTAACAAAGTGACAGTAAAATCCATTTCATACAATCAAATTGATCATATTTTGTTATAAAATTACTATAAACAATTTGTTAACATAACAGATTTCGGTAGTATTCAATAACAATAAGTGAAATTTGGAAGGTACATTGTTTTTATGACGTAGACACCCACTATTGTAAGTAAGGATTTTTAGTAATTCCATCCCAAAGAGGGTGAAAAGGGATACAATCTATTTTCTCGGACTCCTTAATATCTCTTAAAAACCATTTTTAGGATTTTGCCCTAACCAACCTCTAAGGGGGTGAAATGTGTTTTCACAGATTCCTCAAAATCTCTTTGGTCCAATTCCATATTTGATACTTGGTTTTGGCCTAGCAACACAAATGCCTAAAAACCAATTTCTAAATTTTACCCTAATCAACCCTTAAAGGGTCAACTCTGAATCTGGTAACATGTCGTACTAATAAGTGTATATTGAATTGAGCCGTCTGAATTTTTGAATAGTAGGTGTGAATGCACAATATATATATATAAATGTTCGTTGTACGATGATTATCGGGGACATTTAAAGTCGGGCCCATATTTGTTACCGCATCTAGCACTGTTACCGCGACCTGCTATCTAGCTAACTGAGCATGGTAACTACATACTGTGACTCGTTACTTGGTTCGGCCGTTCCGATGAATGTCTCGGGATCGTCGGACATCGTCGGACACCGTCTACATTTGTTACCATGATCGGTTAGCTAGGTAACAGGTCGCGGTAACAGAACGAGGTGCAGTAACAAATGAAGGGTAAGGGGGAAAACAGGGAATGCCACAAAACAGCTTTATCGAGAAAATTAAGTTTTAATACTTTAGTCCACTAGTAAAGACACAGGGTTCAGTGAATTTATCTGCATTCTTCATAACATGAAGCTTGTACCCAAAGTAAGCATCAGGAAAAAATATGCAATAAAATAATAATTGTTTTCATTATTTTAATAGTTTTTCAAGTTTGAACAGGGCAGATAACTGAAGCTAAATAAGGAAGGACAATGTTAAGTCCCAGAGGGGGTTACTGACCTACGAGTGTGCAGCGATTGCTACGCACCATTTGAAAGATCTCGTCGAGACGAATCGATTGATACCACTTTAACTTCGAAAATCAGATGGGATCACCTCGAAAAATGGCCTCAAAGGTCAAGATTTTGCGGGTTGTAACAAAAGAAACCGGTAGTGAAATCCCATCCCAAGTAGCACAAAGACGTCTTAAGGCGGGGTCCCACTAGTGCAACGGCGCGCCGCGCACGTTTTTTCGACGCGCAAGGCCGATTTGTTGCAGAAAGACGTTCCCACTGGTGCAACTGCGCGCCGCGCACGGGTCAGATTTACGAGTTTCTCGGATTTTCGAGCAGTTTGGAGCACTTGAAAGGGTCGACTTTTACGAGGACGCGCGCGTCGAAAGCGATCATGTGCGCGCTATGCCGGGATTTCTCTGCCACGCGAGCACGCGAATGCACGCCGCGCATCGTCGAAAAGACTGAAAAAAATGTGTATTTTCCAACGCAAATGTACTTTTTACTTTTACATATCACTTGTACGCGTGTATTTATGGTCTATTACTATTGGTTTATATATTAAAGCAAGCAATAACACGATAATTACTGCTGTAAATAGCAACAATTTTACCGCCGCGATAGGTAACTTGTTTCTAGATATTGCATAATTGTAATACACTATACAGGGTGTCCGCGGGAACAGTAAGCAGCTGAATATTTCCTTACGTATTTGAGATAGAAAAAAAATGTTTATATGGAATTGCTTGTTTCGAGGGATCAAAGTTATTAGCCCAGACGATTTTTTTCTTAGATTATTATTTTAAAAGATACGATGATCAAGTTGGGTTTTTTAAATGGAACTATATATTTTTTTTAGAGATTACTAGATAGTGCGTTTTAAGACAAATTCAATAACAATGAAATTCAATAAATGATACACGTGAATTTCTTGTGCAGGTGTAGAAAGTTGGCCTCTAGGAGGAATGCTGGTTCTATTAGTCATGATATAATCTCCTGCCTATGACCCACCATTTTTCACACTACCTAAACAAAGGGCGTTCGTATTTTCACTATTGGTCACAATGGTCACTACTCTCAATCTCATAATATCGTGTGAGCAAAAACCAACAGGACACCGAGATAGCGAATGACTGAGCGATGTTGAAAGTGATGGCGGAACTGTGGGAGGGAAGCCACGGCAGAGAACTTCTTCATTTCATTTGAAACACAATTTTCAGCAATCGGTGACCGCGACGTAGTAAACCCCTTCAAACATTTCAAGTAGTATGAAGTGTGAAGGCGTTGTTTCGGCTACTGATCCAACCGCCGGCGCTAGCTTTATTTAGATAAAGAAAGCACGATGTAGAAAACGAGGCTAGTATTTTCCACTGTCTTCGACGTGCGCCCAAGCATCCGCGTGCGCGCCTGGCAGAGCGTCGGCCCATTTCGTGCGCGCGGCCTCATAAATTAGACCCTTTCAAGTGGACGAAAACGTCGTGCGCGGCGCGCAGTTGCATTAGTGGGACCCTGTCTTTATGTACGTCCGAAGAATGTCCGTTCCGGACGTACTGTACGTTCGGAGGATGTCCCGAGAATGTCCATATGTCCCATGTACGTCTCCGTCAAGTTCATTAAATGTTGTAGGAAGGTCCTATTTACAAAGTAGGACGACCTGAGGACGTGCTGTGTCAACATTCCCAGAACGTTTTCCGAATGTCCAAAAGTAACATTCTCTGTACGTATTGGGAACGTTTAAAGAGTCATTAAAAACGCTCTGGTAACGTCTTAAAAGGCGTATAAGAAACGTTTTCCGAATGTCCGAAAGTATCATTCTCTGTACGTTTTGTGAACGTTTAAAGAATTTTTAAAAACACTGTGGTGATGTGTTAAAAGGGGTATAATAATGTTTAAAATTACTAAACAAAACAGCTTGTATTGTAGCAATAAATGATAATTAATAATTAATAATTTCATTATTTATTACTATTTTTTCTTATTCAGATTATTTGTTTAATATAATTATACGGATACTAGTATTTCAGAATTGTTACATACCTTATAGTTATAATTGAATTCGGAAAAAGAGATAATATTATAAAATCTAACTTTAAAGAATTTTTGTTTTCTGTTTATTAGTATAACTGTGCAACTCACGGTTGATCTACATGTACATAAATATTTTAAAATTAGACGTATAACGTATTTTAGCGTTTCAAACATCTGCAAAACCTACAAGACTCTAGATCTTAGAACATCTGTTTAGTTCTTCAAAACATTCACAAGACTTACAAGATGGACGTTTCTAGAACATCCGAAATTAAAGTCCTAAGAACATTCATAAGATTTACTGTGACTCGACCAATCGTCACAGCAGCGGACTGCACAGCCCGAGACCGTCTGCCAGGCGTCTTCTTTTCGCCGGGTAACAGTAGTAATCTCGTCCCAGTAATTAACCGTAATCGGCCCCTTTCGGGGCCACCATTTTTTGTAACGTAAGAACAACACGTTCCGTGAAACATAAATTAAGTGAACAGTGTTAGTAGCCGTGCAGTGAAGTGAATATTCGGTACATTGACCCTGCGATCAGCTGAGCACTGGACGCCGATGACCAGGATCGGTACAGTGGCCTAGTGACACAGGTTTCCGAAAAGAGATGGAAAGCAAGGAAAGGAATGTCCGAAAGGGTGAGTTTTATTTAATTTATTGGTGATTATTAGGTGTGGAAATAAATTCTTTCGGATTTTAGGGTACAATAACAGATCGATTTAAAAAATATGAAAACAACTCAATCATCGAAATAATTTCCGTTATTGTTAATTACCTTTTGCCATTTTTCTGGCAGCTTCTGAATACCACCGCGATAGAAATTCGGTAGCTTTGTACATATTATGTAAATCCAGTCGGAAAGAGTTTATTCATACATCTAATATTATTTTTTAAATTTAGTTGTGTTGGCCGTTATTAAACTACGGATTTTTATCTCAATAACGAATTACGATCACTTGTACATTTTCTGTTACATTACCTTTTTGTTTATGCCTTATTTAAAAACGAAATTTACGTACTTCTTGTCCTCTCACTTCAAATAATTCTTATTTAAGATTCTGCTTTAAAAAAATACTGTGTAATGCGGTTTCCGTCGATGCATGCCGACTTGCTTGTCGTACGTTCGTAGCACAAGCGCAGTCGCCTACTGCGGGAGCTCGGGCGGAAGGTGCGCGCTCTGATTGGTCGGGGTTTTTTATTAATATCTCCTTAACGAAGCTTCGGACAATATTTTCGCTAAGGAAAAAGTTGTTTCAAATCACCCCCTGAGTCACCCGTTTCAAGGAAATCCGACATTTTTGGGACACCCTGTATATATTCGTAGCATTGATCGATTAGTCGCGACCGAGTACCGACGTGTTTTGTTTTCGCTCCACTAAGTCATGTTCACTGTGTGTATTGAGAGTACTCTCTCTCTCTACTTTTGTTTCTTACGTGCGAAAATTCTGTATAAATTGGTTAATCTAATCTAATAATGGGAAGAAAAACCTATAAAGGTTGCTCCACCTTGGTAGTTAACCCTAGGTAGTTATTGTTGGTTCATGCTCGTTAACCAATCGACCAACCATTCTGAGATGGAGTCTTTAGTTTATAAGTTTATCGCATCGCGTCGCTTTTAGCGTCTTTCCTTTTTTCTGTGTATCAGTTCGCATAATGTAACGTATATCGTATGTAATCCATATATTACTTTATTCTATTAAAATAGTTTTGCAGTATATAAAAGTAGTACCTTTAATGTCATAATCTAACAGTTATCACATGTTAAACCTATGGTATTTCTTATCACCCTTCGTGCATACAATGGGCGGGTCATCCTCACCTCAACAATCAGTTTCTGCCCTGTCAACCGCGGCATACTGTAATCGACATCAGCGACACAGATACACGGATTGCAAATACAATAAAATCTGAATTTGCTAAACTGAGGTCTGAATTTAAATCTGAACTACAACAGACGTTCGCGGTGCTTCTGGAGGAATTTAAATCTGAAATTAAACAGCTTGTGACGTAGGGTCCAAAGCGAGAGGAATCGAGCGCGCAGCCGCGCGACCGGGAGTGAGCGAGAGACCGAGCGCCCGGGCGACCGCGACCGAACACCGCCGAACCGGGCCAAACCACGCCGGTCTCACGACGCGTCAGCGCGATGACGCTCACTCCCCACCGCGCCGCTAGATCGCGTCGATTTCTTGCGGCTATTAATTTCCCAGAATCGGGGCATAGGCCCCGGTACGACTAAGGTAAGCAGTTCGAACGGGGTTACGGATCCCCCACTACCACGACCGCCTACCTGGATGCTGCCCGGCGCAAGTAGCCTGTAGGAAAGTTCCGATAACCGGCGATCGAGCGATCGCCTACCAACCCGCTTCCTCTACCGTTCCGATATAGAGATGTCTGGACGCTGCCCGGTCTCTATCTTCTCCCGTTAAAAAGACGCCCGGACGCTGCCCGGTCTCTATCCTGTTCCGATATACAGATGCCGGGAATACGTGCTCCAATAAAGCGACGCTCCGGCACCAGGCCGTTCCGTCACCGAGGCGCCCGGAGGAGCGTCCACTGTCCGTATCTAAGCCCCGCGCAACGTACACGGAGTATAGCAATATCGTCATCATTGTAAATATTGTACATAATTCAAGACGACTGAATAAAGGAAATCTTAGTCATCAACTCGAAGTTAAACGAACCCTAGCATATCGGCTGAAGCTAACAGCAACGATCCTCGGTTCCCGGTGTGACGTACGTCACAAGCTAACAACCAGAGTGTCTGTTATTGAAGACAAATTATCGAAATTGTCCAAACCAACATCCGTTGGAGGCCCAACCACTGAGGACGAGATTATAAGTGAGATTCGAGAAAGAGAATTAGGGCCATGTAATGTCATCTTATACAATTTCAAGGAAGACGCGTCCTCGTCCCATCAGGGATCACAGACGTCTTCGCTAGACTCAGATGTTGTTAAAGATATTCTCGCTCGGAATCACCCTATAGATTTTTCGAATTTGAAAACCAAACGTCTGGGAAGAAAAGTACCTAGCAAAGTCAGGCCTATTCGAGCGACTTTATCGTCAAGTGTTAAAGTATTATCCACTTTAAAGAATAAGAATAACTATACCGGCCCTGTGGTAATCCGTGAAGATTTAACGTATAAAGAGAGAAAACATCGTCGAGAATTGAGAGAGGAACTGAGAAAACTATCGGACTCGGGATCAACTGACAAGACAATAAGATATATCGGAGGAATATCTAAGATAGTAGACTCGAAAAGAAAAAACTAGGGTGGCACCCTTTGGTATACTACCAAAATGTTCGTGGCCTAAGGACGAAATTAAGCTATCTCCAAGTGGCTCTCTGTACTTCCGGTACATCCTACGACATTATTCTTTTGGTAGAAATATGGCTAAACGAGGATATTACCAACACCGATGCAGTATTCAATGGATATAATGTGTATCGTCAAGGCAGGAACCCAAAAACTAGCATACTTTCGAGAGGAGGAGGAGTTTTAATGGCTGTCCGTGATACAGTGAACAGTTAATTGATCAGTGTAGAAATAGACCACATAGAGCAAACCTTTGTTATGATCCGTTGTAACAGGCAGTCGGTTATTTTCGGTGCGGTGTACCTACTTCCCGCCTTTAGTGGGCAGTTCCTACGAAGACCATGGTAGAACCGTTGAGAGGCTGACAAACTTATATCTCAACACAAACTTCTATCTATTAGTCGACTTTAACCTTCCGCACACCGCTTGGCTTACAAACAGTGACAGCTCACTGACATGTGTATCAAACTGTGTGGCGATACGGGAATCAGCTGATGTTTTGTGTGATTATCTTAACCTCTCCAACATGTATCAGAGGAACAGCGTATCTAATGAGTATGGCTCTGTTCTGGATTTATTCTTTACGAATGATAGGTCTATTGCTACACATTGTGCCTTAGACATATTATTACCTTGCGATCGTTACCATCCAACACTGTTATGCGAGATTAAGATTAAACTTAATAACTGCCGACTAAACACAGTGAACACACACGCAAATTTAACTTCAACAAGGCTAACTATCATATGGTCAATGATAATTTGAGTTTAATAAAATGGGATGTTTCATTTGAAGGTTTAGATGTAGATGCAGCAGTAAGCGTTCTTTACCAAATACTTGAAAGTGTCATCAACACCATTGCACCACAATACACTGCGAAGGCATCTTCTTATCCTAGCTGGTTCTCGAGTCATCTTATTAGACTGATTCGATCCAAAAACCGTGCTCACTCGGCATACAAGACGGGTAGCCAGCCTTGTGATTATTTGGTGTTCTCCAAACTTAGGACGGACTGTAAGCGGCCAGCTAAGATTTGTTGATCGAGCTATGTTGGAACGGTTGAATCATCAATACCCAATAATATGGAAACATTTTGGAAATTTATTAACACAAATAGACCTAGTAATAAGATGCCTTCCAGTATGAGCCACAAAGGTCATGAATTTAATAATCCGACCGAAATAGCCAACAGTTTGGCTGAATACTTTGAATCGACCTACAATGGTAACAATCCAAGTTCAACTTCTTTCAACTCTATTCCACTGGTTGATATTTTTTATATAGATATTACGATAGGTGATGTTTTTGATAAGTTAAAATTTTTAAATATTAATAAAAGTGTGGGAGATGATGGTATACCGCCGATATTGTTCAAGCCGTGTAAATTCATCATGTCCAGAATTCTATGGAACATCTATAACAAGTCCCTTGAATCGGGTAAATTCCCAGATAGATGGAAATTCAGTATTATTACTCCTGTCTTTAAGTCAGAGGATAAATCTTTAATCACGAACTATAGACCTATATCAATAATAAACGTCATGGCAAAAATTCTTGACGGCATAATAGCGGATAAAATAGCGTCATTGACACGGAATATTATCATTGATGAGCAACATGGATTTGTGTCGGGGCGTTCAACAACTACCAACCTCATGATTTACCATGACTACATTTCGCACGAGATCGAGAAAGGAACCAGACTGATTCGATATATACCGATTTTAAACAGGCGTTTGATACTGTTAATCATTCTGTCATTATCAATAAGCTAGCATCTTATGGCTTCCATGGAAAGATGCTTACCTGGCTATTCAGATATCTAATGGATAGAACTCATTGTTAGTATAAATTAACACATCAAATACAAAAAAAAACATAAAAAACCGAAAACATAATATATGTATATAATCGTAGTTGTAAGTAATATTAATTTATTATTATTGTTATTTGAATTAAGTGTTGTCAAATAAAGTCATTGTTAAGTTTGAAGCCTTGGATTTTAATCTTTAATCCGTACCAACGAACCCCCACCTATCCGACACTCGTGGGGACGCCGCTCTCCTCTCGAGGGCCTGCTAGCTTTCAGTTGTCTCCGAGCAATCGGACGTTACAATACGTTCCGCTCGAACACGTTGTTGTTGCGTCTCTAACAGGCCATGCATCGTCTACCGATCGCCGTGCCTCATCGGCTGTTGCCAACTCGCAGATCGCTGCGCCGCTTCGCTCGCCGTCCGCGCGGGGGCGCTTTATCGCCACATCACCCCCTTCCCAGTGACAACGCTACCTGTGACCGAGCTTCGATACTAATATCTAATTTACTATACAAACTATGCTGACTTATAAACTAGGCCCTATATTTACACCCGTACTTCGCTTCGCACTACCATCTCACTTGTAGACGGTCCGGAAATCATACGCGTCTACCGGTTCATGTATGTTTCGACGTATCTCTTATTTGCGGGGAATGCGAGGATGCTCGTTGTTCCGCTGTTTCACGTTGCTGCCTTTCCTCGGTTGCCCCAGTATTGGAATTGGTGCTGCTGTAGCTTGTCGATGGGATCTCGTCGTGTGTGAAATGATGTGCTGGCTTAAGAAGGTCAACTGAAACTGTATCTTCTCGCCCATTTCGCAGGGTAGTGAAATATTTGTTGGTTCGACGTAATACTTGCAACGGGCCGTCGTACGCTGGCTGCAAGGGTTCTTTTACCGCATCTCGTCGCACAAAAACATACGTTCTCGTAGCCAATTCATTAAATATAAAAACTTTTTTATTGCCGTGCCGCGCATTGGGACGGGTTTAATACCTTTAATGCGCCCGCGTAATAGTGTGACAAAGGTAGTAGTGTCTACGCTTCTATTGTCTGTAAAAAATTCCCCAGACAAACGTATGTTCGAACCATAAACCAATTCGGCGGAGGTGGTTTTTAAATCGTCCTTATGGGCCGTACGGATTCCTAATAATACTAAGGGCAGGACATCTACCCAAGCTTCCGTCTCATGACATTTTATTGTCGCCTTCATTTGCCTGTGAAATCTTTCCACCAACCCATTTGCTGCCGGGTGATACGCGGTTGTCCGTATATGGGTCGCGCCCGTTAAGTGCGCTAACTCTTTAAACAGTCGCGATTCGAATTGTCGTCCCCTGTCCGTCGTAACCTTCTGCGGGACCCCGAATCTCGAGATCCAATTCTCCAAGAACGCGCGTGCGATGGTTTCAGCCGTGATGTCAACCATCGGTATCGCTTCCGGCCAACACGTAAATCGGTCAACGCACGTTAAACAATACCGGAATCCGCGGGAAACGGGCCACGAATCCACGATGTCCAAATGTACATGGTCGAATCGTCCTCCTACACAAGACATGGCGCGTTGTATGTGCTCGTTGGCATGGTATGCAACCTCGTGCCCATTGTCTACAATCCACGTTCAAGGCCGGCAAAATAAATCGGGATGCAACTCACTTAAATTGCGTGCAGAGTGTTAAAAATTCGGCGGCGATGCGTAAGGGGCACGTACGGCCTAACTGGACCGGTCGCGATGTCACAATAAATGTCGACGCCGGTCTCGGGAAGTTTAATTTTTTTCAATCGCACCATGGACTCTGACTGCAGTAACGCTTGCAATTCTGCGTCTAATTTCTGTGATTCGGCGAGGTAGGGGTAATCTATCGTTTTCGTTGCTCCTTCCACACGTGATAAAGCATCGGCCGTAACATATTCTAAACCTGTGATATGCTGAATGTCCGTAGTGAACTGACCTATAAAGTTCAAATAACGTAACTGTCTCGGCGAACATTTTTCGGGTTTTTATGATCCGTAAAAATAGTGAAATTCTGTCCTTCTAGAAAATGTCGGAAGCGTTTAACTGCGGCATGAGCAGCCAACAGTTCGATATCATATGCGCTATAGTTGCGCTGAACCGTTGCAAGAGCCCTCGTATAAAATACGAGCGGTTGCCATTCGCCATCAACGCATTGCGTAATCCGATGCATTAACTGTGACTCGGAGTAGTGCACCGACCAATGGATGCGCTAACAACGTGGCATTCTCGCAGGAATCGACGGGCTCCAGGTACCGCTGATGGAGGGTGAAATACCTACAGGAGCAGTGGTTATGTGTGCATGAACTGCGCCTGCGTCAGTCGCGTAAGAGGTGTCCCCCCCCCCCCCCCCCATCAGCGTTACCTGGAGCCCGCCGATCCCTGCATTCGCGAGATTATTTTTCATTGCCTCGAAAGCTTGCTCCGCCTCGACAGTCCACACTACACATCAACTCGTTAATGCGTTGTTGTAATTTCGCCGCGGCTGGAATAAATCTACGGTAGAAGTTAACCATTCCGAGAAATCTCCGTAGTTCTTTAGCGGTCTTCATTTTTGGAAATTTTCGAATCGCGTCGATCCGATCCTCCAACGGTCGCGTACCGCGCTGATCAACCGCGTATCCCAGGAATTTTACTTCACGTGCTCCGAACACGCATTTCGAGGGGTTAATGACGAGTCCGTACTCATTCAATCTTTGGAACAAAATATGTAAATGCTGCTCGTGTTCGGCTTTGTCTTTCGACGCAACTAGGATGTCATCGATAAACGCGTAACAAAAATTCAAACCCCATAACACGGTATCGATAAAACGCTGAAACGTTTGCGCTGCGTTTCTCAGACCAAACGGCATTCGGACATATACGAAGGATCCAAAGGGTGTGGTTACCGCTGTTCCGGTGAAATCGATGGAACTATGTGAAAAAAGTCATTTTTTTCGACCGAAATTGTAATCTCACCAATGGGCCCAGTTTCTGATTTCTTACGTTGAGTCTGCACTTTTACGAAGAACACAAGCTGCTACTGAAGAAAATCTATGGATAAATACTGAAGCTAGAGACAATTGTGTGTGTCTCGCCCCGCGACGTAGAGTCAAATATTAATTAACCTTCAAATCATTTATATTTACTATTCCGCACTCTAGAGGTATTATAACCACCTCTTATGAAAATATTATGCAACGAATAGCCGATAAGGCATTATCACCGTAAACTACGATAAGGAGAGATCGAGTGGAGAATACACGGACGGCATTCCCACGTCCGCGCTTACTTGGGCCACTTGCTCTTGTACTGGCTTGATTTCGTGCACTCTGTCAGCGAGTTCGGCAAGCTCTGTCAATGGGCGATCATGCGACGCCGCCAGTACTCGCTGTGTCGCTAATAGCAAGCGATCCAACCAAAGAGTTTTCAGGAGGTCTCCTGTAACTGCGATGGCGTACGGTCGCCTAGCTGTTCCCTTTCCAAAGGTTTCCTGGCTTTTTGAGTGTCTGAATTCGAAAGCTGTCGAATGAGCGTTTCCTTAACAAGCTTGTACTTGCCCTAGTTCGCGGGACGTCCAAGATATCCTCGATCTGTTCCGCATACTCTGGATGCAATACCGAGATCAGGTGCTGGAACTTCGAGTTCTCCGTCGTAATACCGCTTGTATTGAAGACCGCTTCTACACGTCGAAACCAGCTTTACGGTTTCTTTGGCCAGAACGCCGGAATCTTTGTAGAGACTTGCCCATCACGCACTTTTCTTCGTTTCTGCACGTTATTCACGTATACATTGTGGTTGTTCCGTCTAACGTTCGTCTGTTCACACTCGATCCCGTCGAGATTACCCCTTTATGGATAATCAAGAAACTCACACACGGTTAGGTTTTTCGTGGTCTTTTTATAAACGTTCAGCTGGTACACGTTGTCGTTGTGTCTCTAACACGCGATGCGTCGTCTACCGATCGCCACGCCTCGTCGGCTATTGCCAATAATGACAATAATGACGATGACGACGATGATGCGGAATGCTTATTTTGCGATGGTAATTATAAAAATAATGACAATGAAATGTAGGACCCAATGTATTCGCTGCTTACAGTGGGTACACGAAGAATGTGGGGCTTCCGACGTATTATTCACGTGCCCAACGTGTAGGACACGTAGAAAGCAGGAATAAATTCCAAAAATGATGTGTAATTATTTATTTGTATCTTCTACTTAATAAATATCCATTTTTAGTAAAAAAAAATAAAGATTTTTGGATTTTCTTTACAAAGTTCCTAGGTGTTCCATATTAGGACCCATTTTTTCGAACTGCCGATTTTCACACTTTTCAGTTTGTTTACTATAATTGCAAAACAATTTGATTTTTTTACACTTGACTATGTAAATATGATTATGCATTAATTCCTTCGTCCCCTCATGTCCGTTTTATTAAAAAAAAAACGAATTCCCCTACTTTTGACAAGGTTTTGAAATCAGATATTCCATATTACCTGCCTTTACCCTATATCCTTAGTATCCACGGTGAAATATGGTTCGGCGATGGCGATGCGTGAAACCCTTTTTTCGACTACTGAACTCAACAGCCGCCACCAAATGGACACAAAGCAACATGTGTTGGAGAAGGCCAGTCTATCCACTGTTTTCGACATGCGCGCAAGCATTCGTGTGCGCGTCTCACAGTGGGGCGAAACGTAGACATCTCTGGACATGGCCGTATCTTTTTAAAAAAAAAACATCCTATTTTGATGAGGTTTAACTTATTTTAAAGGCAAATGATCATACTTTTCGACAATGAACATAAAAATTGCAAAAAATATTGTTTGCACTCTCTAGCATTTGACAAACATCAACAAATTTTTGCAGTTTGTTACACTTTTCTTTGAGGGCGGAATTTACCCCCTGGACACCCATTTCGATAAATGCGATTCAACGAGTCGAAAAGTAGAAAGTTCAAACTTGGTCAAAATGGTTTTTTGTTTCATCAACTTTTGATGAATTTTAGCAAAGTTATGAGACTTTGAAAATTTACAAATTTTAAAATATTTTTGTGAGGTTTTCGGTGCAAATATAAAGCCGGAGCCAGACCTGAATGAGTATACGCTGAGCAGGCTGAGCCGCGCACGAATATTCTGATGTGGACGGGTGAAACGGTAGCGCCTGGCGCATGCTTCTACGTCAGAAAGGTTGAGCGTGAACGCATATGCTAGTGTGGACGGGTCATTCGTGGTGACTCGGCGCATGCGACCCGACTCGCGCATGCCGGCGAAGGCACATGGCCTGAGCCGACCGTTGTCGGTTTTCTTCCACAGATCAAAGGGAGTTTGAAGTGCATTGCGTTCAGCGTGGAAGATAGAGGCAGAATGTGATACTTTTCTAAAATCCTCGATGTCTCGGATTTTCATGATATTGAAATACATATATGAAATTCCATATGAAATTAGGGAGGGTTAAGTTCTCATTTTTCCAGATTCGAAATTGTTTAAAAAATACAAATCTTCAAAGTTTCCTGGTTTCGGTGATTTTTACGAAACTCCTACAGAAATTATTGAAGACATAGACTAAATAAATTTAATCCATTGCTAATATTGACATAAACAGATAATCAAAAATTTAAAAATTACATTTTGAATAATAATAATGCAATTAACATATGATAGACTTTAAAGCTCTATTTTACTGAATAATTTGTCTTTCTTTTCTTCACTACATCCTGCATTGTTCTTAATTCATACAGCCAGGCCGACTCGCTGTTGTGTTAAAAAATCACACGAGATTACTCGGGGGGGGGGGGGGGGGCAGCAATAAGCCTCGTGGAGGGACGCAGGTAGAAAATGAGGTGTCCGCTGCACTGCGCGTGATCCCGCCTGTGACGTCTTCCCTTCGAATTGGAGACTGATCTCTTATCTCTTCAGTATAAGCACGTGCTACAATATCAACACAAAAGTACGTAATGACATATGCGCTGCGAGAAAACGTGGGTCATAAAGAGAAAATATTACTATGAAAAGGTGAAAACGTTGCGTCTGCAACGAATGCAAGTCCGATTGGTCATATTATAATCTCCCCCCTACGCCTCACCCTTTCTCGCACTGCATACGCCTGTGCCTGATTTTGTTTTGATATTGGAGCGCATGGTTACTCGATAGATATGGGATCCGTCTTCAATTCGAGGAGAAGACGACGCAGGCGGGAACCAGGCGTCCCTCCAGCCTACAGGTGGCGAATTGATGGTGGACAATACTTTTTAATTGCTATATTGGTGACATCTTTTTCATATGCATGAAAGTAATTGTAGTTTTAATATAATTATGAAACATACATTGGGAACACCGTTCCTCGAAAAGGGGGGACTTTCCTTCAGTGACTTCGTTCGTAGAGGAGGAACCCTCTCACCCTTGACGAAGTAGAGGAGGGAAATCCCACATCTGGTTGCCAAAAACTTACCAGGGCCGATCGTTTCGCTAAGGTCGCGGTTTATGGCCGTATTGTCCCGCTAGTCGGCGTGCCCATTAACAACAGTACCTACTTACGTGCGGGTCCGAAGCCATCGTACGTACTACCCGGCGACAGAGCAATATACGGATTAACACGGACTGAACAATGTTTAAAATTCTTAAAGACCCCATAAAATCGATTGCCCTTTAGAAATCTGGCAAATAGATGTTGTCAAAACGTTCTTGGAAAAATAATAAATTACCCATCGTAAAGAATGAATGAATTTTTGCCTGGCTCTGAGCCCGCTTTTATCTCGACGCACGTGAGAAAAATGCCACCAATATAGCAACTACAAAGTAGTATCCGCTATCAATACGCCTCCTGCAGAGACAGAGGAAGAAAATGTATTGCTCGCTGACTGCACGTGGTTCAAATTAAAGGCGGATCCCTTATCTCTGGAGTATAAACACGCGTTCACTTGAGACTCCCTAATTCCGTAGTTCCTACGTGTCGAACGTATATTTCTAGCGATCTTCTTCGCCAGTTTCGACAGAGTCTCGTGGCTCGCGACAGCTAAGGACAGAATGACAGAGAGTGTTTAGAGTAGTGCAGACGAAAGGTTTGCCTGCAATATGACACCGAGGAAGGGACCGCGGGACCCTCGACCAAAGGAAAGTCAGGCTCGCTGCGATGTTCGGGCTCTTCCCAGCCGATGTTGGTAAAGTCCCGCACAATCAAAGCAATGGCTCACCCACATGGGGTAAACAACTGTAGTGGTGCATCCCTGTCCCTCACACCACCATGACTTGTTGTCGTCCTTACAATTGGGGGTGTCAAGTAGTTTAAAGAAGCAAGACAAGGTGGTAATAAACGAAGAGTGTCCCACAGACCTTTCCAATGTATATACCTACGCCTCCGGTTCGAAATGTCTATGGGACTCACGGAAGTATCACGGAATAACCTGTACCACGGATTTATCCGAGTTTACCCTATGTTTGTTTTAACATGATACCGATTTCACGACCTTTCTACTTTCCAAACTGGTAAGATGGCTTGCGGGGGGGGGGGGGGGGCCAGGAAGAAAAATCAAACACATGGAGGGAAAAACTGTACGGGCTGCCTTGTCTGCCATACCTGGTTCCCAAAAATTAATCACGGTGATCGGCCAAAGCGTTCCGAGAGGGTCGCGGGTTATGACCGTATTGTCCAGCGAGCCAGCTGTAGAGAACGGTACGCGTGGGTCCTCATACTACCTACCTACAGAGCAATATATGGATTAGCTTGGATTGAACAATGTCACCCATTTTTTTATTGGAAAAATAATAAATTATCGATTGTAAAGATCAAATGAATTTTCGCCGGTCTCGGAGCCCGGTTTTGTCTCGACGCACGTGAGGAAGATGTCACGAATAGGTATAGCAATTAAAAAGTATGTATTATCCACCATCAATACGCCTCGTGGAGACAGGACACAAGGAGAAAAGGGATAGTCCACTGACTGAGCGCGACTCCTCCTGCGTCATCTTTCTTTCAAATTAAAACTTTCGGGGTTCGGTTCAGATCTGGACGCGAAAAATTACCTTTTTTAAAAAAAAGGTACAAAAAAGCGCCAAGTATACAATCCCATCAAAAAGAATCCCATTTAAGAACATTGTCGTAAATTAATATGAATTTATTATGTGCTATATTTAACTTTATAAAAGTAATGATGTACAAAAATTGCGCCATTTATCACAATGGCTATTTATATAAAGAAAAAAATGTATTAAATAATATTAAGCAGATATATTTTTATACAAATAAATATTTTAATACGAATATATATTTTATTCAAAATACTTAGCGCTGCTCTTCGAAAAAATGTTAATTGTCTTGGTTAATAAATAAAACAAGACAAGACAACAGTGGTGGTGATAGCGAAAAACTCACACCGTGTACACCAAACCGAGCCCATAAGGAGACAATACGTATTTAATACATTTTTTTCTTTATATAAATAGCCATTGTGATAATTGACACAATTTTTGTATATCATTACTTTTATAAAGTTAAATATGGCACATTAATAAATTTATATTAATTTACGACAATGTTTTTAAATGGGATTTTTTTTTATGGGATTATATACTTGGCGCTTTTTTTGACCTTTTTTTTAAAATAATGAAGGTAACGCTGGCGGTTGGTTCAGTAGCCGAAACAACTCCTTTACACTCCACACTACTTGAGATGTTTGAAGGGCTTTACTACGTCGCGGTCACCGATTACTGGAAACTGTGTTTCCAATGAAATGAAGAAAGTTCTCTATCACAGTCGACGGAGAAGCAGTTCTGTAAATTATTTTAGGGCCGGCAAGAGTATAATAAACCTCGCTCGCTCAGCTGCGTACCAAATGACCGCGGACCAGGTTCGGGTGAAATTTTTACCGTTCGGCACCGTACGCGGTTTTCTGATCCACCGGAACCGCGGATCGGGAAAAATCCTAATTTTTCCTCTACCTTCTGCGACCGACAGTTCTTCCTTCCTCATCCCCTCCTTTCGGAAATGGCTGATCAGAAAGCTCATTTCAACCCCCGCTTTTTGAATGCAAACCAATAGCGTCAGTTTAGTGTCAACTTGCGAAGAAAGCTTGCATCGCAAGATCAGTTCAGCGCGAACAGTGAACCACACAGTTTGTATTCAGTGCGTGCAGAATTTCTCAGAAGCTTCAGTGCAGAACAGCAGTTCAATATTTTGTGCTGAAAGTGCGATCTACTTCCATCGTAAGTATTAATAGTTATTATTTTTATTTAACACTATTTCTATATATCTCTACATCCTTTGTCAATTTATAATTATCGATTCTAACTTCGTGTACAGTGAATTATACTTGTGTTGAGTGTTTTCTTGTTCAGTTATTAATATTGTGACGATGTCCATGGAGGGGGGGGGGGAGGGGGGTTGACTCCCCATAGCCGGAACAATATCACACAAACAATACTTTCTATTTACTTATTAAATAACATTTACGAAGATATTATGAGAAACAGATAAACGTGTAGAAATGGACGCGCAAAAAGTATTCGTACAGTTGAATAAAGGCTTAATAATGTCACGTCCCGCGACGTGGAGTCTACAACTAATTAACCCTTTAAAACGTACAATATTTACTATTTCATACCCTGAGGTATTATAACCACCTCGTATGAAAAACATATATAAAACATTACACAAAGTATCGCCGATAAGGCATTATCTCACAAACAACGATAAGAAGAGATCGAGCGAAGTGAACACGGACTGCAACAGCGAACAGGAGAGCCAGCATCAAGGAGGTAGTGGCCAGCCAGCCGCACACCAGCTAGCCAGCCGCACTCACACTAAGGAAACCAGTGGACACCAGCTGATGGGTCAGAGGCCCCATCCGCCAGTGGAGACAACACCTTAGTAGAGCTGTGCCCCTGATCCTCGCCAGAAGATTGCCCTCCCGTTATTCCACGCAAATCGATCACCGATACCATCCAACAGATTTAACTTCGACCCTTAGCAAGTAAACTGTACGAAGCCGATCGTACAGAGCAATAGCGTAGAAATAAGAAATGCAAATTAATATAAGAATCTTACTATCGTCACCACTGCGAATTAAATAGATTGACGCGCATTAGTCGCGAGAAAACACACCTAAAGGGTGCAGAAAGTACGTGACTAACTAGTAAACGCATTCGCAGATAAGAACGATGGGAAGATTCTTTCTGGACGATCCCAGGCAGAAACTGTGGGATGAGGTCCTCCCACCTAGGATTTGTCATGTGACAAATTCTAGAGAAGGAGTGACCAAGTGCCCTATAAAAAGGGACTGACCACCCGCAGAGATTCATTATTCAGTATTAAAATTGCATAGCATTACATTGTATTAATTGCCTCAATTACCGTTTCAACATTACAGTTTTAATTACACATCATATAGCCTTATTACTGTTTTAAATTGTCGAACTCAGTGTTAAAAACTCTAAAGCGGTGTATTCATCCCGAGGAAAATAAAGGTGATTTTTGTTATTGTTAAAATCAGTGAGTGAAGTGTTTCCTTTTTCCTAACCACCCATCTCCCTAATCGTGCATTCGTCCTTTATTTTGCAACCGAACAAAAATGTGCATCGACAGTTCGTGGGTTGCGTTAATCGACGGTTTTACCTACGAGCAGAACGTTGCCCAAGGTTCTACCCGAAATTAAGTGTAAACCACGAGCAACGCGATTATGTCAAAATCCATACAATATACAGTGCAGATCGCGGGTTGCGCCGATTGACGGTTCTACCTAAGAGCAGAACGTTGCCCAAGGTTTAACAAGAAATTGAGCGTAGCGTGCGATCTAGCTAATAAATGTTACGAATATATAAAAATCACTCTCTTCTTCCCCGATGGTGCCACTGAAGGGCAGAACATTGCCCGCGGTGGCGCCTGGCGTGGAAGTTTAAAGAGTGATTTATCAATCAAATAAATAATTAATAATTTCTAAAGGACGAATGCCACGGAAACACCGTGCGGGACGACGCGTCCAGTTGCGCCGTTTAGCGGCGGCGTACGCGAGTGCACCGGCTGAGAATTTTGAACTACTAGGAATCACCATTAGCACCCCGACCACCAGCAGCCCGGTGATAATCAGCGGCGATTGGGCCAGACCGAAACTCGACAGCGCGCCCGAAATCAACGGAATCCCAACCAGTCCAGTCGAGTGGAAGTTGATTCCGGTGGACATACCCTCACCAAAAGAAACTTAAGGTAAACAAAGAATACAATGTATTTTAAACTACCCTCGCATCACTCTCAACTGTCCCAGAGCGTAAGTCCCGGGACTAGCTCAAAAGCGGATCCAAATACCAACTCCGCATAATCGCGCCCCCCTGATAGGCAGTAGGGACGTAACAATATAGGAGCAATCATTTTAATGGTGGCAGCGGTGGGATAATCCGCAATAGTTGAGAAAGTAAATAACAAAAATCATAAAGTAAAATCAAGAATCATGTCAGACCACGGTGAAAGGGACGGGGAGGAAGACGAAATACGAAATCAAACGGAGGTAATCCGACAGGCAAAAGCAGCACTAGAAGCAAGAGGTGATTTGACCCCTGCTGAAACTTTAACTCAACTCCTCTCACTATTAACATTGTGGGACGAAAAATTCGACCGTTTAGAGTCAGTAGCCGCAAGAGTAGAAAGAATAGAGCAACAACGTGCCGAAGACGTTCATAATATTAAATCCGAACCAATTACCCCAAAACCGCCCGAAAAACGTCCAGTACCGCGTGAATTGGAAATTCGCGACACTAAATCTAATCCGACGGACGGAAAAATTCCAATCAAACTCGTGTTAGAAGCAGTTCCTTTTTTCGATGGCTATAGACCTTCTGTTTTTCAATTTTTAAAAGCGTGTGAACGGGCAAAATCAATGTTAGCCCCTCAACAAGAAACGCAATTGACAAAATTACTAATGAACAAACTACGCGGACATGCTTTAATCGCGATAGGCGATTCCGATCTAAATACTTTAGACGAATTCGGAAATAAATTGAAACAGTACTTCGCGCCGTGTAAAAACGTAAACCAATATAAAGGTGAATTGGGGAATACATTTAAAAAACATGGAGAAAATATTCTAGACTACATAACTCGCGTTCAAGATTTGCGCTTAGCTATAATGGACGGAGAAAAACGAAATCAAGGGGAAATAACCGCAACGCTCCAGGAAAATATCGATACAGATACACTGGAAGCTTTTATTAAAGGACTACCTCGTGAAATTTCTTTACGCTTGAGACAAGAAAGTCAAGGACTAGTGCTGGATGAAATCTACGCTCTAGCCGTAAAAGTCGATAAGGAAGTTAAAATAGAAGACGAAAGAATGAAGGCAAGTTCATATACTCGTCAACAACCCGTGTCCCGTGACCCGAGAACGTATCCGTCGGTACCCTAAAATAAATAAAATTTCGGACCTTCAAGATACCAAGGAGCCATACCAAAGTGGCAAAATAATCAACCACGAAACAGCGGATGGCAAAACAATCCTACGCGAAATAGTGCATGGCAAAATAATCAGCCGCGGAACAGCGCGTGGCAATCAAATTCATCGCGAAACGACGGAGCGACAACATCGTCACCGAATCAATTAGAAATTTCTTGCAATTACTGTAAGAAACCGGGACATTTGATCAAAGATTGCTTCAAATTCAAAGCCAAAATAGAACCAGGGAAACGAGCAGGGCCGTCCGGAAACGTCTGGCGCAATCCGGAGTGGGAACCCTCCACAGCGCCAGAAAATAATGAAGATAGGAATCCCAAAACCGGAAGAAGCAAAACTATCCGGAAAATCAACACAGAATGTCAGTGAAGGAAAAACAAACCAAGAGGAACTCGATAGAGGAAGAAGACGAAGAAATGGACGAACAGTAACTGTTCCAATTAATACCGTACGAAATATTCCAACAATACTAATAACATCTCCTAATCTGGAAGGGAAGGCACGATTAATGGTTGACTCGGGATCCGATGTCAATCTCATCAAGAAATCAAAGGTAACAGCATCAACAATCGTCAACACTCAAGAAATCATATATATCCGTGGAATAATCGATTCGAATCAAGCTACCTTAGGGACTGCATCAATATTGATTGCGAATCATCCAGTGAATTTCAACGTGGTAAACGACTCACTGTTTGACGATGAAGGCGGAATCTTAGGATCCAAATTTCTGTTACATCAAGAAGCCAGCATTGACTATGCGAAAAGGCAAATCAAGTGGGGAAAAAACTATATTCCCTTTAATACATACGAGGAGATATTCGTGCCGAAAAGAAGTTCAGTCCCTTTCCATATTAATATTGCAAATCCAGAACTGCGTGAAGGATACGTAGGAAAATTGCATATCAAAGAAGGAATCTATTTAGGAAATGCACTAGTAACCAATCGAGAAGGAAAAGCTCACATGAGAATAGTAAATAGTACGGACGAAGATTATCATATTGTAGTACCTACAATCGAAATACTTCCATTCGAAGAACGTTCCTTTAAACGATGTAATAAGATAACCATATCAAAGGAAAATCGATTCGAAGAAATCTTGAAACTACTGAGGTTGGATCACTTAAATCAAGAAGAAAAAGAAAATGTGATGCAACTAATAAAAGAAAACGAAGATCGATTTCATCTAGCGGGAGAAACTTTGGAAGGAACAGATAGTATACAACATAGAATTCATACTACGGATGATATACCGATAAATACTCGGCAGTATCGATATCCACCAATTCATAAAGATGAAATAAATCAACAAATACAAGAACTTTTGGAAACTGGTGTGGTGGAATCATCCACATCTCCATATAATTCTCCATTATGGATCGTTCCTAAAAAACCAGATTCAACAGGGAAGAAACGTTGGAGATTAGTAATCGATTATCGTAAATTAAACGAGAAGACAACAGGCGACGCGTATCCTCTACCAAATATTACAGAGATATTGGATCAACTAGGAAGCGCAAAATATTTCTCTACATTCGACTTAGCATCAGGGTTTCATCAGATTAAGATGGCACCAGAAGACGCACACAAGACAGCATTTTCTACACCATACGGACATTATCAGTTTACAAGAATGCCCTTTGGATTGAAAAATGCTCCTGCAACATTTCAACGCCTTATGAATAGTGTTTTATCAGGACTTCAAGGAACCGAACTTTTTGTTTATCTGGATGACATAGTAATATATTCCAGATCTCTTCGGGAACATGAAATAAAATTTACAAGATTAATGAAAAGATTACGAGAAGCAAAACTAATGCTTCAACCGGATAAATGCGAATTTTTACGACATGAAGTGATCTATTTAGGACACATAATTGATGAACATGGAGTAAAACCAGATCCCAAAAAGATTGAAGCAGCAGAGAATTTTCCTAAACCTAAAACCCCAAAGAACATTAAACAATTCTTGGGATTAATTGGATATTACAGACGATTTATACCTGAATTCTCAAGAAAATCGAAACCACTAACAAACTTATTGAAGAAAGGAACGAAATTTAATTGGGGAAAGGAAGAAGAAGAAGCATTTCAAATATTAAAAAAGGCTCTAATATCCAAGCCAATACTGCAATACCCAGATTTCTCACAGCCGTTCAAGGTGACAACGGACGTTTCAAGTTACGCCATAGGAGGAGTGCTTAGTCAGGAAATTTCTGGCGACGATCTTCCTATTGCTTATGCGTCCCGCTTATTAAATACAGCAGAACAGAAATATTCTACAATTGAAAAGGAATGTTTAGCAATTATTTATTGCGTAACGCATTTTAGACCTTATTTATATGGTCGTAAATTTAAAATAGAAACCGACCACAAACCTCTGGTATGGATGAATTCAATAAAAGATCCAAATTCTCGAATTTGGAAATGGAAACTTAAATTATCAGATTACGAATTCGAAATAAACTATAAAAAAGGGGAAAGTAACCTCAACGCTGATGCGTTATCTCGGAATCCACCAGAAGTATGCCTACCAATAAGAGCAAGGGAGGAAGAGGATCCTCCAGAAGGCGAACCACCTCAAAAGAGAAACTTACGGTCAACTCCACCAGAAGACTTTGAAGGACCAATGACGAGAAGCAGACATTTGGCTTTTCCAAAACCGAAACTTAAATATCTAGATTTTTCAAAAAGAAAACATAAACGCAGACCAATGACAGAGGAATCGGAAGATGAAGATATGGAACCAAATACGTTATCGTCAGAAACGTCTAAAAATTGGGAACAAAAACGAAAAAGAACCTTATCAACCGATTCGTCAATCGCTGGCCCTTCATCAAAAAGGAAAATACAAGAAGAAGAATCAATTGACACCTCAGAAACACTACAAGAAGACGAACTAATTGACATCACAGAAACATCTCAAGAACCAGAATCAATTGAACTTACGGAAACACCACGAGAAGAAGAATCAATGGAAATCATAGATATATCTGAATCACAGCCCCAAATATCACCTAGAATAACAACAAGCAGAAGTGAGGACACGATTCCTCATCAAAACCAATTGGTGATAAGAGAATCTAGAGATTCTTTGGCAAAAATAAAAGATAACAGAGTCATCTTCATCGGATTGGATGGAAGTCCAATCGATAGAGGTGCCAAAGAATTAGAAACAGAAAATTTACTACCAATTCATGTAGACCTTACCCTGGAAAGGGCCCGGTCAGTACCAGATGGAACGAAATATATAATAAGTCTACCAATTAAAGAAAATTCAAGAACTGCCGTACGACCCGGTTACATCTTACACAGTCTCATGTCATTATGGGACGTAGTTACGGAATTCGATCTAAACTCATTCGCCATAAGTAGAACCCATAACATAGAAGATGTACCATGGAAATATATTATAAATAGATTAAAGGACATCTTCAGAGAACTACCGATTATAATCACTATTTGCACTGGTGATGTGGTAACACCACCTGAAAACTTAAGAGAATACATAATAAAAGAAAAACATACGTCGTCCAGTGGAGGACACAAAGGAGTTACAAAAACCTACCACAGGATACGACAAAATTACTATTGGGAAAATATGAAGAAGGAAATTCAAAAATTCGTCAGAGAATGCCAAGACTGTCAAATGAAGAAATTAACAAGAATCAAGATTAAACAACCAATGGTCTTAACAGATACTCCAGGAAAAGCGTTCGACAAAATCAGCATGGACATCGTTGGACCATTACCAAAGACCAGGAAAGGAAGAACACATATATTAACGATACAAGATTTGCTAACGAAATACTCAATAGCGATACCTTTAGCTCGAACCACCTCTGCCGATATAGCAGACGTATTTATAAAACGGTTTATTTGCCGATTCGGATCACCTAAAGCTATTTTAACAGATCAAGGAACCAATTTTACTTCAAATGTGATAAAAATAGTTGCTAAAAGATTTAAAATTAAACGTTATGTTACTACAGCCTATCATCCACAGAGTAACGGTTCGATAGAAAGATCGCATCATGTATTGACAGAGTATTTGAAACAATATACGACAAATGACGATAATTGGGATGATTGGATAGATTTAGCAATGTTTTCGTATAATACCGCAGTACATGAGGGTACTAAATTTTCACCGCATGAATTAGTTTTCGGATGCATTGCGCGAGAACCTTCGAGTGAAAAACCTATTGGTGAAGATTTGGAACCCACGTACGCCGAATACCTTGGAGATTTATTTCATAAAATAACTAATCTGCAAACTCAAGCCCGAGAAAATTTGATAAAGGCAAAAGCCAAGTCTAAACAATATTATGATCGGAAAATGAATCCGCAAGATTTTAAAGCAGGAGATTTAGTATATCTCTTGAAAGAACCTCGGAGAACAAAGTTCGCAGATCAGTACTCCGGACCGTATAAAGTACTCGAATTGTTGCCGAATCAGAATGTTAAAATATTATCTGATGGAACAACTCGTACAGTACACATAAATAAACTTAAACTAGCGTATATTAAGTCGAATCCAGGATGATTAAAAACATAAAACGAAAATGGTATACAAGAAAATATAGATCGACAAAATCACTGAGTAATAAAATACTTTTGTTGTCTATTATAAAACTCCCTTCAGGAGTTTTCCGGAAAGAAAATTAGATAATTTTGATACGATTACCTGCAAGAGGAGACATATGCGACAAAAGATCAAGTACACATAAAAATGTTTGATATATATATATAGAATAAGATTAAGAAAGTACGAAATACTAAAAGAATTATTACAACTCATTATTCAAATAACGATAGTTCAAGACAACTTCTATTTTTCTTTTGTTAAAAGGAGAATCACCATGATTTTACCATGGATAATTCTAATCAACTTGAATCTAGTATTGGCCCTCATTGGATACGATTGCGACGGGCAACATCTAAACGTGACAACCGTTTCACTAAATTCAGTAGGAGATTGCGAAATTAACCCAATATCCACAGCCACTAAGGAAATCTACATTCAACTCCTGCAACTCTCGGACTTCAACTACGTGGAAGTCATCCAATGCAAGCTGATAATTTCAAGAACCATTTATTATTGCGGAATGCACTCACATATTTCCGTAGTACACAACGGGTTAAATGAATACCTCGAAGATTTAACCGAACGTCAATGCCGAAATATGCATGAATACGGATCCACCGTTGTAGGTAATAACGTCTATTTGGTGGGACTCAAGATGAACCAAACGTCAACCCGGACATTCACCATGGCTGGATCACTCACTTCAGATGGAAAATGTACCGGAGCACAGTTTTCTGATCCTTACGGATCATGGGAAAAAGTAGTAGTACAAGCAATGGCGAAGATAACACTCAAAACAGCTTTAGTACCAGTACGATTAGAACCCAACAAAATCATATTGAAATCTGGAACAATATGCCAATTTCAAAACGGATTTTGCGTGGATAATGAGGACGGACACACGTTCTGGCACTCTTTTCCACCATCAACGTGCAAATTCGACCGCTATGATGTACTCTACGAAGGGCTGGAATCCAAAATTACTGACACCAGCCAAAGCGAAATAAAAACACCTTCCGTGTATGCACTGACCACACAAGATATTACGTTTGCCTTAACTCCCACAGGAGAGCAACACTTATGTGGTTACACGCTTATACAAACGGAACATCCAAAATTATTCATCTTGGAAACAACAAAGGAAAGAACATTTGTATCTCTCCATAAAATTCCAGTAGAAAATTTGGATATTTTCACGTACGTGAATTCCAAATTTGTCTACGTCGAGAAGCACATCAGAACTGAATTGAAAACTCTATACAGGGATATAAGCATGCAAAAATGCTTATTGGAACAACAAATGATAAACAATGCTCTAATAATCGCTACGCTAAGACCAGACGAATTTGCCAATATAGTCACGAAAACACCGGAACATATGGCACTAGTAGCTGGCAAAGTGATTCACATTGTAAAATGCATTCCAGTCCAAGTTAAAATACGTAAAACGGACGAATGTTATATGGAATTACCTGTATGGTTAAGAAATAATTCAATGTTCTTAACACCGAAGACACATATTTTAACCACTCAAGGGACACATAGGGAATGTAGTCCCATTCTGCCAGTCATGTATGAAATTAACCAAGCATGGCACAGAATTTCACCACATCCAATTGAAGTTCGTCCACCCCAAATATTACAGCCAAAAACAAAACTCAACTGGCACTATACATCTCCTTCGGATCTCGCAACTAGCGGAATATATACACAGAAGGAATTGGAAAATATACGGGACCACATTATGTTCCCAGCAGAAAAAGCAGCAGTATTAAATACACTCGCCAGAGGAGTATCCGGGAAAAATATCCCCGCAGGATCAATTTCAATGATGGGAATTTTGGACAAAGAGACCATCACCACATTGGCAGAAAATGCAGCAGCCAAATTCTGGAACGGATTCCTTAAATTTGGAACCGTCACCGCAGGACTACTTGGAGTTTTCATTATTATTAAAATAATAAAAACAATATTTGACACCATCATACATGGATATCAAATACATGCAGTCTATGGATGCGGACTACACTTGTTAGGAGCAATTTGGAACTCCTTAACAACTTTAATAATACATCTGGCCAACAAACAACAACCATCACCGCAGAATGCAGATCAACCAACAACAACTAACGAGGGACGACAACCGACTCCGGCAGCAAGAGAATTCAAAGAAGCCATCCAGGAATTAAAACAAATTTCCTCTGGAAATTTGCTTACCAAAGGGGGAGGTGTCACGTCCCGCGACGTGGAGTCTACAACTAATTAACCCTTTAAAACGTACAATATTTACTATTTCATACCCTGAGGTATTATAACCACCTCGTATGAAAAACATATATAAAACATTACACAAAGTATCGCCGATAAGGCATTATCTCACAAACAACGATAAGAAGAGATCGAGCGAAGTGAACACGGACTGCAACAGCGAACAGGAGAGCCAGCATCAAGGAGGTAGCGGCCAGCCAGCCGCACACCAGCTAGCCAGCCGCACTCACACTAAGGAAACCAGTGGACACCAGCTGATGGGTCAGAGGCCCCATCCGCCAGTGGAGACAACACCTTAGTAGAGCTGTGCCCCTGATCCTCGCCAGAAGATTGCCCTCCCGTTATTCCACGCAAATCGATCACCGATACCATCCAACAGATTTAACTTCGACCCTTAGCAAGTAAACTGTACGAAGCCGATCGTACAGAGCAATAGCGTAGAAATAAGAAATGCAAATTAATATAAGAATCTTACTATCGTCACCACTGCGAATTAAATAGATTGACGCGCATTAGTCGCGAGAAAACACACCTAAAGGGTGCAGAAAGTACGTGACTAACTAGTAAACGCATTCGCAGATAAGAACGATGGGAAGATTCTTTCTGGACGATCCCAGGCAGAAACTGTGGGATGAGGTCCTCCCACCTAGGATTTGTCATGTGACAAATTCTAGAGAAGGAGTGACCAAGTGCCCTATAAAAAGGGACTGACCACCCGCAGAGATTCATTATTCAGTATTAAAATTGCATAGCATTACATTGTATTAATTGCCTCAATTACCGTTTCAACATTACAGTTTTAATTACACATCATATAGCCTTATTACTGTTTTAAATTGTCGAACTCAGTGTTAAAAACTCTAAAGCGGTGTATTCATCCCGAGGAAAATAAAGGTGATTTTTGTTATTGTTAAAATCAGTGAGTGAAGTGTTTCCTTTTTCCTAACCACCCATCTCCCTAATCGTGCATTCGTCCTTTATTTTGCAACCGAACAAAAATGTGCATCGACAGTTCGTGGGTTGCGTTAATCGACGGTTTTACCTACGAGCAGAACGTTGCCCAAGGTTCTACCCGAAATTAAGTGTAAACCACGAGCAACGCGATTATGTCAAAATCCATACAATATACAGTGCAGATCGCGGGTTGCGCCGATTGACGGTTCTACCTAAGAGCAGAACGTTGCCCAAGGTTTAACAAGAAATTGAGCGTAGCGTGCGATCTAGCTAATAAATGTTACGAATATATAAAAATCACTCTCTTCTTCCCCGATGGTGCCACTGAAGGGCAGAACATTGCCCGCGGTGGCGCCTGGCGTGGAAGTTTAAAGAGTGATTTATCAATCAAATAAATAATTAATAATTTCTAAAGGACGAATGCCACGGAAACACCGTGCGGGACGACGCGTCCAGTTGCGCCGTTTAGCGGCGGCGTACGCGAGTGCACCGGCTGAGAATTTTGAACTACTAGGAATCACCATTAGCACCCCGACCACCAGCAGCCCGGTGATAATCAGCGGCGATTGGGCCAGACCGAAACTCGACAGCGCGCCCGAAATCAACGGAATCCCAACCAGTCCAGTCGAGTGGAAGTTGATTCCGGTGGACATACCCTCACCAAAAGAAACTTAAGGTAAACAAAGAATACAATGTATTTTAAACTACCCTCGCATCACTCTCAACTGTCCCAGAGCGTAAGTCCCGGGACTAGCTCAAAAGCGGATCCAAATACCAACTCCGCATAATCGCGCCCCCCTGATAGGCAGTAGGGACGTAACAATAAACTATGGAAATAAACTAAATATTTAATGTTTTGATCATTTGTGGGATTGCCTTTTGATTATATAATAGCTTCGAGGCTACTTGGTATGGAATTTACTAGGTTGGAAGTTATATTTTACTCTACTCTTCTGGCGGAGTGGCTTTTAAACGTTTTTTAGGCCCGGTGCAGACGAGCGGTTTGCGGCAGTTTGCCGCCGCGACAAATTGCCGCCGCGAGACGCGCGTGAAATGTTTCTAGCTGTTCACATGTGTTAAATAAACGCAAACCGCTCGTGTGCTTCGCGGCCTCGCGGCAGCGTTCGCTACAGCGGTAGCCGCTCAAATTTGCTTCCCGTGGGAACTCCTTCATACAAATCGGGCCTAAAGAACGTTTAAAAGCCACTCCGCCAGAAGAGTAGAATAAAATATAACATCCAACTTAGTAAATTCCATACCAAGTAGCCTCGAAGCTATTATATACTCAAAAGGCAATCCCACAAATGATCAAAACATTAAATATTTAGTTTATTTGCATAGTTTATTAAGCCTTTATTCAACTGTACGAATACTTTTTGCGCGTCCATTTCTACACGTTTATCTGTTTCTCATAATATCTTTGTAAATGTTAAAGGGAATAAAGTTTTGTTTATACAAAATCTATTATACAAACATCGAAGAATATTTATTAATCATTATTTTCCGTTAAAATTTATTACTGACATGGATATACAACGTTTTACTTTAAATTGGTCGCTGTTTGTACCGTCTGTACATAAATTCAACGTATGGAATTTGAGCATTAAATATTCAAATTATTTTGAACTTAAATGAATTTAATTAAAATACATATAATAAATATTAATGGAATCAAAAATCGTATAAAACTAATTCTTAAATAGTCAGGTATAGAAATTTAAGTGAATGTCTCTCTAAAATATTCGATATTAATTCCTGAAACGAATTGTGACTGCCCCCTCAACTAGATCAAAAGGAAGTCGAGTTAATTATATTAATAGAAATATACACATCTTTATGTACAGTATACAACAATGGAATTGGAGTGGTCAGAGGAGCAATGTCTCCAATTGATAGGGGCATATGAAAGGCAGCCCGTTCTATGGAAACCCACACACCAAAGTTACTTCTCGAAGAACAAAAAGAAAGACGCCTAGCAGACAATTTCAAAAGAAATTGGCATCGATGGAGACAATATACGTCAGAAAATGACGAGTCTATTAGGGTCCTTTCGTCAACAGAAGGCTAAAGGAAAACGTTCCGTTGGCACTGGGAAAGGTACGTTGAAAAAAACTGTTAGTTTTCTACAATGTATTGTAGTGCATTCTGTATTCACAATCTTTATTTAATTATTCAAATACAAATAATTGTTACATTTCAGCAAGGCAGGAGGTGTACAGATCAAAATGGTTTGCATTCAAACGAATGCACTTTTTAATGGACAAAAATCAACCGAGGCGAACCGTAAATACAAGCAATGTAAGTAAAATAGTTGTATTTAAATCATTTCCGTCACGCACAGTCATTCTGCCAAGGCACAGTTCTGCTGGTAACGAAATAATTAGTAAATTCTTGTCTAATGTTTTGTGATTTTTGAGACGGTCTTCGAGGTACATTATTAACAGGCAGAAACGACGAAGTGTTTACAGTAGTTTGTGTCCTCGAGCTACCTGCTACTAATTCTCCATTCCTGTCATTGTCCAACATCCCTGATGGACAGTAGGGTGCTCTTGAACTTTTCGACTTTCGCAGAAAATTGTGTAGATACACAATTGTTAGTGCAATAATCTCAGCTTTTTCCGGCTGCAATAGCATAGGTTTCCTCAAAATACGAAATACTGAAGAACATATCCCAAATACATTCTCTACCACTCTTTGTACCCTACTCAGACGCTAATTAAATATTCTTTCTCTGCTTCCTTTGCTGTGAGTTCCCGAGTATGGTTTCATTATATTTTCGGTGAGAGGAAATGCCTCGTCACCTAGTATGACGTACGGCATGTTAATACGCCTTCCAGGAAGTGGAGTTTCTTCGGGCAAGGCTAAATCTTTTCTTTCAATTTTTTTTGTACAAATCGGTGTTTTTGAAAACAGCACTGTCCGAAATTCTTCCTTGGCAACCAACATCGACAAATAAAAAATTATAGTCTGCATCTACAAGAGCAAACAATACAATGCTAAAAAAGGATTTGTAGTGTAATATTCACTGGTACTGTTAACGGGGCATTGTAGCATAATGTGTTTTCCATCCATTGCCCCCACGCAGTGCGGAAAATTCCATTTTCTTTCGAACTGGGAAGCTACGCTTTCCCACTCTTCCGTAGTTGAAGGCATCTAGAAAAACACATAACTATATAAAAAACGCGATATATGTATGTGTGCAGGGTAAATGAATAACAACTACCATCTCAAAGAACTCGTTATTTAATGGTTTCGGCAAATATTATCGATTACAACAGAGTACTTAGAAAACTGAAGGCCACCATGATATCCCAGACAATATAAAATTTAAAAAAAAAATATGTCTGCTCGACCGAATACAATATATTTTAGAAAAGCAATACGTAAGGAGTTATTTCAGGAGACAGTTGTTATTAATTCACCTTGTATTGAGATCTGGAAGGATCACTATAAAACTGATGTATATAACAAAAAATGAAGAACACAAATTTTAAGAACACTAATTGAGATTGAACAAGTAATCTAATTCGATATAATTTTTTACAAGGAAACTTTATTGGATACGGAGACGGAGGCAGAGTGTGGTGAAGCCAGATCATCCACTCCGCCAAATGAAGATGGCGAAATAGCTGAACCGTCCAGAATAGTAGAAAATAATGCAGAAACAACACCACCAGCATCACGACGACCACCACCACCACGACCACCACCACCAGCACCACGACGACCACCACCAGTAGCAGCAGCAGCAAGAAGAACAAGAAACGAAGATGACCCGCGAATAGAGCAGACATTTGATATATTGCAAGATACTTACCAGCAGTTGAATACCGCGGCGAAAGACGACAGGTTTGGTGCATATGGGGAGCATGTAGCCCACAAACTAAGATCCCGTCAGGGTTGCATCCATTGTGGAACACCACATAAGCAACATTATGTTCCAGGTGGACATGGGTCAATATGATCAATATGATCCGTTTGTAAATTATAATATCCCCCCCACAACCCCTTTCCCATCACATTACAGTCATCACATGTATCCCCCGAACATGTTCCTATCTGACACCACAAATCCCGTAGAACACGAAAATTTCAATAGATACACCCCAGAACCGCAATAAATAGTTATTATAATAAAATGAAATTTGTAGTTTGTACTTACCTTTAGATGATTTCTTATACCTTCAATTAGCGCAGGACAAACTTCCATTACTATAGTCGATATTGCTTGCCTTGACACTTTAAAAACATATTGCAAGCTTGTATACGAATCGCCTGTTGCTAGAAAGCGTAATGTTATTGCCAACCTCAGTGAAACGGGAATAGCGTCCCTGAACCGTGTATCTTTCTTCATCACTTTTGGTCCGATCATCTGAATGAGTACTTCAAAATCCTCACTGGACATTCGCACAAAATTCTTAAACTGTCCCGTGCTAAGCTCAACTTTTAATTCATTCAAGATATTGTGTCCCTCTTCATTTCTGCGTTTATATAGTTCCGTTATCCACCATCGTCTCTCTGCTTTGTGTTTAGTTTGCTTTTCTTTTAATAATTTGTACGTTAAAAGAAAAGCTGCGCTCGCAATAATGAGATGTTCCTTCGATGCCATTGTGACGGTCTGGGTGTGAGGACGCACAAGACTTGTAGATCGAGCACTCTTAGATTCTCACGATACGTTTTAGTCACCGATTGTAATATCGAAAGACAACACTTCTTGAATTGGATATGTATATTTAATACAAGTAGAGGTTCGTCCGTTGACCAGAAACTAAACTGAACTGGCCCTGCGTCTTACCGACTTATATATATACGGTCTTACGGTCTTAGGCCTAAGGTACTAGCTAGAGGTGGAGGGGTTGATGCAAAGGTTGAAGGATGTTGTGGAGGATTGCGCGGATGACTAGTTGGTATGACTAGACAGGGTGATTCACCAACGACGCCCGTCCAAGGATGCCGCCTCGTACCCCGTGGCGAGGATAACACCCCGTGGTACGTCACCTTATGCAAAAGTAGTTCGATTTAGATGACACTGAATATCATTTTCATCGGAAAAACATAAGGAATCCATTGCTGTCACTTCCATATCAATATGATAAAGAATAAAGACTTTCTTAATATGCTGTAATGAATATTTCATATTTTCACCCTTGACAGCGGGGTGCCGACCTGGAATCGCTGCGGTCGATCGAGGATTCATACCTGTTTCAGAAATAAAATAATTCCTTATTCTTTATCGTATCGATATGGAAGGGATGCCGATGGATTCCTTATGTTTTTCCGATGAAAATCATTCCAAATTTCATATAAATCCGACTATTTTTAAAGAATTCAGCTTGAAATGATATAAAACAATTTTTCCTGAAATTTCCTTCATTATGGTCCGAATTACATTGTTCTTGGTGTTAGTTTCATCGGCGAAACATAAGGAATAAATTGACGTCGTTTTCGCAAAGATGTGATGAGAAATGCGGAACTTTTGAATATTTCTGAATTTTTAATGGTATTCCAACCGTTTGAAGGATTGAAACCCATAAAATTCGGTGAGGCACTGCAGGGGGTTGTCCTAGCCACGGGGTACCAGGTGGCAACTCTTTGACACGCGTCGGTGGACAATCACTCTGTATTGGTAAACGGGATGACTCGGAGGGTTGAGCTGTCTGTTTATTTAGCTAACTATGTATCACACCATCTTTACGACTGCGGAGTGGGCTAAGTTAAGCACAGAAGTTGGTGAAGAAAGATACAATGGCACTTTCGACCCCTCCGCATGCGTCATTCGTGCGCGCTCAGCGTGCTCAGCGTATACGCATTCAGGTCTGGCCCCGGCTTAAAGGGCTTCAGGGGATGAACTATTATTTTCTGCAAAAATGAATATGAGAAAAGAAGGTAAAACAGACAGTGGGATGAAACGTATAAATTGCTGGACATTCAAACTTCTTGTATGTGACCTATCATATCTTTATCAAAATTGGCATAAATATTACACACATAAACTATTTTATTCTTGTCATTTTTTGTTGATCTTGAACTAATAACCGGTCAAAAAACAGATATCGCAGATAAATATTTTCCACAATCTCTTAAATTCATCCGATCCTCTGATTTCAAATATTAGATCACACATTGCAGACAAAAGATAAAATAGTTAATGTTCCCCGAAGTACTTTTGTTATTAAATAAAGAAGTCAATGAAGAAAATTTAGAAGAATTAATGGACATGCAGAACACACCAGAATGTGATGTAGACACGGACAGTAAAACCGGCAAGCCTTAAAAAGGATCTACATAGAACCAGTATTTATATGAAACGGAAAATACTACAGATATTGAAAAGTGTGTTTTGTTGTCTCAATTTATGCATAGTATTTTATATAAATATTACGTTTGATCATAATTTCGACTGCCCAAATTAATTTCTAAAACATATATTTCTTTTTAAGAAAATAAGAAAGCGATGTGATGATGCTTCGTCGTTTATTCATTAAGGTTTAACTAACTTTAATAGTGAACTAATTGTATGAATTATGGTTCGCTATATCATATTTATATTCATTTCCATAAAGACATCATAAAGACAAATCAATCGGGTACAAGAAAAGGAATGTCTAGATACATATTTACTCGTTTCGTCCCACATGCGTACACAATTTTATTAATTCTGCTCAAGGTCGCAAGTTGGCGCAGCTGGAGTTTGGATTTTCTAAAACTAGAATCTTTAGTGATTATATGGGTATAAATATTTTTTTTGACAATTTTGGACATTTTTTAAATCGACAAAAAACAATTTTTTTTCTGATAGGTTGAAAAACATAAATAAAATCATTAAATTTTGGGTTATTTTCACATAAACAACTTCTTAACAATCAACCCCAATGTGTAATATGATGGTAGAAATTTTTTTCATTATTCTAATACTAATTATTTACATTCATATGACAGCCGTCTCCAGAAGTGAACGTATTGACTGTTAAAAATTCAGGATTTAAAATGTTTAAAAAGTTTATTTTTTTATAATTTCGTATCCATTAGTACTTAAGGATAATGCTCATATAATTATATAAAAAAAGAAGGTACTTCATATTTTCGCCAATGTCCGGGAATTTGTACGCGTCGTCCCACTGTGCGTCTGTCCGAGTGTCGGCCTATTTCGTGCGTGCAGCCTCATAAAATAGAACCTTTCAAGTGCTCAAAAAGGTCGTGCGCGGCGCGCAGTTGCACAAATGGGAACTTGTTTTAACGGTGCGTTCAGAGTTGAATACATATAAATCTGTCTATATGCGCGTGTGACGTAGCTAGATGACAGTTGACAGTCTCACTATTTCTCGTGTGCTTGGGTCATGCGTGCCCGTCTGAAAATCGCTTTGTTGTTTTCGTGCGTCGGCCATGGGCAGCAGCGAGGGTTTAGTGTCGATATTTAATTGGCAATAGAATATATTCCACGATTTCAGTCTCTCGAAGTTTTAAACATTAATAACAAGGATAGAATTTTAGGTGTCCGCTTCTGATTGCTTTTGTTTTCGGATGTGTTTTAAGGTGGGTATCCACTTGTTAAGGCTCGTATAGACTGGGCGATAATCGCCTGGCGACTCGCTGGGATGCATCGGCTTGTCTCCAGCGATTTTTACCGAGCGGCTGGTATCCAGCGACTTGTGTCCAGTGATGTCAGAATCGTGGGACGTGGGACAAATCCTTACCCCCACTATGACCTACCGTCGTCTCCCACTATGGCGTACCGTCGTCCCCCACTTTCTTCCCATCGCACTGCACACAAGCATATTTTTCTCCTGTCCGTGTGAGCTGCTTGTTGGGCTGCCGAGCACATGGACAGGGGTAGGGATATGCTTGTGTACAGTGCGATGGGAAGAAAGTGGGGGACGACGGAACGTCATAGTGGGAGACGACGGTAGGTCATAGTGGGGGTAAGGATTTGTCCCACGTCCCACGATTCTGGCATCACTGCTTGTGTCCGGCGACTCGGCAACTTGTGTCCCCCACCTTATGACCAAGACCAGTGATGCCAGATTCGGGGCGGGTTCCCTCGAGAATTTGCCCCACCTCGCGCACACTACGCCGGAGCTGCGTGTCCGTGAGGTGGACTTCGAAGCGCCGAGCTCACGGATACGCTGCTCCGCCGTAGTATGCGCGAGGTGGGGGAAATTCTCGAGTGAACCCGTCTCGAATCTGGCATCACTGACCTAGACCCTTCTTCGGCGTCCATTCCAAACCTTATTTTAAGTAGCCATAGATCCGTCAATAGCTATGGGTGTTGGCGCCGCGTTCATTGTAATAGCATGGCCCAAAAGAAAAAGAAAAAGGCGTTGGTGGAAAAAGGCGTTTTTGAGAAATGGAGAACATTACGGTGATGATTTAATGTCACAGTTTCTATTAAGCGAGTTTTTACTCGAGAGATAAGGGATCCGACTCGAATTTGCAGGGAAGACGGCGCAGGCGGGACCACGCGCAGTCAGCGGACTACCATTCTTTCTTCTTGTGTCTCTCTCTCTCTCCGCAAGGCGTATTGATGTTGGATAATACTTTGTAACTGCTATACCTGGCACATTTAGATAAAAACTGAAGGGGATGACTTGTATACCACACCTGGTTCTCAAAAATTAATCAAGCTGATCGGCCAGAGTGTTTCGCCAGGGTCCCGGTTTATGACCGTATTGTCCCGTGAGTCAGCGGTTGACAACGCTACCTGCGCGTCCGAATTCAGTTATCTTTTACAGCTGGCAATTTAGTATTTTTGAAGCGAAATTTCTTCATTTCTTTACGACTAGGCAATAGCTTGTTCTCGAAGTGTTCGTTGGGAAACATTTGTCTACCAGATGTCGATAATGGGTGGTATACACGGTGACATCGGACGCGCAGGTACCGTTGTCAACCGCTACTCGTGGGACAATACGGTCATAAACCGCACCTTGGCGGAACACACTGGCCGATCAGCCTCATTAATTTTTGGGAACCAGACGTGGCACACAAGCCAATCCCTTCAGTTTTTACCTAAATGTGCCAGATATAGGCCTGCGCCGTCTTCCCAGCAAATTCGAGACGGATCCCTTATCTCTCGAGTAAAAACACGCGCTTCAATTGCAAAACAAGAGCACGCGTTGACCTGTTCCGTGCGAAAGAAGGTGGGCCTCGGAGAGGAGATATGTATTGCTGTGAAGAGAGCCTCGTCAAGGGAGTGTCCGCATATATATATATATATAATAAATTCGTTTAATATATATATATAAAATAAATTAATGTTTTAATAAATATGTATATGTGTGGTGTTTTTCCACGCAGTAGATCATATAGTAGATATTTACGTTAAAAATTTATTATATATATAATATATATATACATATATTTATATATATATACATATATTTATAGTTATATACATATATTTATAGATATATTAAATTTTTAACGTATACATTTACTATAGGATCTACTTCAATATATATAGTGCGTGGTGTGTTGCCACAGAGTCGGCGATGTTTTCCATTCGGAACGGGAAACAGAAATACAGGCACTAGACACTCGGGCGATGTTGCTCACCGTCCACTTGAATACAGTTTTTCGGGAACATGTGGCCAACAGTCATTTCTAGAAGTCCGTTTGAGGCAAGGGTCGAGTTGCTGTATCCCACAGCGATTGTTGCAAGTCGCCGGATACAGGTTCCGGCGACTTTCCCAGGTATATTCGTATCTCTTTACCCTTAAAGGACGAGTCGCCAGACACAGTTGCCGGACACAAGTCGCCGGATAAAAGTCGCCAGATACAAGTCGCTGGCGACAAGTCGGTTATCTCATCGACTCGCCAGCGACTCCGGCAACAAAGTTACGAGCCTTTAAGGTGGGTATCCACTTGTTACGTATCATCGTATCCTATCGCCATTGCGTATCAGTATAGACGGGTAGCGTTGCACCGCCGCGTATCAAAATTTGATGCAAAGATACGCAACAGCATCGGTGACACGGGGAAAAGCTATACACCGTTGCACCGTATCGTATCACTGGATGACACGCAACGGCAATACGATACAAAGATACGTAACAAGTGGATACCCAACTTTAGAGGACCGCAAAATAACAAATTGGTACATGGTTTTTTATTTATACTCGTTTGCATATTTAGGGAGCGAAACCACCCCTCAAAGTTCATAAGAAGAGGTACAAAAGTGCCTGACGACAAGAATTATCCACAGAGCAAATTGTGACGCAAATGAAATATCCAGTGTTGTTATTCAACACAATGTTATAATATTCTTTAAACTAACAATATAAACTTCTGTACCTCTTCTTATGAACTTTGAGGGGTGGTCTTACCTCCTAAATATGCACATGGGCCAAAATAAAAAGACACGTATTTGTTACTTTTCGGCCCTCTAAAATATATCCAAAAACCAAAGTCATCGGAGGCGAACACCTACAAACCTCTCCTTTACGTAAAATTCCACCACGTTATTTTTGATTTTCGTCTTATTTTGTCACTGAGAATTACTCATTTCATTTTCTACTACCTGGTAACGAACACCCTGTATAGTAGAAAAAATAATATTACAATTATGTGTTATAAAATAATATTATATGTATAACAATTCTATGCACACATAGGGTAGATGTCCCAATTACTGCCACCTTAAGATTATAACTGAACTTCATTTAATCATTTCACGTGTTGTTTAACCTAAAAATCGTCTCCGATTGAAACATAATATTATTTAACATCTCTTTAATTAAAAAAAATTTATGAATTAAATATGAAGAATTTATTAATAATTAATTAAAATTCGCGAGCGATCCTAGTGTACCTATAACTGTCACCTCAAAAATCGTCTTGTCCGTATGACTGCCACCCAATAACTGTCGGTCCTAATAACTGTGACCACATAACTGACGGTCCCTATTATTGACAATGAGACCCGATTACAGTCGGTCCTTTTTACTAAGCTCGATTAGGTACTGCCAGTCCTTTTTACTGATTAATAGCCAGAATTATCGAACGCATAGTTTTGGAATTATATGTCTTATATCTTATTATAATTTAATATATGTGTACATTTAATATATATCTATAATTTAATATCACAGCATCACACGCTACACGTGATTTTGAGGTTAAGAATTTGAACTTTGAGAGATGACAGTTATGCGTACTTCACGTTTTTTTGTCCCGAATACTGCCAACAGTAATAGGGACAAGCCCAAAAATTTTGTCCCTAATGATGTCACCGTTAATTATTATAACTTAACAATAAATATTATGTATTTTATTCGTTACATCATTAAAGTAATTCTTCTAGACCGGAATAATTCATTTTATGCAATAGATAGAGGTTGAATAGTAAAATTGCGACCCTTTCTTTAGTACGATTTCGCCATCACTTCCTACTAACGTCGTCGCGTTTTTGACGCTCAAATGGCACTTTCATTTTTCAATATTATTTTTTAAGCACTAGGTACATATGGGTACATATATTTGTTTTATTTTTATGTAAATCAGAATCTCCGTTTCATAATAACGTGTTTTTGTACATTTTGTTTCATATGTTACGTTTTTATTACATAAAATAAATAAAGTGGCAGTAATTGGGACACTGGCAGTAATTGGGACATCTACCCTATGTGAATATAAGGTCGTTTGGTACTTTGGTTCTGTTCGACACTAATCTTCGATTGATTTACCTACAGGTTTTCCCTCCAATTATTTTGGACACGAATCATTAATTGAAGATGGCAAAGCCAATGCAGGTAAGGTTAATCATTATCACATTTTGACTCCGTTTGTATAACTTTTCCATTACATTTATGAAAATTATAAAATCGGACCTACGATCGATGGCTCGTTCCGTGACGCCGACTAAAGTCGGCGCTCGTACACTGGGCTCAAGACTACTAATGCAGGGTGGGGAAGGTACCCCTATCATGCGGCCGACCGGTCTAGTGAAAATGTGCAGGCTGGACGCGCGTGATTATTATGTGGTCTCCTCATAGAAGTGACAGAAAATATAAACTATATGCTATATGACAATAAATTTCAGGAACGTCCTGATAAAATATTATTATTACGCCGCAAGAGTATATTTATGAAGTCGAGGAGTGTAATTATTTGTGGCTAAGAAATCAAAATTTCCATTCGTAACGTCATTTTCTGAGTACATTTCATTGAAATAGTAAGTTTTAGCTTAATTTGTTTATGTTTATTAAATTAATGCGTTTTATTAGACTCTAATTGATTTTAACTTCAATTTTCAGGTTTACAGATTTGTATGCTTGGTGAGGTTATAGCTGGTTTTGACATCAATTTTCGCGTTTGCAGGGTCATGGAATTGTTCATGGTTGTAAGGAATTGTAGCTTATATTCTCGAATTCACATCTCTGTGCACTTTATAAGATTCTAATTGTTTTTGGCTTTAATTTTCAAGCTTACTGTGCGCTTGATAAGGTTATGGCTGGACAAAATAAGTCTACACAACTTGTTAAACAGAGTAATTGTTTATTTCTCGTTAAAATTGTAAGGACGCATGCCCTAAATAAACATTCTACAAACAAATAAACAAACGTCTGTAAAACACCAGTTCTCGTCCGAATGGAAATTTTGATTTCCTAACCACGAATAATTACATTTCTCGATTTCATAAATATACTGTTGCGGCGTAATAATACTACTTTATCAGGATGTTCCAAGTCATAAAAAGTTCAGAAATATAGCGTTAAAGAACGAAATAGCCACTAAAATTTGTTGTCATGTAACATATAGGTTATATTTTCTGTCACTTCGAGGAGAGGACCACATAATAATCACGCGCATCCAGCCTGCGCATTTTCACTAGACCGGGCGGCCGCATGGAAGGAGTACTTTCCCCACCCTGCATTAGTGGTAGTTGGAACGATATTCTTGAGCCCAGTGTACACACAGGTCGTCGTGTGGATGCCGGTTAAAGTCGGCGCTAGTATAGAAATGTTTAAATAAAGGCTTCTATAATACAAATGTTTTTGGAGTTCAATATTGCGTGGGACGTTATAGGGAGAAGTCGCGAAACGCGCCATTACCACCGGTACTCATTCTAACAGAATGTAGTACTCGGTTCAACTCGATGTGCATGTAATCAAAGAAGGAGCTGTATATTATTATGCGTTACTTGAGTGATATTTGACTACATCATATTTACTACTGTGTATAATAAACAAGTGATTTATTTCCAGATTCGTTGGTAGTTGAATCGTTCACAGAAAACGATGCACCGAAGATCAGTATGGGAGATTTTATGAAACGAATGTTTTGTTGAACACTTACTTAGCATTTATTCAAATTAATTTTTGGACACTGTTACATGCAATTACAATATAAATAACAACAGGATTATTTTGAATGAAAATCTATAAAATGTACCCGCTGCATGCGGGAAGAATAGAATGGGCTTTGAAAGTAGTATACTATATAAAAAAACAGGACTTCATGCAATATTAGAAATTAGTAGTAAATATTCTATGTATAGGGTGCAGCCATTGAAGGATCACAACGGATTGAAACAGTATGATAAAAAAAATTTGGATAAGCTCCAATTATGCTCTATGACATAGGACGATCTTCCTCTGCATATAAATTAACGCTTTGCGTGGCGTAAGGTTTTGAAATGTGCCCCTTCAAATCGGTCAGGCCCATTCCAAGTGACTACTACTGCCAAGAATATTTTGTTTACCTCGCCTCGAGTGACCATTTGGGGACACTCGGACAATACTTTCGATGCTTTCAAAAAAATATGAACGTGAAAACACGCCAAAGCCATGCACAGAGTGTAAATCGCTCCGCATGAAATCACGCCGACGCGACGCCTCTCAAAGTGTTAATTTTTGTCGAATGCGCAGCATCAACTCACGGTTAGCACTACAGAAACAATAATTATAGTGAAAAGTATTACAGACAACAATAAAATTATTAATATTTTTTTAAAAGTACATGTGTAACATATGTAGGTATATCGTGTACATCGCCAGTGTATATTTTGCATATTTGAATATGTTATAATTCCATAAACATCAGTAATTTCATAATTATCACTTATTAGCACATATTAGCTGGATAAGATGGAATATTAAATGCAATCAAAGTTATATCCTTTGTTATTAAAATATAAATTCAAAATTGTTGTGATTTGAAAATAAAAGAAGCTGCTTGCAATGGTAACCACATTTCTTCACAGAACAAGAAAGTGTGTAAAATTAACCAACATTTTTTAGAAAACATGTAACGGGAATGAACGTAACGATAAAAAGTAAATCTTGGTTGCTCAGCCTCTGAGCCGCATCATTGAGGTGCTATGCAACTATTGGCAAACATCAGCTCGACATGCATATGAACTTTGTACCTGATTCCTCGATGGAAAGCCGCTCCATCAGCCACTCGATAAGGTCGTAACCTGAAACATGCAGGCAGCTTATTGTTATGTCTCGGCCATAAAAGACGATTACCCTTACTGCACAACGCAGGTACCGATTATACTCACCCACGAAAGCTGAAGGGATTGAAGTAAGAAACTGTTTTTGGCTGCGCACGGGTACCCCGTTCATAGGGTCTTGCATCTCCCGCACCAGCCCCTCCATCTATAAAGAAATTCAATCAATCGATTAATCCTCCTATTGAACGTTTTACGTGGCGTCGGCGTGTTTTAATGTCAAGGAATTTCCATTCTGTACAAGGTTGAAGCCTGCCTTTACGTTGATATTTTGTGGAGTGTGTCTGAAGTATTCAGGAAACCTCGAATCTTTACTATGAAAATAAACCATACTCGAAGTTCGCAATGTACAAGGAAATCATTTGTCGTGGCTTTCAAGGGTGAAACTACATCTCTGGATTGGTGGATATTTGTTAAAAAAAATCGCCCACAAAATTGTTTATAACATTGAAAAAAAGTTTAAAAGAAATCATATGTCGCAAACAAACCGCTTGGTTAGGAAGAATTGTTAAAGTTTTCGCAAAGATTTGATTGTGTAGTGTAGAATTACACGTAGAGCCTTTACTGCTCTGCCGCTTGATAGTATCTACCCGAATGGTGGCGCCCGAAATCAGTGGCATTTAGATGCTGCGCTGCCTCGGGAGCGTCATGTAGTTTTCCCTTTCGTTCCCGTTTCCTCTCACTCACACTTAAGGAGTCCATACACGTTGAGATCTGTATCGATACATGTTGCAAGTATCAGTATCGCAATACAAATCTCAACGTGTATTTGTCTGTCTCAGTATCGAGACATTGATACATGCATCTTGCATCTTGCATCTTGCTCACCCTCCTGGCTGATGAGCAAGGTGCCAGTGTCATGAATCGTCAGAAAGTGTCAGATACATGTATCGATTCATATCTCAACGTGTATGGGGCCCTTTAAATCAGCTGTGATTCCGTGGATCAATATATATATATATATATAAGAAGAAGTCCTGACTCACTGACTGACAGACTCATCAATGTCCAGCTCAAACTGTTTAACCGAGGAACGTGAAATTTGGAAGGTACATTGTTTTCATGACGTAGGCACCCACTAAGGAAGGATTTTTGGAAATTCCATCCCCAAGGGGGTGAAAAGGGGTAATATGTATGTAGAGATGGAAAATATAGTATTTATTAAAAAGGGAATAAAGGTATATAAAGGTTGTACAATCAAGATGCGCGTTTGTCGTCGTTTCGCTATCCGCTCGTCTCGCACTCGTCGCTCACGCGCACGCATTTGCACACGCACACGACAAGCACATGCAAACTCATCCTGGCATACATGGTGTCCCTACAGTTCGGTCATTCTGCGCCAGCCATTTAGCCTCAAATGGCTCATACTTTCGCGGCTTACATGCCGGTATCACTGGTGTCACTTTCACTATACTCACTAATGCACTCGTTGCAGTCGTTAACGCTTGTTGCCCAGGGCTTCATGTGATCAACTGAGGTTGAGGTTTGTTGCGGGTCTCCATGATCACCCAGCTTCTGGACGACGTAACGGTCGTTACGTAGAGTCTTCTCGACCCGATAAGGTCCCAAATATTTGGAATGTAGTTTTTGTTCTGGTGCCAACTGCGTCCGCTTGGTTGCTACGATGTCGCCGTCTTTGTAACGAGTTGGTTTCATTCGCCTTTTATTATAGGTTGTGACGGTCTGGATATGAGGATGCAGAAGAGTGGGAATCCGTAGATTGTGCACTCTTAGATTCTGATAACACGTTTAAGACACCGTCGCACAAATATACCGTTTAGGTGAAGGGATTGTTGTAATGCCGAAAGATATCATTTTAGAATATAAATATATTTAATATAAGTAGAGTTCGGTGGTTGTGCAGAGACTGGCCGCCCTGCGGCTTACAGACTTATATATATATATATATGTGTGTGTGTGTGTGTGTGTGTGTGTGTGTGTGTGTGTGTGTGTGTGTGTCTTACGGTCTAGAGGTGGAGGGGTTGATGCGTAAGCGTGCAAAGGTTGAAGGATGTTGTGGATGAGTGCGCGGATAATTAGCTGATATGACTATTGGTAAACAGGATGACTCGGAGGGTTGAGCTGTGTATTTATTTAGCTGACTATCACAAGGTCCTTCTATTTCCCTCTTGGATTCTACACAGACTCTCTTAGCCTGGCTGCGTAATGTGATCCGTTGCTCTTCGAAGGCGACAGCATCTTCTGCTTCGAGGAGTTCCTTAGGGCGTGGATCATCCTTGAGTCTCACGTGCGTTCCGGTCAGCAAATGGAGCGGAGAAACACCCTTACTTCGTGTTGTCTACGTATTTATACCATTCGTCCGGCTTAGGGGCGGATAATTTTGCTAGCAGTGGTATTAGAATTCTATTTATCCTCTCCACTTGACCACTGCTCCTTGGCACACCGGCTGCAATCAGTATATGTTCTATGCCCCCATCGGCGCACATTCGAGGTAAAAGCGGTACCTCGATCGGAGATAATCTTCTTAGGTTACCAAAGGTTGCAGATTGCTTCTTCAGGCGATCTACCACTTCCGAGCTGGCGGTTGTATTGGTCGGATAAAACCAAACGAATTTGGTGAATGCCTCCACCACTACAAGAGCTTTTTCTCGTGGATGCAAGAGGAACAATGTGGTCGATGTGAAACGTGTCGAGAGAGACTTCCCCTTTATCAATCGCATGGAGGAAACCCTCTTGTTTGCCTTGTTTCTTCTCGACTAAGATACAGTCTATACAGTTGCGTATAATTTTTTCGATCTTAGGCCGTATTCCTTCGAACCAATAATCTCTTCTGATTATTTCTTCTGTCTTCCTCACCACAAAATGCCCTCGTTTAAGAGCTTTTCGGATTATTTCGGCTTGCATCGCCCTAGGCCAGCCTTGTCCAAGGTCGCTTACGCGTAAGCTCGGTGTTCTCACACTCTCGTCCGCGTTGTCGTACGAGTTTGGAGATTTGAACGCGATCCCATCCTATTATAGAGGGTGGATATCTATTACTCTATTGATAGTCAATATTCTAGAGAGGTGATTCTACAGGCAAAAATAAGACGGAAATATAAAATACTGTTGCGTGGTATCGTCAATTCGGTGTACATAATAACGCATTCACTTAGATATACGGAACTTGAATAGAAATGGATAACTCAGAACACTATAACAATATTTAATCAATAAGGAACTATAAATTGGGGAACAGTTAGTCTGGGTTCTATCCGTCTACGCGCAGTGGTGTCTGGACTCAGAATGACAGCTTGACAGGCGATCTGTCCGATCGCCTTCTTCTCGCTTGTCCTCTGTCAATGCCGCGTGTACCGGCGGGCCATGGATTATCACCCATAGGGTGTTCGCAACAATACAATTTTTTAATATCGCCATTCGTTTTCGAGCAAATTGGCATTGAATTTCAGCTAAATACGCCTGCCATTCAGGCGCCTGAGGGGCACGCGGAGATAAGGGGAACGCGTCCAGCTGTCCGTAGAAGAAATTGGGGGATCAGGATGGATCCCCGTTAGGGCTATGTGTATGCAGTTCAAACAAATAATTTGTAAAAAAAAATAACAATAATTTTTTATTAATATTTCGGAAACTAATAAATACCCGAAGCTACAAATTTAGATTGAGGGTCCACACCTCCTCCCCACCCCTCCTCCCCACCCCTCTTCACAAACCTCACGTCGATCGACCACTGGGGCCATTCGGAAGTATATCCAAAATCTGCTTGAGACGATCGAACGTCTGCTCTTCATTCTCTTCAAATATAAACTTCGCGTTTCCCTTCAATAAGTTAGTCAGCGGACGTGCAATCAATGAGTAATTCGCGACAAATTTTCTAAAATAATTCCGTTAAGCCGAGGAAACTTTGCAACGACTTAATGTCACGTCTCGCGACACTTGGGGATTACTAAAATACACCTGTTACTTATTGGATATTTTATATTAACATTTGACTATACAGTTTATCTTATCACGTACCCAAACGTTATGCGTGAACACCGGCCGTGTACTGCCTGTTATCATGTCCCCACCCTAGCGATACCCCGACACCGTGCGAGCACCGTGAATACACCACACTTAATATTACATGATTTAGGGAACTTTCTGATAACAGCCGTTTTTTCGTCCGAAGGACTGATATTTCCGTTTTTAATTACATGACCGAGGTATAGGATCCTAATTTCTAGAAATCGACACTTCCGCCAATTCATTTCCAACCCATGTTCACTCGCTGCATTCAAAACCATTCGTAAATTGCACAACGCAGTTTCATAAGTGGTAGCGCGTACTAGCGGGTCATCCATGTAGCTTAAAACTATGCTCTTGGCAGTTAATTCTTTAAAAATAGCGTTTATATATCTCTGGAAGACGGAAGGCGCATTGCACAACCCGAAAGGCATTCGTAAAAATTCAAATTGCCCATTTGGGACTACGAAAGACATGCATCGGCACGTGGAAATCTCATCCTCTGATCCTCTATTAGTGGTAAAGGAAACCTATCATTGACAGTTATGCTAGTTACGGCACGGTAATCGACGCAAACTCTCGTCCTTCCGTCCTTCTTTATTACCGGTACAACTTGACTGGTATGTTCTGAGTTTGATGGCCTAATAATAAGCCTCCGAAAAGCGACGACTGAATTTGTTTATCGACTTCTTTTGATTTTCGCGGAGAGAATCTGCGCGGTCTCCGGTAGACAGGCGCGTCTTTTTTTTAAATTATTCGCATCTTAACCCGTAAGAGGTCGCACCCGGAGAAAACCACCGGGTGTCGTATATATCATTAAATAATAAGAGAATGACAGCATTCGAAACATTTGCCACACCGCCTACCTTCCTCTTTATCTTTTTACGTTAGATTAGACCATGCTACGATTTTCTTGCTGTTAATCTTTGAATATATGTCATAATAATCTTTCACGCGCGACTCAACGCCTATACCGCCATGGAACACGGTGGATTGTTTGAAAGAAATTGAAACGAGTGAATGTTTAGAGACGACAAGCATTCGCATGTTGCAGTTCTTTGATGAACAGAAACATTGTTGCTGAAAAATTCTGAGCAGAGTACATTCTGGTAAAAGGATTGTGAAGAGCATACAGTTACCCCAAAACCATCGGACGAGTTACTTCTAAAAGGCGTTTTCAAATTTCGTATCGCCGATAAGACACTATCCCTGTAACCACGGACGGCAACAGCGAGCAGGAGAACTAGCACGAAGGAGGTAGCGGCGAACCAGCCGCACACCAGCTATAGCCGACCGCACGCACATCAAGGAGACCAGTGAACACCAGCTGATGGGTCAGACGCCCCATCTACCAGCGGAGTCGACACCTTTGCAGAACTGCGCCCCTGATCCTCGCCAGAAGATTGCCCTCCCGTTATTTCCCGCTAATCGATCGCCGATACCAATACAATATACTTAATTTCAACCCTTAGTCAGTAAACTGTACGGACCCGATTGTACAGAGCGTATTGTGAGCAATAGCGTAGAAATATAAAATATGAATTAATATAAGAATCTTGCTTTCGTCGCCGCTGGGAGTTGAATAGAGTAATGCGCATTAGCCGCGAAGAAGGACACCTAAAGGGTGCAACGGAGGAACCTCCAGACTAGTAAACAAAACTCTCAGATAAGCGCGATGGGAAGATTCTTCCTGGGAGATCCCATGCAGAGGCTGTGGGATGGGGTCTCCTGCTTAGGATTTGTCATGTGATAAATCCTAGAGAAGGAATGATCAATTGCCCTATAAAAAGGGACTGACCACCCCTAAAGGGAGTACACGGTGCGTTTCTGTAAAATGTTTAAAACGCTATTATTCAGCGACCCTTGAGCTTTCATAGGGAAGAAAAGCTGGGCTGTCGAGAACGCCTAATCTTACAATAAAAGCAACTCTTCGTAGTTTACCACGCCATTCTTAACATTGAAAATGTAGTCCTAGCTTGTTATAGATTTCAAATTGTTTTCAGACATTGCTATTTTACTCAGGGCTTTATGGTCGCGATTTAGCCACTCGTAAACTGCACTTTATTGTTATATACCATAGACCCTCATTCGCCAACGAAAGGACGCATTCCGAGATTTTGTCCATGGATCATTCCAAGGTTTCATTTTCTCTAGGGCAGGCCTGCCCCATCGGGTGCAAATACCTCCTGAATTTCTGGGACCCGGCCAACACCGAGCGCGGGACTGGTTACGTTGCTAACCACAGCATGGGTTGCGGGAGAATTGCATGAGTGTGCAGCCGTCCATGTAGGCTCGTACCATGACGCACACTCATGCAGTTCTCTCACAAATTTCGCAACGGGTAACAATGGAACAGTTCCGCGCTCGGCTGTTACTCGGGTCCCAGAAATTCAGGAGGTATTTGCACCCGATGGGGCAGGCCTGCTCTAGGGCGAGGACAAAGCAACCTGTATTTGCGTTGAACCATAATATTATATGGAACAGGGACTTTTGGGTGTACCTAACCCCTATTGAAGTTCCAACTAAAGCAATTAAAGAAACTCTTTCGCAGGCATAAATGACACCTTTATGGCGGATACGAGACCAGTCGGTTTTATATTTCGACTTGATTCAAGGAATACGGGGGTGCGAGTGGTATGGTAAACCGTCCGCAATAGTGCAGCGCGCGGCTCGCTTACCTGCGTAGCGGCTTCGGCGCTAGTTCGCTTTCATTGTTTAAGTGGCGATTTCACCGTTACGCGTAGTGACGCTCGGGTTTTCCCCGTGGGCCTGTGTGAGTCAGGTGTTAAATGTTTCATTTGCAATACTGCATGTCGGAATTTAAAGTTGTTGTCTAACCAATGAGCAGAAAAGCTTACAAAGCTTTGTAAATTGATGGTGTTTGTCCATAAATCAGTAGTGACGGAAATTGCGACGGCACCGAAAACTCCCTTCCTTATTTCGGTTTTTGCCTCATTGTAAATATGGGGTATAATATTGTTTGCGAAATATTTTCTACTGGGCATATTATATTTTGGTTTCAATTGTTTCATCAAAGTAGTGAAGCCTGTATTTTCGACAATAGAGATGGGTTGGTTATCAAGTACAATCATCTTACCAATAGAAATATGAATTTCTCTCGATCTCGAGTCATCATTTGGCCACAGCACGGCCATACAATCTTCTATCTTTTGCTGAGATTGTTGAGAATTACCTTCAAACATCGGCGTCAACAATATCTGGGAGGGGGGAGGTGGTTCAGCTTCAGAGGAAACTGGTTCAGTTGGGGCACACTTTTTTATCACAGCTGACAATTGAGGCATGAGATTACTGTGTTTGTACTCGATATGATTTGTCATACTTGTGGTGTTTGCCGCTTTTCCAATACCACCGCGGGAAATCACTGCTTGGCATTGGTTACACCTTACTTTGCACCGGTCTGCTTCTATTTCGTCGAAAAATGTCCAAACACGTGATTTTCTTTTCGACATACTGGGCACAATCTCTATATATACTACTTTATTGTGTCCCCTCAGGGTTTACAATCCGTTTCATACATCATCTCTTAGATCTATCCTTAACATTACCCGCTCTTACATTCTAATTCGCCCGCTCGCTCGCTTGCCACCGCCACGTACGCCTCTCTTCCCCCTCCCACCCCTATCTGACCCCCGCTTCCGCTCGCTTCCTTTCACTCTCATTCCTTATTCTTCCATTCTTCCACTCCACCTCCCCTCCTTTCTTCCACCCTCCTCATCCACTCTTTTCCCCCTCCCTCGTCATTCAATACCTCCCTCACCACTTCCTGCCACCCCCTCTCCTCTCCCCATCCTGTGCATACCTCCCACACATGCTCCCATGTCTCCTCTCCCCAACCACATACCCTGCATTTTCTCTTTTCCTCCTCCTCCCAATACCTCCCTCCTCTCATTTCGCTCCCCAGCCTGAATCTTGCCATTCGTCTCCATCTCCTTTCTCCCCACCCCCTCCTCAAATATCCCGGTACTCCTAACCCCTTTACCACCCCATACCACCTATTATACCTTGATTCCCTTATCCTTTCCCATCTTTCCACCTCCTCTAGCCTCCTTCCCCTACTTACCAACTCCTCTCCCCTCAGCTCCCCCCTTCCCCTCATCATTTCCATCCCCTCCACCGTCCACCCTCACTCCTCAAAAAACCTCTTCCTTTCCTCCTCCCATCCCCCCAACACCTTTCCCCTTCTCGCCCTACCTTTTACCTCTTCCCAACATTCCCTCGCCAATTCCCCCCCTTGCCCCTCCACCAACTTCCTCTCATACGTCCAGGCCCTCATCCCCGCCCTTCCGGGCACAATCTCTATTTATTTGCTTACACGGAGAATAACGACACGCAGCCGGCAAATACAGAAAACAAAAACGAAACGACTGGTCCATCATGGCTGCATGGCGGGTGATCCGATAACACACGAAATACAACGAAAACGAACGACCGACTACTTAGTCGGCTTACGGCCGACTATTCGGCGTCTTGGGGGACGATTAATCGGCTAGTCGGCTAGTCGGCCAAAACCCTAGTCCGTACATCTCTAGTCGAGACTCTCGGTTGACCGTTTTGCGAACCTCTCCATACATTGACTCGAACCTCTCCATCTAGAGACGCGGTAGCGTCCATGGTGTTGCCACTCTTATGAGGAATTTGTTAGCACGAGATTCGTTTTACCCCAGCCCGTATGGCGACGCCGTACTCAATTTAGTGAGAGAATTGTACGCTAGATGGTGTTGCTCGCGCAAATAGGTGGGGAGCCGCCACGAGAGGCGTTCCCGGCTCCTCCTTGGAACGTGTTGTAGCTTGTAGCGGAGAGGAGCGAGCGGCCATTGTTGTGTCTCGTCCTTTCAAAGTGTCTCAAAGTGAATACATGTGAGCTTTACGAATAAAGACATCCTTGTTACCGTTAATCGTAGTTGCTTGGGAATAATCAAACCTCGAATACGATTCCTCGATACGAGGTATCTGGCAGAAGTGGGTCTGGCTTAACCGAAAAGACGGACGACCAGTCATAACCAATAACCGTGCACGTGCATAAGCGTCCATAAGCGTTCTTTTCTGCGTCCTTTAGTCAAAAGTGTTTCATAAGTTGTGAGAAGCACATTAATGTAAGCTATTAATATCCGCAATAAAAAATAGTGTAACTAAAGAAAATGTATATTGTTAAATCCTTTCTGTTGAAAAACAAACGACTGAAATACAACTTCTGTACGACTAATTATACACTTTTAAATTGTATATAGGATGCATAAAATATAATTATGTGTAGTCATACAGAAATTGTATCTCAGTCGTTTCTGCAGTTCAATGAATTCAATAGCGAATTCGGCAAGCACGCACTGGCACTGCACTGGTGCCAGAAATTATCATACATGACTTTAATTGGTTGTTTCTGATAGATACGAAAATATCTCTCTAAGAGTCAACCGAACAAAGTCACACACGACAATTTCTGGCACCAGTGTAGTGCCAGTGCGTGCCTGCCGAATTCGCTCTAAGTGAACTAAGTACTGAACACGCGTTTCAAATTTCGCTCCTTTTAATTGAGTTTTACCCCAGCCCGCTTAGATGGCGCTGACATACTAACAAAATAATACATTCAGTGTCAACACCCTGGTAGCGTCTCGACGCCAAGTACATGTTCGACACCCTGTATATGTCGACTGTCGCTACCGCTATCATTTACTCGAAAAACGGCTAATCCAAGCTTACCTGAAACTTATTTCATTAATATCTCATCACGCCTGCAATATTTTCTAAATTTAAAGGCATTTTTCTTATGCAAACCACATACAGTACTCCCTCGCTGAGGGCTCGATTTGGCGTACACGATGTGGACTTTTCGCTATCCCCACCACTTCTGTTTCACTCTTGCCCGGCGAAGGTGAGAGCGAGATGGAACGAGAGCGAGTGAGGGGCACTGAAAGCGAGCAAGCACGGTAGGAGCAGACGACGCGTTGATGTTTTGTCTCGCCCCCTCCTTCTAACGCCTGACACTCCGTCCTTTGCGTGCGCGACTGGCGTGCGCGATGGTCGTGAGCACTCACCGTGAACACGAAAACAGCTTCTGCGAAAGCATAACGCAGGCCCGGCTCAAGTCTTTTTTGCGCCCTAGACGAACTTGTCAAATTGCGCCCGTATAATACATTTATTTGAGATTATTTGTGACTTTACTGTGAAAAATTAGGCAACTGCCTAGGGCATAAGATTGACAGGGGGCGCAAAATGGTCTTTTCAATGTTGACATTGTTGAAAATAAAGTTTTAAATGAAATACTACAAATTGTACTGCAACTGTTTTAAACTACGTATAAAAATTCAGAGTAAGGTCATCAATAATCTCAAATAAATGTATTATAATAAAGGGCTCAATTGGACAAGTTCGCCTAAGGCGCAAAAAAGGTTCGTGCCGTGCTTGACTATCTGACCGTGGCGTGCATGCGTTGGGCAGTAACGATTTCATCTGAGCGCTCGCGCACGCTCGCCGCGCACGCAAAGCGTTCCATCTCGCTCCCCCCTTCGACCAGAAAGAAGCGAGAAACGAACACTCGGAATTAGGGCTCCGTTCACGATAAGGGCTCAACGCTGGTCCCGACCAGCGAGCCCTTAGCGAGGAAATACTGTATAAGTCGGAAACGGTAAGATTTTCTTCTTCTTGTCGACATAATACGTATATACGCATTACACGCACACCTTCAGCCAAAAGAAAGACTAACACATGTTTCGTTCGTCGATTTGTCGACTCTCGGGACTGAATTATTGTCTCAATTAACAAGGTGGGTCGCCAAAAATTTTTAATAGATTTTTTATGTATAGTCGCAGACTTGGAAGTTGTCCAGAGAAGGTTCGACAGAGAAGCATCATCTTTCGCATAAGTTTCTGGAAATTTGAACCATGCATGTACAAAATATATATATTATAACAAATTGCATTGCATTTAAATTGAGAGATATTTTTATTATACCAGCAAATTATTTTTAATTTAGAGTTTTTATGTGAAGCATATTGAAATGAAGGTGCACAGGCTTGGAGGTTGTCCGGACAAGATTAGATAGACAAGGAAGCATCTTAGCGTAGCGTTTCGACGCCAAGTACATGAAAGACACCCTGTTGTGTCCTGAGTGATGCCTCGCAAGGCTGGTACGGGATCTGGCGTAATCGTGGGTTCGGGAGTGATTAAAGGATGAGAATCCACCGTGTTGCAAATAATAGAGTAATGAAGTTTATTTGTAATGTATTTAATCAAACAACAATTGTCCTCGTTGGAGGTATCTAACTTGGAATATAATTATGGTCTCTCGATTAGATTAGATCCGTACTTGATACTCTCACTCGCTCTCTGCTCGTACCACACGCTCGCAAGACCCCGAGCTCCTTGCCGTGATTCCAACTTCGTACACTGCGCACACTCAGTCCGTCGCTCGCTCTCGGCCATACCTATATACACTACAACTCTCCCACCTCTTTTTAATTCACTTTCTCGCGTATTCTAGTAGAGCGCCTGAGTATTTGATCCACGTGTCTTTTCCGCAAGACATCGTTTTTGTCTTTTACAATGAACGTGGATGGAGATGTTTGGCTTACGACTTCGCCTTTGATGCGTTTTTCCGACCTAACGCCGTGATCGTCGATCATTACTTGGTCACCCGGTTCAAAATCCACTTTGCGGCTTCCCGGCCTAGCATTGATTTGCGCCTTTTGGCTTTTTTCTACTACTTCGCTCACGTTAAGACGTAACAGGTCGAATCTCGTACGAAGCTCGCGTTTATACATCATCTACGCTGGGCTCCTGTGAGTCGTACAATGTTCTATACTTCTATAATCGAACAAAAACATTTCAATCGCATTTTCTACACTCTCTCCCCCTTTTACATTTTTTTTCGCTTTGTCCTTGAATGTTTGAACGAAGTTTTCGGCGGCTCCATTCGTAGCTGGATGGTATGGTGGGCTTAGGGAGTGTTTTACGCCGTGTCTTGCCAAAAATTGGCGAAATTCATCACTTCTGAACTGAGGACCGCCGTCCGTTACACAATGATAAGGAAAACCGAACCTTGCAAAAAGTCCTTTGAAAACTTCTATCAGTTTATACGCTTTTGTGTTATTATTAAAGTTAATTATTTCAGGCCATTTCGTATGCGCATCGACTACCAGTAAATACATTTTCCCGAATAGTTCTGCGAAATCGCAATGAATCCTACCCCACGCCTTATCTGGGTAAGGCCATGTTGTTAGCGGCGTATGAGGCGGTTTTTTTCTTTCGATTAAACAAATTTTACAACGGTTAACCATATTTTCTATGTCTCGATCGATGTTTGGCCACCATACATAAGAACGAGCGAACATTTTAATTTTCACGATGCCTAAGTGAGTTTCATGTAACTCTTTTAAAACGATATTTCTCATACTTTTTGGGATAATTGCTCTTAATCCCCAAAAAAGACATCCTTTTTCTACTGTTAGTTCTAACCTTTTGTTATGAATTATTCTAAGTTCATCTTGCATTCCCACTGTATCGTTTGGGCATACATTTAATACGTTTTTAATCGCCGTCATTATTACCATGTCTTTTTTACTTTCCATTTGCAATGTTTTATGATTAAATGCGATAACGCCTTCTTCAAAAAAGTTTACGTAGGAGAAGTTTGTATCTATTATTTCAGTTTCATCGGTTATCGGCAATCTCGAAAGTGCGTCACAGTTAGCATTAGTTTTAGACTTGACGTGCTCTATCACATATCTAAACCCTGATAAATAGTATGCCCACCTTTGAAATCTATTATCTGCGGTCGTTGGGATGCCCTTTCGTGGTCCCAGAATTAGTTGTCAGTTCTTAATATAAATTCTCTGCCAAAAATGAACTGGTAAAATCTTTTACACCCAAAAACAATAGCCATTGCATCTTTGTCCAATATTTTCCTGTTTAGTTCATGTTTGGCAATTTTTTTAGACGCGAAAGCTATTGGTCTTTCTTCTCCATTGCTATATCTATGTGATAAGATTGCCGATAGGCCGTAGTCTGAAACGTCGCATGCCAGTACAATCGTTTGTTTTGGGTCGTAGTTAACTAATACTTTGTGCGAAATTAGTTCATTTTTCACCCAATTGAATGCTTTTGTACATTTATCATCCCATTCAAATTTTTTTTTTCGTGATGCGTCATACAGTGGTTTTAATTTGCCCAATCTATTTTGTCAGAATCTAGCATAAAAATTGATTAATCCTAAAAACGACTCTAGTTCTTTTGTGTTTGTCGGGCGAGGAGCATTCGTCATTGCTTTAACTTTCGATTTCGCCTTGTGCAGGCCTTCTTTGTTAATTACAAAACCAAGTACCTCCAGTTTATCTTTAAAAAAAAAACACTTATTTTTGTTTACTCTTAAACCACAATCTTGTAATCTTTTACATACCTTGTGTAAATTTTCTAAATGCTCTTCGTCCGACTTGCCTGTAACGTATATATTATCGATATACGAAATCACGCCATCGATTCCTTGCAAACATTCATCCATTTTCCTTTGCACGTCCGTAGGTGCTGTTGAGACACCTTCAGGTAATTTCGTATATCTGTAAAGACCTTTATGGGTTACAATTGTCAAATATTCGGAACTTTTTTCGTCTACCGGAAATTCCATGTAGGCGTACGTTAAGTCCAACTCTGAAAATGAATTACCTCCTTGCAGCTTTGCAAAAATATCATCGATTGTGTGCAATGGGTATTTATCTGCTAATATAAATTGATTTAGTGTCAGTTTAAAATCGCCGCATACGCGAATTTTTCCGTTAGTTTTGAATACGGGAACAATCGGTGTTACCCATTCACTCATTTCTACTGGTATTATGTGTCCTAATTTTTCAAGTCTTTTTAATTCATTTTCAATCAGAGGTCTTAATGCATGCGCTACGTTTCTGCATTTCAACGCTATCGGTCTTGCGTTTTCTTTCAAGTAAATTTTTGATTTACTTTTGTTGTACACGCCTGGGTAATCGCTAAAAAGCTCAGTATATTTTTCAGCTAACTCATTTTTTACATTTTGAATATTCAATTTGTTGATCTCATTTTTACAAACATTTTTAATTTGTAAAGGCCACATGCCGAATTCTGCTAGCCATTTTCTGCCCATTAACATAGGTCCTGAACCAGATAATACAAAACAATCTAGTTTTTTGATCACGTTTCTGAATTTTACAACTAAATTTGTCAATTTACCCATTGGTTGCAAAATTTTCTCATCATACGTTTTTAATTTGCGCTCGGTTTTTAGCATGTTACCTGATTTAAAGTATTTATTGTAATACAGTTCCGATATTACTGTGGCATAAGTGCCTGTGTCCAACTCCATACATACCTTCACACCGTTTATTTCAACATTCTCATACATAGGTGCACCCGTTCCATCATACACGCGGTTTTGCTCTGCTTTTAATTTATGCACTTCTCTTTGCGCATTTTTCACATCAGCCGTGAAATAATAGAAATCTTGGTTTCTTCGTTTGCTCGAGAGCTCGTCTTCTTGCGACGATGCACCTTCGGAGTCTCCTTCGGTTGAGTGATCTCGTTGTTCCTTCAGCATCTGGACATGTCCTTGTTTTTCCTTTTTTCCGTCTTCTTTGCTCCTGCAGGCTCGTTGGAGATGTCCCTTTTTTTTGCATTTGTGACATGTATAATCCTTGAATCTGCATACCTTGGATGTATGGTTTCTCTTGCCACAGCAATAATAAATACTGTTATAGTTGTATTGCCATTTTTTTCTAATGTTTCTGAGTGCAAACACTTCGTCTTTTTGCTCATTCAAACTCTTCAATGCGATTGAGGAACTTTTTGCATTTTCTTCTGCTGCTTCTCTTGCAATCGCTTCTTTGTAAGCTGTTTCATAATCTAAATCTGCTTTCTTGAACAGTTCTACTTTCGTGCCGTGATCTTTCAATCCACATACAAACTGGTCACGTAAAGCGGTTTTGATATCTGTAAATTTGCAGTTCAATGCTAATTTTTTCAACTTCGCTGCGAAGTCCGCTACTGTTTCACTTCCTTCTTGTCTAGCTTGATTGAACTTGCAGCGTTCCATGACTTCAGAAGGCTTTGGCTTCAAATGTTCATTCATAACCTTAACAATGTCGTCATACGTTTTCGTAGCTACTTTATCCGGTGAGAGTAACTGTTTAATTAATTTAAAGGCTTCTGTGTCTACTCTTACCAGCATTTGCGCCGCCATCTTTTCCTTCTTGATATCGTTTGCAATGAATAACTGCTCCATTTGCTGTGTAAAAGTTTCCCAGTCATCTTGGTGTAACCGGAACCCGACTTTTACGTTGTTTGTCATTCCGTTTGATTGGTCCTGCCGAGCCTGTTGATCGTCTGTTTTGGTTTCGACTTTCACTTCTTCCCTAGCGTTAATTTCACCTTTTTCCAATTCAATTTTCACTACTGCTCTTAACTTTTCTCGTAACGCGTCAAATCTTTCACGTTCTTCCCATTCAATATTACGTTTTTGCAGTTCATTAATTATTTGATCTTTATTTAGCGTTTGCACCCAACTCAATGTCACGTTTGTAGTCATTTAGTTTCACTTGTAATTCGCCCGCTTAACCGCGCTTTCAGTAAAAATAACCTCGCTTTACTTTGGCTATTCACTGTTCGGCCCGCGTGGCAAACATAACCTAGCATTTGCTTATGTTATTCCAAATGCTGTTCAAACTCTTTATTTCACTTTACAGTTCACTTTGCCTGCAAAACCTCTTTGCCTGTATTCTCGAACGCGCACCTTTCTACTCGATCGATGCGTGAAAGCTTTTCGATTTACCAGTCCATCCATTCACCACGTGGCCGCGCTGACCTCTTTGCCGTGCACGCTTTAATCTATTTTTATCTTTTTAATCCTCGTCGCCATTGTAATGTATTCAATCAAACAACAAATGTCCTCGTTGGAGGTATCTAACTTGGAATATAATCATGGTCTCTCGATTAGATTAGATCCTTACTTGATACTCGCTCTCTGCTCGCACCACACGCTCGCAAGGCCCCGAGGTCCTTGCCGTGATTTCAACCTCGTACACTGCGCACACTCACTCCGTCGCTCGCTCTCGGCCATACCTATATACACTACAATTAAGATACACGAGGTGTGTCTCGCACACGTTACATCGAATAAGGTTACATAAAACAAAGGAAAGTCAAAGAACATAGTATATAAGACATATATGCCAAGGGGAAGTCCCGCTTGGCGTGTGACGGCGCTCTCAGCGCCATCTCAGAGCAGAGTTGACAATATTTATCCAACACTCTCCCTTGTTGTCAACTCTCTCACAAAATGTGTTTGTATATTCATCTTGCTAATGCAGGAGTAGTGACTTGGTTTAAATAAATCCTTGGTCAATATGTCGGCTACTTGATCCTTAGAAGAAACGAATTTTGCTGTAATTATTCCCTTCTCCTCGAGATCCCGGATATAATGATACCGATAATCTATATGTTTAGTTCTTCTGTGATACTCAGGATTCTTCACCAATTTTATCGCTGATTGGTTGTCGCAGATAAGTGTTGTAGGATCAGTCTGTTTGCAGTTTATATCTGTCAGGAATTGTCGTAACCAGGCTGCTTTCTTCCCGGCTTCAGCTAAAGCAACGTATTCAGCTTCTGTTGTACTTTGTGCAACAATCGATTGTTGCCTGGACATTCATGTGATAGGGCTTTGATTTAGTAAGAATACATATCCGGACATCGATTTTCTGGTGTCGATATCTCCGGCAAAATCTGCGTCACAATATCCCGTCAATTTCAGTTCATTTCTTGTTGCAGCTTTGTACGTTATCTTGAAGTCCAAGGTACCTTTTAGGTATTTAAGAATCTTCTTGACTGCTTTCCAGTGAGCAGCTTCTGGATTGTCCATAAATCTCGATACCTTAGCCACACCAAAGGCTATATCTGGTCTACATACTGTCGCCAAAAACATAAGGCACCCTACAGCTTCTTTATATGGTACTTTAGTCCCATCTTTGTCTCTTTCTTTGGTGTGATCCATAATTCTCTGCAACTTCGTATATGGATCTCCTGGCGTAGGCGCCGTTATCGACTCACTTAATCCGAATCTGTCAATAATTTGTTCGGTATACTCCTGTTGATGGATAGAGATACTATTGCACGATGAGAAGAAGAACGACTACCCGCAAGCTGAAATGTCACAGGGGCAAGGGGAATCGTCCACTCGCGTCAACCTATCCTCTCCAACACAGTTCGTCCCGTGACGAAGAACGTAAACAAAACCAATCGCGACAATCCGCGGATATGGACAGCCGCTAAGAACCGAAAAGTAGGACTTCTTGGAGGGGATAGGGTGGAGCGAGCGGGCGATTCCCCTTGCCCCTGTGACATTTCAGCTAGTGGGTAGTCGTTCTTCTTCTCATCGTGCAATAGTAGTGTGCTGGCTTTTATTTTGTTCGATTTGTAGACCTACGAAATTTTCCGCTTTTACCACAGTAATCTCAAATCTTTCACGAAGTTTGTCTATTACATACTTAAGTTTCTCTTAGGATGTGGAGACTAACAGACCATCGTCCACATATACTGCCAGAATCGTTGATGATTTCGAGTCTTTCGCTACATAAACACATGGTTCTACTCTAGATTTACAAAATCCAATGTCTTGTAGGAATTTGGTCAGTTTCTTATTCCACTGGCGAGGACTTTGCTTCAGTCCATACAGACTCCTTTGCAAGTGGCATACACGGTCCGTTCCATCTTGGTATCCCTCTGGTTGCACCATGTAGTTGTCTAAGTCTATATCTCCGTATAAGAATGCAGTCTTTACATCAAACTGAATGATTTCCATATTCTTAGCCGCTGCAACTGCCAGTATAGTTCGAATCGAATCATACCTAGCGACCGGTGCAAATGTTTCTTTATAATGAAGACCTTCCCGGTGAGTATAACCTCTAGCGACTAAACGAGCTTTATATCTAGTGGATCCATCTATGTTTTTCTTAATCTTATAAACCCATTTTGACGTTATAGGTTTACATTTACCGGATCGTTCTACTAGCTTCCACGTCTTATTTTGTGTTAACGATTTAAACTCTTCATCCATGGCTTTCATCCATTCGTCTTTAGCAGGGTGTTCCATTGCTTCACTGTAAAAAGACGGTTCATCATTTGTACAACCAACCATTAATGCAAGCATTGACTGATTCCTTGGTCTTCGTTCCATTCCGCGAGTTTTCAGTTTACTTTCAGCTTCTTGCAAATTTTTGTTCGAGCCTCTTGGCCTACCAAGTTTTCTTGTTTCTGTTTTATTGGTCTGCACATCTTCTTCACTATCTGGGGTTAAGTATACGTCTTCATTTTCATCTTCCAGATCAGTTTCGTCCGATGCCTCTGTCTGCTTGATTTCTTCGGTCCCTTTTTCTTCAGTATTTACATCCCCATGATCCGGTTCAAATTCATAACATGACTTTAGCTTAGTTGTAGGAGTCTCATTGAAAATCACGTCCCTCGACACATATTCTTTGTTATTTTCTGCGTCATACAGACGATACATTTTCCGAGAGTCTGTATAACCGATTAAAATCATACCTTTAGCGTTTGGTTCCCATTTAGATCGAAGCTCTTTTGGGACATGCCTGTACGTCTCTGATCCGAAAATTCTCAAATGAGAAATATTCGGCTTTTGTCCAAACCACAGTTCGTATGGACTTTTGCTATCTTCGTTTCTGTTCAAAACTCGGTTCATGATATAGGCCGCTGTAGATACGGCTTCAGCCCATAGAGTCTTAGGGAGATCCTTCGCCAGTAACATAGATTTGGCCAATTCGATCATTGTCCTATTTTGTCGTTCTGCAAACCGTTCATTTGTGGATTGTGTGACACTGTACGTTCGTGTTTTATTCCGTTTTCATCCAGTAAACGCTCCATATCTTTATTCACATACTCCTTACCATTGTCGCTTCTCAGACGTTTTATGTCATTTCCAGTTTCGTCCTTGACCTGTGCAATAAAGAGCTTGAATTTACTGCATACCTCATCCTTTGTTTTCAAGAAATGGAGGGTTCTGTAACCAGAAAATTCATCCTTAAAAATTAACATGTATATAGAGCCTCCTATGGATTTTGTCCTCATAGGACCACATATGTCGGTGTGGATATATTCTCCACTCTTACAGTTTCTTTGCTGGTTCGTTTTGAACGGTTTCTTTGTCATTTTACCTAGAACACATCCTTTACAAAAAAATCTTCGTTATTGGATATGTTTAATCCATTGACAGCACAATTTTGGACCATTGTCAGTATTTTCTGATTGTTTATATGAGCCAGTCTTTCATGCCATATATTAAGACTGTTTTCAACCGTTGATGTTGCTTGAAAACCAAGTTTGTCTGCAGTGTGTTCACTTCTTGCACACCTTTTAAGCAACATTTTCCACACATTTCCTGTACGTGTACCAATAATGACAGTATTATTATCAGAGTTTCGTTTCAAGCCAATGATTTTGGAATCTCCAAAAATCCGTAAACCTTTATCACAAGCTTTTGACATTCAGAACAAATTAGACGATCCCATGCTTGGCACATGCATTACTTCCATCAATTTATTAGCTGTCCACTCTCTGCCATTATACACTTCTACTTTTACAGTTCCTTTTCCAATTGCGTGTATTACTTTGTTATATGCAATCGTTATGTTTATTGGTTCTTTAAGTTCTTCGTACATGTCAAACCAGTCACGATTGCGGGTCATATGGTATGATGCTGCACTGCCAGCATAAAATACTTCTTCTGAATCTGCAGCCGAACCACCTGCATACAGACCTTCTCCTTTATTAAGTTTGTGCTTCGCCTCCTTGTCTTTAAACCCAATTTTCACATTTGGACAATTTCTTTTGATGTGTCCTTCTTTCTTACATCCATAACAAACTATCGGTTTCTTCTTATGATCTTTATTAAATTCTTTCCTTCCTTTTGACAAGAATGCTTCACCTTCCACAGACTTTGCCTGCCTTAAACTATTCTCTATTTTTAGCAATTGTTCTTCTAAAATAGTTTTAGTTAAACCTGGCGTTGTAGCCGATGTCAAGTTCCACGAGTGACGAAAATGGTCATATTCCGATGGCAGATCATTTATTATCTTCGCAATGACAGCGGATTGATCCACCTTCTCATTTATTGCTTCTAACTTTTGCAACAATACATTCAATCCACTCAAATAAACCGACATGTTCACACCAGGTTCAAAATTGTATTTATAGTATTGTTGATGAAGCATTACCTTGTTACCTGTTGAGCTCATTTCAAATAGATTTACCAACTTATTCCATACCTCCTTCGACGTCTTGTAGGAGCGAATCATCGAATGATGCAATTCTCCCAACGTGTATGCTATTATACCTCTCGCCTTTGCATCATTTTTATTCCAAACTGCAGCTTGCGTTGCATCCTCTGGTTTCAGCTTCGTACCGTCCACGATATCAAAAATCTCATAGGCCTCCAAGCACGCTTGTACATCGTATTTCCACCTTTGGAAATTCTCATTCGATAGCGTGGGCAACACCACTAACCTTGATTCCATCGTAGCACATTTTTACAAAAAAGCCCCAGAATTTTCGCACGTCAAGTACACATGCAAACAGATGCAACCTTTTATCACTCTATTATACTTAGCGCGAACCACGCTCTGCTACCATGTTGCAAATAATAGAGTAATGAAGTTTATTAAGATACACGAGGTGTGTCTCGCACACGTTACATCGAATAAGGTTACATAGAACAAAGGAAAGTCAAAGTACATAGTATATAAGAAGTATATGCCAAGGGGAAGTCCCGCTTGGCGTGTGACGGCGTTCTCAGCGCCATCTCAGAGCAGAGTTGACAATATTTATCCAACACACCGGGTGAACTACACCATATGTGTTTAAACTCAAAGACTAAGTCTTTATTCAGAAACAACTACAACTAGACTGAGGTGTACAAGTAGGTTTTTCGCCGTGTTGCCCGGTCGAGGGTCGGATCTCGAGTCTGCCGATTTGCGGCAGCAAATCGGTTTTTATTTCGCTGTGGGGCGCGGTCCGTCGCTTCGCGTTGCCGTATATGGTCATGGCGAAGCGCTCGCATTTTTGCTGATTTCGTAGATTCGCGTTTGCCTCGCAACTGACTTAGCTTAGAAACGTCTCGAAACGTACTAGAGTAATATAATATGTATAATGTGTATAATACGTGTGCTTGGGCGTTGCCTGGGCACAACAACCCTGTATATGTCAACTGTCGCTACCGCTATCATTTACTCGTCGCCCGGCTAATCCAACCTATCCTGAAACTTATTTCATTAATATCTCATCACGCCTGCAATATTTTTTAAATTTAAAGGCAATTTTTCTCATGTAAACCGCATATAAGCTTTCGAATATGACCAAATTCAATAAAATCGGTCCACGCATGACAGAGATATCGTAATATCGTCTCATGAATCAGTCGGAAACGATTTTCTTCTGATTCTCCTTCAACCAAATTTTTGTCAACCTACTATGTATATACGCGTTACACGCACACCTTCAGCCAAAACGAAATAATACATGTTTCGTTCGTCAATCGCTATCTTCACTATGCAATCTACTCCAAATTTTGACAGCTACAGTCAGGTTATACCCTTAGAGCATATATACATGGAGGTCTCATTGAAAGCTTGAAACTGTCGCCTACATGGTGCGAGTGAGAAAGACATCGTGCGAACTGGTGCGAGAGAGTGAAGCATAGAGGAATAATCGACCGTAATGCGCATGCGCCGATATCGTGCGAGCGAGAAAGCATCGTGGGAACTGGTGCGAGAGAGTGAAGTATAGATTCAATACTACGTAAGAGGTCTCCCGAATTCTGATGGTGTGTCTTGTTATGCGAATGCCACAATCCAATGTATGTTATATTGTTCATCCATAAGAGAAAACTTATTTTCGACTGAAAAGCTGATCATATTATAAAAGTCTTTATGGACCAATATAAATCGGATCAAAATCCAAACATAATATCATTACAGCAATTCGCAGGAGAAAAATACTTGGCCACGCCATGTAATTGACTTCCAGGCGGGTGGTTGCGAGCGAAGGCAAGAGCGACGATTGTGCCCCACCATGCGGACCTTTCGCTCTTGAGGGGCTCGAAGGGCCTGGTTCCGTGCGTTCAAAAGCGAAGAGTAACTCGCGGTTGCTCGTGCGAGCAAATCTCTGGACACGCTTGGTCTAGATGTTACATTTTATCTGCACATTATTAAAATGTCCGCGATATGAGTAATGGAATGTATGAACACAGCATTTTAGCAGTGTATATGTAGTTGTGTTATCTTAAGGGGACATTCTACTCTCTCGGCCTCAAAAATATCGATTTTTTTTTGCTGAATTCGGAAGAATGCACTTCCTACAATATCCTCCTAAATTTTTGGAGCGAAATTCGATGTATTTCCAATGTTATAGGTATTTGTAGCTTCAGCGACCTGGTTCTCAAAACTTTAAACGCGTTTTTCTCGAAACACCATTATCTTTCATAAATCACCTTTATGTACTTGCAGCTCATTTTGATTTTACATCTTTTTTTACATTGTATATTTTCTTCTATTTTTTTTCTGATTTATATTATCTTCTATTTTTTGTGATTGTATATTTTCTTCTATTTTTTGTGTGATTCTTTATTTTCTTCTATTCTTTTTGTGATTTATATTATTATCATCTATATTTTGTGATTTATTTGATCATACTCTTTTCTGTCCTCGTCTTTTTTATGTATTGTATAATTTCTTCTATTTTTTTGTGATTTATTTGATAATACTCTTCTCCGTCCTCGACTTTTTTATGTACTTGGCGTAATTTTTTTACTTTTTTGAAGTTTTTTATGGAGATCTCACTTCTTTTTACAAAGTATATATGTATTATACAGGGTGTCCGCGCGTAGATTGAACAGCTGGATATCTCCCAAAGTATTGGAGATAAAAAAACAAAAAAAATATGTAATTAAATGGTTCGAGGGGGCTAATTTATTAGCCGCGACGAAAATTTTTTTCGACTATTATTTTAAAAGATACGATGGTCAAGTTCGGTTTTTCAATTGGAACTATTTTTTTTGAAGTCCTGAGTTGATAGTGCGTTCCAAGACGAATTCAATAAGCTCTAATGTATACACTTGATTTCCACTGGTTTTTGAGATATTGCGCTTGCAAATTTACTGATTTTCACTTGAAGAAAACCCGCTAGAATAGCAAGGACCGGGGACGGTCTTGCTGGCCCCGCGGGTGGCATTGCCTGTTGTAACAGATACCTACCTGCCAAAGGTCTACGCCAGCCCAAAGGTTGGACAATTCTTTTCCGTCAGAAATGCTAATTTGGTAGGTACATCTGTGGTATCGAGAAGCGCACCGTTACTTTTATTTCGCACTTGCTTCTACGCTCGGATGGCCGGTTATTTTGGGAGGGATGCAAGTTCGATTGGTTAGGTTAGGAGGTGTGAAAGTTGCTAGACTAACTTTCAACCATAGGGAGCAGATTGTATTAGAACCAATCGGATTTGCATCCCTCACAAACGGCTGCTCTCTTGGAGAGGCCCTCTTCACGGCAATATCCCCTCCCAAATGCCCACCTTCTCTCGCGCGGAATACGTCAACGCATGCTTTAGGTTTTGATATTGAAGCTCGTGTTTATACTCGAGAGGACCACGCGTCGACAGCGGGCTACCCCTTTTCTTCCTGTGTCTCTCCACGAGGAGTATTGCCGGTGGATTGTAGGAGCGTAGATGTCTGGACGCCAGTTATTGAATTCAGGAGACGATAGAAACACTTTATTACAAAACACACATGTACTATAATTAAAGTAAATCGTATTCCTCTCGGGCAGGAGTACTGATAATAATCGAACTTGCGCCCCACTTCGCGCAGACCGATTACACGGAGGGTATTCGGGTGTCACACACTGCACAAATGATACAGGGTAATTCTGGAGCAACGCCCGTCAAGGAGATGCGGCCTGGTACCCCGTGGCGAGGACAGCCCTTCGCAGTGCCTCGCCCGATTTTTATGGCTTTTTCCGGAAAAGGTACGAATCCTGTGTGACGGTTGTCACTCCGGCGGGCAAGGTAGGGAAGGATGACCTCAGTCGGTTAGCCAGGGTTCTATTATTAACTCCTTCCCATCGGTGATAATGGTTGGTTTATTTACTATCTCTAATATTTACACTATGTACAGATTGATGTCGATAGATATACTCCGCACTACTCGCGGTCCCGCCGGTGTCGAGCGGCGGGTCGGCGGCGCGCGTCACGGTACGGCGGCGTTCGGTTCGCGTCGGGGGTGTCCTCTTATCGGAACGGAGGCGGTCGGTCACGCGTCTGGTATGTCTCCGTATCGGGACGGTATGGGAGCGAGAGAGACCGGGCAACTTCCAGCGTCTCTTTAACGGAACAGGAGTTGGAAGAGACCGGGCAGCATCCGGGCGTCTCTGTCCAAATCGGGAGCGGAAAAGAGACCGGGTAACTTCCTGCGTCTCTTTAACGGATCGGTACTTGGAGGAGACCGGGCAGCATCCGGGCGTCTCCGTCCAAATCAGGTAGCGGGAAAGAGACCGGGCAACTTCCTGCGTCTCTTTTAATGGAGTCGGTAATAGGACTAAGGATGGAGTGCGATCAGGCGATCGACGGTTACACGGATTTTACACACCAACGTTTGCACCGGGCAACATCCAGGCAGGTCTGGTGGTGGGGGTCCGTCTCCCCACTGGAACTCCCTTGCTTCGGTATCGTTGAGGCATATGTCCCAATTCTCGGAAATTCCCAGCACCGAGAAATCGACGCGATCTAGCGGCGCGGTGGGGAGTGAGCGTCATAGCGTTGACGCGTCGCGGGACCGGTGTACTTCGGTCGGGTTCAGTCATGTTCGGTCGCGGTCGCCCGTGCGCGCTCGGCCTCTCGCTCACTCCCGGGCGTACCGCCGCGCGCTCGATCCCTCGCGCTGGGACGCTACGACACACCTGGGCCGAACGTAACGAATTGGGATCCAGCCCCCGCAGTCGAGGGTGAAATATCCATTACAACGTATTAAGAAATTATTTTCTTCATCGTGTCGAAAGGGAAGTGACGCCAATGGATTCCTTATGTTTTTCTGATGAAAATCATACCAAATATCACGCAAATCGGACTACTTTGACACAAGCTATTTGTATTCCCTATGTAAAAGTTGTCCGATTTACACCATATTTGTAATGATTTTCATAAGAAAACTCCAAGGAATCCATCGGCGACACTTCCATACCCATACGATAAAGAATAAAGAATTATTTTATTTCTTAAACAGATAATTCTGGAGCTACGCCCGTCACCCCGTGGCGAGAACAACACCCCGCAGAGACCATCGAATTTTATGGGTTTTTCCGGAAAAAGGTACGAATCCTGGGCCCAACGTAACGAATTGGGGTCGAGCCCCCGCAGTCGAGGGTGAAAATGTGAAATATTCATTTCAGCGTAGTAAGAAATTCTTCATTCATTATTGCACCGATATGAAAGTGGCACCACTGGATCCCTTATGTTTTTCCGATGAAGATCATACCAAATTTCACGTAAATCGGATTATTGTTAACGAAATTTGCTTCATTATTTTCCGAATTACGTCGTTCTTGGTGTCAGTTTTATCGGAAAAACACAAGGAATCCATTGGCGTCACTTCCCTCTCGATACGATAAAGAAAAGAAGCAAACATTTGAAATCCTGTACATTTCTCACTTCTTAATGATATTCCAAACCCTTCGAGGGTCGAAACCCTTCAATTCGCTACGTTCGGCCCAGGATTCGTACCTTTTTCCGGAAAAAGCCCTAAAATTCGATGGGCACTGCGGGGTGTGTTCCTCGCCACGGGGTGACGGGCGTAGCTCCAGAATTATCTGTTTAAGAAATAAAATAATTCTTTATTCTTTATCGTATGGGTATGGAAGTGTCGCCGATGGATTCCTTGGAGTTTTCCGATGAAAATCATGCCAAATGTCGTGTAAATCGGACAACTTTTGCATAGGGAATACAAATAGCTTGTGTCAAAGTAGTCCGATTTGCGTGATATTTGGTATGGTTTTCATCAGAAAAACATAAGGAATCTATTGGCGTCACTTCCCTTTCGACACGACGAAGAAAAGAATTTCTTAAACGTTGTAATGGATATTTCACCCTCGACTGCGGGGGCTCGAGTCCAATTCGTTACGTTCGGCCCAGGATTCGTACCTTTTTCCGGAAAAAGCCATAAAAATCGGGCGAGGCACTGCGAAGGGCTGTCCTGGCCACGGGGTACCAGGCCGCATCTCCTTGACGGGCGTTACTCCAGAATTACCCTGTATCATTTGTGCAGTGTGTGACACCCGACTACCCTCCGTGTAATCGGTCTGCGCGAAGTGGGGCGCAAGTTCGATCATTATCAGTACTCCTGCCCGAGAGGAATACGATTTATTTTAATTATAGTACATGTGTGTTTTGTAATAAAGTGTTTCTATCGTCTCCTGAATTCAATAACTGGCGTCCCGACATCTACGCTCCTACAATCCACCGGCAATACTCCTCGTGGAGAGACACAGGAAGAAAAGGGGTAGCCCGCTGTCGACGCGGGGTCCTCTCGAGTATAAACACGAGCTTCAATATCAAAACTTAAAGCATGCGTTGATGTTTTCCGCGCGAGAGAAGGTGGGCATTGGGGAGGGGATATTGCCGTGAAGAGGGCCTCTTCAAGAGAGCAGCCGTTTGTGAGGGATGCAAATCCGATTGGTTCTAATACAATCTGCTCCCTATGGTTGAAAGTTAGTCTGGCAACTTTCACACCTCCTAACCTAACCAATCGAACTTGCATCCCTCCCAAAATAACCGGCCATCCGAGCGTAGAAGCAAGTGCGAAATAAAAGTAACGGTGCGCTTCTCGATACCACAGATGTACCTACCAAATTAGCATTTCTGACGGAAAAGAATTGTCCAACCTTTGGGATGGCGTAGACCTTTGGCAGGTAGGTATCTGTTACAACAGGCAATGCCACCCGTGGGGCTAGCAAGACCGTCCCCGGTCCTTGCTATTCCAGCGGGTATTCTTCAAGTGAAAATCAGTAAATTTGCAAGCGCAATATCTCAAAAACCAGTGGAAATCAAGTGTATACATTAGAGCTTATTGAATTCGTCTTGGAACTCACTATCAACTCAGGACTTTATAATGAGTTAGAACCGGTGGGACGCGGATCTTCCCCCACCACGCGTGCCCAGCGCGGCCCGCCGCTACCGAGCGCGGCCGCGAGATGGCTGCGCGCCGAGCGGCGCTCTCGCTCGCGAAGTTTGCGCGCGACCGCCTATAAGCCGGCGCGGCGGGCCCGTTAGCCAGAGTCTACCACGAGCGGTATATGCAAACGATAGCACTCTCCCAAAGAGCTCTTGTCTAACCAAGCTGCATCTTTGTGTATTTTTTACTCCTCTTACCTCCAGAGCTCCCAAAGGAACGTGAGTACGCCGACCTTTGGACGCAGGTCGATATCCGCTGTCAATCTTAGGGACAAGCTTCGCTTGCCCCGGAGGACATCCCATAGCCTCCGTATCTTCCGCGGGTTTTACCCACTGGACTATCGGACTCAAGGTTTCCCGGTCAGGGCCATTGGTGGAGACCACAGCCAAGGCACCAGAGCGACCACTACCCCTACTCCTGACCTTACCGCCGAATCGCCCGAGCCTTCGAACTCCACGCCACGCCGCGACCGTGGCGCGACTGACGCGACCGACACAGTAAGTTAAGATTTAGAGTAAGCCGCACAGACCCTGTAAACCAGCTGGACCTGGCCGGGATAATTGTACACGCGCTAGTTTTAGCAATAAAGCCCGTTCTACCCACGATACCAGAGTCAATCACTCGACGGCCCTGGACGGTCTGAGCCGGCATAACCGCGGTTCCTCCCCCGCACACCGAATAACCTCCACGAGGAGAGGTTACAACTTCAAAAAAACTAGTTCCATTTGAAAAATCGAACTTGACCATCGTATCTTTTAAAATAATAATCGAAAAAAAATTTCGTCGCGGCTAATAAATTAGCCCCCTCGAACCATTTAATTACATATTTTTTTTGTTTTTTTATCTCCAATACTTTGGGAGATATCCAGCTGTTCAGTCTACGCGCGGACACCCTGTACATATATGTATAGTACTTTGTGTACAGTACACTAAGGGACAGAATCGGCTTCCCTTCGGAAATTTGGCAACGTTGCTTATCACTAGAACCACTGAGTTATGCCTAGTGACATGCAACGGTGCCAAATTTCCGAAGGGAAGCCGAATCTGTCTCTTAGTGTACATGGTGTGCGAATGAGCTTATGGCGCTGAAAGCAGCCTTTGGCGCTACACGTATTTAACATTGAACTGTATTAACAACCACAATTAACACCTTTCGAAGAAAAATATGTATGCATTTTTAGCATTTCGTGGCCAAGCTTGTTTTTCTACTCGTAAATCATCAACGGATACCCACCCACGTTGTGCCCTTACCCCTTACCATACTCGTGTAATGACTATTGGCAATACTTTTACCGTGGTGGAAAATCGCTGCCTTAAGTTTATAACAGTGATCTACCAATTGTATATTAGTAGTAGGTATTGCCTTGGTGTAGAAATTTTCAACTTTCGTTGTTTCACTACTATCGTGATCGAACAAATGAAATTTTGCAATAAGAATTTGTTTGGAACCAGTTATATCGATTTTCTTCATTGTGCTTGAATTTGAATTATCATAATTAGTGCAAGAATCTTTCAAATTTTTCCATCCTGCGAAATTGAGTTTTATTATATCTTGAAATTCAACTGATTTTTTTTTTAACATCTTGGGCAGTTCAAGATGTACACACAATTTGTAGTGATAGTAGTACTTGTGTAATTACACTCTAAACATCTTATTACCGTTGTAATTTCGTGTTGTACTGCATTCTTAATAAGAATCTCATGATCACAAAGAGAATCTATACTTCACTCTCCCGCACCATGTTGGCGACAGTTTCAAGCTTTCAATGAGACCTCCTTGTGTATATGCTCCAAAGCTGGGATTCCACAGAGGCAACTTTTTGGCAACCAGCAACCGACAACATCGTCGCATGTTTTTTTCGCATGTAACACATGCAATCACTATCGCAATCATCGCACGCGACACGTTGCCTTGCGTTGCCTCAGCGGAATCCCACCTTTAGGTTATAACCTGACTGTAAGCTGTCAAAATTTGGAGTAGATTACATAGTGAAGATAGCGATTGACGAACGAAACATGTATTAGTTCGTTTTGGCTGAAGGTGTGCGTGTAACGCGTATACAGGGTGTCCCAGAAATGTCGGTTTTACTTGAAAGGGGTGACTCAGGGGGTGATTTGAAACAATTTTTTCCTTAGCGAAAATATTGTCCGAAGCTTCGTTAAGGAGATATTAACCAAAAACCCCGACCAATCAGAGCACGCGCCTTCCGCCCGAGCTCCCGCGGTAGCGTTGGCTACGCGGTAGGCGACCGCGCTTGTGCTACGAACGTATGAACAAGCAAGTCGGCATGCATCGAAGGAAACCGCGTTACACAGTTTTTTCTTTAAAGCAGAATCTTAAATAAGAATAATTTGAAGTGAGAGGACAAGTACGTAAATTTCTTAGTAGCAGTACGAGTTCTACTAGACTCGTGGCTGACGGTCTCGGGCGAGAGCGATCTGTGGGCCTACGCTATTGTTTTGTTTTGACGATCGTCGGTCAGATCGCTCTATCCCACTCGGTCTCGATGTGTTTCGTTCGATCTCTTCGTCGCGCGGTGCAACAATGTATGTGGCAACTCGTTTTGCCGATCGTCAACTCGACCAATCGTCACAGCAGCGGACTGCACAGCCACGAGTCTTCTCTTCGCCGGGTAATTGTAGAAATTTCGTCCAGAAATGTACACCGCTCAAGAGTACTACGCGATGTTCTGGGTGTACGCCCGGAACAACGGGGATGCAAGGGCTACTGTGCGAGCGTTGGCACGGGGATACCCGCGCTTCGAAACCCCAAGCGTGGGTACGATTAGACGGTTAGCGTCACGATTATACTCGACGGGGTCGATGATGCCGCGAGGCAGCGACATCGGTCGACCCAAAGCCGCGCGGATCGTCGCGGTAGAGGAAATCGGTTTGCGTGCCATAGACGAGGACCCGACCGTCAGTGTCCGCGACTAGAGCCGCCGCCTAGAGTAAGTCACAGTACAAGATAACTGCAGAAAGTATTAATTAAGGAAAACTAATGTTATCTAATAATGGATGTTTCTGCATTTTCTTCTAGTGTCAGCAGAATGGCGGTACACCGAACCCTGCAGGAAAACATGTTGCATCCGTACAGCTATGTACGGGTGCAACATTTGCACTCCGGGTATGGCGACCAGCGGGTTGAGTATTCAGTGTGGCTGTTGGGAGAAGTGCAGCGGAATCCGTCGTTCTGCAAGTACATATTGTGGACGGATGAAGCACTCTTCAATAGCGAAGGGTGCTTCAATTCCCACAATCGGCACGTGTGAAGCGACGAGAATCCACTAGCGCTTCGGACACGCGCAGCACAAGTCCGTTGGTCGATTAAAGTATGGGCCGGCATTTGTGGTGAGTTTATCGTTGGGCCGTACATGCTGCCGGACAGGATGGACGGCCCAGCGTATAAAGTGTTTTTAGAACATGTTCTGCCGGATCTCATGAACCATATTCCAAATGAGATCCGACAGAACATGGTCTATCAGCAAGACGGGGCTGGACCTCACTACGCCATAATTGCCCGCGACTACCTTGATGAAACCTTCCAGGACAGGTGGATCGGCCGCGGCGGTCCTGTTGCGTGGCCCCCACGGTCACCGGATATGACCCCGCCCGATTTTTTCGTCTGGGGCTACCTGAAGGTAATTTCATTATTGCTCTTACTTTTTTATAGGTACAGTATTTCCTCGCTGAGGGCTCGCTGGTCGGGACCGGCGTTGAGCCCGTATCGCGAACGGAGCCCTAATTCTGAGTGTTCGTTTCTCCCTTCTTTCTGGCCGTAAGGGGGAGCAAGATGGAAAGTTTGGCGTGCGCGGCGGGCGCGAGCGCTCAGATGAAATCGTGACTGCTCGACGCATGCGCGCCACGGTCAGATAGCCAGGCACGGCACGAGCCTTTTTTGCGCCCTAGGCGAACTTGTCCAATTGAGCCCTTTATTATAATACATTTATTTGAGATTATTGATGACCTTACTCTGAATTTTTATTCGTGGTTTAAAACAGTTGCAGTACAATTTGTAGTATTTCATTTAAAAGTTTATTTTCAACAATGTCAACAATGAAAAGACCATTTTGCGCCCACTGTCAATCTTATGCCCTAGGCAGTTGCCTAATTTTTCACAGTAAAGTCACAAATAATCTCAAATAAATGTATTATAATAAAGGGCGCAATTTGACAAGTTCGTCTTGGGCGCAAAAAAGACTTGAGCCGGGCCTGCGTCAACTTTCGCGGAAGCCGTTTTCGTCTCTACGATGATTTCGTCTCCGACCGTCGCGCACGCAAAGGACGGAGTGACAGGCATCAGAAGGAGGGAGCGAGACAAAACATCAACGCGTCGTCTGCTCCTACCGTCCTCACTCGCTCTCACTTTCGCCGGACAAGAGTGAGACAGAAGTGGTGGGAATAGCGAAAAGTCCAGATCGTGTACGCCAAACCGACCCTTCGGCGAGGAAGTACTGTATTCTGTTTTTACTTACGTTTTGTATTTGTTGCACAACAATCATTTCAGGATGAGGTGTACCGTCAGCCAGTGGATTCACTGGACGACATTGTGGCGCGAATTCACGGTGCGGTGGCCAACATCACGCCGCAAACATTGCGGGCCGTGCAGAACCAGCTGATCGCACGTGCCGAGGCGTGCATAGACGCGGAGGGCGGGCACTTCGAGTGTGAAAATAAATTCTTTCCGATTTTAGGGTACAATAACAGTTCGATTTAAAAAATATGAAAACAACTCGATCATCGCAATAATTTCCATTATTGTTCATTACCTTTTGCTATTTTTCTGGCAGCTTCTGAATACCACCGCGATAGAAATTCCAGTCGGAAAGAATTTATTCATACACCTAATATTATTTTTTAAATTTAGTTGTGTTGGCCGTTCTTAAACTACGGATTTTTACCTCAATAACGAATTACGATCACTTGTCGTACATTTTCTGTTACGTTACCTTTTCGTTTATGCCTTATTTAAAAACGAAATTTACGTACTTCTTGTCCTCTCACTTCAAATTATTCTTATTTAAGATTCTGCTTTAAAAAAAAACTGTGTAACGCGGTTTCCTTCGATGCATGCCGACTTGCTTGTTCGTACGTTCGTAGCACAAGCGCGGTCGCCTACCGCGTAGCCAACGCTACCGCGGGAGGTCGTGCGGAAGGCGCGCGCTCTGATTGGTCGGGGTTTTTGGTTAATATCTCCTTAACGAAGCTTCGGACAATATTTTCGCTAAGGAAAAAGTTGTTTCAAATCACCCCCTGAGTCACCCCTTTCAAGTAAAACCGACATTTCTGGGACACCCTGTTTACAGGGTGTCTTTCATGTACTTGGCGTCGAGACGCTGCCGCGTCTCTAGATATCGGTCGTCTCACTGACCCCGACCGCGACCGTAACCGAAATTCTATCGGTCTCGACTCGCTGATAAAAATTTTCGCTTTGGGGTCCGTTTGTGATTGACAATTCCGCAGAAAGTGTTGTTGAAAGATTAATTTTGCCTATAGCAGGTAGCGGTCGAAATGTAACGATGGATAATTGGTTTTCCTCTATGCCTCGGACTCTTGAACTTTTGAAGAAAAAAATAACCGTTGTGGGAACATTGAAAAAAAAACTAAAGCGAAATTGTACAATAGTATCGTATACTCCAATGAAAAATAAACTAGTTTTACTTCTGTCATCTATGCACTTCAGTAATGGAATTGATCCTACGAAGGCGCTTGTGGATTCAGATGATTATAAATAAACTATATTTTGTAAATAGTAAGTGTCATTATAGTAAAGCAGGCCTGCACAGCTAGGCTGTGGCGGGCAAGAGCGCTCTCGATTGCTCGTGAGCAAAGCGAAGAGCGACGCCTTGAGCAGTTCCCCCAACCTGTGGCCACTAGCTGCCGTAGTATGCGTGTAAACTATAAGGTGGGTTGCTGACGTTCAGCGGCACTCTCGGCCAGCAAAACGTATTGAATCGAAATGGGGTGAAATGCAACCAGTCATTGAGACGTCGACATCTACCTTTCTTTTTGAAACGTATTGTAATTTTTAGATATCTTACCGTTACAAGGAAACAACAGCATTTTGTCGCATTTATATACATATAATATGGATTAAGGTTTACAATACGGACGTGAGTTTTCCCGTTTTTCGTGAACTGCCGTTCATAAAGTGTACAACCCGTCGTTTCTACATTAGCCTATTATGAAAGGAAAAACAATTAACTTATTGCTGAAATTCTCAGTTTCTGAGAGAGAAAGAGAGTTTGACGTAACTTTGAACGTCTTACTAATCATCGAAGCAACAGCTTTTTTACAAAATTATACAAGGTGTACCCGAACTTGCGTAAAAAATTGTATCAGTTGATTGTAAAAAAGATTGTGAAACATAAATAACGTATGATTACAAGGCTGCAATGAAAGAGATATTTAATTAATGCTGCTCGTGATTGCCACTTTTTTTACAGGAAAATAACGTAAATTTGCGTTAAACTAAAAGAAAATTTTAATCTTATTAGTTTTTATTTCTTCCAAACATATTTCGTATTGCCTTTATTATTACAGAGAAACTTTTTATCATTTTTAAAAAAGTCGATGGCATTATTGCACTTAAATGGTCTCCCTACTTTGACGGCCTAAAAAGGAGCGCGATATTTGGGATTTTTTTTAAGAGAAACCCTGAATTTGTATTAATTGAAAACTTTATGCTTATATTTGTACATATTTAGGCAACATTTTACAAACAAATTTAATTAAAAAAGCGGTACCTGAACTTTAAACGCGTTTTTCTCAAAACGATGTTTTTCAAATTTGTTAGCATGATATCTCAAAAACCAATCACCCGATTTACTTAAAACTTGGCATATATCTTCAATAGGTGTCCTATTCTCGCCGGTACTAAAACTAAGTCGGTTTTTGCAAAATTATGCATAATTAGTCTGTTGAGCGTTAGCTTCCCGGACCACCAAGGATGCACAAAGGTGTCTTGTCCTTTTTCGACAGCACATCTGCTAAACATTCGGTTTGTCAGTCCGCGCCTCGTATACCTACTTGATACGACGGCTGTAAACACGTAGCGTCACGGTACTTGTAAGATTTCAGGCGATCTACCTGCGTCACGGCCGCGATAATAAACAGATGGCCGCGCGACCAACGGCTCACGGGGCTGATTTGTTTGTTAAAGTTTCCCTTTCCTGTGCACTTTTTCACGAACCATTTCCACACCGCGATTCACCAATAGTTTAGTTTCGACCACTTCTTCTTTTTCTAAGACACACCCTCTGAGGGAGGATCTATAGTCTTCCTGCGTGAAGTCAGGCTCCTCCGCGTCAGAAGCCAACAAAACTCCAAGCGTGTTCAATTGACACCACTTTTCTGTACAATACAGGGCTGTCTCAAATATAATAAACCATACTTTGTTACTTGTTAATCGGATGTCTCAGTTTATTAAAGGACACACCTTTCATTCAGTTTTTAATCCAGTGAATTCTTGTGGTCGTAAGACACCACAGAGAAAGTGACATTGCGTTGAGGAGATTTACGACCTCCAGCAAAATCGACGCAGTGCTCGCAACATAGTCTGTTTTAGACGTTGCCATTTTTTTTTACGTTTTAGTATTTCTCATTTATTCTAGTTCGGGCGATAGCGACACTTATGTAGATTACATAAATTTTTAAATTTTCTATTTCAGACAACTACAACGGCTGATTTTATGCTAACAATGCGCATATGGTTTTTGTAAGGCGCTCTATTTGAAGCACTATAACTCCGGATATAGCTACTATTTTTGCATTCGAATTTTTTCATATTCTCTAAAGATTGATAAATGAAACCACAAAGCTGGAAGTAAATATATTTAATGGTTTTGTTTTAAAAAATTCCCGAAGTTCGCATCATTTTTCATCCGTCGAGGTAAGGAGACCCTTTAATATTCATATTAAAATATACAAATAATTCGTTCTTTATTAAATGAAGAGAGGCCTTGTTTCTCTCATCCCACCAATTCACATACATAGGAAATAAAAGTTTCTCAGTAAATGCTGGGGTTGCAAGGACAAGCAGAAGATAAGAAATTACTTTGAGATGATCAACGTTTGTGTACGTTTGGGAACTACAAAAAATATTGTCAAATAATAATTCTATACGTGGTGTATGTCAATATTTTTTAAACCTGTATCAGCGGCTCTGTAAATATGTTGAGGAAGTTAAAAACCGTTCAGGGAATAGCAAAACAAATTTCTGTACACATCCAGTTTCTCGCTACACATCATACATCTGCGCAAAGCTGGTTGCTAGCTTTAATAGGCCTCAGACTCCGCACTCATGAACACTCCCCATCACGGCACTGTTGCTCATAAAGGCGTGGTTTAGCGCTTACGACGCTCTTTCCCCACGCTCTCGAAAATTTTTGCCCGGCGGGCATTCAGCTGTTCAGGACTGTAGTAACGTAATTCTTCGTTTTAGTTCCTCATAACTGTTATATTATAACGTATAAAATCGTTACATTATAGGTTTTTCTCAAGTATACGATACACGACTGTAAACTCGTAATTCCGAGAGCACGACCATCTGATTCTGGTTATAGTAATTTCATTATTACCATTTACGCTATTTTTTTATCAAACTGATATCTAGCTCATTATTTCGCAAGATTTATGTCGGCATTATCTAATAACGAAAACTTGTGCCTTCTTCTACGATATGCGTAAGATTAAAAAAGTATTTTTAGTTTAACAATTTATAAATGTTTCTTAGAAAATATGCACTGAAATATTAATTTCAACCTTCAAAACTGTGATTTTGAACATTTGATACTAAAGATTTGTGTTAATATATGTATTACTACTCAAATTGAAACCCGGAGGGATCCTCCGTGTGCGACCTCTTAAGGCGGGACAGGTCGCAGCTAGGAGATCCCGCCTTTACGTGACATTTGGTCCGCGACCTGTGTCGGGTTAATGCATACGTTGCGTGTCTTAAGGCTGCCGTCTCATTTTTGTTATGGTCCGAATCGATCGAAGCGCCCCTTGTAAACAGACGGACCCTAATGAAACTACTGCAGTTGATAAAAAGAAGTTGTATAGGGGTGACATCTCCAGGTACTCTATGTAGATGATTCTTTTACGCATAGTTGCCACATTTTCTGTTCTCCCTGTCTCTGCCGCGCTGTTGCCACAGCTTTTTCTATCGAGAAGTTCTTGAAGGAATACGGCACGAGAGCTGCATCTAGCGTCAGAGCCTCGCTGAACGTAAAAGAGGATAGCAATAATGAAAAATGGAGAGGTTCGGTAGTGAAGTTAGGAAACATGTCAATGAAACAATACTAATTTGCGGATCAATGTTTTTTTATTTATACGTAGAAGGGTAAAATATTTTGTATAATCAATGTGCAATTTCAAAGCATACAATTTGAATAAGGCACATCACGGAAGTGTAACCCGCCGATCGTAATGAAATTTATGAATGCTATAATTCTTCGAAAAACATATTGTTGCGTCGGGGCGTTTCTACCGCAGGCCACCCCGACGCAACGGGCAGAATAAATACACGGGCACACACACTATACGACCGTTATCTATATTTGTGTACAATTATGTGATCCGTACGTCCGAACGGTACGAGACTCTCTCTTGTCGGCCTCCTGATCGTCCTCTTGACGGAGGCCGACCTTCTTCCTTCTTCAGCTGCGAGCACTACCAGGACATACATATGCCTATACCCGGTGCTCGCAACAATATGACACTTTCTTTTTTATATAGCTATACATAATATTATCTTTTTTACCAATAAGAATTATCTGTTGTTTAAATACAAATTTAATAACGTAATTCATTTTTAAACGATTTTATTCAGCTTTAATCCTCTGTTTCTTGTATGTTTGTTTGTCTGGTTCAAATCTGGCAACTCAAATTTAACCCACTTTCAACTATCCAATTGTCTTGAAACTTTGCAGGTGTGAGTAGTTTGGATGACAATACAATATTTTTAAAAAAAATTAACCCCGAGAGGGTAAAAAAATTACGCAGTCATCAATAAATATAATCGAAATCCAAACGAGTTACGATAAAAAATAATTATTTTCTTGTACTACAATTTCGATGGTGATATAGGCACTACGAACGCGTGCAGGTTTTAGTATTACTATTCGTACATACGTGACGGATCATTTCTCGATAAATTGTGTATTTTCGGTAATCGCGATGGGACTAGCATCCCGAACGCAGAAGCTTTTTGTCGTTTTCGTAAAGAACGCGAGTGGCTGACTTCATGTCGTTTGGATTTGTGGTTATGGGTTATATTTATTGATGACTGGGTAATTTTTTCACCCCCTCGGGATAATTTTTTTAAAAAATATTGTATTGTCATCCAAACTACGCACGCCTGCAATGTTTCAAGACAATTGGATAGTGGAAAGTGGGTTAGGATCCATGTCGATTGGAATGAACAATGTCGTATATACGGTTCATTCTGTTGTGCCCAGGCAACGTCCAAGCACACGTATTATTCACACTATTATACATTATACATATTATATTACTCTAGAACGTTTCGAGACATTTCTAAGCTAAGTCAGTTGCGAGGCAAACGCGAATCTACGAAATCAGCAAAAATGCGAGCGCTTCGCCATGACCATATACGGTAACGCGAAGCGACGGCACCACGCCCCATAGCGAAACAAAAACCGATTTGCCGCCGCAAATCGGCAGACTCGAGATCCGACCCTCGACCGGGCAACGCGGTTAAAAAACTACTTGTACACCTCAGTCTAGTTTTAGTTGTTTCTGAATAAAGACTTAGTCTTTGAGTTTAAACACATATGGTGTAGTTCACCCGGTGGATTCTCAACCTTTAATCACTCCCGAACCCACGATTACACCAGATCCCGTACCAGCCTTGCGAGCCATCACGCAAGGCACAACAATTCAATGCCAAGTGGATCACTGTGAACACTCAATGTCTGAGATTTTGATCAAATTGAAACACGTCATAGTGCATGTGAAAATAAGGGGGGTTCAAGTTTACACATTTTGCCACATTCAAAATTGTTTTATAAATACAGACCCTCAAAGTACACAACTTTAATCGATTTTTTGAATATTACCTTTCGAATTTGGTAAAATGATTATTTAAATCCTCCTTATTTTCACATGGACTCTAACATATTTCAATTTGAACAAAATCCCAGGAGTTTATCCAGATATTATCTTTGCAAATCTCTGTTCTCCAGCCGCTTCGCCATGATTTGTTCAAGCCTCCCTGACGACAAAATTGTAATAGGGGAAATGCGGCAACAGCGTGAGGCGACTCTCCATACGTATCAGCAACTATGTCTTTCCTACATTTATCGGCTAGCTTGGACTTCCACCGGTTCTGATGCTACATGGCTCGAATATACTACCACTCATTCTTGTCAGTTTTCGAGTCATAAATTCATTATTATTTCAACGTACGGTGCTTATTAGCATTCAAACGCACCAGACCACCCAGTACCGATGTCTACTGAAGGCAACTATACCCTCAAAAACTTCCTTCTTGCCGATTCCAGGACGAAAGTTGGTTGAAACGGTTTGTTTACTACATCGCGTGTACGTACAGGGTCATCGTTTAATCCTGCAACCCGCGCTCGCACGAACTTGTAAAATGGCAACAGCGCCTCACGGATGCATTTCCACTACCACTATGGCCAATACTTCCGCCATCTATGAGCTGTTGATGAAAGCGTACGGTCTTTTAGATGCCAGTAGGGAGCGCAAGGTGCTTTTGACTTTCGCCAGAGGATATTAGATTTGACGTAGCAGACGGGGAAGAAAACGGTAGTCATTTTAAGAGTGCGATCGCACCGGTCCCGTTCTGCGTGGATATATCTACCTTTGCGACGGTCCAGCTGCGGTATTAGATCACGCTGACGCGATAGTGCCCCGGGTTCAAGAATTTGGAGCCTTTTTTGTATAACTTTTGAACTATAAAAGATATCGGAATGCAATTTGCGCCGAAAAATGGGGAAAAATTGTCCCCTTTTAATGGTGGATAATTTAACATATTTTTCGTTCACTTAATTTTTCTTTTATCAATCTTTTGCACATAATTACTGTGAAAAGCGTTTGAAAACTGTTTATTTGATACTTTATTTAGTGCTCTTTATAAAAATCACGGTGTTGATAAACAATATGCTGGTTGTTTCTGTAGCATTACTTTCATAAATTGATAAATTTAATTTTTATTCAATTATATATTGGTTCTGCAGGCCTCAGAATCTAATGTTCTGGTTTTCTTTTTTATGATTTTATCTTTAAGGGGGATTCTCGTCTAACAGTCCCAAAAGTAACTTATATTTAAGATTTTTCCGGAAAAAACTGTTCGTCATATTGGATTAAACTCGTTTGGGATATAAGAAGGGATTTTTGAACTTGCAGAAAATATTTTTTTTTATGTCGGTCCTTCTTATTATTTATTAGTTACTCTGCAATCTTCTCCACCTCTTCGACAATGTAAGTCCTGTTGGCGAAATGTGTAGCACCTGTCACATCATAATTTGCCGAATGATAGTCCTAATTAAAAGAAGTAACTTTCTCCTGAACACTTTTTTTCTATCTCCTACACTTCGCGAGTAATAATACAGAATAAAAAAATTTTCGGGGGTCAATTGCACCCTCTTGTAGTGAATTTGGGCAGCAAACAAAGTTGCGTTGTACTCAGAAGAACATCCCCTAAATATTTACAGAGTTTCATAATTTTTTGAATTTCCGGGTTCGAGATCTTCCCTTGTCAAAAAGAATGGGGGTTGAAACTTGGTAACCCGATATACATGAAAATGGTTGCTCCTACGAAAAAAACTCATAGGATCATTTTTGTAGAGAATTTCGTAAGCTACAAATTTTATAATATCTATTTTTGTCGTATAACTGCTACATATCGAGATATTCGCGAAAAAAAGCTTATATTTTTTTAACCCTCTGTAAAATATTTAGCAGCGGTCGGATTGATGAGGACTTTTGACATGTTGTTTAAAATGACAAACTAAAGGCCCAGGCCAGTATTTAGCTTGCTGGCATTTATTCCGAAGACGGATCCTAATTTCACTGGACTACAAGTGCGACTACCAACTCCAGTTCTATATTTAATATCCACGAACGCCAAATGTTACTGAAAGAATCGGTTTCGTTAGGCAACCATCGGTATCGTTCATGTGTAATTTGATTGCAGTTATCCAATAAAGAACCAATCCACACATCTTTGCTCTTCGTAATGTAGGAGAGTGGAATGATGACGTCGAGCAGCGGGCAACGGGTTGTCCGTGAGGAACCGATGCGTTGTTGTTTTGCGAACCGACCCAATTAGGAGTTCTCGCAAACACTCGTTATTCTTTGCTGCGCGAACACAGGGCCGGCGTGACAGTACATATGATACCGGGCGAAACCATTTTTTGGCGCCCCTTTCTTAACTTTTTAATAAAAGAAACCATCTGTTTTACTTTATACAGTTTTATTTAGTTTTTATTATAATACATAATAAATACATATTCTAAAGAAATTTTTTTCTTGCTTTAACTGCAGGAAATTTATTTAGAGCTTCAGTCAAATTAACTTTTTGAATCATGTCCTGTTCGATCGATAGAATGGCAAAAGATTTTAGCCTTTCTTGAAGCATAGTGGAACGCAAATAGTTTTTGATCAGCTTTAATTTGCTAAAAGATCGTTCTCCACTTGCAACGGTCACCGGAATTGTTAACAAAATCCGCATGCTGATCCATATGTTAGGGAATATGTCGTCCAAATTTTGATCATGAATAAACTTGAGTACCTGTCCTGGTGTAATTTTTATTGCATCTTTAAAATCTGGAAGAGATGCAAAATACGATTGAATATGTATTAATTCTTCAGATAATTCTGACCCGTTTATGTCACATGATTCCCCATCTTTCAAATAAAAATGTAAGTCCATGCATTTTTTAACAAGATCTTCACGTGTGGGAAGTATTTTAATGTTGTGCAGAAAACTCCACATGTTGGTGTAATATTGGAGTGTTTCAAAACGATCGTCAATTGCAGAAATGGCTGTATCAATTAACGGGAGAAATACGTCCGTCTTAAATAACATGTCGGGACTTTTTTGTCCATCATCTTTTCCCTCGTAATCAAAAAGAGTTTTCTTCTTTCTTAGTAGCTGTACTTTAAAGATCGGCTCAATTTCAAGTTGTTCAGCTATTACTCTAGCAATGGCTTGTGCACTTTCAAATCCTGTATTTCTATATTCATTTAAAAATTTAGCGCAACCTTCAATTAAGGTTATAGAGTCGATAAACGGTTAAAACGACGATAAAGTAATAATCAGTAAAAAAAAGTTCTAAAGATTTTGCTTCCGAACTAATTTTTATATCTTCTGCTTTCTCCGCCATATCGCACAAAGCATCACATATTTCCTTAAATTGATATCGGATTGCTTTAACACACTGAATACGACATTCCCAACGTGTTTCACATACTTGCTTTATGGTCAAATTTGTAACGTGCGTTTTTAAAATTGCCCATCTTTTAGTAGATGCGCTGAATAAAACATATAGACGTTGAAGAACTCCAAATAGGGAAACTGATTTTACTGAACTCTTCGCCGCATCTCCAACAATTAAGTTCAGCGAATGGCAGCCACATGGGTTAAAAAATGGTCTCGGATATAACTTGCTAATCCTACTTCTTACACCCTTATTTTTTCCGACCATATTCGAACCATTATCGTAGCCTTGGTCACGACAGTTATTCATGTCAAAATTACACCTGTTCATTTCTTCTAATATAATATCGGACAATGCTTCCCCGGTCGAGACAGGAGCTTCGCAATATGTTTTAAAAAATGTTCTTTTAATGACATGTCGTTTAAATCTACAAATCGGATTGTAATCGATAATTGATCAGTATGACTTATATCTGGTGTACAATCACATATTAATGAAAAGTATTTTGCTTGCTGAGCTCTATGAATAATAGTCGTTTTTACTTGATCACCGAGCAAATTAATCAATTCATTTTGGATATCTTTTCGACAATAGTGGTTGTGTATTTCTTGATTACGTACTCTTTTCATGTGCTCCCCCATAATTGGATCATATTGGCTTAAAAGTTCAACCAAACCAAGAAAATTACCCATATTATTGCTCATAAGCCTATCAGACGTCCCTCGGAAACCCAAATTATTTTTTGATAGAAATAGAGTAATAGACATCAACCTTTCAAGAACTGCCCTCCAATAATTTTGTTCTTTAATCACTTGTTCTTGCAACTGTTTATCAATACCACAAACTTTTCGAATATTGCTTGCTGCCAATAGCCACATTTTACATGTTTTAAAATGATCTGTGGATGACTCATGTGATTTTAAATACTCGCTCATATGTTTCCAATTATTAATTCCTTCTGAACTTAATTTGGAAGAACTTAACGGGTTAAATAATTTGCAACACAAACAAAAAACTTTGTCTACTGACTCGGAATAGAGCAGCCAACGCCTCTGCGACACTTCTCCATTTGATAATATTCGATGACAGTATTTTATGGTAAAATGTATTTTTTCATTATTCAGAGGAAATCGAGAATCTGGACCTTGCGGTAATATAGGATCTTGCACTATTATTAGATCACGTATTAAATTGGTCATTTCTGAGGGCCATAATGCAGGATCAGAATAATTAGAAACTTCAGTATTTCTACTATCAACTATCAACTCTTGTTGTAGTGTAACTGATGCATCATTTTCACTATCTTCAGATGAAGATTTGTCGTCAGTATTTTCATTTTTAGCTTGATTATCATCACGTTCTTCCTCTTCCTCTTCAAAAGTATTTGTATCGATTTCAACATATTTTTCTCCTTCGGTGTTTTTACGCTCTTCATTTTGCATATTTGGCTCACATTTCTTTTTAAAAAACGAACTCATCAGACGTGCAGAAAATTCATTTTCTTTTGACTAATTTAGTTTTCTCTTTCTATTCTGCGCTCCTGAGAGTTTTTTTCGACATTCTATGGGTAAAGAAAGTCAAAAGATTTTTATGTTTTACCCGAATTTAAAAATTCACATGTAACTTTTATTAAAAAGCACTGCAAATTATTAGAAATAACAATGATCCTTTGATTTAATTTGTAATTTATACACTTACCTTATTATTTGAAGACTACAGCTAAATGTGTTTCACCTTACACTCGGTAAATAAATAGTATCACTATATAATTGCAAGTAAATATTATCAACTTAAAACTACTAGCTGTAAACTTTTAATATTACGAAACAAAGCTTATAGCTAAATTGCAATAGACATTTACATTTAGAACTTAAAACTGCGGATACGTATAAATATATGTAAGGATAAAATATTTCTCAGAGTCCACGAGTAACTTTTTCCGTGTCGGTACGCCCTATTCTCGGGAATACGACACGCTGAAATGTCCTATGTTATACAAAAGCGTGTTTCTTAAAAAACAAAGGACGACGGAGGAGTCCGTCTCATCGACGTGGCGACGAGGCCCTCGCAACGTCGCACCATTGTAGCGCGATTCATTTCTTTTTCGTGACGGCGAATGATGATCATACGTACAACGAACTACATCTGGTAATCTTAGAACGACAATTTATTATAGCTAATATTCTTTCAAAAAGACGTATGATATAAGTTGCTATGGTTGCTTTGGTAAATTATCGTTTTTTATTTGAATAATAACAGAAATACTAAAAAAAGAAAACAGGAAAATAACTAAATTAAACAACGATTTTTTTTATTGAAGCGCTGCACAGTGTTCGATGGGTATAGGGAAATGGACAAAAATTAATAACTTCTCTCTGGAGTAAAATTTTTTAAAATAAATTTCATATTTGTTTATAGAATGACTTTTTTAAACATCTTTGATGTTACAAGTTTTTTAAATTTTTTTTAATGCATGTAAGGTAAGGGCGAGTAATAAAGCCCAGCAGGTAATATTTCTTTTATAACATACGAAATGTCATTCGAAGATATTTCCGCGTCATTTGCGGCCTTTACACGGACGTTCCTGCGTGGCACTTTTGCGCGCCACACGCCAGCGCGGCACGCATTTGGCGTGGCGTGCCGGAACGTCGGAAGGAGCGCGCTCCTTCTCGCAGGCCAGGAGATCGTACCCGTCACTACTTAGAGACAGCGAGTTCGGGCTCCCATTTCTACGTCGACTCCACATGCTTTTTCCAGGAACCAGCGCAGTCTTGTATTGTGTACTACCTGTTCCATGTATATTATCGATCTGCGAAACGATCGGCAAGACACGATCGCGATATACGTAGGTTTGCGAAAAGTATACGAATTCCTCTATATACCTGGCTTATACAGGGTCATCAATTAAAACTGCAACCTACGCGCGCGCGAACAGCTGAAACTGGCAACACCGCCTCACGGACGCATTCCACTACAACCATGCGCCGATACTTCCGCCATCTATGAGCCAACGATGAAAGTGTACGGTCTTTTAGATGCCAGTAGAGAGCGCAGGATGCTTTTGGCTTTCACCAGAGGATATTAAATTTGACGTAGCAGGCGGGAAAGAAAACGGTAGCCATTTTAAGAGTGCGATCGCACCGATCTCGTTCCGCGTGAAAATATCTGCCTTTTCGACGGTCCAGCTGCGGGATTAGTTCACACTGGCGCATTATTGGCCCGGGTAGAAGAATTAGGGGCCTTTTTCGTATAACTTTTGAACTATAAAAGATATCGGAATGCAATTTGCGCCGAAAAATGGGGAAAAATTATCATATAATTTAACATATGTTCCGTTTACTTAATTTTTCTGTTATCAATATTTTAACCGTAATTGCAGTGAAAAGCGTTTGCAAACTGTGTATTTGATACTTTATTTAGTGCTCTGTATAAAAATCATGGTGTTAAACAGTAGGCTGGTTGTTTCTGTATCATTACTTTCATAAATTGAGAAATTAAAATTTTATTCAATTATATATTAGTTCTGCAGGCCTCAGAATCTAATGTTCTGGTTTTCTTTTTTATGATTTTATCTTTAAGGGGGATTCTCGTCTAACAGTCCCAAAAGTAACTTATATTTAAGATTTTTCCGGAAAAAACTGTTCGTCATATTGGATTAAACTCGTTTGGGATATAAGAAGGGATTTTTGAACTTGCAGAAAATATTTTTTTTTATGTCGATCCTTCTTATTATTTATTAGTTATTGTGGAATCTTGTCCATCTGTGATGTAACTCCTGTTGGCGGGATGTGTAGCACCTGTCACAGTCATGTGATTGCAAAAAAAAATAGAAGTTTCTTAAAGTTAGATAATTTACGCGGGGATTGGTCCACTTTAAGGAAAAAAAATGAAAAATTGAAAGAATCATAACGTTCGAGAGAAAAAGTAAGTTTTTTCCTTAGACAAATTTTTCATATTATTCTTTATATCGACGAAAAAAGTATTATAAATAAAAACTAAAATTAAAATTTTAGCTCCAGTCCCAATGTAAATTATTTAACTTTAAGAAAAGTTTATTCTCTTTGCAGTCAGATGACTGTGACAAGTGCTACACTTAACGTCGAAGAGATTCCACAATAATTTATAAATAATAAGAAGGATCGACATAAAAAAGGATTTTCTGCAAGTTCACAGATGCCTCCTTATATCCCAAGAGAGTTTAATGCAATATTAACAATAGTTTTTTAAAAAAAATTCATAAATTTCGGGGGCTGTTAAACGAGAATTCCCCCTTAATGGGACGTGTCTTTGTTTGTAGCGGTGTTTCAAAGTTTATCTACAATTTTCGTGTCTGAACGTTTTGACCTTTTAACTACCTAACGCCACGTCCGCACCGGTTTCCGTTTATATCATTTTTTGGAACGATGCGTCATTATTGTGGCTTTTACACTCAGGTGGCGAAAAATCTCCTCGTACACGGGCATAGCACCGCGGTCAACCTTGTCGTAGCTAAAATTTTTGAAATGGAGACGGGGACGAGACCAGTCGACACATTGTTTTCAAACCTCATTACAGTAATCTGGGGTGCGAGTGGTAAACCGGCCATAAAAGCGGAGCGACCGGCTCGCTTACCTGGGCTATTTCCTTAATATTGCTATTTCCTGGAAAAAAATATCTATTCTCTCCTGACGATCATGCGCCCTCTTAAATAAATATTCGCCTAAATACGAAGGAAGATCTTCTTCTTTACTTCCGTATTTCGAAATATGTCCCCGAACCTCCCTCCATGTCCTCTCTATTGACTGTGTATTGGCTTCTATATAAATGCAATTGTAGAATAAATTATGTACAGTTTACACAAGTATAAAAACAATGTGTTGGAAATGAATTACACACTATTTTCGGGGTTAACAAAATTATATGAGTGGTTGACCGTCAAATGTGTATATCCTTCGGTGCTAAGACAATTATACGCCTTCCAACAGTCGGAAATCACAATTGTACCGGGCAATATCCATTTTTTTATGATGGTTAATAGAGTTTCGGCAGTCCTATCGTTAACTGACTCGAGCAAAACTTTCTTTGTGTCCCTTTCATAACCACCGAACACCCATTTCCCTTTTAATAGTCGTCCACGATTATATTTACGACGCCCAAATTTTGCTTCGTCAATCTCAACGATTTTTCCAGGTCCTCCAACTTGGGAAAAATTCCGCTGAGACCAATTTACGCACACCTATGCCACGCAAATATACAACAATTATTTCGAAATTGAGACCTAATTTTAAACAAGTTATTACAGAAAATGTTTGCTTTATATAACGTGGAATGTCTATCATAGTTAGACAGTTAAATATTTGTCCAGATAAAACAAGAATTGGGTCACTTCCGAAATCTTACTTCTCTACAAAAGCTGCACCAATCAACGAATGTATGTGACCCAATATTTAAATTGTCTGTTATTTCGGCAAAGCGTGGTGGTGGGAACCAGAGCCATTGCGCAATGAAAGTCACGGCGGTTAATAGTGGCAGATGAACATTTGCAAACCACGTATTTTTTTTGCACTTTGATAATATTTGCACTGCACTTTTTGTTTCTTTTTCTTACTTTTCACCACGTATGATATCGTGTAACACCGAAAGAATAGTTCCTTGCGATTAAGTCTTATTGGCTTATCACAACGTGGACATTGAATTGTATCTTTAAAAATGTTTGTCATAATTAAAAAATCTATACACTTCTCCACAGTATCTATCCTGCGTACAAAATCAAGGAACGAGCTCATCTTGCTGCATTACCGTTTACGAATAAACTGGAAGCAGAGCGTCAGCATAGGACCACCGCTCATCTACTGTTTCTCCATATACCTATAGATTCCATATACAAAGTCACATCGGTTCGCTACCATGTTTTACGCGTCCGCGAGCGCCGCGTCCGCGAGCGTCGATTGGTACACGCTTTACGCGGCCGCGAGCGGCCGCGAGCGGCCGCGCGCCCCCGCAACATTAGAACCCACACCAACACCAATACCCCGGTCTTTATAGAATCTCGTTTTGCTTTGAAACACGTTTTTTTTTCAACTCGTCTTTCGTGTCGATTCGTACACGGTTTACGCGGCCGCGAGCGGCCGCGCGCCCCCGCAACATTAGAACCCACACCAACACCAATACCCCGGTCAGCGTAGAATCTCGTTTTGCTTTAAAACACGTTTTTTTTTACAATGCATGTAAAGCGTGTACCAATCGACGCGAAAGACGAGTTGAAAAAAAAACGTGTTTCAAAGCAAAACGAGATCTATAAAGACCGGGGTATTGGTGTTGGTGTGGGTTCTAATGTTGCGGGGGCGCGCGGCCGCTCGCGGCCGCGTAAAGCGTGTACGAATCGACGCGAAAGACGAGTTGAAAAAAAAAACGTGTTTCAAAGCAAAACGAGATTCTATAAAGACCGGCGACCGACCACCTCGAGTCCACCGTGGAATTGGTTAACTCGAACCGTTTAGTTTACCCGGTATATACGTCGTCTGCCGGTCACACCGAGGTATATGGAGAAACAGTAGACAAGCGGCGGACCCGCACTGACGCATACGCTGCCATGGTGGCGTACATATATATGCAAAATTCAATGTAGTAGTAGCAAAAGTTTTTCCACAATATCTCTGAAACTAAGGGCGACCGCCAAAAAGTTTAAAGGGAAATGTTGTTCAGAATAACGACCTTGACAACATATCTGAAGCTCATCGAAATCGGCGAGGTCCCAGTTCTTCGACAAGTTTACCAAAAATGAAATATGGATATCTTAATACACGTGAAACCGTATATTTCGATACACGTGAAACCGTATATTTCGATACACGTGTACACGTGTATCTTCAATATACACATTCTAAGAAGTGAACGCGATTTAACCGGTTAACTGGCACGGCTTTTTTTATTATTCGTGCCCAAACTGGCAACATCGAAAAATTAAGTGAATCACATAGTTATTCCATTTGATCATATATGATACAGAATTGGCAGATTTGGCAGAATTGGCCAGATTTTTTTTTTGATCATATATGATACATAAGCAGAATTGGCCAGATTTTTTTTATCATATATGATACATTGCCAGTTAACCGGTTAAGAAAGGATCAAAACTGATTTGACTGGCAACTATGCGGATGGTGAATTTCCGCAGATTTAAAAACAGAACTTGACCATCGTATATTTTAAAATAATAATGTAAGAATAAAATCGTCTGGCCTAATAAATTTGCCCCATTGAATATTTTAGGAAATATCCAACTGTTTACTGTTCCCGCGGACACCCTGTATGTACCTTTTTATTACTTTCTGCCGTTTCTTCTTCCATCTACACACATACCTAGTTTCAGGGGTTCGTACAGGCCTGGTCATCGTCAGAAACATTTGGCGGCCAGGCGTTTACGAACCGAAGGACACTTTCCTTATCCCACGCTTTCTCTTTACCCTGTCTATGTTTTTCTCTGTTTTGCCCCTTTCATCCCCGTTTTTGGCCTGTCCCTATCTTTCTTGTTCACTATCTCTAACTCTGTCTAGTCGTTCCTTTTTAACCGACGAAAATTTCCGAAGCGGTCACTTGTTCTGCTTTGTATTGCTTGTGTAAAAGTAGTCCTATTTCCATGATATTTGTGATAATTTTAATTGGGAGAACGCCAGGAATCCATTAGTGTTATTTTCATATCGATACGATGACGAATAATGAATCTCTTAATACGCTGTAATGAATATTTCACCCTCGACTGTGGGTCGCCGACCTCGATTCGCAGCGGTCGGCCGAGAATACATACCTGTTTCAGAAAAACTGTATTCTTTATTCTTTATTGTATCGATATGGAAGTGATACCGATGCATTTCTTATGTTTTTCAAATGAAAATTATACCAAATTTCATGTAAATCGAACTATTTTTAACGAAGTTTTGGAAATCAATTTATTATGAAGATTCCTTAATTACGATCCGATTTGTGTCGTTTTTTGACCATTTTCATCGGGAACTCATAAGGAAACGATTCACACCACTTTGGCCAAGATCCGATGAAAAATGTAGAATTTTTAATTCGTCACTTCTTAAGGGGCAACATTGTAAGGCCCCCCTGGCCTCGAGGGTCGAAGTCCTTGAAACCCATCGAGGCACGGCTTATCGGTAGGGTTGCCTCTTGAGTCGAGGTTTGCTTGCGGCGAAAATTCTTGCGCGCCACACTTTTGGACGCGACACGCCTGACAACGGTTCTACTCGCACGCAAGAACGTGGAATTTCGGCGCGCCACACTTCTAACCACGCACAAGATGCTAGCAAGAACGTCCGATGAGGTGGAAACTTTTCGTCCGCAAGGAGAATGCAGATCGCAATACAGTCGTTATAACCGAGTAATAAACCATTTCCATAATCTATAGCACCTTCAGGTAAACCAAATGTAGCTTCGTAAAAACAGATGTTTCAGTGTGCCCTACAGTAACAGCATTTATGATATCCTCTATAAGCCAGGTACATATATCGAGGAATTCGTATACTTTTCGCAAACCTACGTATATCGCGATCGTGTCTTGCCGATCGTTTCGCAGATCGATAATATACATGGAACAGGTAGTACACAATACAAGACTGCGCTGGTTCCTGGAAAAAGCATGTGGAGTCGACGTAGAAATGGGAGCCCGAACTCGCTGTCTCTAAGTAGTGACGGGTACGATCTCCTGGCCTGCGAGAAGGAGCGCGCTCCTTCCGACGTTCCGGCACGCCACGCCAAATGCGTGCCGCGCTGGCGTGTGGCGCGCAAAAGTGCCACGCAGGAACGTCCGTGTAAAGGGCCCAATTGATATAACATATGCCGGTTGTAAATTCAACAACTGTTTCCCTCTCAACTTTCAGTGCACGAATTATAACAATTACCTCGTTTTTCTGGATTTATGTTGGGAATCCTCATCATCCAATTACTGTACAACTACAACTATATATAAGTACACATGTCGGCAACGTATTCCCAGAAAATTTGTGATTTTGTAAAGTACACGTTTAACATAATTAACCTCGTGAATGAGGAAGTCACAAAACACATAGGGAAGAGCTTCAAAGCACGTGTCTAATTACCTGCTCTACACGAAACAAAGCCCATTTACAAGGTTTTTAAAAACCTAAAAATTTTCCTGTTTGTTGTTTTCATATAATATGCAAAATATCACAGTTTATAGTTTAATGTTCATAGATTTCTATAGAAAAAAAGAGTTTGCAAAAGTATGTATAATTTTTTTTTAAATAAAGATGCTAATACATTGTAAATACGAAGCTTCAGAACAGATGAATGTGTAGACTAAACGTCTTATCGCTTAACGGAACGTACAAGTAGATTCTACACGGAAAAATGTTTTCACCCTTGAAAACAGTGGTTGTCGTACACTGTTCAGATGAGTGCTCGGTCATCATGCGGTCACGTGTTCAGCACCATCGCTCTCGATGCGCGAGCACCGATATTTTCGGTGCTCGCCGTTCATCATCTGAACAGTGTACGACAACCACTGTTTTCAAGGGTAAAAACATTTTTCCGTGCAGTCAGCGACGGTGCGTGCACGTGATTATACGATGCCTATTATTTAAGCACCGTTCCCAACTGTGAAAACATTTTTCCGTGTACTCTACGCAGCGGGCGTAGCACGGGCCAGAGCGGCGAACGTCTTAATAATGATTTTGACTGTTTTCTGTTTCGGGTAAATTCGGGCAGCTGAAATTGACGTTAATATAAGGTTTAATGTTCTCTAAATTAATATACCAAAAATCCCGGAGGTACTTTTTGGTACATTTTTTAAAAGTCCCCTTGAAGTTGATAAACATTTAACATAAAAAATTCGTACAAATTGTTAGTATTGTAAAAAACCGACTTGGCAGTTTTGTAGGTATGGCAATATTAAACACAACTTACAAAAATCAAATGAAAAGCATAAATATTCCGCCAATGGAACGTGTTTGAAAAAATGCACCGAGATTTGGAATAAATTTCTAGTGCAATTTTTGACAACAAATTGGTAAATTCAGGAAAAGTTATGGGTAGCATTAAAACCTACGTTCCTTTATTAATATTTTAAGATACAAGAATTTGTGGATCGAACACTTCAGATTCTTGACTTTTGTACATTACATCGGACACTGTGCGCTGTCGCGAATTGGCGCCCCGGGCGGTCGCCCGCTTCGCCCGTACCTTCCGCCGGCGCTGCGCGAACACCCAAAAAACCACTACGCACACGGTCGGGTCCGTCATCGGTTCGTTATCCACTACACGAACGAAGTTATTTTATTTCAAGTGAATCTCTGCTTATGTGTTAGGTTTGTTTTTGACTTACTGGCGTGTTTTCGCGTAGCCACGATGAGACTCAACCTCTGCGTGTCGAATCAACGGAGGTTGTAAAGCTCCGCTACGATTTTTACCGACACCGGAGTTACGCGGGTACCCTAATCATTTTACTGAAATAGGGCTAATAAGTTGAATGCAGAATGTAAGGAAAACAGTGAACTGGTATATATTTAATAGCAATAATGACGGTAAACAGATATAATAGACTAGAATAGTGGATTGTGAATAATTTGTGTAATTGTTTTGCGCTAACCGTACTGCGCTGACGGATTGACGCTAACCGTACTGCGCTGTCGGGAGATGATGACTGACCTTTTTTCGACGGTGACCGCTTTGACCCTATTGGCCATCGTAATGTTGGTGTCAACCAAACAGGCAAGGTTCAGGCCCAAATCGCGCCACCTATACCTTGCGTCCTTGGCGAACTTTCTGGGAAGACAAGGTGGCGGAAGTCGTTTTTACCAGAATTTGGCGGCAAGATCTTGTCTACCTGCGCTAGACGGCGCGAAAGCGCAAGGACACCCCACATCTGCGTTGCACGTGCGGGCGCGTTAACCAGCGACCCTTCCGATGGTGCCCATGAGGCTGCCCGACGCGTTGGCCTACCTTTGGTTTATGACAGCCTTCTACCTTAATTTCCGGGAGACAAATTGGCCTGTGTAACGGTCAAATCGTCCAAGAAAGTGTGCAACACAGATCTGAGGACCTCAGGAATGCTTGATAATAAATCATTAGTTTCTATTTTTATAAAACCCGAAAAACCTCTTCCGCGCGTCATTGCAACGCGGAACAGGCGTGTTAACTAAGTTTTTTTGGTGTATGGTGCTGATAGTTGAATAGAAGTGATATATGAAGACATCAGATTCTTTTTCCAAAGAAATTCTGAAATTTATTCAAGTGACTACATTTTTACTAATGCAAGTAAAATTAAAAATTAGTAAGAATTTAATGAAATGTTAAATTGATAAAAGTTATTATAAATTTTCAAGTGTCAAGTGATCACTATTTGCATTAAGTTTAAAAAAGTTATTAAATATTCGTATTTATTATAATACATCATTAGAAAACAAGAATACTAAATTTACTTTAAAAAGTAAATTTTGTTGCTCTGTGTAATATACCAATATTCTCCAACTAACATTTATTTGCAATTTATTTGCAACATTTCAGGATGAATTCAAAGAAAAGAAAAGTTGTTGATGAAAACAGGAAATTTAATGAGCGTTGGGAAAAAGATTATTTTTTCACAATGCAGATCACAAAATTAATGTGTTTAATTTGTAGAGAGGCAGTTGCTGTATTTAAGGAACATAACGTTAAAAGGCATAATGAGACAAAACATATTGAATATGTAAATTTCAGTAAAGGAGTAAAAAGTTTTAAGTTAACTGCGCTTAAATCGTATCTGAAAACTCAGCAAACGATGTTTGGTTCATCATTACAACAACCATCTACCATTGTCAAAGCAAATTATTATGTTGCCATGTTGATTGCAAAGAAAATGGAACTGGTGAAGGACTGTTTGGAAGCAGTTATAAAAGATGTTTTGCCCGATAGAAGCAAATTATTTTCAAGTATCAGTCTTTCATGCCAAACTATATGTCGCCACATTGATGACATTTCAACAGAAACAGTAGTAACTTTGCGAGATAAAATTAACCAATTCAAAGCATATTCATTGGCATTACAGATATCTCAGACACATCTCAACTTGTGACATTTATTTGCGGTGTGAATGATTTATTCCAAGTGACAGAAGAAATGTTAAATCTTTTACATTTAAAAGACACAACTAGAGGAGAAGATGTTTTCCAGGCGATTTAAAAATGTTTAGCCGAAAATAGCTTAAATTTTGAAGCTCTTTCCGGATTAACAACAGATGGAGCACCTGCTTTGGTAGGTAAAAATAAGGGAGCTGTAAAATTACTTATGGATAAGCTAGATTGCAGAGGCATTAAAACTAATGATATTTTTATTATTAATTGTCCGATACATCAACAAAATTTATGTGCTCGAGTATTATCCATGAATCATGTTATGACCGTAGTTATAAAGATAGTAAATTACATTTGTTCACATGCTCTTCAGCATCGGCAAATCAAAGAATTCCTTAGCGAATTATCTTCTGAATATGGTGATATCGTATATTTTACCAATGTTAGATGGCTAAGTCGTGGAAAATGTTTAATAAGATTTTTTAATTTACGGGAGGAAATAGATATGTTTTTATGAACGAGAAACAAGAATCCGTTCCTGAATTAAGTGATGATGATTGGTTGTTAAACCTATGTTTTTTAGTGGATACAACAGAAAAACTTAATCACCTAAATAAGGACTTGCAAGGGCAAGATAATTTAATAATCGATGCTTGTAATTTCATCAAAGCTTTTAATAAGAAATTATTGTCATTTGAGTGCCAAATTAGAAATAATAATGATCAACATTTTCCGCTGTTAAATAACTTCCTAAAAAGCCAACCTAAGGGTTTCTCGAAATATGCTAATGAAATAAAGAAACATAACTGCATTTGATAGTCGTTTCTCAGAATTAGCAAAATATGATAAAATGTTTGAAATATTTTCATGCCCATTTCATGTTGACGTGAACAGTGTTCCTGAAAATCTGCAAATGGAGTGAATTCAGTTACAGTGCAACAATGAAATGAAACAAATTTTTGCGTCCACATAAACAATTAATTTTTACAATACTTATATTACATCCGAGAGATATTCCAACTTAAGATATATTGCACAACGAGTTGTAAGTGATTTTGGATCTACATATGTTTGTGAAACATGTTCTCCGAAGATGAAATTTACAAAGAGTTCATCATGTGCTTCATTAACTAATGCCAATTTAGAAAACCAGCTAAGATGTGCAACGTCGAACATAAATATAGATTTACAAAAATTAAGTGAAAGAAAGGATAAACAAATATCTCATTAATTAAGACTCGAGAGTTAATTATATTGAATCGTAGTATAACAATAAAGTTATATTCATTTTGTATTTGTATTACATTTTTTAAAAGCATGTTTACCTAAAGTGCGGCCCGCTGTAACGTCACGCGTAATCAAAGTGGCCCGTGAAACCGTTTGGGTTGGCCAGGCCTGAGCTAGGGGCTATAGCGACACTCCTACAGATTGAGAAACATTCGGAATTGTTTGTTTCGGATAAGCCTGAGCCGGGAAATCATCTACGCCGTGAACATACCACCATTTTTTTAGGTGTAATATTGACACTGCAAAAAAGGCAGTTAAAACAAATTGCAAAAATTCTTTCTAAATTTTTTTGTATAATATAAGAGTAGCTTAATAAATACCAAAAAGATTTATTTCATTATATGTTCCATTTACTCAGAAAAATATATTTAAAAGTAGCATAATTTTTCGGCGGTTCAAAGTAGAATGACCCTTTAACCGCCTTTAAGACGATAACTTTACGCAAAAATCGCTGTTTTTTTTCAAAGCGCCGTATTATTATTACTTTTACACTATTTTTTGCCGATTTCGGTTCTCCCTACGCGAAATATGATTAAACAGATAAATCTGTTCAGTTTATTACTCCAGGACAAAACTAAAAAACCTTAACTGCACGCCGAGGCCATGAAGAGCAACCATAATAACTCCCAAAAAACGGACTTATTGAAATGAATTTTTTTATTGCTATTTTGAAATGCAAACAAATATACAGGGTGTCCCAAAAATGCTGCGGTTCCTTAAAGGGGGTGATTCGGGGGGTGATTGCAAACAACTTTTTCCTTTGCGAAAATGCCCTCCGAGGTTTCGTTAACGAGATATTAATAAAAAGCACCGACCAATCAGAGCGCGAGCCTTCCGCTGGAGGTCCCGCGCTAGCGTGGCCGCGCGCCGGGCCGCGCTTAGAGCTGTTCAAGTACCCGGAAAAAGCAAGCCGAGCCTAACTCGGCTTGAACGACCGAGCCGAGCCGAGTACCCGAATGAACCGAGCGGCTTGAAAAAACCGAGCGGCTCGGATAGAACCAAGTAACTTGAATTTTTCAAGCGGCCCGAATGAAGCGGGCGGCTCGAACAGAACCAAGCGGATTTAATTATTTCAAGCGGGCCGAAAGAACCGAGCGGCCCGAAAGAACCGAGGCGGCCCGAAGGAACTGAGGCGGCCCGAATGTATGTCTGTACATTGTACGTCGAGCAGATAGGTTAGGAGATAGGTTATGTATACCTAACCCAATTATAATATAGACTGCGGAAGTTTATGTAAATGCATGTTTTTATTGGAATGACTTAAACAAGCGGGACTTTGACAGAACTATGTTTCATCATTACGAGGATGTTAAAAATATACTTTCGATTTTATACATTTTGCATATTCTGGATATACGTTGCACATTCTGCATATTTTTCATATTTTTTGCAGATACGGAATTTGTTTACAAATTAGCTTCGTGAACCACGCCATTCAAATTTAATAGTTTCATATGTTAAAAAGTTTAATAGTGTAATAGTTACATATATATTCAAATGTTTAATAATTCAATAGTAGGTACAACGGCTTGATACGTATAATATATAATTATTACAGTACAATTATTAGTATACTACAGTTTGATAAAAGAGGTTAAATATATCCCCCCGCCCCCCCCCCCCCCCCCGTTATCTTTTTCAGCATATTTGCATATTCGCGGCATATCATACTTCCATAAACTTCCGCAGGCTAGGTATAAATAAATAAATAGACGAATAATTTTTGAACAAGCAATATAAATGGACACACTATTTAATTTTTTTATTTAATTAATGTAAGAACTTCTTACATTATATTTAACCTCTTTTATCAAACTGTAGTATACTAATAATTGTACTGTAATAATTATATATTATACGTATCAAGCCGTTGTACCTACTATTGAATTATTAAACTTTTGAATATATATGTAACTATTACACTATTAAACTTTTTAACATATGAAACTATTAAATTTGAATGGCGTGGTTCACCAAGCTAATTTGTAAACAAATTCCGTATCTGCAAAAAATATGAAAAATATGCAGAATGTGCAACGTATATCCAGAATATGCAAAATGTATAAAATCGAAAGTATATTTTTAACATCCTCGTAATGATGAAACATAGTTCTGTCAAAGTCCCGCTTGTTTAAGTCATTCCAATAAAAACATGCATTTACATAAACTTCCGCAGTCTATATTATAATTGGGTTAGGTATACATAACCTATCTCCTAACCTATCTGCTCGACGTACAATGTACAGACATACATTCGGGCCGCCTCAGTTCCTTCGGCCCGCTCGGTTCTTTCGAGCCGCCTCGGTTCTTTCGGGCCGCTCGGTTCTTTCGGCCCGCTTGAAATAATTCAATCCGCTTGGTTCTGTTCGAGCCGCCCGCTTCATTCGGGCCGGTTGAAAAATTCAAAGTACTTGGTTCTATCCAAGCCGCTCGGTTCATTCGGGTACTCGGCTCGGCTCGGAAACCGGGTTTCAGCTTGGTTCGGATTTCAAGCTACCCGAATATTCAAGTACTTGAACAGCCCTAGCCGCGCTGCGACTACGAACAAGCAAGGCGGCATGCATCGAAGGAAATTGCGTAGAATGGCAAATGAAAAAGACGTAACAAAAAATCCAACCTTTTGCCATGGTTTGTTTGCCATTTAAAGTGAATAATGAATAAAGGATAAATGGATGAAAATCACGTGTAACGTAAAAAGACGAATACACATTTTTTTTAGAAGATTCGAAAATAATAATTATTTGAAGTGGGAGGATAAGGAATACGTAAAATTCCTTGTGTTAATAACATATCCACGAAAAGGTAATGGAACAGGAAAGTAACGAAAAGTGATCGTAGTTCGTTATTGTGATAAAAATCCGTAACTCAATAACGGCCAGCACTGTTGCTGATAACGAATAAGTCTGTTTAAAAAGCCCGAATAAATATTTTCCTACGAGAATTTTGAGAATTATCGCCGGAAATAAGCCATAGCTTGCGTTAAATTTAAAAATGAATGATCACCATTAAAGTAACTAAAACTCACCCTTGTAGAAAATTCACCTGCAACTTGAAAACTTGTGTCACTGGGTCACTGAACCGATCCTGGTCATCGATGGACGAGCCCAGTGCACAGCTGATCCCAGGTATACGACACTACCCAAAGTTAAGGGCCGCAATGTCAGGTGCGTCCAGGTCAACGTACCGAATATTCACTTCACTGCACGGCTACTAACACTGGTCACTTAATTTATTTTTCATGGAACGTGTTGTTGCTACGTTCTAAAAATTGGTGGAAATGAATTTTTACTTGGCGTTCGGAGCGGTGGGTAATTCCCGCGCAAATTCTCACGCTGCAGCACTTGCGTCCTCGTTGTTCGGGGGGTACACACAGAACATCGCGTAATACTCTTGAGCAGAGAACATTTGTCTGCGACGCGATTGCTGACTGCTGACTGACAAGATTTTTTCCAAGCGACTTCTTCTACCCCCAAATAGTTTCTCTCGTTCCATTATGAGTTGACCCCCACCAGGCCAAGAGGCTTCAGGTAAAAAGAAGCCAGCACATTTTCGGAACACACGTGTTTTGCAGAAGTGCAACGAAAACTTTCACAAAAGCCCGCGCTCCGTCCTTCTACTGCCAATGTACCCATTGCTTCGAGATAGAAAACAGACACCACGTGTATCGGATCGAAAGGGTCCGAAGAGAAGAGAAACAGAAAGTCTTCGAGTTGCTATAAAGAAAAAAATCCTGCTTCCTGTTTCCCTTTTCCGATACCCTGAGTTCACGTCTGCTACGAGGCGAAACCAAGTAAGTCATAAATTATCCGAAACTGTAGGAAACCGTTCTCTACCGCCGACTTGCGGGACAATACGGTCATAAACCGCGACACTGGCGAAATGCTCTGGCTGATCAGCCTGATTAATTTTGGAGAACTAGAAATTACAGAGTATTATCCAGCATCAATACGTCTCGCGGAGAGACACATGAAAAGAAGGGATAGTCCGCTGACTGCGCGTAGTCCCGCCTGCTTCGTCGCACCCTCAAATTAAAGACGGATCCCTTATCTCTCGAGTATAAACACGTGCTCGAATTTCAAAACACAAGCACGCATCGACGTATTCGGTGCGAGAGACTGTGGGCTTGAGGTCCGATTGGCCCCAAACTAACCAATCTGCCCTGCATCCCTTCCAAACGGCCACTGTCCTGAAGAGGCCCTCTTCACAGCGATATCTCCTCCACAAGGCCCACTTTCTCTCGCACGGAATACGTCGACGCATGCTTTTGTTTGGAAATTCAAGCGCGTGTTTAGACACGAGAGATAAGCAGGCCCGATTGGTTAGTTCAGGACCAATCAAACTTCAAACCCGCCTTCTCTCCAACGGAATACGTCGACGCGTGCTTTTCTTTGAAAATTCGAGCGCGTGTTTAGACACGAGAGATAAGGGATCCGTCTTTAATTTGAGGGTAGGACGAAGCAGGCGGGACTACGGGCAGTCAGCGGACTATCCCTTCTTTTCCTGTGTCTCTCCGCGAGACGTATTGATGCTGGATAATACTCTGTAATTTCTAGTTCTTCAAAATTAATCAGGCTGACCAGCCAGAGCATTTCGCCAGGGTCGCGGTTTATGACCGTATTGTCCCGCAAGTCGGCGGTAGAGAACGGTTTCCTACAGTTTCGGATAATTTATGACTTAATTGGTTCCGCCTCGTAGCAGACGTGACCTCAGGGTGTCAGAAAGGGGAAACAGGAATGGTATGCATTTTCTTCTTTATAGCAACTCGAAAACTTTCTGCGTCTCTTCCCTTCGGACCCTTTCGAACCGATACACGTGGTGTCTGTTTTCTATCTCGAAGCAGTGGGTACATTGGTAGTAGAAGGACGGAGCGCGGGCTTTTGTGAAAGTTTTCGTTGCACTTCTGCAAAACACGTGTGTTCCGAAAATGTGCTGGCTTCTTTTTACCTAAAGCTTCTTGGCTTGGTGGGAGTTAACTCATAATGGAACGAGAGAAACTATTTGGGGGTAGAAGAAGTCGCTTGGAAAAAATCTTGTCAGTCAGCAGTCAGCAATCGCGTCGCAGACAAATGTTCTCTGCTCAAGAGTATTACGCGATGTTCTGTGTGTACCCCCCGAACAACGAGGACGCAAGTGCTGCAGCGTGAGAATTTGCGCGGGAATTACCCACCGCTCCGAACGCCAAGTAAAAATTCATTTCCACCAATTTTTAGAACGTAGCAACAACACGTTCCATGAAAAATAAATTAAGTGACCAGTGTTAGTAGCCGTGCAGTGAAGTGAATATTCGGTACGTTGACCTGGACGCACCTGACATTGCGGCCCTTAACTTTGGGTAGTGTCGTATACCTGGGATCAGCTGTGCACTGGGCTCGTCCATCGATGACCAGGATCGGTTCAGTGACCCAGTGACACAAGTTTTCAAGTTGCAGGTGAATTTTCTACAAGGGTGAGTTTTAGTTACTTTAATGGTGATCATTCATTTTTAAATTTAACGCAAGCTATGGCTTATTTCCGGCGATAATTCTCAAAATTCTCGTAGGAAAATATTTATTCGGGCTTTTTAAACAGACTTATTCGTTATCAGCAACAGTGCTGGCCGTTATTGAGTTACGGATTTTTATCACAATAACGAACTACGATCACTTTTCGTTACTTTCCTGTTCCATTACCTTTTCGTGGATATGTTATTAACACAAGGAATTTTACGTATTCCTTATCCTCCCACTTCAAATAATTATTATTTTCGAATCTTCTAAAAAAAATGTGTATTCGTCTTTTTACGTTACACGTGATTTTCATCCATTTATCCTTTATTCATTATTCACTTTAAATGGCAAACAAACCATGGCAAAAGGTTGGATTTTTTTGTTACGTCTTTTTCATTTGCCATTCTACGCAATTTCCTTCGATGCATGCCGCCTTGCTTGTTCGTAGTCGCAGCGCGGCCACGCTAGCGCGGGACCTCCAGCGGAAGGCTCGCGCTCTGATTGGTCGGTGCTTTTTATTAATATCTTGTTAACGAAACCTCGGAGGGCATTTTCGCAAAGGAAAAAGTTATTTGCAATCACCCCCCGAATCACCCCCTTTAAGGAACCGCAGCATTTTTGGGACACCCTGTATACAAAAAGTTACAAAAAGTTTCATCAAGCATTTATATCCTGAAAAAATCTCCGAAAATCACGTTATTCTTAGCGGTTTGCTTGAGTCTCCCTCCTTAAGCGATATGTAACATTTAGCTTCATTTGTACCTATGCATAAGGAAATGATTTGTAATTTCATAATGAATAGTATTATTAAGCTGAGCATAAACGAATTTTGTAAAAATACTAATAATGTAATAAACGGTAAACAAATAAAAAATGATCACTGATTTAAATACAAGGAGTATATTTTGTTCTATTTCTTTACCCTTCGAAAGTATTGATTCACCAGGGTAGGGGTTTTTAGGCGTCCGCCTCCGGTTGCTTTGGTTTTTGGATGTTTTACAGGACCGACAAATAACAAATACGTTTTTTTGTATTTTGGCCCGTTTGCATATATAGAGGGTGAAACCACCCCTCACAGTTCATAAGAAGAGGTGGTGTTCCGCCTCTGATTGCTTTGCTTTTCAGATATGTTTTAGAGGACCAAAACATAACAAATACAGTCTTCCCCGGATTATCGAGAAAGATTCGGGACCGGGGAATTCTCCATAAACCGAGACGGGGGAAGTAGTTAGCACATAATAAACTGACTCTTGTTAGGGCCCTTGCCCGAACCGTCTGACAAGGAAACTGAACGACATAAACCGAGAGTGAGTGAAATAGCGCCCCAGCGGGAGACTCTCGGTTGACGGTGAATTGAGTCATTCAGTATTGAATATGAAAATTTTCATATTACTAATTACACAATAGTGAGAATATTACCGCTGGATTGGTGACTTTGTGTCGACGAAAATGTGTCCAAACACGAAGCAATTCGGTCTATTTTTATTATGAAAACACTATTAGAATTCCAGTTCCTCGGTTTAAGGGGAAACGCACGCTTCTCGTGATCAACTCAGAACATTTCCCCTACCAATACCAAATAGATACTAAACAGGCAATTTCTCCTGAAGGCTGCATTTAAGCAATCTTCAGCAGACACTTTACAATTTGGTGAAGTCGTTGATATTCTCCATTTAAATTCTCTTCTGCATTATTACATAGTGTGTAACGGGATAAAGTCACTTTCCAGTGTGTGAATTACAACATTTAGTGAACGTAGTGACGTTCACTAAAAATAGACCGAATTGCTTTGCGTTTAAACTCATTTTCATCGAGAAACCATAAAAAATCCATAGGTAATACTTTCATGAACATTTATCAAAAACATGAACATTTTATTTTTCGGTACTGAGTATTTTACCTGGCCCAATGGTTTTATTGCTCTCGGCAGTTAACGGGCGGCCTACCCGCGATCGCAGACCCTCGCTCCAGAGTTGGGCAAAATGTAATCTAATTACAAATTACAAATTACGATTAAAATGTAATTGTGTAATCAATTACACATTATTAATCGTTAAAACAGAAAATAATGTGTTATCAGTTACACATTATTAATCGTTAAAACAGAAAATAATGTGTAATCAATTACACATTATTAATCATTAAAACAGAAAATAATGTGTAATCAATTACACATTAATAATCGTTAAAACAGAAAATAATATGTAATCAATTACATATTATTAATCGTCTATTTAGGTAGTTGACCACAATTTCGTCAACCACCTAAATATTAACGGTTACAGAAAATAATGTGTAATCAATTACACAATTACATTTTAATCGTAAAATGTAATTTGTAATTAGATTACATTTTGCCCAACTCTGCCTCACTCGCAGCGAGGAAGCAAAACTGAGGGGTGGGTAGGTCTTTCCCGATAATTCAGGGAGAAAAACCTTTCAATAATCCGAGGAAGACGGATTTTTTATTTTAGCCCGTTTGTATATTGAAGGGGGGAAACCACCCCTCGAAGTCTCACTCACGATGGCTAGATATGTACTGTACCTCTTCCAACTAGTATTTCGGCTTGCCTTTGCTCTCTGCCGCTACGAGTGAGAGGTCACGCAACAGCGACAAGCCATAAATGACGGTTGGCACTGCCACAGCTTCGACTATCGAAAAAATACGAAATAGGTTTCTTTGGCATCTCTCACTCTCTGTGGCAACTACAAAGGAGCAGCGGGGATAGTGTTGGCTTATTTCGGGGCAGAAGACGCGGGTTCTTTTAGGGACAATACTGTACTATGCTAAGAGATCTTCAAGCTCGTATCGGTTTCAAAGCAAATATTTGAGAACTCTAGCAGCAAGCATTAGGACCCTTTACACGGACGCTTTTGCGCGCGTTCTTGCGCGCCACACGCCGCGCCGGCGGGCCGCTGCGCCACGCAAAAGTACGTGAACGCCGGAGCAGGGATCGGAGGATTCCGACGTAGCCGAACACCTACAGGGAGCGGTGATAATGTGTGTGTGAGACGCACGATGGGAGACGAATCGACACCACGGCCAACCAGCGTCTCCGGGAAATATGTTGTCGACGCTGGTTGGCTGCGACGTTACTCGCTTGGCGCTGGCGTCGGTTCGTCTCCAATCGTGGCGTCTCACGCACACATTACCACCGCTCCTGTAGGTGTTCGGCTACGCCGGAGCATTGAGCTCTACAGGGTGTCCCAAAAATGTCGCGTTTCCTTGAAAGGGGTGACTCAGGGGGTGATTTGAAACAACTTTTTCCTTAGCGAAAATATTGTCCGAAGCTTCGTTAAGGAGATATTAAGCAAAAACCCCGACCAATCAGAGCGCGCGCCTTCCGCCTGAGTTCCCGCGGTAGCGTTGGCTACGAGGTAGGCGACCGCGCTTGTGCTACGAACGTACGAACAAGCAAGTCGGCATGCATCGAAGGAAACCGCGTTACACATTTTTTTTTTAAAGCAGAGTCTCAAATAAGAATAATTTGAAGTGAGAGGACAAGAAGTACGTAAATTTCGTTTTTAAATAAGGCATAAACGAAAAGCTAACGTAACAGAAAATGTACGACAAGTGATCGTAATTCGTTATTGAGGTAAAAATCCGTAGTTTAAGAACGGCCAACACAACTAAATTTAAAAAATAATATTAGGTGTATGAATAAATTCTTTCCGACTGGAATTTCTATCGCGGTGGTATTCAGAAGCTGCCAGAAAAATGGCAAAAGGTAATAAACAATAATGGAAATTATTGCGAGGATCGAGTTGTTTTCATATTTTTTAAATCGAACTGTTATTGTACCCTAAAATCGGAAAGAATTTATTTTCACACCTAATAATCACCAATAAATTAAAGAAAACTCACCCTTTCGGACATTCCTTTCCTTGCTTTCCTTCCCTTTTCGGAAACCTGTGTCACTAGGCCACTGTACCGATCCTGGTCATCGGCGTCCAGTGCTCAGCTGATCGCAGGGTCAATGTACCGAATATTCACTTCACTGCACGGCTACTAACACTGATCACTGAATTTATTTTTCACGGAACGTGTTGTTCCTACGTTATAAAAATTGGTGGCCGCGAAAGGGGCCGATTACTGTTAATTACTGGAACGAGATTACTACTACAGTAATTCGTCGTTAGTGTCACGTTTTTACCATGCGTTATAATCACGCTCACTATCCCCACCATTTCTTTGAATCCTTCAGTCGAGAGTGAGAGAATCCGAGAACGTGCGAGAGAACAAAAGAGTCGACACGAAGTTGTCGTCGGCTACGAATGGTGTCCGCATCGCGTTAGTATCACGCTGCCAGCCCCGATCGTCGTGATTCTAACAAGGCATTACTGTATTACCCGGCGAAAAGAAAACACGTGGCAGACTGTCTCGGGCTGTGCAGTCCGCTGCTGTGCAGCGATCAGATACGGATCCGACCGACGATCGTCAAAACAAAAGCGTAGGCTACACTTGGTCAAATCGCTCTATCCCACTCGACCTCGTGTTTCGTTCGATCTCTTCGTCGCGCGGTGTGACAATGTATGTGGCAACTTCAGCCAATAACCAAAATACGTGTGCCCCGTCTTTAAAAGTGTGCCCAAATAGGTGACTCGACCAATCGTCACAGCAGCGGACTGCACAGCCCGAGACAGTCTGCCACGAGTTTTCTTTTCGCCGGGTAATAGTAGTAATCTCGTCCCAGTAATTAACAGTAATCGGCCCCTTTCGCAGCCACCAATTTTTATAACGTAGGAACAACACGTCCCGTGAAAAATAAATTCAGTGATCAGTGTTAGTAGCCGTGCAGTGAAGTGAATATTCGGTACATTAACCCGGACGCAGTGTGATCAGCTGAGCACTGGGCGCTACCCAACCATAAATCTTTTCGTCCACCGATAACCAGGATCGGTACAGTGACCCAGTGACACAGGTTTCCGGAAAGGGAAGGAAAGCAAGGAAAGGAATGTCCGAAAGGGTGAGTTTTCTTTAATTTATTGGTGATTATTAGGTGTGAAAATAAATTCTTTCCGATTTTAGGGTACAATAACAGTTCGATTTAAAAAATATGAAAACAACTCGATCATCGCAATAATTTCCATTATTGTTTATTACCTTTTGCCATTTTTCTGGCAGCTTCTGAATACCACCGCGATAGAAATTCCAGTCGGAAATAATTTATTCATACACCTAATATTATTTTTTAAATTTAGTTGTGTTGGCCGTTCTTAAACTACGGATTTTTACCTCAATAACGAATTACGATCACTTGTCGTACATTTTCTGTTACATTAGCTTTTCGTTTATGCCTTATTTAAAAACGAAATTTACGTACTTCTTGTCCTCTCACTTCAAATTATTCTTATTTAAGATTCTGCTTTAAAAAAAAACTGTGTAACGCGGTTTCCTTCGATGCATGCCGACTTGCTTGTTCGTACGTTCGTAGCACAAGCGCGGTCGCCTACCTCGTAGCCAACGCTACCGCGGGAACTCAGGCGGAAGGCGCGCGCTCTGATTGGTCGGGGTTTTTGCTTAATATCTCCTTAACGAAGCTTCGGACAATATTTTCGCTAAGGAAAAAGTTGTTTCAAATCACCCCCTGAGTCACCCCTTTCAAGGAAACGCGACATTTTTGGGACACCCTGTATACTAACTGGAGTGTGAACAACAGTGGGAAGAAGTACAGGCGACAGCGGTCAGAGAGAAACGGAAAATAGTGGGTGAATGTATCCTTCTTCTTCCTACTATCCCTCTCTATATCTCTACTATCCTGTAATAAATTTGTGTGTGGTGGGGGTATAGACCGGTATAGACGCCACACGGGACAGAGAAAGCAATACCCACTATTTGTGTTCCTTGTCTGACCGGCCGCCATCGCTCTGTTCACTCTCCAGTTAGTATAGAGCTCAATGCGCCGGAGTGAAGGAAGGAGCGCGCTCCCTCGTGCACGCCAGAAGGTTATACTCGGCACTACTTAGAGACAGCGGGTTCGGCCTCACATTTCTACGTCGACTCCATCCACATGTTTTTTCCACGATCCAGCGCAGGTTTGTATTATATACTACCTGTTCGATGCACTATAACTCCGGATATAACCAGTGTTCACAGGAAATTCCCCGCGTAGTACCGTACTCGCATCGTAGGGAAGGAGAACGCATGCGCATGATGACGCGGTGACGTCAAACCAATCAACGCCAAGATGGGAAACGATGGGAAACGAAACAGCGTGTCCCGTCTTGGCGTTGATTGGTTTGACGTCACCGCGTCATCACGCGCATGCGTTCTCCTTCCCTACGATGCGAGTACGGTACTACGCGGGGAATTTCCTGTGAACACTGGTTATATCCGGAGGTATAGTGCATCGAACAGGTAGTATACAATACAAACCTGCGCTGGATCGTGGAAAAAAACATGTGGATGGAATCGACGTAGAAATGTGAGGCCGAACCCGCTGTCTCTAAGTAGTGCCGAGTATAACCTTCTGGCGTGCACGAAGGAGCGCGCTGCTTCCTTCACTCCAGCGTTCACGTACTTTTGCGTGGCGCACCGTCGTGTGGCGCGCAAGAGCGTCCGAGTAAAGGGCCCTATTACTTTCAATGATTTTCAGAAAATATCGTTGCGAGAGTACGCCGACGCCACTCAAGGTGGTGACGTTTTGTTACATCACTGGAACAGTAAAGCCTAGAAGTGGCAGATAGAAGACGTTTGTGCTTCGCCCGTACCATAGATTCAATATACTCTTTAAATAAAATGCACGTACCTTGTCGAATGCGCAAGGCCTGTGAACGCGAGGCTCCTTCTCCTTCTGTTGTTGATTGCTAGAGGCCTCCATCTCGATCGTGACGGCCCTCTGCGTCGCTGGCAGGAGCTGTCGCAATATTGATGGCGGAGGGGGCTGGGGAGCTGGGCCGGAGACGGGTCTACCCGAACTCCATGGGGCTCTGGCCCCATCCCATCACTCCGGTCACCCCCGCACGCCCACTGAAATGTTAAAAAACATTAGGTCCATTAATCGGTATCTATTATCAATGGATGTCAGTTATTGCACGCCTTTATAACTCAGATAAAGCGACATCAATTAGTGTTTGTGTAAATGCTGTTATTGAAAGTTTTGGGTTATGCAATACTGCTTTTTTGTTCACTTAAGATTAAACTGCCTACACATAGGATGAACTGTCATAGAGCCACCGATATTAATCCACAAACAAAACGATCCATAGTATGGATGAACAGAAGAACAAATGCAGTACTCCCGCACCACAGACGAGGTACAGACCTATACCTGGTCTGTGGTAGGATGTTAACTTCGGGCACGTACAACAGCGCACTCTATAGGGGTAAGGCCTACAGTACCGGGCAGCGTACAGTACCGGCCAAAGCTAGACCTCGCTTCTAATGTTAGTTAACTGTACTATCGATGGAGAAATAAATAAATACTATAGTCCCGACCAACGTATTCCGGTGACGTTCTTTTTCCTTCCGTATTGCCAGCGTTTTAAGACTGCCGTCTCATTTTTGTTATGTTCCGAATCGATCGAAGCGTCCCCAGTAAACAAACGGACCCTAATGAAACTACTGCGGTCGATAAAAAGAACTTGTACAGAGATGACATCTCCAGGTACTCTGGGTAGACGAACTTTTGACACATAGTGCCACATCTTCTGTGCTCTCTGTCTCTGCCGCGCTGTTATCACAGAGTTCTCTCTTTCTATCGGGAAGTCTTGAAGGAATACGGCACGAGAGCTGCGTCTAGCGGGAGAGCCTCGTTGCACGTAGCAATAATGAAAGATAGAGAGGTCCGGGAGTGTAGGAAGGAAAGATGGAAAGATACCAAACCTGACATAATTTGAACTATAATTAATAACGATATTACACATAAAATTATATATATTTGCAGAATTGAAAGCCCGTCTCGTTCAAAGTAGTCCGATTTAAATTATTTTCTGTCAATTTAGTCGGTACAAATAATGAAATTCTGTTTCTGCCTAATCGATGATACATCGCCGAGCAACTCCAGGCGGCAGGTTAGACGGTTGAACGATACAGGAACTCGGAATTGCAGCAGTACCTGCGCGCCTCATGCACCGCAAGTGAGAGAAATTCTAGGGAATCGTACGATACCACCAATACGATGCTACCAATTTCATGCCCTCCATGCGCGAAACGGAACGCACCCACAATGTCGCTCGCTTGAAACTTCGGAGACCTCAAGAACGAAGGCCTTCGATTAAAATATTATTTATAGCCGACGGAATTCCCATCGAATAAACTGATTCATCCGTGGCGTTTCAAATAAGAATAACTCTGGGTTATTTTTATTCGACGACAAATAAAGATAAAGTCTCTTTAATTTGATAGGTTATTTCAATAATATATAATGCCCATCTGTGGATGAAACAATACTTATTTGGGTATCAATATCCCATCTAAACTTCGCAATTCTTATTATCTTCTCCCATTCTGTGTAATTCCTCTTCTCCATTGACGGTTTTCCTACAATTTTGCCAGATCGCTCGTAATGAAATCGCTCATTTGGTGCAACAACGACACAACCCCAAATTTGCAGTTTTTGAGTTATTAGTATAGAAAAAGCGGTTGTTGTCTAAAGAAACTTTTGAACCCGTTTCCCCCAAAATCGTGAATTTTGAGTTATGTCGTTGTGGCAGCAAATGAGCGAAATGTAACATATGCAGTGAAGGCAATATTTATATTTTCTTGTGAAAAAACTTTCACATTTTCTATCATATCGGCATGAACGTTTTAGTAACATACTGCTGAGATTTTCCAGATGAAAATTAATTTAAACACGGTATAAATCGGATTATTTTTAGCATTATTAGATTAGAAATGTTACATTTATATTTAATTATCTGAGAGGGCGCCATTGGCAGCTGCAGAAAGTGGTAGCGTTTTATTTAGCTGTGCACAATTATAAGTTTCGTGAAGTATTATTCCAAACAATTGCAAGATAGAGTATATAAGAAGGTGGAGAGCCGAACACAGTAAGGAGTATTGTCTCCACGTAAAAAGCGTCAGGAGTAAAATAACGCGGATAACAAATTTGAAGCGGCAACAAAACTGAAAAAGGAAGATCAACAGAAAAGGAAAGAGATGGTGGCAATCTGAACACGGCTAGAGGAAACGAAGGAAAAGACAGGATAAGAAAGCCAGTGGTGAATGATTGAAGGATTGAAGAAGGAATTTCCATGTGTAGAATTGATAGAAGGGGAAAGCAGTGGTAACTGCAAAACGAATGGATAAGGATAGTGCTGTCAGCGGTGAGAGACAGAGTGAGCCGAAATCAAGGAAAGCAGAAGCGAGGACGAAGGAGGATAAGGTAAACAGTGACGCGGAAGGGAGAGGGAGTGTGAAGGAAAAGAAGACACCGTGCGGAGAAGGAGAGAGAGCGCAGATAAGGAGGGGGAGACCGACCAACGTGAGCAGACTAAAGTCGTGATCAGATATATTGGCCGGTGGATTCGTTTTCGCAAGCAGCGCTCGAGGAGAAATCAGCCACCACCACCTGACGATCGTGGATTGGCAGTTGGAGTTGCTGGGCCCCCGAAGAGTATGGTGGGGTAACGGGAACGCTGCTCGGCTCCGCCTGAACGTAGCCGTGTGGCTGTTGCTTATTCATAGTGTAATAGTTGTGTGCGTTACGTAGCTATGCGTGGACCAATACGAGATGAAACTATCGAGAAGGAATCAATGTTCTGACCAATAAAACTCTTGAATTTTTTCGGACCTAACGCACACCTATTCTGATGTATGTATTTCTACGCTAAGAACTCGGTTTGGCCTACACGTCGGGAGCTTGGTATCCCCACCATTTCTGGCTCACTCTTGTTCTGCGAAGGCTAGAGCGAGATGGAACGAGAGCGAGTCAGAGGGACTGAAAGCAAGCGACGAACGGTACGAGACAGATGACACATTGATACATATTTGTCTCGCTTCGTTTTTCGTGCGCCTGATACTCCGTCCTTTGCGTGCGCGACTGGCATGAGTGATTAGACATGCTTTCATTCCATCTTGCTCTCGCCTTCGGCAAGAAAGAAGCGAGAAAGTAGTGGGGATGCTTCGCTGCGTGTTTACGTACCTCACGCAGTGATGCCAGAATCGTGGGACGTGGAACAAATGCTTACCCCCACTATGACCTTCCGTCGTCCCCCACTTTCTTCCCATCGCGCTACACCCAAGTATATCCCTATTCCTGTCCGTGTGCTCGGCAGCACAACAGGCAGGTCACACGGTCAGGAGTAGAAATGCTTGTGTGCAGTTTGATGGGAGTAAAGTGGGGGACGACGGTGGGTCATAGTGGGGGTAAGCATTTGTCCCACGTCCCACGATTCTGGCATCACTGTCCTCACGGACACCAATCCCCACCGCACGACGACCAGGCGTAGCCCGAAAGAGAGTGAGAACGTTGAGAAAAGGAGCACCGAGGCAGGCAAGCGGTGTGGTGGGAGAATACCCCTCACGAAACTCACCGGCCAATATATCTGAACACAACTTTAGGGAGAGAGAGGACCACAAGTTCCGGCGCGTTGAGCGACTACTTCAAGAGAAAGAGAGAGCAGAGTTCGCCGGAAGGGGAAGAGGAGAGCCTAGAGGCCAAGCACAGCAGTCTTGAGACGAGCAAGAGAAGGCAAAGCAAACAAGTACGTACATTAAGTGTGAGAATAGAGGTAGAGGAGAACAAGATGGAAGATACATGGAAAGATAAAAGCGATAGAGAAATACTGATCGCGTCAGCAAAACAAATAGCGGGGATTTCAACGGATAATAGTTCAATAAAAAATGAAATGAGGAAATTAAGGGAAGAGATAAATAAGGAAAAAAGCGAAAGAGAGGTAAGGGAGATGGCTTTTGAAAAAACAATAGACGCAAAAATGTTGGAATTAGAAAGTAGAATAGATGACAGGGCACAGAAAAGAGAGATACAAGTGATTGAAAGTAAACTGGGTAGAGTAGAGGAAAAATTGGAAACGGTAATTAGTACGAAGTCGGGAAATAATGATAATATCAGCAGGCAGTATATTGAGATAGCAGCGATGATGGAAAGAAAGGACAGAGAAGACAGAAAAAATAATATAATGATACAAGGATTAGAAATTATTATTATTATTATTATTATTATTATTGTAAACGGGTAAAACCCTTTGGAAGCAGAAGATTCATAGCAAGGAGCAAATATACATGTAAACTTTACAAATAATTAAAATTAAACTTAAAATTAAAGTTGAGTAACCAAGTTAACAACTAATCGCTGTGAGTACTTACTATTAACGTATCACGTTAAGTGACCTATACTGAACGCTCATACAAAAGTAATCGGAGGCCACTGAGAGAAACACGAAACAAATCAATGTCCGGGAAACATTGGTTGGCACAGCTCATGGCTCTACTTAAGGGATCAGACGTATAATTCCGGTAAGCTGGTTCACCACTCACAAATAAGAGGAGAAACAAAAGAATTAAGAAAAGCTATAGAGGAATTTTTAGAAGGAAAAATAGGAATTAAGGCCAAAGTTTGCTTAGCAAGAAGGGTGGGAAACGGGAGAATGATTTAGGCGAAACTAGAGAGTTGGGAAGATAAAAGGCAAATAATGGAAAAAAGAAGGTTCTAAAAGACACAGATGTGTATATAGATAATGACAGAACAAGAAAAGAAAGAGAAGTTCAAAGAGAAGCGTTTAGAATAGCAAAAGAGGAAAAAGCGCAGGGGAAAAGGTAGAAATAAAATACTGGAAATTGAAAGTAGAAGATAGGTGGTAGGAATAGGTGGAATGAAAAAACCCAAAGAATGGAAGGACAGGAATTTTTTCGAAGGGGAGGAGAAAAAAGGGCGGGGGAGATCATGGGGACATAAGCGAATACAGAGCAAGAATCATAATAAATACAAAACAAGAAAGAAGACAGATAGGGAAAAGAACTTAAGAATACTATTTTGGAATGTAGCGGGATTAGGAAAGTTAGATGCAGATACCTGGGAATATATACAAAGTTTCGATATAGTTGGACTGGCAGAAACATGGGTAGAAGGAAAAAATATTGATATATACAAGAAAATCCTAGGAAATCTTGATGGTAAAATAATAGGAGCGGAAAAAGGAAAAAATAAAGGAAGGGCAAATGGCGACATACTTATGAGAGTAAAAAAGACAAGCGCTAGATGGAGTAAGCAAATGAAGGAAATACTAGAGAAAGAATTAATAGGAGGAGGCATTGAAACAGAACAAGATAAATTGCAACAACGTACATGAGAGAAAAGAGGGATGAAGACTGGGAATTAATACAGGAGATGGTAGAAGAAAATCCAATAGGTAAAATAATTGTACGAGGAGATTTTAACGCAAGAACGGCAGAGGAGGGAGGCACAGTAGGAGAAGAAAAGGGAGGGAGAAAATCCAAAGATAAAGTACTGAACAGTGAGGGAGCAGTATTATTAAATAAATAAAGCGAAAATGGGTTAGAAATAATTAACGGAAATATGCAAGGAGATGAGGATGGGGAATTAATATATGTAGGAGGAAATGGGGGTTCAACTATAGACTACGTGATAACAAATATGTTAGGAAGAGAAGTGTAGTATGCCGGTAGAAGTACAGATGCTGGAGAGCATAGAAGACAGAGAAGAGGGGAGAGAATGGATAAAGTATACGGACTGGTCAGAAAAACGCAAGATGATATATGAAGAGAGGACTGAAGAACTATTAGAAACAGAAAAATGGAAAGATCTGAAGGAATATACAGGGTGTCCCAAAAATGACAGATTTCCTTGATAGGGGTGACTCAGGGGGTGATTTGAAACAACTTTTTCCTTGGCGAAAATATTGTCCGAAGCTTCGTTAAGGAGATATTAACCAAAAACCCCGACCAATCAGAGCGCGCGCCTTCCGCACGACCTCCCGCGGTAGCGTTGGCTACGCGGTAGGCAACCGCGCTTGTACTACGAATGTACGAACAAGCAAGTCGGCATGCATCGAAGGAAACCGCGTTACATATTCTTTTTTTAAAGCAGAACCTTAAATAAGAATAATTTGAAGTGAGAGGACAAGAAGTACGTAAATTTCGTTTTTAAATAATGCATAAACGAAAAGGTAACGTAACAGAAAATGTACGACAAGTGATCGTAATTCGTTATTGAGGTAAAAATCCGTAGTTTAACAACGGCCAACACAACTAAATTTAAAAAATAATATTAGATGTATGAATAAATTCTTTCCGACTGGAATTTCTATCGCGGTGGTATTCAGAAGCTGCCAGAAAAATGGCAAAAGGTAATTAACAATAATGGAAATTATTTCGATGATTGAGTTGTTTTCATATTTTTTAAATCGAACTGTTATTGTACCCTAAAATCGGAAAGAATTTATTTTCACACCTAATAATCACCAATGAATTAAATAAAACTCACCCTTTCGGACATTCCTTTCTTTGCTTTCCTTCTCTTTTCGGAAACCTGTGTCACTAGGCCACTGTACCGATCCTGGTCATCGGCGTCCAGTGCTCAGCTGATCGCAGGGTCAATGTACCGAATATTCACTTCACTGCACGGCTACTAACACTGATCACTGAACCGATCCCGGTCATCGATGGACGAGCCCAGTGCACAGCTGGTTTCAGGTACACGACACCATCCAAGGTTAATGTGCCGAATATTCACTTCACTGCACGGCTACTAACATTGATCACTGAATTTATTTTTCACGGAACGTGTCGTTCCTACGTTATAAAAATTGGTGGCCCCGAAAGGGGCCGATTGTTATCAATTGAGCCAATGCTCGAAGTGCCCGCCCTCCGCGTCTATGCACGCCTCGGCACGTGCGATCAGCTGGTTCTGCACGGCCCGCAATGTTTGCGGCGTGATGTTGGCCACCGCACCGTGAATTCGCGCCACAATGTCGTCCAGTGAATCCACTGGCTGACGGTACTCCTCATCCTGAAATGATTGTTGTGCAACAAATACATAACGTAAGTAAAAACAGAATACAGTACTCCCTCGCCGAAGGGTCGGTTTGGCGTACACGATCTGGACTTTTCGCTATTCCCACCACTTCTATCTCACTCTTGTCCGGCGAAGGTGAGAGCGAGTGAGGACGGTAGGAGCAGACGACGCGTTGATGTTTTGTCTCGCTCCCTCCTTCTGACGCCTGTCACTCCGTCCTTTGCGTGCGCGACGGTCGGAGACGAAATCATCGTAGAGACGAAAACGGCTTCCGAGAAAGTTGACGCAGGCCCGGCTCAAGTCTTTTTTGCGCCCAAGACGAACTTGTCAAATTGCGCCCTTTATTATAATACATTTATTTGAGATTATTTGTGACTTTACTGTGAAAAATTAGGCAACTGCCTAGGGCATAAGATTGACAGGGGGCGCAAAATGGTCTTTTCATTGTTGACATTGTTGAAAATAAACTTTTAAATGAAATACTACAAATTGTACTGCAACTGTTTTAAACCACGAATAAAAATTCAGAGTAAGGTCATCAATAATCTCAAATAAATGTATTATAATAAAGGGCTCAATTGGACAAGTTCGCCTAGGGCGCAAAAAAGGCTCGTGCCGTGCCTGGCTATCTGACCGTGGCGCGCATGCGTCGAGCAGTCACGATTTCATCTGAGCGCTCGCGCCCGCCGCGCACGCCAAACTTTCCATCTCGCTCCCCCTTACGGCCAGAAAGAAGGGAGAAACGAACACTCAGAATTAGGGCTCCGTTCGCGATACGGGCTCAACGCCGGTCCCGACCAGCGAGCCCTCAGCGAGGAAATACTGTACCTATAAAAAAGTAAGAGCAATAATGAAATTACCTTCAGGTAGACCCAGAAGAAAAAATCGGGCGGGGTCATATCCGGTGACCGTGGGGGCCACGCAACAGGACCGCCGCGGCCGATCCACCTGTCCTGGAAGGTTTCATCAAGGTAGTCGCGGGCAATTGTGGCGTAGTGAGGTCCAGCCCCGTCTTGCTGATAGACCATGTTCTGTCGGATCTCATTTGGAATATGGTTCATGAGATCCGGCAGAACATGTTCTAAAAACACTTTATACGCTGGGCCGTCCATCCTGTCCGGCAGCATGTACGGCCCAACGATAAACTCACCACAAATGCCGGCCCATACATTAATCGACCAACGGACTTGTGCTGTGTGTGTCCGAAGCGCTAGTAGATTCTCGTCGCTCCACACGTGCCGATTGTGGGAATTGAAGCACCCTTCCCTATTGAAGAGTGATTCATCCGTCCACAATATGTACTTGCAGAACGACGGATTCCGCTGCACTTCTCCCAACAGCCTCACTGAATACTCAACCCGCTGGTCGCCATCCCCGGAGTGCAAATGTACATAGCTGTACGGATGCAACATGTTTTCCTGCAGGCTTCGGTGTACCGCCATTCTGCTGACACTAGATGAAAATGCAGAAACATCCATTATTAGATAACATTAGTTTTCCTTAATTAATACTTTCTACAGTTATCTTGTACTGTGACTTACTCTAGGCGGCGGCTTAAGTCGCGGACACTGACGGTCGGGTCCTCGTCTATGGCACGCAAAACGATTTCCTCTACCGCGACGATCCGCGCGGTTCTGGGTCGACCGATGTCGCTGCCTCGCGGCATCATCGGCCCCCATCGAGTATAATCGCGAACGCTAACCGTCTAATCGTACCCACGCTTGGGGTTTCGATGCGCGGGTATTCCCGTGCCAACGCTCGCACAGTAGCCCTTGCATCCCCGTTGTTCCGGACGTACACCCAGAACATCGCGTAGTACTCTTGAGCGGTGTACATTTCTGGGACGAGATTTCTACTATTTCCCGGTGACTCGTGGCTGACGGTCTCGGGCGAGAGCGATCTGTAGCCTACGCTATTGTTTTGTTTTGACGATCGTCGGTCAGATCGCTCTATCCCACGCGGTCTCGATGTGTTTCGTTCGATCTCTTCGTCGCGCGGTGCAACAATGTATGTGGCAACTCGTTTTGCCGATCGTCAACTCGACCAATCGTCACAGCAGCGGACTGCACAGCCACGAGTCTTCTCTTCGCCGGGTAATCGTACAAATCTCATCCCAGAAATGTACACCGCTCAAGAGTACTACGCGATGTTCTGGGTGTACGCCCGGAACAACGGAGATGCAAGGGCTACTGTGCGAGCGTTGGCACGGGAATACCCGCGCATCGAAACCCCAAGCGTGGGTACGATTAGACGGTTAGCGTTCACGATTATACTCGACGGGGTCGATGATGCCGCGAGGCAGCGACATCGGTCGACCCAGAGCCGCGCGGATCGTCGCGGTAGAGGAAATCGTTTTGCGTGCCATAGACGAGGACCCGACCGTCAGTGTCCGCGACTTAAGCCGCCGCCTAGAGTAAGTCACAGTACAAGATAACTGTAGAAAGTATTAATTAAGGAAAACTAATGTTATCTAATAATGGATGTTTCTGCATTTTCATCTAGTGTCAGCAGAATGGCGGTACACCGAAGCCTGCAGGAAAACATGTTGCATCCGTACAGCTATGTACATTTGCACTCCGGGGATGGCGACCAGCGGGTTGAGTATTCAGTGAGGCTGTTGGGAGAAGTGCAGCGGAATCCGTCGTTCTGCAAGTACATATTGTGGACGGATGAATCACTCTTCAATAGGGAAGGGTGCTTCAATTCCCACAAACGGCACGTGTGGAGCGACGAGAATCTACTAGCGCTTCGGACACACACAGCACAAGTCCGTTGGTCGATTATTGTATGGGCCGGCATTTGTGGTGAGTTTATCGTTGGGCCGTACATGCTGCCGGACAGGATGGACGGCCCAGCGTATAAAGTGTTTTTAGAACATGTTCTGCCGGATCTCATGAACCATATTCCAAATGAGATCCGACAGAACATGGTCTATCAGCAAGACGGGGCTGGACCTCACTACGCCACAATTGCCCGCGACTACCTTGATGAAACCTTCCAGGACAGGTGGATCGGCCGCGGCGGTCCTGTTGCGTGGCCCCCACGGTCACCGGATATGACCCCGCCCGATTTTTTCTTCTGGGTCTACCTGAAGGTAATTTCATTATTGCTCTTACTTTTTTATAGGTACAGTATTTCCTCGCTGAGGGCTCGCTGGTCGGGACCGGCGTTGAGCCCGTATCGCGAACGGAGCCCTAATTCTGAGTGTTCGTTTCTCCCTTCTTTCTGGCCGTAAGGGGGAGCGAGATGGAAAGTTTGGCGTGCGCGGCGGGCGCGAGCGCTCAGATGAAATCGTGACTGCTCGACGCATGCGCGCCACGGTCAGATAGCCAGGCACGGCACGAGCCTTTTTTGCGCCCTAGGCGAACTTGTCCAATTGAGCCCTTTATTATAATACATTTATTTGAGATTATTGATGACCTTACTCTGAATTTTTATTCGTGGTTTAAAACAGTTGCAGTACAATTTGTAGTATTTCATTTAAAAGTTTATTTTCAACAATGTCAACAATGAAAAGACCATTTTGCGCCCCCTGTCAATCTTATGCCCTAGGCAGTTGCCTAATTTTTCACAGTAAAGTCACAAATAATCTCAAATAAATGTATTATAATAAAGGGCGCAATTTGACAAGTTCGTCTTGGGCGCAAAAAAGACTTGAGCCGGGCCTGCGTCAACTTTCTCGGAAGCCGTTTTCGTCTCTACGATGATTTCGTCTCCGACCGTCGCGCACGCAAAGGACGGAGTGACAGGCGTCAGAAGGAGGGAGCGAGACAAAACATCAACGCGTCGTCTGCTCCTACCGTCCTCACTCGCTCTCACCTTCGCCGGACAAGAGTGAGATAGAAGTGGTGGGAATAGCGAAAAGTCCAGATCGTGTACGCCAAACCGACCCTTCGGCGAGGGAGTACTGTATTCTGTTTTTACTTACGTTATGTATTTGTTGCACAACAATCATTTCAGGATGAGGAGTACCGTCAGCCAGTGGATTCACTGGACGACATTGTGGCGCGAATTCACGGTGCGGTGGCCAACATCACGCCGCAAACATTGCGGGCCGTGCAGAACCAGCTGATCGCACGTGCCGAGGCGTGCATAGACGCGGAGGGCGGGCACTTCGAGCATTGGCTCAATTGATAACAATCGGCCCCTTTCGGGGCCACCAATTTTTATAACGTAGGAACGACACGTTCCGTGAAAAATAAATTCAGTGATCAATGTTAGTAGCCGTGCAGTGAAGTGAATATTCGGCACATTAACCTTGGATGGTGTCGTGTACCTGAAACCAGCTGTGCACTGGGCTCGTCCATCGATGACCGGGATCGGTTCAGTGATCAGTGTTAGTAGCCGTGCAGTGAAGTGAATATTCGGTACATTGACCCTGCGATCAGCTGAGCACTGGACGCCGATGACCAGGATCGGTACAGTGGCCTAGTGACACAGGTTTCCGAAAAGAGAAGGAAAGCAAAGAAAGGAATGTCCGAAAGGGTGAGTTTTATTTAATTCATTGGTGATTATTAGGTGTGAAAATAAATTCTTTCCGATTTTAGGGTACAATAACAGTTCGATTTAAAAAATATGAAAACAACTCAATCATCGAAATAATTTCCATTATTGTTAATTACCTTTTGCCATTTTTCTGGCAGCTTCTGAATACCACCGCGATAGAAATTCCAGTCGGAAAGAATTTATTCATACATCTAATATTATTTTTTAAATTTAGTTGTGTTGGCCGTTGTTAAACTACGGATTTTTACCTCAATAACGAATTACGATCACTTGTCGTACATTTTCTGTTACGTTACCTTTTCGTTTATGCATTATTTAAAAACGAAATTTACGTACTTCTTGTCCTCTCACTTCAAATTATTCTTATTTAAGGTTCTGCTTTAAAAAAAGAATGTGTAACGCGGTTTCCTTCGATGCATGCCGACTTGCTTGTTCGTACATTCGTAGTACAAGCGCGGTTGCCTACCGCGTAGCTAACGCTACCGCGGGAGGTCGTGCGGAAGGCGCGCGCTCTGATTGGTCGGGGTTTTTGGTTAATATCTCCTTAACGAAGCTTCGGACAATATTTTCGCCAAGGAAAAAGTTGTTTCAAATCACCCCCTGAGTCACCCCTATCAAGGAAATCCGACATTTTTGGGACACCCTGTATGCTATACCCGATTTCATAAAGATACCGTTGCGGCGTTATAATAATATTTTGGAAGGATGTTAAGTCATAAAAAGTTGACAAATGTAACGTAAAAGAACAAAACATCCAATAAACATTTATTGTCATGTAGCATATATGTAGGTTATATTTCCTGTCACTTCGAGGAGGGGACCACATAATTTAGTGTATGTTTTTCAAAGCGTACGTAAAGAGACAAATACGCATGCGCGCATGAACTGCACGCTTCATGCGCTACAAGTGGGAGAATTCTAGAGAATCATATGCGTCACCAACGTCACCAATGCACGCATAAACTGAAACGGAACGGTTTTCTCTGCAGTGTATGCACTCAATGCGTGAATTGGAACACACCCTATGAAGGGGTCAAACAAAGAACGGCACGAGGAGAAAGCGACGCTTCTGGTCGTTTCCATTTATAGAAGAGTTTCAGAGAGAGTATAGACTAGCGACATATAGAATAATTTCAGAAATTGTGACAATTGTTATACTTGTATTGTTACCATATATATGTATATATATTTTCTGACCAAATTTGATGTGAAGACCATCCACGCGAGTAGTTTTCTGTCAGACGAATTCCCCAGAGAGATCCGCTACACAAGCATGTCGTAGTACGTCTTGCGTAGACAAATATGGCCAGACTAAATTTATAGGTTACGTGATACCACGGTGTCGTGGTCGGATGAAGCATTGACACATGCGTTAACCCGAGAGCAGAGTTGGGCATTAGTCGAATAAAAATTTATTCGACTAAATTTTGATTCGACTAAATTTTTATTCGAATGATCTCGAATAAAAATTTCGATTAAACTGTAGTTATTCGAGAATAATGAATAAATTATTATTCGACTAAATTTTTATTCGAGTGATCTCGAACAAAAATTTCGAATAATAATTTATTCGAAAATAAAGAATAAATTCTTAGTCGAATAACTTTTTATTCGACTAAATTCTTAGTCGAATAAATTTTTATTCGTTATTCGTTATTCGAAGGACCCCCGTGGCGACTAAGCGACACGAATAAGCGTGGGTCAGAACCCGAGCCGCTCCGTCTGGGGTCCCAAGGCCCTCGGCCTCTGAGGACCATGGGTCTCGAGCCGAAGCAGCTTATTCGTGACACTCACATCAGTCGCCACGGAGGTCCTCCGAATAACGAATAACGAATAACGAATAACGAATAAAAATTTAGTCGAATAAATTTTTATTCGTTATTCTCGAATAACGACATTTTATTCGAAATTTTTATTCGAGATCTTTCGAATAAAAATTTTGTCGACTAAAAACTTATTCGTTATTTACGAATAACTTCACTTTATTCAAAATTTGTATTCGAGTTCATCGAATAAAAACTTAGTCGACTAAAAATTTATTCGTTAGTCACGAATAGCTCCATTTTATTCGAAATTTTTATTCCAAGGTTAGTCGAATAACAATTTAGTCGAATAATGCCCAACTCTGCCCGAGAGAGGGCAGTGAGTCTTGAATTTCTGGGTCGTGGTAGTGGCTTTGTGCGATCCACTATTGCTGCCACGCCACACAAATTGCTACCTGTTCATGGATGGAATTTTAGAGGATAGAAATGACACTCGTGGCTTAACAACAACTTGTATATATAGATCATAACAATAGGAACAATTATACGATTCAGATGGGCTCGGTTCTATGGGTCTGTTCCGATTCGCGCATTGAGCGCATGAAATTGGTAGCATCTTATTGGTGCAGTATTGGTGGCATCGTACGATTCCCTAGAATTTGTCTCACTTGCGGTGCATGAGACTCTGTGATTATCCTGTAGAATTGAAGTATAAGTACAATTATTCAATGCAATTGTAAAGAAAAAGAATAATCACAGTTTGTATGATTTTATTTAAATTCACATATCACCATCGAAATTATAGTACAAGAAAATAATTATTTTTTAGTTTTTAGATTTCTCGACCAGTTCCCGCGTGAAGTGGTACTTAATATCTATATGCTTGCTTCTTTTGTAAAACACTGCGTTTTTTACAAGTTGAACTGCGCTTTGATTATCACAAAATTCGCGCACTGGCGTTTCTACTAAGTCGTTGAACTGCATATGGTTTAACAGTCTTTTCAAGTATATTATCTCCTTCTATACTTCGGCAAGGGCGATGTATTCTACTTCCATCGTCGATATGGAAGGATACTGTCTGTTTCTTTTCATTTCCAGCTGATCGCTCTTTCAGCCAGGGTTAAATCGCTTCCCGAATGCGATCTCCGATCTTCTACATATGACGCCGCCCAAATCGGAATCCGTGTATGCATTCAACTTTTGTTTGTTTTTCTCGTATTTGATACCGTAGGTTATCGTTTCTTTGAGGAAGCGTATCACTCGTTTCGCCAAGAGCCAGTGCTCTTCTCCGGGATCAGAACAAAAACCTGCTTAACGTATTCGTTGCATAAACAATGTCTGGTCTGGTCGAATTTGTAAAGTAGATCCGGCTTCCTACGAGTTCTCTATAAGGTTTATTTTTCAGTCGCTCTCTATCTTCATTATTTTTCGGCCCTATGTCCTTCGTGATCTTTCGGTTCGATTCAACCGGTACGAGTACAGATTCACATCCTGACTGCTTGAGTCCATACAGTGGTTTGTGCACTTTGTATACCTTTTTAGGGTTATCCTCCACGAACTGTTCTGGCTGTTTCATGAAAACTTCATCGTGCAGATTTCCTTGCTCATACGCGGATACCACGTCCATGTGATAGCGCCCAATCGGTGCGAATATTTCCTCGTAATCGATACCGGCTACCTGTTTGTGACCTGGAGCTAATACCAATCGAGCTTTGTATTTTACGACTTGTCCTTTCGAATTTCTTTTGGTTTTGATAACTTGTTTCCGTGGATCTGTTTGTTTTCTGGTCGAGAGACTAGCGACCAGTCATAAGTCTTCTAGTCATAAATTAGCATCTGTCGACCGGCTGCAGTCGCCAGCCATAGTACACTGGTACAATGGAACAGCATTCATCTCAACTTCTATCTCCGGCTGCTGTCGCGCCAGGATTGCTATAGTCTATGTGCGTCTAGTTCATGAACAGCCAGGCTACTCGAGACGCAACACCATGCCATGAATGTCTGTTTTCCATCATAACAGCAGAACCTCCTAGTCGCACTGCGGCTGTCGCACGACTCCTCCAGAAACAGTCTAGCGACTGGACGCAGCGCGATCCATCGCCACAATGGGACAGAATCCCCAGAAATAAGATAATAAGTCAGAATTCAAAAGTTATGGAATTTTTTTATTTTATATATTTCTTGTAAACTAATAATATTAGCTCTTATAAACACAGGTAAAAATATCATGATGGCTACATCTGATCTGTGTGTAAACCCGTGTCAATTTTTTTTGTGCCGATGTTTAAATCGAGTCTTTTAAAGTTTGGTGATATAAAAGAAAAAATGTTTTGGGGTCCAATATGAGTAGTATCGATTCTGCAAAGTAATAGCAAATATGTAATTATAACAATAAGTGGTTTCGGCGCACTGGTTCGGTCAGTTAAACAATCTAGAAGCTAATTTGCAATTTTAATAATTATAAATTTCCGACGTTTCGGTCTGCGGTTTAGACCTTTTTCAAGGAAAGATATTTAAAAACTATACTGCGTTCGCTTTAGAGTCACACGTTTGATACGACGTGTAACACACGAGTCGGCTGTAGCATGACTGAGGTAAACATAACTTGGAGGACTATTTAAAGGTGAAACAAAACTGTGGCTAGAAACGGAGTCAAAAGAAAGACCATTAAATATTAAGAACGAATTTAACAATTACTGACAGAACGGACATTTTCAACCTCACAACTACTGTCAAAATACCACTAATTGATGTTCATGTGGTAAAGGCCCGACGCACTAGGATATATGACCAAATGATTACATAATATAATTTTATTATGTATAGATGAACTGGTTATACTGGTCACAATTGAAGTGAAGACTCTATTGGAGGAATTACATCATAAAGCCTTATTGCTTTAATAAAGTTGCGTAGTACTCTTGTATTTTAGGTGTTTCATACCTAAGGTTTACGCTTGGTTGTTTAATCATATGCAACGTCTCCAACAGAATTCTGCGACTCCAATTGGCCTCTCTATCAATAATTTTAACATTATCGAAGTCAAATCTGTGATCAAATTCCAATGCGTGTTTCGTTAGGGCAGTATTTATATGATTAAACAACCAAGCGTAAACCTTAGGTATGAAACACCTAAAATACAAGAGTACTACGCAACTTTATTAAAGCAATAAGGCTTTATGATGTAATTCCTCCAATAGAGTCTTCACTTCAATTGTGACCAGTATAACCAGTTCATCTATACATAATAAAATTATATTATGTAATCATTTGGTCATATATCCTAGTGCGTCGGGCCTTTACCACATGAACATCAATTAGTGGTATTTTGACAGTAGTTGTGAGGTTGAAAATGTCCGTTCTGTCAGTAATTGTTAAATTCGTTCTTAATATTTAATGGTCTTTCTTTTGACTCCGTTTCTAGCCACAGTTTTGTTTCACCTTTAAATAGTCCTCCAAGTTATGTTTACCTCAGTCATGCTACAGCCGACTCGTGTGTTACACGTCGTATCAAAATTGCAAATTAGCTTCTAGATTGTTTAACTGACCGAACCAGTGCGCCGAAACCACTTATTGTTATATTCTAAAAATACGGTCGATAACTCAACTACTTTATTTAAATATGTAATTAGTTACATACAGTTATTTTTCCATAAGAAACGCATTGAAAAAAATCAGCACTTATCGGCTTCTTAGTTACCTTCCGCGAACTTCCGAGCAAATTTCTTTTCTGTTGTATAATCAACATATATTTGCCTTGCAACTGCGAAAACAAGATTTGACAATATTTGCCAATAATGGAGTAATTACCTGTATTCTATGTCAGACTTGGGAATTAAGTGAACGCGGCGGCCGATTTTCAGAAGCAACGCCTCCTTTCTCCCGCCGCGCGTCTTGGTCCCCGCGGCGACCAAGTAGCTTCAAGCGCCTCAGGCCCGTACAACGTGACCCGCGCGTGGCGTATTAGGGCGACATTGTATCAATAGGTTTCCCCATCGGCCCAGAGAGCACGATTGTCGATGCGCTTTTGTTTTGTCAACGCGCCATGCGGAGTTCATATGGTACGGGTCTGAGGCGCTCCAAACACCCAGGCCGCCACGGGGGCCAAGACGCGCGGCGGGAGAAAGGAGGCGTTGCTTCTGAAAATCGGCCGCCGCGTTCACCTAATTCCCAAACCTGTTCTATGTCGCACAGTGGGGCTAAATCCTAAGAAATAGGGGAAAAATGCAACATCCCATTTTTAGCACTGAAAATGACGAACATTATGAAGGAAGTTCATAAAAGAAGAGTTAACATACAACTCATACCAAGGTTTGACGTTATTTAAAAAAACAACGTCAATAATTCCAATAAAACTAAATTTTTTTTATAAATATACATACTATTGAAAGTGCAGAAATATTTGTAAATCTGTATCCATGTTATCCCGGTACCAATACATATACTAAATGGGAACACTTCACAAAGTGTTAATACATTCCTACGAAATTATACAATATTTGGAACCGAAGAAACCAGAAATAAAGATTTTAAAAAGTATGGAGAAGACGCTAAAAATATTCTCATTGCGATACAAACGAAGATGTTTTAAATTTTTTATCGACTTCTTCAGATCTAGTACTAGATATGTAGTTTTCTATGTATCTTCGCCAAAAAAAACCATAAAACTTTTTTGTATAAAGTAGCTTGATAAGATTCGCTATTTTGATTGGAAAAAATGGCATGTTGAATTTTTTCTCTATTCTAGGAACTGACGTTCACTGTGCGTTGGGACAACAGCGGGCTCATGTCAGAGCCATGCGAGAATTCATTCGTTGTTTTCGACCGGTAATTTCATATTTTCCCAAGAATGTTTCGACAACATCTGTTCGTCAGCATTTCTAAAGTGCAATTAAGAATGTGGTGCCGTCTTTGATAATTTTAGGCATTCTTCAGTCTGACAATGAGTTAATCCGTATATTGCTCTGTCGGTGGGTAGTGCGTACGATGGTTTCGGACCCTCACGTAGATACTGTTGTTAACCGCCGTGCCGACTCGCGGGACAATATGGTCATAAACCGCGACCCTGGCGAGATGCTCTGGCCGATTAGTCTAATTAATTTTTGGGAATCGGATGTGGCATTTTCTTCCACCAACATAAATAAGAATCAAGTTCGTATGTTAGATCGAAAAATGTTTCCCTGACAATGGAGTAGGAAACGCAATTGCTCTGAAGAAATACCAGTACACCTCGCGGTGAGACACGGGAAGAAACGCAGTAGTCGGCCGACTGCGAGTGTTTCCGCCTTCATCGTCCTCCCTACAAATTCGAAAGAGATCACTTATCTCTCAAGTATAAACACGCGTTGCAATATCAAAACAGAAGCACGCGCTGACGTATTGGGTACTAGAAAAGGTGGGCCATAGGGGTAAAGGACCCAATTACTGCCACCTACCCAATTACTGTCACCCTAAGCTGTTTTACTTGAAATAACGAATAAACAATGTGAAATGATACATAAAAAAAAATTAGCATAGGATTGAAACTGTTATTTATACCATACAAAAAACAGCATTTAATTTTTTCTTCGTTAATTTGGATAAAACGATCAAAAACTTCAAGCAGATATTAAGAGAGTGAAAGCGATGACTTCCTTACTACAGGGTCATCGTTTAATTCTGCAACCCGCGCTCGCGCGAACATGTAAAATAGCAACAGCGCCTCACGGACGCATTCCACTACCACTATGGCCAATACTTCCGCCATCTATGAACTGATGACGAAAGTGTACTGTCTTTTAGACGCCAGTAGAGAGCGTAGGGCACTTTTGGCTTTCGTCATTGGATTTTAAAGACACAGGAGACGGGGAAGAAAATGGTAGCCATTGTAAGAATGCGATCGCACCGATCACGTTCCGCGTGGAAATATCCACCTATGTAAATATAATGATAGGCTTGTTAGAGAAATCGAATGTCGGAACATGCGAGAAGCCACTTCTCGCACCGACCCGGCGTTCGGAGCCGCTGGCGACCGCTGGATAGCAGTGATGCCCGAGATTCGGGAATTTTAGGATGGTCTCTTTCAAACTAAAGTCGCAACGATCTATTCGGAATTTCCTGGCTCAGGTTACTGTAACGAGGTTTGAAAACAATGTGTCGAATGGTCTCGTACCCGTCTCAATTTCAAAAATTTTAGCTACGACATGGTTGACCGCGACGCCATGCCCGTGTACGGAATAATATGAAAAATTTGTCTAAGGAAAAAACTTACTTTTTCTCTCGAACACTATAATTCATTTAATTTTTCATGTTTTATTCTTTAAAGTGGACCAATCCCCGCGGAAATTATCTAACTTTAAGAAACTTCTATTTTTTTGCAATCAGATGACTGTGACAGGTGCTACACATCCCGCCAACAGGAGTAACATCGTCGAACAGGTGGAGAAGATTCCACAGTAACTAATAAATAATAAGAAGGATCGACATAAAAATATATTTTCTACAAGTTCAAAAATGCCTCCTTATATCACAAACGAGTTTAATCCAATATGTCGAACAGTTTTTTCGAAAAAAATTCTTAAATATAAGTTACTTTTGGGACTGTTAGACGAGAATTCCTCCTTAAAGATAAAATCATAAAAAAGAAAACCAGAACATTAGATTCTGGGACCTGCAGAACCAATATATAATTGATTAAAAATTTAATTTCTCAATTTATGAAAGTAACGATACAGAAACAACCAGCCTATTGGTTATCAACCCCATGAATTTTATAAAGAATACTAAATAAAGTATCAAATAAACAGTTTTCAAACGCTTTTCACAGTAATTATGGTCAAAATATTGATAAAAGAAAAATTAAGTGAAGGAAAAATATGTTAAATTATCCATCATTAAAAGGGGACAATTTTTCCCCATTTTTCGGCGCAAATTTATAATAATAATAATTCTTTATTGCACTTTACAAAAGAAAACACAAGCATTCCGATATCTTTTATAGTTCAAAAGTTATACAAAAAAGGCCCCCAATTCTTCAACCCGGGGCACTATCGCGTCAGCGTGGTCTAATACCGCAGCTGGACCGTCACAAAGGTAGATATTTCCACGCAGAACGGGACCGGTGCGATTGCACTCTTAAAATGGCTACCGTTTTCTTCCCCGTCTACTACGTCAAATCTAATATCCTCTGGCGAAAGCCAAAAGCACCTTGCGCTCTCTTCTGGCATCTAAAAGACCGTACGCTTTCATCAACACCTCATAGATGGCGGAAGTATTGGCCATAGTGGTAGTGGAATGCGTCCGTGAGGCGCTGTTGCCATTTTACAAGTTCGCGCGAGCGCGGGTTGCAGGATTAAACGATGACCCTTTATACTGAATCCATCCTAAGAAAAACCGAACGCCCATACCATTTTGCGACCGATCTGCGCAGCCCCCACTACTACCTACGGGCCCGACGCAGGCGATTGCTCGTAACGCTTTACCTGCCGGTTTCCCTGCCGGTCCAAGGGCGGGACGTGACCGATGTCAATGTAAACACCGCAGGTCGCGGAACGGTTGACAGAGAGGTAACAGGCGGTAAGACGGAGAAAAACGTAGGCGGTTAAGTGGGGAATCGGACCAATCAGCGCCTCCTCAGAATCATCCCTGCGCGGAAAAGGTTTTTCTAAGGATAGATTCAGTGTAGCGAAAGTGAAAACAAGGTGGAAAAGAAAATTCTGTAATTGTAATATTTAAGCTAGTAACATAACAAAATATAATGTTTTAGTTAATATAAGCGTCATAGAAAGTAATAACGATCGAAATTCAACGATTCATTACGTTTTTTTATTTAATAATTGGGTGACAGTGATTGTCACAAGCGTTTCAATCATATTTGGATTACTGCCATGAGTACTCATGTGAATATAGCAAAAAATGATTTTTGGAAAAATGACAGTAAGTGTGATAACCGTAGTAGGTTAGCCGGGAATAATTCGGGTGACAGTATTAGGTTAGCAGGCAGTAATTCGGGTGATAGTATTTGGTTAGCTAGCAGTAATTCGGGTGACAGTATTAGGCTAGCTGGCAGTAATTGGGGTGTCAGTATGAGGTTAGCTGGCAGTAATTGGGGTGTCAGTATTTCAGTCAAACATATTTTAAGGGTGTCAGTAATAGATACCGAAATATATTTTTGAAATTAATGATTTTATACATAAAAATCGAAGTTTTAAGGTTCAGCAAATTTTTTTCATCAAGTAAACATATTAAATAATAATAAATAACAAGGACAACATTATACATTTAGTCTATAAATACAAAACTATAAGATAATGGCAGAGTTAACGCTTAAAGTGTCACTAATTGGGTCTTCTACCCTAGGGTAGAGATATTACTATGAAAAGATGGAAAGTTGGCGCCTGCAAGGTATGCGGTCCGATTGGTCATAATTAGGGATGAATCGATACAAGTAAATATAAGTAAAGTATCGATACTTTCGCTTCGATATCAAGTAATTTTAGCATCGATACCTAGGGTTGCGATACCAAGCAGGTATCGATTAAAAGTACTCGTATCGAATGGGGCGAGTATCGACATTCTACATGAAAGATGAAAGCAAACATATATACACTTGGCCCAAAAATATTGTTCGAACTACTCCAGATGCACGATACAGAGCATGATGTAAGGATTTACCTTACATCATGAATTATGATTTACATTATGATGTAGAGTGAACTAACTTCACACAGTTAGCATCTGCTCTGCTCAAATCCCTTCTACAATGTTTTGTGAATATGGTGAATAAAATGTATATAGGTAAGGACCTATGGCTTTGCCTCCCACCATATATGTACTGTACTGTTTACCTTTTATTTCACATACATTGACCGTATGTTCATACATACTTACAAAATTTATATTTATTAATTATATTTTGTCACGTCTGTTATATGTTTATCTTATACTATAAAGCGGAAAGTGTGTGTTTGTCTGTCGCCGAAAAACTTTCTAACGGTAAAGTCTGGGGTCACGAAAGATATCTCGGCTCATTATGCCTGGCTAATCCAGATGAATGTTACTATTTTCAGCTCGCTACGTCCTTCCCTTCTCGAGTTATTAGTTAAAATAACCGAATAGTGTCTACGATTCCAAGCCGCCAATGGCTCGCGAGAGAGAGACAGAGCGTAGGCACGTGAAAGACGAAACGAGACAGAGTATCTCTCTACGTAGCAGACGGTAACGCCGCGCGACTCATTCGTCACCTCTCGCTCGCTCTCGGGTACCTCGGGTTCTCTCACTCTCGACCGAATGTTTCCAAGAAGTGGTGCGGATAGCGACGACCGCTTAACGCATACATTGTTCAGAATGTTGGGATGATCCCAGAGCAAGAGATTCTCAATAAATAATTTGTGGATGACTGAATTAGTAAAATTGATTTGTTTTGAAGTTTCTTTCTTGCAAGCATCTACTTTTTTTCAGGGAAATATTATTTGGGACGGTAAAATTAAAATCTAAATTCCGGGCGAAGCCGGGTAATAAAGCTAGTATGTTCATATGTTTATATACTAAATAAAGTATATACAATATTCCTCTTAGAATACGGACGAATAAATTAACGTTTGGTTTAATTAAACACACTCTTTATTTATCTGGTTATTCGCTTGTAATGGCTAGATTTATACTGAGATCGAATGCTTCATTCCAGCACTTCGACCGTGCCATGGTTTTTTTCTAGGTAATCCGCATTCCGCTCGCTAACGCCTCGGGTCATGTGTTGCGTTAGCCTTTGTTGATATATGTATATATATATATATATACTCATTATGATTCGATACAAGTAGGTATCGATACTTTTGTGTCGATACCGAGTAAGTACCGATACTTTCATTCGATATAAGTGATGAGTAAAAGTATCGATACTTTGGTGGTATCGATTCATCCCTAGTCATAATATAATCTACTCGCTATAGGGCCATTTACACGGACGCTCTTGCGCGCTACACGCCGTCGCGCCACGCAAAAGTACGTAATCGCCGGAGTGAAGGAAGGAGCGCGCTCATTCGTGCACGCCAGAAGGTTATACTCGGCACTACTTACTGAGTGAATGTAACCCACAGACTACCTTTGCAATGAGTTTACTCGCCTGCTTCTGGAATACTAACGATCCTCGGGGAGGGGGGGGATTTGTAGCAGAGGTATCAAACTTTTTCCTCTGAAAGCCCTAACCCCCCATACTTTACCGTTCAGAAATACCAGGTGTTTTCCGGGCGGACTGGATTAGCGTAACCGACTGTGGTCTCCTAGGGTTAATGAATTACTAATAAAAGATGATTTTTGTCGCAAATGACTGATCATTAATTAAACAAAACGATATTCGGCTACCTTCCTTACTATTCGATTTTCCTTATAACTTGAAAACGGAATTTTTCTCCAACGTGCGACTTAAACCACTAATAAAGTATCAACTAAACAGTTTTCAAATTTTAATCACGATTGAATTAAAAAATAGAAAAAACAAATTAATAGACGTAAAAAATATTAAATTGTACATCATTAGAAAGGAATAGGGGGGGGGGGGGGGCGTCACGTGCGCGAGAGACTAACGTGTGTATGCAAACAGGCGAAAGAAATAGACGAAAAGTGTGGCAAAAGTGCGCAGAAAATTACGACGTTGGGTGGAAAACGAGGGGATTAGACAAGGTTTCGGTGGACAGTATAATCGACAGTTGATAAAGGGTCTAAGGGTGAGCTGAAAGGTGAAGAAGAGAAGAAGGTGTGAAATGAGTGCACGAAGTATAAGACACGTTGTGGACAGTGCCGTACCCCCTCTCCGAGATCCGCTCGGGAATGGGGATCTGTGGCGTGAACCGAGCGTCGCCATGTCGCACTTTTCTTCGTTGCGAAACCTTGTATCGCGTAATCACTGTTTCGGCCATAAAATTACCTTTTTGGTTAACCGTTTGGATCGAGTTGAGTCTACGCAATTTATCCAGTTGTTATACTGGTGTTTTGGTTCTGCTTGACAGAACTCTTTCAAGACCGAGTTTTAGTCTGAAGACCAGTCTAGATTATAGCTCGCTCATTGTATGTCGGTTGCCCGACGATTCTGGGGCCGGCATATTTACAATAAAATACTTGATCCGAAGATTGACTACGCACTCAATTCATTGTTTGGAGAATGCGGCAGTGGGCCGGCAAGGAGGAACCTAACTTTGTGGCATCCTTCTATAACCCCACAACTTGGCAAGGATAAGTGACATCTAGGGGGGTGGAAGAAGTAAGAACACAAAGCGGAGACAGCAGTAGGTAAAGAAGAGCGGAGACTCTAATGAGCCGAGCAGGCGAAGGCGGGGAAGTGCAAAAGGAATCGAGAAGAAGGGGAAGACCATCGTTGGCACAAGCGGCGTGAAGAAAACGAGCGGACAGCGAAGGCTCGATACTAGACTGATTCAAGAGGAAACGGGAGGGCGAGGACGAGCAAGAGAGGTTAAGGGCCGAAAAAGAAATAGAAGAAGACTTCTTAAAAGCAAGAAAAGTAGGGAGGTTGCCTCCGATGAAGAAAGCTGAGGTAGTTATAGGAACTGCGGAAACGCCGGACAGCCAGAAGACAGAGCAGGAAAAAGAAATGAATGCAAAATTAGACAAATTGATGGAAGCTGTGCTGGCATGGCAGTTAAGAAATACATGGAAGAGCTGAGAAAAGACAATAGAGATCTGAGGCAGGGGATGCAGGATCTGAGGGACGAGTGGAATGCGATATGGGAAAAGGAAAGGAAGGAAATGAGAGGAAGGATAGAAATACTGGAGGCCAAGAAGGTTCAGGCAGAGATGCTGACAGGAAGACTGGAGGGGCTAGAAAGGAAGGAAGAGGCTAGAGAAAGAAGAGAAAGAAGGAATAATATTACCCTAAGGGGAGAGGATTTACCGCGTAAAGAGACGCCGAAGGATACGGTGGAGTATGTGTTAAGGCACGAATTGCAGGTAGAAGCAGAAATCGAGGAAGCATATTGGGTAGGAATGGGAGAGAAAAGAGAGCTACTGACAGCGAAGTTAAGAAGCTGGCAACAGAAAAGAGCAGTAATGCTAAAGAAGAGTACATTGAAAGGTAAGAAGCTATTTATTGACAATGACCTGACGAAAAAGGAAAGGGAGATACAAAGAAATATTAAAGATATTGCCAAGGCGGAAAGGGAGCAAGGGGCAAAGGTGAAAGTTGGGTACAGGAATGTAAAAATCAACGATAAGACATTTATTTGGAAAGAGGATGGTGGGCTGAAAGAAGTAAATTTTTGGAGTCTGCAAAGTTCAGTGGACCTCAAAATTATTGGAGGATCGCAGAGCTTACAAGGACAACGAAAGCACGACAAAAGGCAGTAGCAACACCCGTTCCCCGCGCGCCTGCGGATGCAGATATGTGGCGAGAGTGGGTACAGAATTGGGAAAGGAATAAGAAGTCAAAGAGAAATAGATACATTTCAAATAGGATACTGGAATGTAGCTGGATTATTCAGCAAAGACAAACAGTTTTGGGATTTCTTAAAAGAACTCCTTGTAATAGGATTAGTAGAAACGTGGATTGAAGAGAAACAATGGGAAGGATTGAAAGATAAATTGCCACAAGAATTCTCATGGAAATGTAAATATGCCCCCAGAGAGAGAAAAAAAGGGAAAGCGATAGGCGGAATTATCACAGGTATAAGAAAGGGCATAGAAGAGGTCGCGTCGGGCGGGAGCTCTTGGCTAGAGTTCACCGCCGCGCGGTCCTCCGAGCCGTGCGGGCCTACCGCACGGTGTCACACGCCGAACTGTCCGCGCTGGGCGGGTCTCCCCCGTTTCATGTATTCGCGGAGATGGAAGCGGAAGTCCCTCCGGCAGACGGGAACTTGGTGGCGCGAGGTCAGGCCCGGCAACGCATGGAGGCCAAGTGGTTAGACTGGCTGGCTCTCCCGGAACATCGGGAGGGTCACGTTGTCGGGGCGCTGCTACCCATTATGGACGAATGGGTGGGGCGCAGGTACGGCAGGCTCACCTTCCGCCTGACGCAGATTATGACCGGAGTTGGTTGCTTCGGGGACTATCTGCGCCGTACAGGGCGGGAGGACACGTCGCGGTGTCTCAGCTGCGGCTCGGGCGACGAGGATTCGGCGGAGCACACCCTGGCACGGTGCCAGGAGTGGCTCGACGATCGCCGGGTCCTCGAGGCGCAGCTGGGCCCCGATCTCTCACTACCGACGATCGTGCGTCGCATAGCGGGGGACGGGGAGTGTTGGGCCGCTGTCTCCCTCTTCTCCGAGGTGGTGATGCTGGAGAAGGAGGAGGCGGAGCGGGACCGCGAGAGGGCGGGACACCCGTCCCGACTCGTGGCCCCCAGGCGGCACGTTGTTAGGAGTCGACGACAGAGATGACACGGAGCCGGGGAAGGCCGTGCGGCGACTTAGCTTTCCTAGGTCGCCGCGCTCCCCCGGTGGCTCCGGGCCGCGTCGTTTGTTTTCCTCCCACGATGATCAGGGGGGGAGGGGTATTTGTACCCGTTTTTGTGTCGCGTGGCGCGCCGTCACGACCGCTCCCCCCTCTGTGAGAGAGAGGGAGGAGTGCCGTTTGAGCAGGTGTGGGAGTGAAGTGGCCCCCCTCGAGGGCCACCGTTCCCGCTGCAGAGCCGCCTCGACCGCACCGTGGCAGGGTGCGTTGGCCGCGGCGGCGGTGTGTGATGAGAAAGGGGGTGGCCCACGGTAACGGAGGGCCTCCCCCGGGGAGCGACTGTTGTTGCATAGCCGCTCCCCTTTATGCGATCGTGGCGGAGGGGTTCTGTTGGTGCGGTTTGGCTGCTCAGCGGCGTATCGCCAGCCGTTTTCCCGGGGGCTGGCCGAGTGTGGCCGTTTCAGGTCCCCGGCTGCCGTTACGGCCCCCCGGGGGTCGCGATATTCCGGGCAGCCCCTCGAGGCCGGCCAACGACCCCTCCAACGACGCCCGACCGCGGGGCGGGGGTGTCGGGGGACACCTTCCGCCCTTGTAGCAGCGACCCCGGAAGTGGCGACGCGGGCGCGTGGTCCGCCGGGCGTCGCCGATTGTGGGATATATTGGCTGGGGGAGGTGAATACTCCCCCAGGGAAGGCCCCTTTTGGGTGATGTGTGTCGGAGCTGTAGTATGCGCGTGGGGGGAAGGCAAGCTCGCGTAAGTCCCGCCCCCCAGGCGCGCAGCTCCAGCCAGAGGATGACCACCGTGGTGGTTTTAGTGAGTGCAAGCCCCACATAACCCTGGCCCTCCCCCGAGGGTCAGGGTATCCGTCAGGGATTTCCACCACGTCAACAAAAAAAAAAGGTGCATAGAAGAGGAGGAATCGAACATGGGAACGGAACATATTCAAGAGAGAAGAATAAAGATACAAAATGAAAAATGGAGAATAATAACAGTGTACAGCAGAGCTCTGCAATGGGCGGGTTTGATCAGCCCGTCACTCGACTGTATCTCGATGCGCCCGAAACGCCCAGACCCGAACTTTCACTAACCCGCGACACCCGTGGCGGATGAGTCGGGTCATCGTTGATTTCTATCCACCCGAGGCGCCCGAGACAGCCGAGAGTGTTGTATACGCATGGTGACGTCGTGACGCCTCGGGCGCTTCGGGCGGATAGAAATCAACGATGACCTGGCCAGGGAAGGGCACAGATCTGTTGATCTGTAAGCATCTGTAGGCATGTAAGCAATATAGGAGTGGGGGTAGATCCCCCACCATTATACCCCCAACCGACCGTCGAACCAATCAACGCCAAGTTGAAAATTTGCCGACGCTAGCGCCAACTAGTGAGACCGCGGCCAACCATCGCTGGGGAATCGGTTGTCGACGCTGGTTGGCCGCGGTCTCACTCGTCGACAACCGATTCCCCAGCGACGCTGGTTAGCCGCGGTCTCACTAGTTGGCGCTGGCGTCGGCAAATTTTCATCTTGGCGTTGATTGGTTCGACGGTCGGTTGGGGGTATAATGGTGGGGGATCTACCCCCACTCCTATATTGCTTACATGCCTACAGATGCTTACAGATCAACAGAACTGTGCCCTTCCGTGGACCTGACTCATCCGCTTCGGGCACGGGTGGGTTGGGTGAATCGAAAGAAGGGCGGGTTGACCCGCGATATACCCGCCCGTTGCAGGGCTCTGGCGAACAGCAGAGATATGAAGGAGAAGAAAGAGGAGCTAGACCAGATAATAGAGGAGAAGGAGGTGGAGAAACTTATAATCGGAGGAGACTTCAATGCAAGAATTGGACGGGAAGGGGGCGATTTTAGAATAGAAGAAAAGTATGGCGAAAGGAGATCAAAAGACAAAGTTACAAACACAGAGGGAAAGTTGTTATTAGAGATGGTGGAGGAAAGAGGATGGAATATTCTGAACGGGAATATGGAGGGAGATGATAAATGAGAGAATACATATACGGGGCCGAGCGGCAGCACGGTAATTGATTATATAATAACAAATGTCGTGGCGAAAGAAGATATCAAGAAATTCACAGTAGAAGAAAGAGTTGAATCGGACCATATGCCTCTGATTGCGGAACTATATAGGGGAAATAAAAGGAGAGAACGAGAGGGAAATCAGGAGCACAGGTGGAGAGAGAGAGAAGAGTCTGGACAGAGGAAGGGAAGAGAGAGTTTCAAATGGAATTAAACAAAATAAACTTTAATAGGACCGAGGTGAATGAAATGGTGGCAGAAATGGTAGGAAAAATAAATAATGCAGTACGGAAAGAAGAAGTAAAAATAAAAAAATGGAAATTGGGCAGCTTTAAGTGGTGGAATTCGAATTGTACAAAAAAGAAAAGGAAAGCCAGGAAAGCATTGAGGAACTGGAGAAGGGGTAAAGGAGACAAATAAGACTACCAGAAGCAAAGAAGGGTGTACAAAAAAGTGTGCGAAGAAAGGAGAAGGGAATTACAAGAAAATACAGAAAATGTATAAATAAACAAAGAAAGAAAAGAATAGGAATCTCCAATAAAATAGACTTAAAAGAATGGAAGGATCATTTTAAAACATTGCTAGAAGGCGTTGACTGTAAAAAAGAAGTAGAACGAAATAGACAACACGGAAGAAGAAGAGGAACAGGAAATAACAGAAGCAGAAGTAAAAGAACAAATCAGGAAATTAAAAAAGAAGAAAGCAGCAGGGGAAGACAAAATAGAAAATGAAGCCTGGATTTAGGGTAACGTGAAAATAGTAAAAAGGATCACAGAAATTTTCAATAAGGTGTGGAAAGGAGCAGGATTCCCGGAGAGGTGGAAAGAAGGGGTGATTTCACCAATATTCAAAAAAGGAGATAGAGAAAAGGTGAGCAACTACCGGGGGATAACGATCCTAAACACAGCGTACAAAATATATGCTATGGTCCTGGAAAAAAGATTAAAAGAGGAATTGGAAAAGAACCACATAATACCAGAAACACAAGCAGGATTCAGGAGCGGTAGGTCGACAACAGATAACATTTTTATTCTGAACTATGTAGCTAACAGAGAAATACAGAAAAAAGGGGGAAAGCTGTATACCTTTTTCACATTTGACAAAGTGGATAGAGTAAAACTTCAGAACATCATGAAGAGAAAGGAAATAAGTAAACGTTTAAGGATGAGACTCGGAGAAGTTTACACAGAAACAAGAAATACTATGAAAGCAAACGGAGAAATATCATCCAAATTCTGACCAACAAAAGGGGTAAGACAGGGACGCCCACTGAGTCCAACGATATTTACAAGATATGTAGCGGATTTGGAGGAAACGATGAGGAAAAACCAAGCGGGAGGAGTAAGAGTAGGAAAATAAAAAATCTGGACCCTAGCATATGCGAACAATACAGCGTTACTCGCAAATGAACCAAAGAATCTTAAGGACATGATACGAAGATTTGAAAAATACCTTGAAAGGGAAGGGTTGCAGCTGAACGCAGAGAAATCTAAGGTGCTGATCTTCCCTAAAGAAAGAGGAAAGAAGAAGAGAGAAGAATGGGGCTGGCAGGGGCACAGTCTGGAATAAGTAAAGGAGTTCAAATACTTAGGGTATAATTTCCAGAAAAATGGGGGCAGAGAGATGCATATAAGGGAAGTCACAAAGAAAGCAAGAATAGCAATGGCGCAGATATGGGGAATAGGACAAAGAATGTTCAAGAACAATTTTGAGAGAAGAATGAGAATATTCAGAAGCATAGTGAAAAGTATCTTGGTGCATGCATCAGAAATTTGGGGATGGACGGAAGCAGAAAAGGTAGCGAAAATACAGGAGAAATACATAAGGTGGACTTTAGGTTTGGATTTCAATACACCAGCGTATATAATTTTGGAGGAAACAAAAACGGACAAAGTAAGGATAGAAGCGGAGAAAAGAGCAATAAAATATGAGGAGAAAGCGAAACGGCTAAGTAAGAATAAAATAGTACAAGAATGCTGGAGGGAAATAGACGCGAAGCAAACAGCGAAAAAGTCGAAATGGGAGGAAATGAGAGACTCATACTACAGGCAAAAAATGATGGACATCCATGAAATGGAAATAGAAAGAATTGGAGGAAGAGAGTTTGCTGAGGAACTAGCGCAAAGAGACAGGGCAGAGCAGTTTCAATGGCAATGCGACAGAATGCGAGGAGGCAGATACAACGCACATTACACAGAAATCGGGGATAACCAGAGAGCAAATGACCTAAACGGAAATTACAGAGGCAGAGACCAAATAATGATTGCAATGTTTAGATGTGGGAACGAAGAGCGGGGACGCAAGTATTGGAAGGAAGAAAAAGAGACAGTATGCAGACTATGTAATAGGGTTAGAGAGACGCTGAGTCACATGCTACAAAACTGTAAGGAGTTGAAAAGAGAAAACTCAAAGATAAGAGGGGTACTAAAAGGAGAAGAAGAAGGAGCGGAGTGGATGCGTATGGTTCTGGAAAAAAGGAGAAGAAAAGAAGAACAAGATGAAGGAAGAAGTCAAAACGAAAGCACAATCTTGAAGTCCCAGATACATTTACACACATAACACATGTAACCCCATTTTGGGGCCGAAAGGTAATAAATAAACCTATTTACTACTAGAAAGGAATAGTTTTATCCTATTTTTTTCCACAAATTTCATTCCGATATCTTAAAAGAAACAACCCAAATGTCACTGATTTGTTCAATCCGGCAAATAAACAGAGCACGGTGTATATATAAAAAAAGGCTAGTCTTTCACTGTCTTCGACGGTCTTCGAGACCTTATACAACAATAGACCCATTTTTCAAGTGCTTGAAAAGGGCCTGTGCGGCCCGTCGTTGCACTGGTGGGGCCATGGCGTTGACGCTTAGGTATAGGAAATACCATTTGCGACAGGTCGCTGCGACGTGTCGGGGAATCGGCGGGCTCCAGCCTCCAGCTACCGCTGATGGAGGGGGAAACACCTCCAGGAGCGGTGGTTATGTGTGCATGAACTACGCCTGCGTCAGTCGCTCCTGTAGTTGTTTTCCCCTCCATCAGCGGTAGCTGGAGGCTGGAGCCCGCCGATCCCTGGCGACAGGACGCTGGCTACAGGGTGATCCTGGAGCCACTGGACTCAACGAGATACCGCCTGGCACCCTGTGGTGCCTCACCGAATTTTACACCTTCGACCATCGAAGGAGTTTGAATATCATTATGAACTGAGAAATGTCAAAGATTTCGGCATTTCTCATCAGATCTTTGCAAAAACGACGCCAATCGATTCCTTATATTTCCTCGATTAAAATTAATACCAAGAACGACGTAATTCGGAGCATAATGAAGGCAATTTCGTGAAAAATCGATTTATATCATTCCACGCTAGCTTCGTTAAAGATAGTCCGATTTACATGAAATTTGGTACGATCTTCATCGGAAAACCATACGGAATCCATCGGGGTCACTTCCATATCGACGCGATAAAGAATAAAGAAATATTTTATTTCCGAAACAGGTATGAATCCTCCATCGACCGCAGCGTTTCGAGGTCGGCGCCCCGCTGTCGAGGGTGAAATTTGAAATATTCATTTCAGCGTATTAAGAAATTCTTTATTCTTTATCGTATCGATATGGAAGTGGCACCAATGGATTCCTTATGTTTTTCTGATGAAAATCATACCAAATTTCATGTGAATCGGACTATTTGTATCCCTCGCCACAGTGGGACAGAATCCCAAGAAATAAGGAAACAAGTCAGAATTCAAAAGTTATAGGATTATGTATTTTTATATATTTCTTGTAAACTACTTTTATACGACCTCCTAAAGAAGGTAAAAATATCATGGCGGCTACTTCTAGAGATAAGGAATCCGTTTCGAATTTGTCGGGAGGACGAAGTAGGCGGCATCACGCGCAGTCAACGGACCACCCCTTTTCTTCCTGTGCAGAATAATTTCGTTCCCTACCCCATTGCCAGGGAAACATTCTTCGATCTAACATAAGAACATCTTCTTTTGGTAATTGTGCGGACCATAAAATTAATTTTCGTCACGTTCAACGTTCCGACCATACTAATCATTCTTTAATACTGTAGCGAAACACGGTTCATTGCCTGCCGCAGGTAGAGTAATTAGCTTGTAGCAATTGGGGATTAAGCCTAAAAATTGTCCTGCTGTTCTGCAAATTACTTGGCAAATGTTTCCTAATTACTTTATATCGTGTAGGGGGCCAAAGGTCTAGTGTCATAAAGCTGTAATAGTCGATTTAGTCGATTTAGTTGCGACATACAGCGGGGGGAGCATACGGCACGTGCCGAGGTCCCGGGCGTCACTCGGGCCATGCAGCCAGTGAGTGTACAAACATTCGGAGAGCGGGAGTTCCCCCAGAACTGATCATGCCGCCCGGTATGACCGCATCTCTTTCCCCTGGACTGTCTCGGGGTTAGAGAGCCTCCCTTCAACGGCCGAGGCCGAGTTGCCACCTGGTCCAGAGGACCACACCCTCTACCCTGCACGGCCTGGGAAGACGGGCCTCCCCCCAGGGGCGAGGGAATGGCTATGGATGGCCGCCTCCTTATGGTACACATTAACCCGCCAGGATTCTACCCCGTTTCTCGGGTACGCGTCCGCTTTTTATAGGCCCGGGCCAGCTTGCGGACGCATTAATATACACTAAACACACTAAGATATATACACATATATAATATATTAAACACAAACTGAACAAAATAAAATTTAAAGTGATAAAAACTTATAAAAATTAGAATGCAACTTTCACATCTGTTGGAAATGGTTTGAAAACGTCACTGTGCAGTCTCTGCTGGTTCAGTTTCAACTGATTGGAAATGGAAAATACAGGACCCAGTCGAAGGCTTATCTACAACATAGCATAAACACTTCAAGTGCCGATAATCTAAACAATTCCTTCGAAGAAGGATGCAACGCATGAACGTGAAGAAAAGGACGCGACGCTGATGAGTTCAAACCGAAATATTTCTCGAAACCGGACGAAGGTGGAAGTGATTCTTGCGAGATTGTATAGAGGAAGGTGCACTGAAAAGATTCCCCCTTGTAAAAATACGGGACTCGTTGGGACTTGAAAGATATTCCTTGTCAATTTTAAGAAATGTCGCAATTTTACTGACTGTTTTCAGAATTATTTTTTAATAAATTGTTTACATTAATTACTAATAAAAGATGATGTTTAGCGCAAAAAATTGACCTTCAATTTAAACAAAACGATATTTGGCTGCATTCCTTTATTTTTCGACTTTTCCTTATAACTTGGAAACGAAAAGTTTTGCGAACATTCGATTTAAACCACTGAAAAGGGCATTAAATAAAGTACCAAATGAATAGTTTTAAACTATTAAAAATTTTTAAAAATTTCACAATTAAGTTAAAAAAAATGAAAAATAAATAAATAAATAAATGTCAAAAATATTAAATTATACATCATTAGATAGGAAAAATTTTATCCTATTTTTTGGTGTCAATTTCATTCCGATATCTTGAAAAAACACCAAAATGGCGTCAATTAAGTGAATCCGGCCCACTGTGCGCCGGTCCTTTGTGTTCGGCGCTGCGCCGCTCGGCCGGGCTCGACCCTCGACGGATCGCATAAACACGCTCGACGCTGACGAAAGTTATTCGTGGCTTTATTCGAAGGCTTCGAAAAGATAAATGCTACGGATGAAAAATTTATTCGACGCATTTATTCGAATAAAACCTTCGAATAAAATACTATCGTTATTCGTCGAATATTTTTCATCGAATAAAAAAATTATCTTCATTCTTCGAATAAATTCCCATCGAATAAAAAAATTATCTTTATTGGTCGAATAAATTCTCATCCAATAAAATTATTTATTCGTTGCTCTTCGAATAAAGATAACTTCGATTATTCGAGCCTCGAATAACGAATAAAGATGAAGTAACATTTATTCGATCGTTATTTAAATAATTTTTTATCTAGATAATGCCCAACTCTGGTTACTAACACTGAAATGTAGCAATAGTGAAAACCTACAGGACCATTTTTTAAAGTTCGACACAATAATAAACGATATACAGTCTGCTTCAAAAATGGAAGAATCACACAAAGTTTGTCATCTCCTACTCAAGATGCCAGAATGCTACGAAAACGGCAATGGAAACAATGAGTGTGCAGCGGGAAATAAATCTGGAATTTGTGGAAACATGTCTGCTGGATGCTGAAATTAAACGGGGAGATAAAAGTATTACATCAACGACAGAAGAAACTGTATTCGCTACGCCAAAACAATGCTACAAATGTCATAAAAGGGGTCATAAATCATCAGTGTCGTACGAAGAGACCTAAATATCGTGGGCGAGGACAAAATTATCGTCGAGGCAAGAATAATAGCTACCATAAATCTCATGTTACCGGACCCGAGACACAAGATCAAGGATATAACTTCATTGCAATGGATGAAGAACAAATAACGTGCAATAATGCTGAAGCAACTGGTGACAGTATAACCTTTATCATAGATTCAGGAGCAACAGCGAATTTAATAAAAGAAGAGATGGAGAAATTACATGAAGAGTATTGCACAACTAAAACATGAAATGAAAATAAAAAGAGCAAATGGAAATATATTGACAGCAAATAAAAAGGGCATAAATACAATATGTAGTGGAGGAACAAAAATAAATATAGAAGCACTCATAGTTCCGGGAGTTGTACATAATACAGGGTGTAAACGGTATACGTAGCAATATTTTAGGGGGTGGTAGGGGAGGTCCAATGGAACATAAAAGTCCTATGACATAATGTCCGATCGGTCTCCATTTTACAGTAATAATGCCTCAAAGTTAACATGTCTATATGCTAAACTAATAGTCGCAGGATTCCATAATTTTGCACATACATTGGAGATCACCAGTAGGGTAAAATTGTCTGAATACATTTTGTTGTATCTCGTATAGTTTAGCTGTTATAAACGTTTAAACATCGGAGATGTTTGTGGAAAAGATCGTCGCTACACGCACACAAATGAGCCATAGCACAAAGACCGCCCGTTGTGAGCTGTTCAAGATGACCCAGTAACCAAGTCACTACGGGCCCCTTACAGTAGCGGTCCCATTGAGGATCTGTTTGGAGTAGCGGAGGCACTTAGATTCGTCAGCTAGAAAATAAGAAACAAGTGAACGAAAACTCTACACGTGTTCTTAGGCCAGGCGCGCAGTGGTGGCAATTTGTTGCGTGACAGTTTTGATGCTCACGAAAAATGCATTGATTTACATGGAAGTAAACTCCTTTGACAACGTGACTGCAAAACGTGTTGTTTTTTTTTCAGGAAGTGATAAAACTGTTTCTTTCCAAGAAGAGTGAGTTAGTAAAATTCTCCTGCAATTCTGTCGATCTGTTTTTTGACCTCACTGAAGAAATGTGGGGTGGTAGCGGTACGGTCAGCTGACTGTAATCGCGCGCGGTTGCTTTACCTGAGACGGGGCGCACCATTGCCTTTAACAGCTTACTGCGACGTTAATATCAGCTGCATTACTCTAGAAATAAGCTTAATTTACAGAAAACATATCAGCGAATGTGGTAGTACTTTTTCTGATTTTTACAATCGCGACCTCGACGTGAAACGGTAAAGGACATTTCGATGTCTTCTGGTATCAGGATAATACATGTCCCGGATTGTCCCCCAATTCAGGGACAATACGCGTTGACGTATTCCGTGCGAGAGAAGGCGGGCTTGCAGTTCGATTGGTCCTGAACTCACCATTTGGGCCTACTTATCTCTCGTGTCTAAACACGCGCTCGAATTTCCAAACAAAAGCACGCGTCGACGTATTCCGTGCGAGAGAAGGTGGGCCTTGGGGAGGAGATACTGCTGTGAAGAGGGCCTCTTCAGGACAGTGGCCGTTTGGGAGGGATGCAGGGCAGATTGGTTAAATTAGGGCCAATCGGACTTCAAGCCCACCTTCTCTCGCACGGAATACATCGACGCGTGCTTTTGTGTTGAAATTCGAGCGCGTGTTAACACTCGAGAGATAAGGGATCCGTCTTTAATTTGAAGGGAGGACGAAGCAAGCGGCACCACCAATCAATCACGGCAAGAACGCTAGCTTCTTTCCGGAAGATATGAACATTAATACTGTCGACAATCAAGAACGTGGCGCGGTCTTTAAGAATTTTAGACATTCCTCGGCCTGAGTTTATCGGTATATTGCTGTATCGATGGGTAGTACATGCGATGACTTCGGACCCGCATGTACCGTTGTCGTTCGCCGACTCGTGGGGCAATACGGTTATAAACCGTGACCCTGACGAACCGCTTTAGCCGGTCAGCTTAATTATTTTTCGAAACACCAATATATCAATAAAAAAGTATTATTCGCCATCAATACCTACGCCTCGCGTTCGGACACAGGAAAAAATGGGTTATTATCGCCGGAAATAAGTCATAGCCTGCGTTAAATTTAAATACTAATAATCACCAATAAACTAACTAAAACTCACCGTTTCAGAAATTCACCTGCAGCTTGAAAACCTGCGTCACTAGATCACTGAACTCATCCTGGTCAGCAACGGATGCGTCCAGTGCACAGCTGGTCCCAGGTATACGACACCACCCAAAGTAAAAGGGTCGCAAGTCGCAACATCAAGTGCGATCGGGTTAATGTAGATACGGAATATTCACTTCACTGCACGGTTACTAACACTGATCACCTAATTTATTGTCGCACCAGGACAAGATGTTTTAGGTAAAAAGAAGCCAGCACATTTTCGAGACACACGTGCTTTGCAGAAGTGCAACGAACGAACCATCCTACACTTTCACAAAAGCCCGCGCTCCCTTCTTTTACTGCCAATGTACCCATTGCTTCGAGGTAGGCAGCAGACACCACGTGTTTCGGTTCGAAAGGGTCCGAAGAGAAGAGAAACTGAAACTCTTCGAGTTGCTATAAAGAAAAAAATCCTGTTTCCTGTTTCCCTTTTCCGATATCCCGAGTTCACGTCTGCTACGAGGCGGAACCAACTATGTCGTAAATTACCGTAAACTGTAGGAAATCGTTCTCTACCGCCGACTCGTGGGATAATACGATCATAAACCGCGAACCTGGCGAAATGCTCTGGCCCATCAGGCTGATTAATTTTTGGGAACTAGCAATTAAAAAGTATTATTCAACATCAATACGGCTCGCGAAGAGACACAGGAAGAAGGAGACTATGTAGTTCGCTGACTGCGCGTAGTCCCGCCTGCTTCGTCCTACCCTCAAATTAAAGACGGATCCCTTATCTCTCGAGTATAAACACGCGCTCGAATTTCAAAACACAAGCACGCGTCGACGTATTCGGTGCGAGAGACTGTGGGCTTGAAGTCCCATTGGCCCCAAACTAACCAATCTGCCCTGCATCTCCTCCCCAAGGCCCACCTTCTCTGGCATGGAATACGTCGACGCGTGCTTTTGTTTTGAAATTCGAGCGCGTGTTTAGACACGAGAGATAAGCAGGCCCGATTGGTTAGTTTGGGGCCAATGGGACTTCAAGCCCACAGTCTCTCGCACCGAATACGTCGACGCGTGCTTGTGTTTTGAAATTCGAGCGCGTGTTTATACTCGAGAGATAAGGGATCCGTCTTTAATTTGAGGGTAGGACGAAGCAGGCGGGACTACGCGCAGTCAGCGGACTACCCTTCTTTTCCTGTGTCTCTCCGCGAGACGTATTGATGCTGGATAATACTCTGTAATTTCTAGTTCTCCAAAATTAATCAGGCTGATCAGCCAGAGCATTTCGCCAGGGTCGCGGTTTATGACCGTATTGTCCCGCAAGTCGGCGGTAGGGAACGGTTTCCTCCGGTTCGGATAATTTATGACTTAATTGGTTCCGCATCGTAGCAGACGTGAATTTTCTTCTTTATAGCAACTCGAAGACTTTCTGCTTCTCTTCCCTTCGGACCCTTTCGAACCGATACACGTGGTGTCTGTTTTCTATCTCGAAGCAATGGGTACATTGGCAGTAGAAAGACGGAGCGCGGGCTTTTGTGAAAGTGTAGGATGGTTCGTTCCTTGCACTTCTGCAAAACACGTGTGTCTCGAAAATGTGCTGGCTTCTTTTTACCTAAAGCATCTTGTCCTGGTGGGAGTTAACTCATAATGGAACGAGAGAAACTACTTGGGGTAGAGGAAATTTCTTGGAAAAAATCCTGTCAGTCAGTTGGCAATCGCGTCAGAGAAGTGTTTTCTACACAAGAGTATTACGCGTTGTTCTGAGCATAAACCCAGAACAACGGAGACGCAATTACTGCTGTACGAGCATTTTGGCGGCCATATCTGCGGCACCGGACGCCAAGTGAAAATTCATTTTCACCAATTTTTATAAGGTACGAACAACGCGTTCCGTGAAAAATAAATTAAGTGATCAGTGTTAGTAACCGTGCAGTGAAGTGAATATTTCGTATCTACATTAAGCCGATCGCACTTGACGTTGCGACCCTTTTACTTTGGTTGGTGTCGCATACCTGGGACCAGCTGTGCACTGGACGCATCCGTCGCTGACCAGGACCAGTTCAGTGACCTAGTGACGCAGGTTTTCAAACTGCAGGTGAATTTCCGAAAGGGTGAGTTTTAGTTACTTTATTGGTGATTATTAGTTATTAAATTTAACGGAGGCTACGGCTTATTTCCGGCAATAATTCTCTAAATTTCCGTACCTAAATTTTGTCGTCGGGGGTTTTAAACAGACTTATTCATTATCAGCAACAGTGTTGGCCGTTATTAAACTACGGATTCTCATCACAATAACGGACTACGATCACGTTTTGTTTATTTCCTGTTACATTACTTTTTTGTTTATGCGATATTTGAAAACGAAATTTTCGTATTTCTTGTCCTCTCACTTCAAATAATTATTATTTTCGATTCTGTTTTAAAAAAATGGGTATTCATTTTTTTACGTTTGACATGATGTTCCTCGATTTATCTTTAACTCGTAATTCACTTTAAATGACAACCAAACGATGACGAAAAGTATCGATTGCCGTCGTTTTCGCAGAGATCTGATGAGAAATGCGGAGCTGAAAGAGTTTGGTTCTTAATAGGTATTCAAACTCCTTCGAGGGCCGAAAGCCATAAACTTGCGATGAAGTATCGCGGGGTGTTGTCTTCGCCACGGGATAGGATGCGGCATCTCCTTGAGTCGAGTCGCTGGAGGATCACTCTTAAGAGTCTTTCCTTCCGAAAAACACACCACTTTGGGAATTACATGAAAGATCAGAAGTCAACACCCTGTTTCAGTGTGTTAGTCTCACCAATATGCGCGAGCTACTATCCGTTTCAAACGCATGGTGCAAACTTTAGGGCATTATTACTGTAAAATGGAGACAGATCGGACACTATGTCATAGGACTTTTATGTTCCATTGGACCTCCCCTACCACCCCCTAAAATATTGCTACGTATACCGTTTACACCCTGTATAATATCCGTGAAGAAGTTAATGAAGAACAACTATAAAGTAATATTTGACAAGTTTAGCACAAGAATAATGTGTGGTAAGAAAACATGGGAATGTGACCAAAGAAGTGGATTATATACATATAAGACCCGTATAACTATCACTGATAGTGGTGAATAAATAAACAGAAATATGTTTCTCTGTAAACAAAGAAACGACAATTACAGTTTACAACAACCACTTTTCTATTTATCTTAACCGATTTCTAATATTGTTTCTGTATGCCTTTGGTGATGTGCTCTATTACATAATCACCCTCTTCCCCTTCCATCTAGCCGTCGTCCATTAAAAGGCGCGCGGAGCATGAGAAGCGCGGCAAGATTCAGATTAACGAAAGTATACTTTCGTTACATCTCCCCCCGCCGGGGTGAAAATTCCCAATATTTTCATTCTTCTTCCACGTGCGATGCCGGAAGTAATTTTGATACGTGTACCAAACTCGTTTCTGATTTCTTCTTTCCAGTCTTAATTTTATATAATGAATTTGATATTCTTTCTACTACGTTGAATGGTCCAATTCTTAGATTATCTAACTTTTTTCTATTCAGTCTATTTCCGTTTTCTATGTATACTACTTCGTCTATGTTGAACTCATGGTGTTTTCTGTTTTTGTCATATATTTTTTTATTGTAGTCATGTGATGTTTTTGTTCTTTTTAACGCTATTTCTTTATCTCTTATCCAGTCTTCATTATTTATTTCTTCTTTTAGTTCTTCTGGTAGGATATTTGTGTTTGTACCATCTAACAGATATTGTGGTGTAAATCCAGTGACCGTATGTTCCGTTTGATTATATTTATCTACGCATTCTCTTGCAATCGTTGTCCACGCTTTGTTATGTTCTTTCTCATTTATTCTACATCTTATTTTGTTGACTAGAGTCTGATTCAATCTTTCATTTAATCCATTCGAGAACGGTGCGTTTACTGCTGTGAAGACTAGTTTAATATTATTATTTCTTAGAAATTCTTTGAATTCCCTAGAGTTTATCCCTGGATACTGATCCGTCAGTATCATTCCTATCTCATCAGTTTTCAGCACGTTCTGAACTAACTTTATGAAATCAGTGGCATTTTGTGTTTTAGATGTTAAAATAAACGCGTATCTTGTGAAGTGGTCAACCATCAAGTGAAGATATCTTTTTGTTGATCTTTGTCCTCCAAAACCTCCGATGGTGTCTATTGACATTAATTCAAATGGTTTTGTTGCTGGTCCCAAGTGAGACATCAGTTCATATTTTATTTGACCTCTCGATTTATTCTTTATACATACTTCACAATTTTTACATATTTTTTTTATATTAGATGTTAGATTTCTAGCTGTATAATAGGGACATATTTTGTTCATCATTTGTCTGATTCCTATATGACACCATTCGGTGTGTATGTCTTTTATCATACCTATACTTAATTCTTCAGCTAGAATAATCTTTTCTCTATTTCTAATCTTTTTGTAGAATACTCCATCTTTCTCTATCAATTTTGTTTTCATTTTTTGTATCATTTCGTTTTTTCTCTGATCTATTTTGATGTCATCCAATTTTATCAAGTTTACTATTTTCAGAATTTCATCCTTATTTTCAGTGTCTTCTAGTACCGGATTTCGACTTAAACTATCTGCTTCGGCGTTATCTTTTCCCGGAATGTATTTAATTTCGAAATTATATTGTGACAAATAATAAGTCAACTTACCAAGTTCTTCATCCGTTCTAGATTTTATGTTCATATTTTCTAGTGGTTTGTGGTCTGAAAATACTGTGAACTTCCTTCCAATCAGCCAGTGTTGCCAATACTTTACCGCTTCTTTAATTGCCAGGCATTCTAAATAAATTGCTTTTTTTCTTTTTTGTGAATCATTTAATTTTTTTGAAAAATACGCTACTGGCTTTTCTTTATCATTATTTTGTACCTGTTTAAATATTGCACCAATACCTTCTAGTGATGCATCTGTATAAATTCTTATTGGTAAATCCTTATCAAATATTTCCAACACTGGCTGAGAACATAGTAACTTTTTTATATCCGTGAAGGATCTTTCGCACTCTTCAGACCATATAAATTTCTCATTCTTGCGTAATAGTTTGTGTAACGGGTTTAGCAGTATCGAGCTTTTCGGTATATACTCATGATAGAAGTTATTTTTCCCAAGAAATTGTCTAATATTCTTTCGGGTTTTCGGAGTGGGAAAATTTTTTATTGAAATTAAATTGTCGTTCACTGGTCTTACTGTATTGTGTTCTATTATATGTCCGAGGTATTTCACTGATTCTGCTGCAAATGTGCATTTTTTAAATTTTAGTCTAAAACCTTCATCTGCTATCGCTTTTATTACTTTTTCTATATGTTCTATATGTTCTTTAAATGATTCTGAAAAAATTAAGATGTCATCTATGTAATTTTCGGAGAAGTCTTTTAAATAGTGTTTTCTTAAGATATTGGATAAAATTCTCTGGAAAATGGCTGGTGCTGTTTTTAAGCCGAACGGTAGGCACGTCCATTGGAAGTGCCCCTCTTGTGTAACAAATCCTGTTTTCTGTCTATCCTCAATGCGTAGTGGAATTGACCAGAAAGCGGAATTTATATCTAATGTGGTGAAGTATTTGCAGTTTCTTGTTTTCATTATTAAATCATTTATTAATGGGAATGGTTGAGCTTGTGGTATAATTATTTTGTTCAAGTCGGTAAAATCTATACACAATCTTGATAGTTTGTTTTCCTCTTTTTTGAATGCTAGAGTTACTGGTGCTCCGAACGGGCTGTAAGATTCTTCTATTAACTTATTTTCTAGTAATTTTGCCACTTGATTTTCTATTTCTTTTTTATCCTCTATAGTGCATCTATATGGTCTCTTACTACAATATTTATCAACCTTTAAGTCTATCTGAGCTTCATAGTCTGTAACAGTGCCTACATCATATTTATTTTTTGCAAATGCTGAATTATACTTTTCTACCAGATTTACAATTTTTATCTTTTTTATACTATCCAAGTGATCTAAATTCATTTTGAACTCGTCTTCGTTTACATGTTAGTTAAAATTTATTTTAATTTCTTCTATTTCTTCATTTTTATCCAATGTATTTATCTTTTTCCCTATTTGTATTTCTTTCTTCTGAGATATTTGTAAATTTTCGTCCTGAATTAGTTTGAATTTTGTTATTATATCTAAGCCGATAAGAAAATCTTCAAAATCATCTCTTTCTACAATGAATACATCAACGTATTCTTCTTTTTCAAAAATTTTTATTTTTATGGTTACCAATCCTTTTGTTTGTGTCACACCATTGACTGTTTTTAAACATATCTTATTTACATCTTCTGTCTTTTTTCTTATTTTAACTAATTTTGAATTTATTAGAGAGACTTGGGAACCTGCATCGTATGTTCCATCTATCTCTAGTGTTTCTTCTAATAATATTTTTACTTTAATCAATGGTGTGATTACTCGTTTTTTTGGTCTGTATTTAGGTCTACCTCTATTACCGAGTTGCTTCCTATTACTCTGGCTTCATTTCCATCTTTCTTTTTGAACCAGCATGAATCCTCTGGGTGGTATCTGATACCTTTGTTTAATTTCTCACAATTTTTGCATGGTTTTTTCTCTTCAAATTTCTTCTTATTCTCTTGTCTTTCCTCCCTCTTTTTTGTGAAACTATTTTTATTTACTAGGCCTTCACATTTTCTGATTTCATGTAGTAGTTCAGTTGAGCTTTTGCACTTTTCTTTATCTATTTTATTCCTGATAAATTCAGGTAATCCTGCTGCTATAAGCATCACCAGGGTCTGTGCACTAATATCATTATCCATGTCTAGCACTAGTTTTTCTTTCCTTATAGCATATTCCATCAGTGAACCTTCCTTATACTTGTAAGTTATAGCATACATTCCTGTACTCCATCCCTTGTCCGCAAATGTATCTAAAAACCTATTTTTCCATTCATCCCATTGAGACTCCATTGTCAATGTTGTTAAAGTTGCTGAGTGCCAATCTAAACATGGTTTTTCAAGGAATAACCTCAGTATCTCAATCTTAGTACTATCTTCCCTGATTTCCAATCTCTTACATTCTTTTTCAAATGTGTCTAGCCACTGTTTTGTATTTGAATGTTTGCATGTAAACTTTTCAATCATGAACTTCTCTGCTATATGTTTCAAATTCAATTGGCTCTCTTTCTTCTGTGTGGATTCCACTACCCTATCCTTTTCTACTATCTGTTCTAAATATATATCATTAAACATTATATTACCCTCTGTATCCAAATATATTTCCTCCAATTCTTTTGTAAGTGTAATCCACACTATCCTCTCTTGACCTCTTTGAGTCAAACTTTTTCTCACTCTCTTATAAACATCTGTCTTCATCAATTCTTCATGTTCACTTATTAACATCATATCCTGTGGCAACGCATATTCTTTAATCTCCTCTGTTTTAATTAAGGTTATGGCGATTACCGTTGTTTTCTTATCCTTTAGTGATGCCACAGATTTAAATGCAAATTGCAATCTTTTCGCCATTGTAAGCAAAATTGTCGTTTTATAAGACCCGTATAACTATCACTGATAGTGGTGAATAAATAAACAGAAATATGTTTCTCTGTAAACAAAGAAACGACAATTACAGTTTACAACAACCACTTTTCTATTTATCTTAACCGATTTCTAATATTGTTTCTGTATGCCTTTGGTGATGTGCTCTATTACGTAATCACCATCTTCCCCTTCCATCTAGCCGTCGTCCATTAAAAGGCGCGCGGAGCATGAGAAGCGCGGCAAGATTCAGATTAACGAAAGTATACTTTCGTTACATACATTCCAAGGTAAAATAGTACACGTTGAAGAGCATATTAATATTTGTGATAATAGCAACATATGGCACCAAAGATTAGGTCATCTAAACAGAAATGAGCTAAGGCTAATGAAATTATCAATGTCAGATGAAGTCTGTGAGCCATGCATGAAAAGTCAGTTAACAAGACTACCATTTACGTCACAGACAATGCCAAGAAGTCGTAGGATTGGTGAGTTGATATATATCGATATTGCAGGGCCAATATCACCCTGTTGTGAAACAAACACCGATTAGCATCGAGCCAGCGAGATGTGCAGCTGTACGAAGGAATTCGCGAATGCTGCACAACCGAGGGTCAACGCACAAGCCAAGGAATCCGCAAACGATGCGCAGCCATGGGTCATCGGACGGCGACCATTGGGCCCCCACCGCGACCCAAAAGACCATATAAAACCCAACGCCCAAAACGAGGCGCTCTTTCATATTTTTCGAATCGATTAGCGATCACTACCGTGATCGCCGCGCCAGTGTCAGTTCAAAGATCCTTTATTCACTCTACGGTGAGTTCCTACTCTTAAACCGGCCAAGGATTCACTACCTTCGGTTCAGACCGAATGCCCGTTCCCGGCACCTACACCCGAATTACCGGAGCCCGGAGGACGACCCTTCCGAGGACAGCCCACGGCAACCGACGAGATTCTCAGGGAGAATCTCAGCCCCCGGCAACCTCGCAACAACCCCTTTCAAAGGAAGGCCATAAATATTTCCAAACGATTACAGATGATCATTCACATTTTGTTAAAGAATATTTTTTAAAACAAAAATCTGAAGCAGAAGAAAGTTTAAGGAATTATATCAAAGAAATCAACACACAGAAAAATATAAAGGTAAGAAGAATATGGTGCGATAATGGCGGTGAATTGTTATCAAATAGTTTCAAAGAGTATTGCAGAAGGGAAGGTATAAGCATTGAATATACGCAAGCATATTCTCCTCAACAGATTGGGGTATCAGAAAGAATGAATCATACATTATATAACAAGGCAAGAACGATGATGGTTGAAACAGGATTACCAAGGTACTTATGGAGTGAAGCAATAATGTGCGCAGCTTATCAACTAAATCGTTGTCCATCTGCAGCAATAAACAATAAAATACCTGCTGGGATATATATATGAAAGCTAAATCTGGATAAATTAAGAGTATTTGGAGCAAAAGCTTGGATGGTGATTTTACCCAGAAACCCTAAATTAGAAATAAGAGCACACGAAACCAGGATGGTTGGATACTCAAAGAACGGATATAGGTTATGGAACCCAATAACTGAAGAAATAATGACATCAAGAGACATAAAATTTGATGAAAGACAAATAAAGTATGAAACAAGTGAAGAAGAAAAAGAAACAGAGAATGTACAAAAACAAATACCATATCAAGATGAAGATAAAGGAAACTAGAGCGGTAAAGGAGAGGTGGAATCGCAGGAGGAAGAAGGAACTACAAAACACGAAAGGATAAGAAGAAAACCACAATATTTAGAAGATTATGAATTATATATATGAAGTATTGTTTAACAGCAGAAAAAGATCTCCGATCTTACGAAGAAGCGATGAATAAAGATGAAGGTTGGCGAAAGGCAATAGAAAGCGAGTTGGAAGCACACGAGAAGATGAAACATGGACAGTAACAACGCTACCAAATGGAAAGAAGGCGATCGACGCAAAATGGATCTTTAAAACCAAGGAGGATGGAGTAAAGAAGGCTCGGGTAGTGGCAAGAGGATTCCAAGAGGATAATAATTTAAAGAATATGCCAGTAGCCAGATTACTAAGAATAAAGTTTTTACTTGTACAATCAATACAAAAAGGATGGAGTATAAAACAGCTAGATATACCAACTGTTTTTTTTTAATAGGGAACTAAATAGTGAGGTATATATGAAGATACCTAAAGGCGTAGATAAGCGAAAGATAAAGTACTACGAATGAATAGAGGGTTATATGGTCTACGAGCAAGTCCAAAATGTTGGAATAAAAGGTTCAGTCAGTTTTGCAAAGGAAAACGGATTAAATAGATGTGGTCATGATGTTTGTTTATACAGTGGAGAAAAAGTATGGTTAGTAATATTTGTAGACGACATACTGATAACGGGAGAAGAAAAGGAAATGAATAAAGTAACAAATAATTTAAAAAGAGAGTTTAGAGCTAAAGACTTAGGAGAAGTGAATAATTTCCTTGGGCTGGAAATCAAAAGAAAACAAAATAAGATGAAGATAACACAAAAGAAACAGATACAGAAAATGCTAGAAAAATTTGATATGAAGGATTGCAAAGGGTCGCCATCTCCTGTGACAAAAGGTTTTCAAGTAGATGTAGATGAAGAAGAAGAGAAAGCTGTACCCTATAGAGAATTAGTCGGAAGTTTGATGTTTGTATGTACGGTATCAAGGCCAGATATAACGTATGCCACAAGTTACTTGAGTCAATTCCTGGACAAACCGAGGAAGAGCGCATGGATCGAAGCGAAGAGAGTCCTACGATATTTGAAGCAGACAATGGATTTGGGACTGACATATACAAAAATCGAAAAAAGGATAGTAGAAACGTATTCAGATGCAGATTGGGCGAATGACAAACAGGATAGGAGGAGCATAAGCGGTTGTGTAAGCCTATACTGTGGCAATACTATAGCATGGTTCTCAAGGAAACAATTATGCGTATCCCTGTCGACAGCAGAAGCTGAATACGTAGCAGCAGCCACAAGCGTGAGCGATTTAATAAATATAAAAGGACTGAGTAGCGATTTTAAGGAAGTATGTCCAAGTGTGCTGTATGTTGATGACAGAGGAGCAATAGACCTGATAAAATCATTTGAGAATAGTAAGAGAACAAAACATATTGACACTCGGTACAACTTCATTAAAGATTTAGTAGCAGATGAAAAAATAGAGGTACAATATGTTGAGTCAAAAAGTAATTTGGCTGATATGTTCACTAAGGGTTTAAGTAAAGTTTAATAGATTAAAAGAAGAGTTAAATATTTTATAGCTGAATAAGTTCGCACATAACCATTTGAATTATAGGCATCAGGCTTGACAATTGTATTCTTTTATTTCTTTACTATACAGGATTTTTTGTTCCTTTTTTTGTAAGCGATTTTTGTTTGTTTAGACTTAAAAACTAAAAATCGAGGAGGAATGTTAGAATGTGGGAAATATAGCTCTCACTCGTATAGTGAGGAACGGCTGTATTCAGACCGGAAGAAAAAACGACCATTCATATAACCCAGGCCTGCACAGCTAGGCTGTGGCGGGCAAGAGCGCTCTCGATTGCTCGTGAGCAAAGCGAAGAGCGACGCCTTGAGCAGTTCCCCCACCCTGTGGCCACTAGCTGCCGTAGTATGCGTGTAAACTGTACGGTGGGTTGCTGACGTTCAGCGGCACTCTCGGCCAGCAGAACGTATTGAATCGAAATGGGGTGAAATGCAACCAGTCATTGAGACGTCGACAGCTACTTTTCTTTTTGAAAAGTATTGTAATTTTTAGATATCTTACCGTTACAAGGAAGCAACAGCATTTTGTCGCATTTATATACATATAATATGGATTATGGTTTACAATACGGACGTGAGTTTTCACGTTTTTCGTGAACTGCCGTTCGTAAAGTGTACAACCCGTCGTTTCTAAATTACCCTATTATAAAAGGAAAAACATTTAACTTATTGCTGAAATTCCCAGTTTCTGAGAGAGAAAGAGAGTTTGACGTAACTTTGAACGTCTTACTAATCATCGAAGCAACAGCTTTTTTGCAAAATTATACAAGGTGTACCCGAACTTGCGTAAAAAATTGTATCAGTTGATTGTAAAAAAGATTGTGAAACATAAATAACGTATGATTACAAGGCTGCAATGAAAGAGATATATAATTAATGCTGCTCGTGGTTGCCACCTTTTTTACAGGAAAATAACGTAAATTTGCGTTAAACTAAAAGAAAATTTTAATCTTATTAGTTTTTATTTGTTCCAAACATATTTCTTATTACCTTTATCATTACAGAGCAACTTTTTATCATTTTTAAAAAAGCCAATGGCATTATTGCACTTAAATGGTCTCCCTACTTTGACGGCCTAAAAAGGAGCGCGATATTTGGGATTTTTTTTAAGAGATACCCTGTGTTTGGGAATGAATAGTTCACTGCACCGCCGCACCCTCGATCTCCGCAGCACCTCCTGGGCAGCGGAAGTCACGGTCGATCCGCGATCAATCGACCAATCAGCGTCCGTCTTGTCGATCGACGCTCGAGAATGTTCGAGAAGACGCCGAGACGGAAATGCGCATCCATGTTGAATTCATTCTGTTCACAACCGTGTGCAATGTACCACGTAGTTTCGTTCATTGTCTTAAAGCTTTGCTCATCAAGCAAATTCAGTGCGCAAATCACGTTTTCATAACTAGTAGACTCAACGCGGAGTTCGCGTCACATTTCGCGTGTAGAACTGCAATTGTTTGTACATTCGCGGTGTGCGTGTTCACGCGTCCACGTGGATAACCTGTGGATTGTTGTACAAGAGAGTGTACGGGAGCTCAACCCTCAGTTTTCCAGTGTGCACAACGGCTCATCCGTTGGCACATTTTTTATAATAAAGACATCACAATTTATTGTGCAAACCAGTGTTTTGGTGCCAATCGCCGATCATAACCTCACCAGCGTCCTCGTGCTCAACTTAACCTATGATTTTTACACCCTGAATTTGCATTAATTGAAAACTTTATGGCTATATTTGTACATATTTAGGCAACATTTTAAAACAAAATTTAATTAAAAAAGCGGTACCTGAACTTTATACGCGTTTTTCTCAAAACGATGTTTTTCGAATTTGTTAGCATGATATCTCAGAAACCAATCACCCGATTTACTTCAAACTTGGCATATATCTTCAGTAGGTGTCCTATTCTCGCCGGTACTAAAACTAAGTCGGCTTTTGCAAAATTAGACTTCTGCGACTTAAAAAACCAGCGATTTTTTGCAGAAATCGATGTCTGTTTTAGACGCTGCCATTTTTTTTTACTTTTTAGTATTTCTCATTTATTCTAGTTCGGGCGATAGCGACACTCATGCAGATTACATAAATTTTTAAATTTTCTATTTCAGACAACTACAACGGCTGATTTTATGCTAACAATGCGCATATGGTTTTTGTAAAGCGCTCTATTTGAAGCACTATAACTCCGGATATAGCTACTATTTTTGCATTCGATTTTTTTTTTCATATTCTCTAAAGATTGATAAATGAAGCCACAAAGCTGGAAGTAAATATATTTAATGGTTTTGGTTTAAAAAATTCCCGAAGTTCGCATCATTTTTCGTCCGTCGAGGTAAGGAGACCCTTTAATATTCATATTAAAATATATAAATAATTCGTTCTTTATTAAATGAAGAGAGGCCTTGTTTCTCTCATCCCACCAATTCATATACATGGGAAATAAAAGTTTCCCAGTAAATGTTGAGGTTGCAAGGACAAGCAGAAGATAAGAAATTACTTTGAGATGATGAACGTTTGTGTACGTTTAGGAACTACACAAAATATTGTCAAATAATAATTCTATACGTGGTGTATGTCAATATTTTTTAAACCTGTATCAGCGGCTCTGTAAATATGTTGAGGAAGTTAAAAAACGTTCAGGGAATAGCAAAACAAATTTCTTTACACATCCAGTTTCTCGCTATACATCATACATCTGAGCAAAGCTGGTTGCTAGCTTTAATGGGCCTCAGACTCCCCACTCATGAACATTCCCCACCACGGCACTGTTGCTCATGAAGGCGTGGTTTAGCGCTTACGACGCTCTTTCCCCACGCTCTCGAAAATTTTTGCCCTGCGGGCATTCAACTGTTCAGGACTGATATAACCTATGGTCACTTACCGTTTTCCTTTGTCGAACACTACTTAAAGACTCCTATGAACACGTGTTTATATAACTTGACTAATAAACTTAGTTGTATCACAATAAGTGTATTTATTGCTGAAACCATCAATAAGAATAAAAACAGAAGCTATAGACACCACACGAGCAAAGAAGTGGTTTCAGAATAAACCTAACCTAACAAACTTACCTATATTTGGATGTAAAGCTTTTACAAATATATTAGGAGAGCAAAAAAATTAAATAACAGCCCAGTAAACAAACTGACCGCAGTATGCCAGCAGATTGGCAGCAGATTCGAGGAGATCCTGACGTCAGATTCGGGACCTACTATGTCCGCATTTCACTATGGTTTTGTGGTCAGAGCCTGATGTCAGGATCTGACATCAGATTGACGGCAGATACCGAGCAGATCCTGCTGCCGTGATCTGACCGCAGATTGGGAGCAGAAATCGAGCAGATCCTGCGCAGTGCGATCTGACGGCAGATTGGCGGCAGATACCGAGCAGATTCTGCGCAGCGTGATCTGACGGCAGAGTGGCGGCAGATAGCGAGCAGATCCTGACGTCAGATTCGATGCCTACTATGTCCGCATTAAACTATGGTTCTGCGGTCAGAGCCTGACATCAGGATCTGACCGCAGATTGATGTCAGATTTCGATCAGATCTTGCTGACAAAATCCGCCCACAGATTGGCGGCAGAAATCAAGCAGATCCTGATGTCAGAATCTGACCGCAAAACCATTTAATGCGGACATAGTAGGCAATTTTATATAATAGTATAGATTTAAAAACAGTGCGAAAATCTTAAGCGTAAATAATATATAGAACACGTTTATAAGACCGACTTGAAAGATCTGATTCCTAACATATTTTATGGACGAAAGAAAAGTTGGAAAACCATGTATTAAGACGAGTATTATAACATTTTTAATATTTTACTTAGCAGGTTGTTAGTCAATTGAATGCCAGGGAGGCTCAAAATAATTATTTAAACTTTTAAAGGCAGTTCTTCCAAATATAAAAGAATTAATGATAACTACTATTCATTCAGTCATCTTAGGGCGGTATTATCATCAATCGTTTTTTAGTTTTTAGCATGCGGCATCCTCTACTAGTCTAGTAGATTAGTAAATGATGCCGGATGCTTAAGACGATCTTAGTCTTAAGCAACGACTGACAACACCGCCCTTAGCTTTTTTTTTTTTTTTTTTTTTTTTTTTTTTTTTTTTGGTTTCCCTTGAATATGGGAGTGCAGTTCCCTAGGACGTGTCCTTTTCACCTGCACGTCTGTGAAATAATCAGGTGAGTTAGTGCTTGAAAGGATCAGAGTTTGGGTAAAACTCTACATATATATCGGGAAACGGGAAAAAGCTTTCAAAAACCCGAATTCTTAAGTTTTATGCTATGGAGATATCTTGAGGCGTTATTCTCCTGGATTTGAGTATCTTCAGTTAGTTATGTAGGATGAGGGCAGGTGTTTTAATCCTGATCCTGAGGGGATATGTGGCTGCATTGTAGTTTCCCGTTGCTGCGATGATAGGATTTCTGTGATTTGGATCCATTAGGTGATTAAGTGAATCGGTAACTACTCTGTGTAGAAGCGGAATATTCAGGCTATTGTGGAGGTCTCTAATTGGTGTGTCTCTTAGAGCGTTGAGAATGTAACGGAGAAACTTATTTTGGATCACTTGAAGCTTGTTTAAGTGGGTGGTGGCTGCCGTCGACCATATCTGGTGGCCATACAATAGTATTGACCTGACACATGTAAGATATAACAACCTTTTGATGCGGAGATCCAGTGGGCTTTTCCGAGAAATTAGGGGATAGAGAATCCTAAATAAGGGGTATGCTTTTCTACCCCTGTCTTGCACTGTTGCTGTCCATCGCAAACCCGAGTCGAAGATCAGCCCCAGGTACTTAACAGTGGTAGCCCATTTTATTGCTATATTCCCAATCTGTATTTCTGGTGGGTACTGGATTTTCTTACGGTGAAAAATGATGGTTTGGGTTTTGTTCGTGTTTAATTTTAGCTTCCACTCATAATAGAATTTTTTTAGAGCCTCCATGTGCTCCCTGAGATAGGTGGCACCCATGGTTGGTTTCCATGAGGATGTGAGAATTGCTGTGTCGTCCGCATAGACGGCTAACTGTGTGTTTGGGTGTCTGGGTAGGTCGTTGATATAAATGTTAAAAAGCAGTGGTCCTAAGAGGGAGCCCTGTGGGACCCCCGCCTCATCAGCCCTGGGGATTGACAATGTGCCGTTTACCGAAACCACATGACTGCGGTCCGAAAGGTAACTCTGTAGAATTTTAAGTATTAAATCAGGTACTTTGGCACGGGCAAGCTTCAATAGGAGCCCGTCGTACCAAACCGAGTCGAAGGCCTTGTTTAGATCGAGGAGGGCCATTAGCGGGATTCTAGTCTTGTTGTATTCAAGAGAGATGTATTCAGTGACTCGATGAAGTTGTTGAATTGTGGAGTGGTTCGCACGAAAGCCAAACTGCTCATCTATGAGTATATTATTTTCATCCACATGGGCCTGAAGTTGATATAGAATGATCCGCTCCAGAACCTTTCCTAAAATGCTCAACATACTAATCGGCGTATAGCTGCTGGGTGTTACTTTATCCTTGCTTGGTTTTTTGACCGGTATGATTTTAGCTTCCTTCCATTTTTTAGGAAAATATGATAGAGTGAGGGACGCTTTGTAGATGTAAAACAGCTGCACTATAAGTTTCTTCGGCAGATTTTTTAACTTAATTGCAGTGTGTCGCGGGACGAACATCCCTCTCAGTTATTGTACATTCTCTCTCTCTTACTCTACTATCTCTTTCGTGTTATCTTCTCCTCTACGCTCTCTCTCTCTTGCTTCTCCTACTCTATTTTCTTTCCGCGTTTAGCAAACTGTAAGGCGCTCTCGGGGAGAGTCGTCAGGCGACCAGTACTCTTTGTATATCCTACAGACAAACACCTACTGTGAAACTCTCAAGACATGTTCGAATAAACTACAGTTATCATTCCTTTCAAACGATCTTTCTGATCCCAACAAACATTAAATGGTCCTTCGAGCCGGAGTTTCTCGAGTCGCGGAATTCCCTTCTGGACGCTGAATCGAGAGAATCGAACTAGTGAAGTGCATTTGTGCGAACATTAGCACGCTTTCTCAAGAAATAAGTGAGAATCAGTGCAGTGATTAAACATTGGACGTTTATCTAATATCACTTATAACAATCTCTGCGCAATAACCATAAGGTTGCATAGTGAACCGGAGTGCTGTGGTATTTCTCCAATCACAGTCGCACTCCCGACTTCCGGGCTCAGTTTTTCATGACAACAGACGATTGTTGCCTAGCGGAAATCTCTGTCCTTTGAACTTGCTAGAAGCTTCTAGATCTTTCAGGGACGATATACTTTGTTGTGAACGCCTCAGTACGGGTGACTGTAAATTCACGTGTGTGAGTTGAATCGTGGTCACCAGTGTTTTCACGAGCCTGTGAGCACGAAGTGCTCAGTTTTTCCTGGAAATGGAAAAGTGTGTGAAGCAACAGATTGACTTGGCTATTCGTATTAGTCGAACTGTGGAAAATCTCCGGAAAATGGGAGCAGCAAAAATCACGAAAGGTGCTATTCAAGCACGACTGGAAGCATTAGCGACCAACTGGTCCACGTTCCAAGAACAACATGCTCAGCTCTTGGACATTGCGGAGGAAAAGGACAAATCTCTTTCATACTTTAAGGATGATCGGTTTGCCTCAACAGAGGAGGAATATCTAACGCAGAAGGGTCTGCTGCTAGACGCTATTGATAAATTCTCGGCATCCACCTCTACGGAAATGGTGAGACCTCCTTCAGATCAGGTGACTCCTCACACTTCTCAATACTTTCATCCATTACCAAAAATAAATCTACCAACGTTCTCTGGGGATTATGTTCAGTGGCGGAGTTTTAGAGATTTGTTTAAATCATTGGTGATCAATAATTTTTCCATTTCTGATGTTGATCGTTTACATTATCTCAAAACGAGCCTCAGTGATGAACCGCTGCAACTTTTGGATACCATCGAAATCACGACGGAAAACTTCACGAAGGCATGGGACAAGCTGACGGAGCTCTATGAAAATGAGCGTCTGTTAGTAAACGCACGTCTGTACGCCTTGGGTTCCTTGCCAGTAGTCAAGGTTGAATCCTCTTTAGCGATCAAACAACTCCTCAATAGTACAATTCAAGCCGCACAAGGTCTTGAATCGCTGAAACGTCCTGTACAACATTGGGACGATTGGTTTGTGCATAACACAGTGGAAAGATTGGATGTCATTTCCAGACGAGACTGGGAAACCGCAATCGGACCAACGACCGTTCCTCCAACTTTCAAGGAGCTGAAGACGTTCTTGACAGGGCGCATACATGCCCTAAAGGCTCTCGAGGATGCCTTTCCTCATTCTGAGCGTCAATCCAAAGCTGGATTAGGACAAACTAATAAAACAACGAAACTACCAGTTGCAGGAACTTCTTCTTCCAGGATAAAGGCCCATGTGACAACGAAGAAGGAACCAAGACACAATCGCTGCTCATTGTGTTTTCGCAACCATTTCATTCTGCATTGCAGCGGCTATCAAGAGCGCAGTCCTCAAGAGAGGAAAAAGATGGTGATGCAGCACAATCTGTGCCTAAATTGTCTCGGTCCGCACTTTGTGCGTGATTGTACGTCGTCTAAGGTGTGTCAAAGATGCAATGAAAGGCATCACTCGTCAATCCATGATGCTGTGGCAGAGACAAATACTACACCAAACACAGGAGGTGAGAGTTCAGCTCAACAAGTCAATACTGTTTTTACTAATGTTGCAGCATGCACAAAGGGTGAGCGCTCACACGTGCCACAAACGTCACCGACGAATCGTATTCTTGCCACCGCTCTGGTGCGAGCATGCGCTGCCTCTGGTGATTATGTGACAGTAAGAGCGTTGGTGGATCCTTGCTCCGAAGTGTCGTTCATCTCAGAAAGAGCAATGCAAACACTGCGTCTATCACGTAAGGCTGCTTACGTGCCAGTGGATGGAATTGGTGCCAAAACTTTGAGCCGCTCTCGAAGTGTGGCAACCGTGGTGATAACACCATACTTTGAATCAGATTATCGCGTGCAGGTTCTAGCTTTCATATTGCCGAAGGTAACTGCATATGTGCCCCAAGGACGCAACATAATCAGCTGGAGCCACTTAGCGGGGCTGCAGCTTGCAGATCCATATCTAAGCTCCACTGAGTCAATAGACTTACTGTTGGGAGCAGACATTTTTCCCTTCATCATACGTGCAGGGTTGTGCTGTGGTCCTCTAGGTGCACCAATTGCTCAGAAAACTGCCTTGGGTTGGATCCTTACTGGATCGGAAGGAAGATCACCTTCGACTAACTGTGGAGTTACCACACTTCACTGTACTACTGATCTATCACTTTGTGATATCTTGCAGCGTTTTTGGACACAAGAAGAGATTGTGTCTGCCAAGCCTCTTGTAACTGAAGAGGAACAGCAATGTGAAAGACACTTTTCGCAAACTCATTCTCGGAGCGAAGAAGGAAGGTACATTGTTCGACTACCAACCAGGTCATGCGTGTCTGATCTGGGTGACTCCTATGGAACGGCCTTCAAGATGTTGAAACAAATGGAGCGTAGGTTTAAGAAAGACAACAGCTTCTACACTGCCTATAAGAGCTTCATGCAAGAATATCTGGAAATGGAACACATGACTCCTGTTGTCAACGAGTCACGAAAGCAACACTTGTTTCTCCCACATCATGGAGTCTTCAAGCAATCAGGTGAGAACTCCAAAATTCGTGTTGTCTTTAATGGTTCACAACCAACGGATTCTGGTCTTTCGTTAAATGAATGTCTTATGGTCGGACCAAATCTGCTGCCTGACCTATCGTCAATCCTGCTTCGTTGGCGACGTCACGCTGTAGTCTTCTCAAGCGACATTAAAAAAATGTACAGACAAATTTGGGTACATAAGGAAGACAGAAGTCTTCAGTGCATTCTCTGGAGAGCCAGTGAGGATCAGCCTGTTCGTGCTTACTTTCTGAACACGGTGACTTACGGGCTCGCGTGCGCTCCCTTTTTGGCAGTTCGTACCTTGAAACAATTGATCGAAGATGAAGGCAAGAATTACCCCATCGGTGCGGAGGCATTGCTCAATGACTCCTACGTCGATGATATACTTTCTGGCGCTGATAACGAAGAGGAAGCAATAATCAAGCAACAACAATTAACGGATCTTCTCAAGGCGGGCGGATTCCCTTTGAGTCGATGGACCTCTAACTCAAGAGAACTATTAACACAATCAAGTCACAACTGTGAAGTTTCCACGGATGTCTCGTGGAACTCAGATTTGCATAGTCTCTTGGGCCTTACCTGGCAACAATCTTCTGACTCGTTCTTGTTTCAGGTGAAACTGGACCGAGTATTAGAGCAACCCTCGAAACGTTCTATTCTATCACGTATTGCAAGACTCTACGATCCCTTGGGTTGGTTGGCTCCTTGCATTATCATTGCAAAAATCTTAATTCAGTCGCTTTGGCTCTTGCAGGTGGGGTGGGACTACCCCCTGCCGTCAGAAATAATTTCCCATTGGACCCGATTTTACTCGGAACTTCCACTTCTCACGTCAGTGAGGATCTCTCGTTGGTTGGGAATGTTCACACACTCACGACCTTCTGAAATTCATGGCTTTGGAGACGCGTCAGAAAAGGCGTATGCAGCGGTGATTTACGTGCGCACAACAGCATCTGATGGTGACATTCAGATATCCTTGGTAACTTCAAAGTCAAGAGTAGCACCTCTTAAGCAAATTTCGCTACCCAGATTGGAGCTGTGTGCAGCAGACTTGGTGGCCTCTCTGGCTAGCCAGGTGAGATCTGTTCTCGGTCTCGAAACATCACCTGTGCACCTGTGGTCTGATTCATCTGTTGTGCTAAGTTGGCTACAGGCCCATCCAACAAAGTGGAAAACATATGTGGCAAACAGAGTATCACGGATTCAAACGCTTGTTCCAGATGCCCACTGGCACCATGTCACTTCGTGCAACAATCCAGCTGATTGTGCGTCCAGAGGATTGCTTCCTTCACAGCTCATTACTTATCAACTGTGGTGGAAAGGACCGGAGTTCTTACAATCAAGAGATTTGGCCTCATGGCCGAAAGACATTTGCAAAAGGGAAACAGATCTTGAAAGAAAAACCCACTCTCTGATCACGACGGCAGAACAACAACCATGGGATCTCGTGGAGCGTTACTCCTCATTGTCTAAGCTTCTACGAGTAACTGCCTGGTGCCTGAAATTTGTTGTCAGGATCAGGAACAGAGCTTCTGAAGAAACTCCAGTTGGAACAGTGACGGTGACAGAACTGGACAAGGCACTGTTAGTGTGGATACGCCAAGTGCAGCGCTGCGCCTTTGCACAGGACATTGCAGTTTTGGGCTCCAAGAAGGGGCTCCAAAGAAGCAAGTTGATACGACTTGCCCCATTCATGGACAAGACAGGTTTACTACGAGTCGGTGGAAGATTGAAGCACTCTCTGTTGGACTACGATGAGAAGCATCCTCTAATTTTACCACAAGATTCCACATTTACTCGCCTTCTCATTGAAGGCTATCACCAGCGCACGCTGCACGGCGGAGTGCAGCTAGTAACGTCGTCGTTACGACGTAGATTTTGGATAATTGGAGCACGTAGAGCAGTTCGAGCAGTCATACTTCGCTGTGTTCCATGCATCAAATGGAGAGCGAAGAACGCATCTCAACTGATGGGAGATCTACCGGCTGCTCGTGTGACACCCACACGCCCCTTTCTTCACTCAGGCATTGACTACGCAGGCCCATACCACATTCGAGCCTCGAAGGGTCGAGGATATAAGTCGTACAAGGCTTATTTGGCCATCTTTGTTTGTTTCTCCACTCGTGCCGTCCATATAGAGCTTGTTTCAGACTACACCGCAGAAGCCTTTCTAGCTGCCTTCAAGCGATTTACAGCAAGACGAGGAATCTGTGCCACTCTCACTAGTGACTGTGGCACTAATTTTGTGGGAGCCGATCGCGAACTGCGCAGGATGTTTGCTGCAGCCAGCAATGAACAACGGACTCTCGCAAGCTATCTCGCAAATGATGGCACGCAGTGGAGATTTCACCCCCCAGCTGCTCCTCATTTTGGAGGCCTATGGGAGGCAGCAGTCAAGGCGACAAAGCATCATCTCAGACGAGTCGTGGGAGATTCGCTGTTGACCTTTGAAGCAATGTCAACGTTGCTCACTCAAGTGGAGGCCTGTTTGAACTCAAGGCCCATACAGGCTCTTTCAGATGATTCAGGCCTTAACTCCTGGTCATTTTTTGATTGGGACTGCACTTAATACAGTTCCAGAACCATCACTAACTGACATTAAGCCTGCACGACTTGGTCATTGGCAGCGTCTTCGACAAATGTATGACCATTTTTGGAGACGTTGGTCATCTGAATATTTGCAGTCATTACAGGCTAGATCCAAATGGCAGTTGAAGCAGGTGCCCGTCAGGATTGGAGACCTTTGTGCAATCAAGCATGAAACTCTCCCACCTTCCAAGTGGGCGCTAGGACGAATATTAGAGACGCACCCGGGACCAGATGGGCTCGTTCGTGTCGTCACCATCCGCACCCAGAGTTCGACTATCAGACGTCCTTTGGTAAAACTGTGTATTCTCCCACGAGCACTGGAGAAATGACAGAACGCTGAGACGAGGCCATTATGGTTTCGTCGTACGACGAGGCGGGCGGAATGTCGCGGGACGAACATCCCTCTCAGTTATTGTACATTCTCTCTCTCTTACTCTACTATCTCTTTCGTGTTATCTTCTCCTCTACGCTCTCTCTCTCTTGCTTCTCCTACTCTATTTTCTTTCCGCGTTTAGCAAACTGTAAGGCGCTCTCGGGGAGAGTCGTCAGGCGACCAGTACTCTTTGTATATCCTACAGACAAACACCTACTGTGAAACTCTCAAGACATGTTCGAATAAACTACAGTTATCATTCCTTTCAAACGATCTTTCTGATCCCAACAAACACAGTGACTTTGTCTATTCCCGGGGCTTTGTTGGGGAGTTTTCTTATGATGTCCAGGATCATTCTAGGGTTTAGGATGCTATCGTCTATTATTTTAGTTAGGGTGCTTTGTGTAATGTTGATTGCATTTGTGGTTGCCTGGTTCTGAAAGGGGGATGAGATGGATGCAGAGTCCTTATGGATTTTTTTAAATGTGTCCGCAAGGACCTCCGCCTTTTCCATGTCAGTGATGTGCATGCTTCCCTGAGTGTCTTGGAGGGGAGGGAGTCTGGGTGACTTAGGTTTAAATGTTTTGATAGTTTGCCAGATCGTGCTATGATTTTTGTTAATAGAATTCAGTTTAGTTTGCCAAACCTTATTTTTTAACCATGCAATTTCTGATTTAATTTTCCCTGTTAACATGTTCCTTGTTAGTTTATAATACAGATTACCTGTTCTCTGGAAAAGCCTCCTGGCTCGGTTTCTTTTCCGGGTCAGTATGGAGAGTTTCCGACTGGCTAAATCGTTCGGGTTTGCTTCGGGGGTTGACGTGGTGGCTTTCCTGTAAGCGGAGTTTATAGTCTTAGTGAGGCTCTCTATTTGGGTGTCCAATTCTTCTTGGGTGAGAAGTGTAGATATTAGTGAATGTTTGTTAGCCAGGTGCCGATATTTCTCCCAGTCAGTATTTTCAGTGGTGTACTTAGGGAGTATAGCTCTTGACGGGTCAATAGTTAAGGTGACCGGGAGATGGTTTGAAGAGAGATCTTGTGTTGTTTCACAAGAAGTTTGGTAGGTGATGTTGGAGAGGAATATGTCTATGACTGATGGCGCTTTGGTGGGTTGTCTGAAGGTGTATGTCTGTGGATGAATTATATTGTAGCTACTTTGATCCAGATGCCTTTTGAGTGCGTAACCATTTTGGTTATGGGAGGAGTTGTTCCAGTACACATGTTTTGCATTAAGGTCCGCCCCTATCAAAAAGTGCTGGCTGTGAGTGGTGAGGAGATCAAAGTCCGCTGGGACCATTTTATACTTGGGGGGGGGGGGGGAGAGTACGCTGCCCCGACCACAAGCTGAGGCGTCGATTTGGTCCTAATTGTTATTAGTTCCACCCCCTGGGATAGCTTTTGGGTAGTGTTCTCGAAAGGGGTGGCCTTGTGTACGAGTACCGCGACCCCCCCCCCCCCCCCCCCGCCTCTGGTGAGCCTATCCTTCCTAATAGTAGTGTAATCCTTAATGTAAAAGCGGTCAGTTGGTTGGAGCCATGTTTCAGTTATGAGAGCTATGTTGATGCTATTTCTATGCAAGAACAGTTCTAGTTCGGGTATCTTGTTTTTAACGCTAGTGGCGTTCCATAACATAACTTTTTCCGGGAGGGTGGTTATTTTGAGTCCAGTTCTTGAACTATGCAGATAATGGCCTTGACTTTTTCTATGCTGGTAGTACAGGGAATGTAGAATTTCTGTATTAGGTTTAGAATTCTAAGGATGGTATCTAGTTCTCCGGAAGCGTTGAGATTTTGAATGTTATCCGTGAGGCTAGCAGCTTTTTGTAGGGGGGTTCCTGCTCCTGTTTTGTTGTATGCGGCTGATGTAGCGTGCGCGTAGGTTACTTCAGGGTTTCTAAAATTCCTGATTGTGGGGTGGGATTTTGCGAGAGAGGGGAAGTCTTGCGGTACATGCTTAAGCGCTTTAATGTTGGAGAGCGGTATACGCGCAGCCGTGTTTCTTTTGCTGATAAAGCAAGGAGGGGGGGCATTGGCTATAGTTCGCTGGGTGGTCTCCTCTACAGTTTGCGCACGTGGCAGGGGTGTCCGGGGTTTCTACGCATGTGCGAGAGTCGTGGGCCTCCCCGCATTTGAGGCACTTGTAAGCCTTATTACAATTCAGGGAGGTATGCCCATGGGCCTGACATCTATAGCACTGAATAATTGGCTTTTTGTTTTCAAATTTCTCCCAGTAAACTTTAACGTTGAGGAGGTACCTGATGGCTCTAACTTGGGGTAGAGTTGTGCTATTGGCACATGTTATCTTGTAAATAGGAAACTTCTTAGTATTCGGGAGTTCCGTGCATTGGATAACTTTTAGGCCCTTCTTGACTAACTCCTCCGTGATCGATTCTGGGGTAAACCCGGGGAGACCTTTGAGTACTACAGCTAGGATTTTTTCGGCAGCTAGGGTGTAAGTGTGAAACTGGATATTATCCTTTACACAGGCTGCCTTAAAGGCAATGAAATTGTCTGTATCCAGGAATTGGATTTTAATTTTGTCCTTATTAAATTTGACGTTAAACCTTGGTCCATAGTTACTTTTAATAGTGTCTATGAATTTTGGAAAATTTAGGTTTTTCCCGTGCACGTAGATCGGGGGAGGCTTGCTGTTATTGTAAAGGGACTGCGCTGCTTGAGCTTGGTTTGTGGATATAGTTACGCGTGGATTTGGCACGGGATCGTCTTGATTTAAGCAATCGGTGAATATTCCGAATCTATTTGCAGTGGGGATGTTTGGGACAAGGAGGTTAGTCATACCTTGGAGATTTTCCGTGACGAGAGTCACTTCTCTGGAGTTTGATAGCGAGAGCGATCTCTTGGCCCTAATCTGTTGGGGCGCTATTCTTAAACGCGTCTTAAGCAAATGCTTAAGATCATCTTGTAGAGGACGATCTTATTTCACTTAAGATATAGGGTATGCATAGACGTTGCTTAAGATGATCTTAAGCATTTGCTTAGAATAAGCAATTGCTTATATTTTATAAGCACTGTCTTTATAAAGCATTTGCTTAAGACAATGCTCATTCACGTTCGGAAACTTTCGGAATAATTCTGTTAGAACAACCAATGATTGAAGGACATTCCGTTCGTTTCTCGGTGGGCGACGGAGTAGGATGCTCGAACATGTGTGAGTAACGCGTGTGAGCGTGAGGTTATTTATTAATGATTTTCAGAAAAACTTTTTTCCACTGGCATGTAGTGTTTACTTTTATCATAATAAACTAATATATAAACCCATCCACTAAACTAATGTAATGTACAAATAAAAACACCTCAGATAGCGGAGACTCCATTTAATTATAATTTATTTTGTACATAATTGATATCAATGTCAACGTTAATTAGGGTTGCCACCTTTTTTACAGAAAAATAACGTACATTTGCTTTCGTGGGGTATAAAAAAAAGTACGCTCAACAAATTAAGAGTACATTTTAATCTTATTAGTTTTTATTTCCTTCAAACATATTTTCTATTGCTTTTAGCATTACAGAGTAAATTTTTATTATTTTGAAATATCTCAATAACGTAAGATACTTTATTTTAAAGTACGGGTGGCAACCCTAACGTCAATCTTCATCAATCCATTTTTTCAGTATTTGCACTTCGATTTCGCTCACTACACGCTTCCTTTACGTAAGTAATGGCGGGTAATGGTAAATAATGGCGGGTAATGGTCAGTAATGGCCGTATCGGATGTAATAGGATGGTCTTAAGACATCGAAACCGTTGTCTTGAAAATATTACCTCTTTTTGCGAGAATAGGATCGTCTTAAGACTCAAATAAGACCATCTCAAGCAAATGCTTAAGACACGACCTTAAGATGATCTTAAGTCACGTTCATGAATCTAGGCGGCATCTTGAGCAAATGCTTGAGATGGTCTTAAGAACATGTGACGTCATACAAGCATTTACTTATTTGAACAAGATCTTCCTCAAGCAAATGCTTAAGCACGACCTTAAGATGATCTTAAGTCACGTTTATGAATCTAGGCGGCATCTTAAGCAAATGCTTAACACGATCTTAATCTTAAGACACGTTTAAGAATACCGCCCTTGGTAGGGGTTCGCATCCGACCTTGACTTTCGTTTGATAGGTCCTGAAGCTGGTGTTTTCCATACCTCAGACTGAGGTGAAGGTGAAGGTGATGGACCGGGTGTCCCGGCCCTGCTTGAGGTGGGGGGCGGAGGGTCGCCTGCCTCCACTATCACTGCACTATAAGGGTATTCCTGCAGTTTGAGAACCTTGACACTCAGAAGATAGATCAGTTTCTGTCACTTGACTAAGGATGTTTCAGGATATTTCAGACTACACTCGAATTCAATCAGATAGAGAACGATGCGCACCTAACCTCAAAACATCAACCGTTCACGACCGAATCCCATGACCGAATCCATATGCTCATTTTAAATATATCAATTTTCTCCCCGCCCTTAGAGACGGGTATACCAAATATATACTCCGCAGTGAAATGCCGGCAAATGCGAGTGGTACTCGAGAGCCCTGAATGATCGAGCCCTCGGCCACTAATTCCCGCCACGGTGCTATTTCGCAAGCGAGAAGAGCTCGCCCGATCGCCGCCTGACGTGTTCGCGTCGTGAACTATGTCAGCAGAATCTGCTCAATTCCTGCTGCCTATCTGCCGTCAGATCGCGCTGCGCAGAGTCTGCTGGATTCCTGCTATTAAATTTTATCAGCAGACTCTCCTCAGTTTCTGCCACCATTCTGCCGTCAGATCGTGCTGCGCAGATTCTGCTCGATTTCTGACATTAAATTGTACCAGCAGATTCTCCGCAGTGTCTGCCGCCAAACTGCTCGCAGGCTATGTCAACAGGATCTGCTCGATTTCTGCAGCCTATCTGCCGTCAGATCGCGGTGCGCAGGGTCTGCTCGATTTCTGACATTAAATTGTACCAGCAGACCCTGCCGCCAATCTGCTCGCAGGTTAAAGCAGCACAATCTGTCGGCTTTCTGCTGTCAGTCTGCTTTCATCATCGAATATAACAAATCCTGTATCAAATCTGTAGTCTTTCTGTCAAAAACATTTGTATTCAGGCGTTGAGCAAAATCTGCTAAAACGGACATGGCTGACTGGGAGAGGCCAGGAATATATTCATTGGATATGCTCCAAGTGGATATCGACTTTATGATAGAGATAGAAAAAATCCGATAGGCTCAATTTCGATTGAGCCGTCAGTTTTGAGCGTAGGACTACGACTTACAGAGATCGGAGATTTGAAATGAGCTAGTCGGGTATGATTTCGAAGCGTTTATGTAATTTGGGTGAACTTGTCGAAGAGCTACCTGTCACCGATTTCAATGAGGTTCGAGTATATTTTAGAAATCAACATTCTGAACAACTTTTTCCTTTGACGAAAATGGCGGTCAGCTCTTGTTTCCGAGATATTTGCAAAAAAATATTTTTACTAGCGCATTGAATTCTGCCCATATGTGTATAATATCTGCGACACAGCTACAAGTGTAGCCAGCACGCTCATTTGTTTTCATCCAATTGTTGTTCACAAGGGCATACTTCTGTTGGAAAAGATCAGTTCGTTCGCGACGTTTGTACACGTGACCTCAAAATGACATCCTTTACAGAGTTTGTGCGGGAAATAAACTCAGAAGAAAAATGTATAGATTTCCTTATCGAGAAAAATATTTTTAAAAACACTATGAACTGTCCGCTATGCGAAAAGCAACTGATGCTTAATCGCGAAAGTAAATTCTTTCGTTGTCGAAATTCTTTTAATGGTAGAAATAAGAAGAGGAAGAAAAAGGTGCAATGTAATTTTGTATAGTCTTATAAAACAAGGACATGGTTTGAGAATGTTCGTCTCCCGTTATTGACAGCCATAACATTTATCGTGGAATGGTTGTGGCTTTCACCACCACGATTCGGATTTACTTCGGATGACTTACGCATTTCATAGCAACACCTTCGTTGACTGGAGTAGTTTTTGTAGAGAGGTCAGATTTTATGTATTATTTTATATGTATTATATAGGCAATAGCTGCATCACAGCTTTTTACTCAAAGATTGCAACTTACAGTGCTATTTCACGAAAATTTTAATGCGATTATTGGTAAACATGTCGATTATCATCCCTCTCATGGATTCCAATAACCGGGAAATATGGTTTCAGGCGCGTAAACATGGTAGCGAGCCGATGTGAGTTTACGCTTTCCACTTTCCAACTTGACCTGGGTATTAGTATTGGTTTGGGTTAGATTAGTGCGGGGGGCGCGCGCCCGCTTGCGGGCGCGTAAAGCATGGTAGCGAACCGATGTGAGTTTGATGATGCTAAAAATGAGACTGCGGTTACAAGCATCGCGTGACGGCGTGCAAGAATTGTTTCTTTTCTGTCTTCGTCGAAAACAAACATAAAAGTTACACAAATGTTACAATGTATAGGGAAAAGTTATTCAGAATGTTGACCTTGAAAACATATTTGAAGATCATTGGAATCCATGAGGGGGATGTTAATCGACAAGTTTACACAATTATTTGTCATGCGCAATAGGTGTACGTAAAATGGTGCGAGACAAATTCTACTCAAGTAGGTGGACCCAATAAAATCGGAGAAATCGATGAAGCTAAATTTGGATCTCGTAAATACCACCGTGGACGTCATATACAGGGAAAATGGGTTTTCGGTGGTTATAAGCGAGATTCGAAAAAGATATTCATTGCAGCCGTAGAAGATAGAAAAGCAAAAACATTGTTAGATGTGATAAAAAAATGGGTACTTCCAGGGACAACTATTATGTCTGATTGTTGGAAGGCGTACAATTGCCTTCACAACGAAGGCTATACACATTTAACAGTAAATCACTCTTACAATTTTGTCGATCCCGATACACGTAATTGATTTTCATTACATTATTTTCAAATTTTGCTTACAAAATACTGATGTATTCTATAATTGCTCTCGTTTAGAAGCCAATACACAATCCATTGAAAGAACGTGGAAGGATGTTCGCGAAAATATTTCCAAATATGGAAACAAAGAAGAGGACTTGACATCATACCTCAGCGAATATCTTTTTAAAAGAAGCTATTCCCGACCTAGTAGAATTGACGTTTTTTTTTAATGAAATCGCCGAATTTCAAATATCCGATTTACAAAATAACGAAGACGGCGGTTAATGCGTAAAATTTGGTATTATTAAATTTATAATTTCCATAATGACTTTATTATTTTACGCAAGCGTTGCCGGCCGCCTCACGGCGGCCAAATTGAGTTACCTGACCAAAACCTAAACCTAACACATTCATGACATTCATTATTAACTACGACTTATAATAGACATTTCGTACAAGCTTGCAAATGGAGTTGCACACGCAGCTTTCATTGGAGGAATACTATAAACGAACGACAGATGTCGCCCGACAACCAGTACTAACGCAAACGTTGCCACGCACGCACAATTATAAGCAGAATGTACTGTAGTGGTAGCGACAATTTTTTGCGAATATCTCGGAAACTAGAGCTGACCGCCATTTTCGGCAAAGGAAAAAGATGTTCAGAATGTTAACTTCCACAACATATTCAAATCTCATTGAAATCGGTGACAGGTAGCTCTTCGACAAGTTTACCGTAAGTAGTTAGGCTATGAGAGTTCTGGATCAAGTGTGGGCGAGGGGGTGAGGCGGGGCGGGGGGTACCGCGCGCTCTTTGGCGAGGGCGAGGGGTGAGGTGGGGAGGGGGGTATCGCGCGCTCTTCGGCGAGGGCAAGGGGGTGAGGTGGGGAGGGGGGTACCATGCTCGTAGGTGAGGGGGTGAGGCGGGGAGGGGGTACCACGTTCGTGGGTGAGGGGGATGACGTCACAGGGGAGGGGGATTTTCAAATTTCAAAATGGCGGTCGAGTTCGTAGGTGAGGGGGATAACGTCAAAGGGGAGGGGGAGGATTTTCAAAATTTCAAGATGGCGTCGCGCGCATTTCGTATTGGCGCAATCTATTGGATGTTAAGGTACTTTGGATCCACGTCGATATTTGGGCATGCGTTGATAAATTTCATAGATTTTTAGTACATTTCGTATTGGCGCCACCTGTTGGATGTTTAAGGTACTTTGAACACGAGTCGCCGCCGCGCAATCTCCGCACGCGTGTGGAATCGGGGCGCAGGCGCGACCGCGAGCGAATCGTGGAATTTCGAATTTCGTCTTCGATGCTGATTTCTGAGAAAGAGGGTGGTATAGAATTTCTGAGAAAAGATAATGAATCATGGCGTGCGATAGGATTGAACACGTTTTGATACCTATGTGCACACCATTCATGCAGGATGTTTATATCGTGACATAAACATAGAACGATAATTATTATAAATCAATCGTCGCGGCAGCCCATGGAGTAAATATATAGCGATAAGTATTCGGTGGAGAGTTCCGAATATTCATAGTTCCGTGTATTTAATTTATGTAGTAAACATAACATTGCACCGCGCCATGCAGTGTGTTTATATTTGAGCAGGATTGAACGCGTTTTTGTGCCTACGTGCATGCTCGTCATATTTGATTCGTGGAACCGATACAGTGCACGTGTAACGAAGAAACGAATTATACGTTGCGTTCACCCTAGTTTCGAGTATTTAATTTACGTAACCCCACCCTATTGACCGTAAGAGAATCCGACGTTGCGTTCGTGTAAATATCAGACGACTAAAACATAGAGCGATAATTATTCGAAGTGTAGGTTCGAATATTTTAATGATCGAGGAGGCTGTAAGTCAATCGTCGCGGCAGCCATTGGAGTAAACACGACATTGCACCGGGTGTTTATATTTGAGCCGTGGGAGCGATACAGCGCACGTGCAATCTAGAAATGAATTCGACGTTGCGTTCACGCAAGCGACCAATGTAAACATAGAGCTATAATTATTCGGACTTGACTTCCGAGTATTTTGGTGATTGGGAATAGGGCGAGCGTCCTTATCGATGAGGCTGTAAGGCAATCGTCGCGGTAGCTCATGGAGTAAGCACGTGATGCAGTATGTTTATAGTAGGGAAGTGGCAGCGGTACAGCGACCGTGTAAGGGTGAAAAGAGTTCGATATAGACTCGTGAGAATCTGATTTTCAGTATACTAATGCTAGTACCCCCAGAATGCGCGCGTCATCGTCTTCCGATGACGATACCGATGGTAACGTGAGCCCTTAATCCACGATGGCGCAGTTGGACGACCAAACGCTTACGATTGAGAAGCATAAGATCCGCGACGCGTTAAGCCTACAGTCATTATCCGAGACGTCGTGGAGCAATATCATTCAAAATGGATTTATGCAATTGTCGCATCACCATCGTCAATTGCTACGCCATATCGCTCGATGTAGTACTGCGAGCAAATGCACATTGTATTGCATCGTTGGTGATAAGGACGTGCATCGCAAGCACGTGAAGTACTTTACCGCGGTCGTGTGTACGCCGTTAACGCTTCTGCAGGACATTGAGAACGGTACGGTCGAAGTGTACAAAGTGTTGTGCCCTCGAACATTGTCTATTACCGTGAACTCGTTTTTGTGTCGTGAATTAACAATATTTTTGAATGAACACCCGACCCCGATTGTGCGACTACACTCGAAGCGCGTCATTTTGCCGTCGGGTTTCCGATATCCGGACACGGACTGCATCACCTGGAAGAGTCGTATCACACAATCGCGACTATTCGTGCGTGTCTGGTAGACAAAAGTATTTGTGAGGAAGTGAACTCATCGTGAATAAGTGAACATGGAAGTGTTCATGGACACGTACAGGGTTTTGTCCCGGATGTCCGAGCTTTTACGCTATGTTGCGGAATTCCGAGACTGGGAGAACCAGTGCGACACGTGCCTGCAGCTAATCGTCGAGTACCAGTGCAGCGGAGGAGTGGCCGTGGCCGCGAAACAACGCCTGGTGTCGCTGATCGCGCGAATAAAAACATTACGCGCGATTGTTCGGGGTCGGTTTTCGCGAGTAGGACTCGGGGTTTCGGGTCGATCGACGGCGCCCAAAGTCGTATGGGAAGACGTGGAATCAGCGTTTATAGGCCGTATTTCGACTGGCGCGGTAATCAACGTGGGACACGTCGATCCACGTCGATTTTTAGAGGGTGCTCGACGAATGGTACTATCACGCGTGACAGACGCTATCAGCGAACATTCTAGTGTGTCCGTGAATACGATACTGAACGCGGAGTTTATGTTAAATGATAATATGGACATGAAAAGTTTCGGTACGCGAAATCGTGTACTGTTCAGGACATCGAACGTGCGCGAGTGGTATTCGAAGCACGTGGTCGCTCCCACGTTAGTGGCTATCGAGGAGTTTCAAGATCGCGACAGTGGATGGACCCTAAGGGCTGTGCTAAATATTCTAGTGAATATGAATAAGCATAATCCACTTCGCGCTGGTTGCTTCGTGCCACTTCCATTCGATGTCATTGTTAAAAAGGCCGTGGTTAATGTACAAAATAGAGACAATGCGTGCTTCTTGTGGTCAGTCGTCGCTAGTTTACACCCTGCTGCTACGAATGTGAATAGGGTCATTTCATACCCACACTACGCTACGGTACTTCGTACGGACGATATTACTCTTCCCGTGACGTTGGATCAGCTTAAGAAGTTCGAGAGGATAAATAACGTGTCGGTGAACGTGTACACCTGGACCGATGAAAGCTGCATGCCTCTGCGTTTGACCGAAGACAAGCGCGAGAGACACGCGAACCTGCTACTGGTGCAGGATTCCAAATTCCACAATCAGCAGCATTTCGCGTGCATTCGCAGCCTGTCGAGGCTGATTTCGAAGCAGCTCGGCAATCACAATGGTCGAGTATTCGTTTGCGAAAGGTATGTTAAAAAAATATTTTAATCGATATATTCTTCATTCTTATGTTTTATTATTATTATTATTATTAATGCTATTATCGTTGCAGGTGCCTCAGCTTCTTCCATTCGTCCGAGAAATTGACCAAGCACAACGTGGACTGCCAACGTATAAACGAATGCGCCGTCGAATTGCCGTCCGCCGCCGACAAATGGTTGCAGTTCAAAAACTTCAAGAACAAGGAACGAGCACCATTCGTCGTGTACGCGGACTTCGAATGCATGCTGGAGGACGTCGAGCCTGCGGAGCGGAGTCGTACGTACACGTACCAGCAGCACAGAGCGTACAGCGTTGGATATTACATTCATTGTTCCACCGACGCGTCTCTGTGCCGTTATCGCGCGTATCGTCACGACTCCGAGTGCGTGAAATGGTTCGTGCGGGAACTTCGAGACTTTGCGGACACTGCGTATTCGTGGTTGCGAAACGCGAAACCGATGATCCCGCTGACGAGGCAACAGTGGCGAAGTTTTAATGACGCGAGCGCGTGTCACATGTGCGGAAAAACATTCGTCGATACGGACAAAAAAGTGCGCGACCATTGCCACTCGATGGGTGAATATCGAGGCGCGGCCCACGTATCGTGTAACTTACAATTTCAAAGATCGTACACGATCCCCGTAGTATTTCACAATTTATCAGGCTACGACGCGCATTTTGTAATTAAGGAGTTGGCGTCCGCGTTCGATGGGCAGATCGACCTGCTGCCGGTAACAAAGGAACGATATATATCGTTCACGAAACACGTCAAGGGAATCGACGCCGAGAACAACGATTGGAAGAGGGGGTTGAAATTTCGATTCGTAGATTCGCTGAAATTCTTAGCCGCTAGTCTGGAGAAACTCGCTTCGGACCTTGGCAAAGAACGACTCGCGATTCTACGAGGCGAGTTTCAATCCCTGTCGGACGATCAGTTCAATCTCCTGACCAGGAAGGGCGTCTTCCCGTACGACTATGTATCGTCATACGCCAAACTTAACGATACGCGTTTACCGTCCCGCGAAGAATTTTATAATCGGTTGAACGATACCGCCGCGTCGGAGCCTGATTACGCGCACGCCGTGAACGTGTGGAATACTTTTCGCGTACAGACATTAGGCGAGTACAGTGATTTATACTTGAAAACAGATGTGCTGTTACTCGCCGACGTATTCGAGAGTTTCCGCACCGACTGTATCGCGAGTTACAATCTGGATCCCGCGCATTATTTTACGCTGCCGAGTTTTACGTGGGACGCGATGCTCAAGTACACCGGTATCAAATTAGAGCTTTTGACGGACGTGGACATGCTACTGTTCGTGGAGCGTGGCATACGCGGTGGTCTGAGTCAGTGCTCGCACAGGTACGCGCGTGCCAATAACAAGTACCTGCCGGCAGCGATGTACGACGAGTCGAAGCCGTCGACGTACCTGATGTACTTCGACGTCAACAACTTGTACGGATGGGCGATGTCGCAGGCTATGCCGTACGGAGGGTTTGAATGGTTGGACGATGCGACGGTCGCCGCGCTCGACGTATCATCCATGCCCGACGACGATGGACCCGAGGGATACCTGTTGGAGGTGGACATCGAGTATCCCAAGGAGATTCATGACGCACATGCCGACCTGCCATTCTGCCCTGTACGCGAGCACGCGCCAGAAGGGAAACAGACCAAGCTGCTTGCCACGCTCGACGATAAGGAACGATATGTGATTCATTATCGCTACCTGAAACAGTGCGTGCGACACGGTTTACGCGTGACGCGAATTCATCGGGTGTTGCGGTTCGATCAGTCGCATTGGTTGCGCGAGTACATCCAATTGAACACTGATTTGAGGACGCGAGCCACGAGTGAATTTCAAAAGACTTTATATAAATTAATGAACAACGCGGTGTACGGTAAAACAATGGAGAACGTGCGGAATCGCGTAGACGTGCGACTAGTGACTAAGTGGGACGGTCGTTACGGCGCGGAAACGCTGATCGCGAAACCAAACTTTCATAGTCGGACGATCTTCTCCGAGCAGTTAGTGGCGATCGAGATGCGTAAATTAAAAGTAAAGTTCGATAAACCGATATATGTGGGTATGAGTGTGCTTGATATTTCTAAGGAATGTTTGTATGAATTTCATTATTCATATATGCGTGCGAGGTTCGGTGATCGGTGTAAGGTTCTGTACACCGATACCGACAGTTTGATATATAGCGTGGAATGCGAGGATGCGTATGAAAGAATTAAGTGTGACGTCGACCGATTCGACACGAGTGATTACGCGGTGGACAATCCGTATGGTATGCCTCGCGTAAATAAAAAGGTTCCGGGACTCGTGAAAGATGAGAATAACGGAGCCTTGATGACCGAGTTCGTCGGATTGCGGTCTAAAATGTATGCGACTAGGACTTTTAACGCTGCAGCGAGGGCTACGTGCGAGGTTAAAAAAGTGAAGGGTGTGCGGAGACACGTGGTCGCGAATGATGTACAATTCGACGATTACATTCGTTGTCTTCGCAATCTCACCGAGAAAGCGGTTCGCCAGAATAATATAAGATCTAGGCTGCACGTGGTGTATTCGGTGAGCGAGGAAAAGAACGCTCTCAGCCCATTCGACGATAAACGTTGTATTCTGGCGGATCGGGTGACCACCCTTCCGTGGGGACATTATCGTATCCCCGAACTCGACACTCACGAGCTCCTCAAGCTTGAGTCCGACGAGTCCCTCGAGCCCTGAATGTATTGAATGTTTGAATGTATAAATGTATTAAAGTGTAAATTATATGTATATATATTTTTAATTCTTTTCATTAAGATTAATTGTATTGAAATACGAGTAGTAGAGGAGTAATTGAATAAATGAGAAATGTATTTATTTATTTATATGTATTCGTTTATTCCAGTAACATAGAGCGCGCTTATAATCATAAATCATAGAATATCCTTGTCGCGTATCCACGAGTTCCGCGACGAATCGAATCCGAGCCACTTAACCAACAACTGGCTACCCTTGCGACGAATAATCTTCTCCACCAGATAGACGTCCGGATTCGCGACCGAATGCAATTCGTACTCGTAGAATCCACCCGAAATCGGCTCTCCCGCGGAATCGCGCAGAATGTACGTCACCGGACGCGTTCGTTGTACGGTTACGATTTCGAACACTTCGGTCGACCAGTTCGGAGTGTACCCCTTCTCGAAGAGGGTCTTGAACTTGCTCACGCGTACCTTGTCACCTATGATGAATTTGGCGCGCCGTCCAACACCTTTCGATGCGGGGGGGGGGGGGGGGTAGGGGTTCGTTCGCGGCAAACGACAAACGCGTCGCGGGGGTCACGTCAACGGGTCGAGCGTTGATCGTTCGATGTTTGCTATGATTGTAGGTGCGTACGAGCGTAGGTAACAGGTCGACCCAGCGATAGGACGCGTTCAAGGAGAATTGTTTCCACATTAGGTTTTTCAGCGTGCGATTGAAACGTTCAACGATCGACGCTTTCATCACGCTATACGTGGAGTAGTGGTTGATCCCGCGGGTCTTCGCGCATCGTTGAAACTCCGCGTTGTAGAACTCCTTTCCCATGTCGGTTTGTAAATTTCGCGGGCATCTATCGCTCTGACGCAGCACGGTCGCGAACGCCGCGGTCACGTCGCGTCCGCTTTTCGTTTTCACGGGTAAGGCCCAAGCGTACTTGCTAAACGCGTCGATGATCGTTAATATATAGTGATATCCTCGATTTTGCTTCGCGTACGGACGCATCTCCACCAAATCAGCCTGCCACAAATCATCGTAGCCACGAATCACGACGTGTCGCCGCGGGAAATTGCGTCTCGCGGGGGCGTGTAATTCGTTCACCAATTGTACTCTCTCCTTGCTCATGCTTCACGAGGTGGACGGGGAATGGTCGCGACGTTCCAAGGACGTTAGAAATAGTACGAGTTCCTCGAGTGCTAGCAAAATGCAATCGGTGCACGTCTTTCGCGATCGCTCGTTATTATTAGACGTTTCAGAGCCGTAGCCGTTGTTGTTGTTGTTGTTGTTGTTGTTGTTGTTACTGTCGGGGATCATCGTCGTCGTCGTTGTCGCAGACCCTCTGGCGCAGTCGTAAACTCTTCGAGTCTATCTTTCAAATGATCGAAGCGTCGCTCCATCGCGTTATTTAAGTTATCCTCTAGCCGAGACAATTGAGCGGTAACGATATCCGACATAGTTCGTTGTACTCGCGTCTCGAGTTGAGATCGTTGATGCTCGGCGTCCAACCGTGCGTTCGCGATAGCTATTTCGAGTTTTCGCGTAATGCGCTCGTCCACCGAGGACAATAGTCTCGTCGTAGTCATCGTTGCTTCGTTCATGTTATTGTTGTTGTTGTTGCTGGTATTATTGCGTAACGAGGTGCCAAACTTATTCACCGACATAACGATGCGTGCGTGCTCGAACGCTACTGATGCTAGGATCATCGGAATGTTCAATTTAAGATGAATCCGTCCTCGCGAAGTTCCTCCACGATGGATGTGATTTCATTATCGTGACCCGTGTGACCAGCCGCGCGCGATGCCGTGAGCAGCCCGAGTCTATCGACTAATTCATTCGGATCGTCCCAGTATACGTAATCGACCGCGTTATCGGTGACAGTCATCGAATAGTCGATGGGTAATCCTCGACCTTGATGCGTGCCCGCGGTGTACGCGGTGTCCGCGCCGTCCGCGGGGCCCGCGGAGTCCGCGCCGCGCTCGCGCCCGCGCCCGCGCCCGCGCCCGCGCCCGCGCCCGCCGCCGCCGCCGCCGCCGCCGCCACGCCCGCCGCCGCCACGCCCGCCGTCCCTGACGCGTCTGACACCCGGTGTCCGCACCCCGCCGATCACCGAGGACACGATTTTCGTATACTTGTACCCCTTGTTACCCAGCGTACGCTTGCTGGGCGAATGATTTCGCTTGTGCGCACTAGTAGCCAACAAGATGCGACGGTACGAGCGAAGATCCGCGTCCGTGTACGTGCGATCGTTGGGTATTCGCATGAACAGCAATTCGTACAAGCCCCGAGTCCCCGCGTATCGAGTTCCGTTCACGCGAACGTCGTCGCTGTTCGGGTCGATGGTGAGCACGGAATCGCCGATCATTAGGTCTTCGTCAGACCCCAAGTATACGCCGTATACGTTATCGATGCGTTTCTTGGTGTCTGTGAAGAACAGTCGTAGATATTCTCGCGACAAGGGTCCTTTGGCATTCCGTACATACACAGTGACATCATCGACGGGGCTACGCAGCGCATCCAAATCGCTAACCCTTGTCGGCGGTTCATCATCCTGAATTTTTTCACTGTTTTCATCGCCCTCATCATCGTCAACAACATCATCGTCAACAACAACATCGTCAACAACATCGTCAACATCATCAACGTTGTTGACGTCGATATCATTGTCGTTGTCGCTGTCAGTGTCGACGTCGCTGTCGTTATCGTTGTCATTGTCGTTATCGTTGTCATTGTCGTTATCGTTGTCGCTAGATGATGGAAGGTTATTCGAACGTTCCATGGATGTAGTCGCGGTAGCAGTTCGAAGTCGCTTCGATGATTGGTGTTGACCATATTCGTATTCTCTCTTCACAGGTCGCGATCGAGGCGTTGAGCGTGTTTTCAACGCGGATGTGTTCTCGATTAATCGTTTCAGCGGTTCGACGATGGGGCGCGTGCTCACCTCCACAGCCGCTTCCGTAGCCATTTTACCAATTTTCAAGGCCAAGCACTTTTTACGTATAACGTCGCTGACTTTGGCGATTTCTACCTTCGCGTTCACCTTCGAATCCACACCCCGACGACGTTTCCCTCCTTTTTGACATTTAGCTCCCTTTTGTCGATAACGTCGGCGTTGTTTTCGCGTATGCTTCGCGTCGACGTTACTCGAGGTTAACGCAGTCGTTGTCGTCGTCGTCGATTCGTTAGACATTTCGTGTTGCTCGATGAACGACTCGCGGTATACTAATGTCCGCGAGCTACGACGAACTCGTTAAATCCTCTTCGATATCGCCCTTCGTACATGGAACTATCCTTATCGATCACCACGAAATCGTATCGTCGACGCCAACATCTCGCGCACAAGTCGTTGAACGACTCGAACGTCATGTCTGTATTCACGTGATCGTTGTACACGCGACGCAAGTTCGTACCGTCTTGTTTGAACAGCATAAGAAAATTCACGTTGTCCCTGATCAAATGTTTAGGTATTCTAGCGTACGACTGACACAAATAAAAGCAGTCCACATTCGCGTGTCGACCCATGGAGAAATATTCGCGGATCGCGTTCTGTTCGTCGCACGCCACGTCATCGAACACGAAGATCGAGTCAGGTCGAGCGTCTCTCGGTGGGACGATCTCGGCGTTGTCCGAGTAGGGAAAGTATTCGATTCCGTCGACGAGCGACAACACCTGCTCCAGATATCGATACTTTGGCTGATGCAACGATTTCGAGTACACGTACACATTCTCGAAACGTAAACCGTTCGGGCTCTCTAACATGCTCAGAAGTACGTTCGTTTTTCCGCATCCGGACGGACCGCAAATCACGCCTCGCACGCTGTTCGGCAGCAACGGGCCGTGTCTGTTCGATCGACTCGCATCCCTATCATCGTCGAGCATTCTGTTCGCGGTCACGCGAATAACGCCCGGCTGTTTCGCGAATCGCATGACGAGGGACTACTATTTATATTCGTGGCACGCGTCGCGCATGCCACAACCACTCTGATCGGTGGAGCGCGCGTACCCGTTTATTATTGTAGTAGCTTTCCTGATTATTCTAACGCAGGTGTATGATCGCATCAACGACCGCGGTGTCTCATGGACTAGGGCTGAATCGAAAGAATAAGAAGATCGGATTGGGTCTCGTGAACGGAATCATAAACCGCTTACCGTTCGAACTACACGTCCCGGGTTATCAGTTTTGCGGACCTGGGACGCGTTTGCTAAAGCGATTGGCTCGTGGCGACGAAGGTGTGAACCCGCTGGACGCTGCGTGCCGCGACCACGATATCGCGTACTCTCGTCGAAAGGATTTGGAGGGACGACACGAGGCGGATCGCGCGTTAGCCGAACGAGCGCGAGAACGAGTGTTCGCGAACGACGCGACCTTTGGCGAAAAAGCCGCAGCGACTGGAGTGTGGGCAACGATGAAGGCTAAGACCAAACTCGGCATGGGTATGAGAAGGACGAGACGTAAACAGAGAAAGGCTGGAAGGAAAAAGAGAAATTCTGGAGGAAAACATCCGCAACGGCGACGACGACATCGTAATCTACGAGTGGCTAAACGCGGTGGATTTCTTCCATTTCTTCCGTTCGTGCTGCCTGCGTTATCGGCTATCGGAGCATTGGCCGGTGGAGCGGCTGGTATAACCAAAGCGGTCAACGATTCGAGGGCCTCTCGAAAACAGCTGGAGGAGACGTTGCGTCATCATCGGGCTATGGAAGGGCGTGGAATGCATCTGACACCGTACAAGCGAGGCGCTGGCATGAATCCTAGACGCCGACGCCAACGACGACAGCACTCAAAGAAAAAAAAAAACGTCGATCGAGTAGCCGCGTGGCGACGGTGGCAGCGATAACGCGACAACCTATGACGAATCTGCAATTAGAGCGCGAGTGCGCTAGCGTACCGTTCTTTCGAGGGGTGTTTATGCGCGACACGCTTCCTACGCGCGTACTAGCCAACGAATGTGGTATCGCGAATCTTGACGAGAATCGAGGCGCCGGTACGCACTGGGTCGCGTACGCGAAACGCGGGCTACGAGTACAGTACTTTGATAGTTTCGGGAATCTGCGACCTCCCACGGAATTGATTTACTATTTCGGACGCGGAACAACGATCACGTACAATCACGATCGTTTTCAACGTTTCGACGAGATGAATTGCGGTCCCTTATGCGCACAATTTTTGCATCAAAAATCTATGGAATTATGGCCTATGTACTAAGATTATGCTACGATGTATCCATACGTAATGATGCTTCATATATCCTATAATAAAGAAACATAATTTGACGATAAATTGACGAGTATTCGAACGCGCGCGTCACTTTCTCGCTCTCCGTCTCGCAAGTGTAATCGATATGTCGTTCACGCTCACGTTAACGGGCCGTAGCAGCGTGCTCACGGTAAACTATTTTCCTCCGATAGATTTGAGCGATGGTCAGTATGAATTAGGACTCGCGGACTTGGAAACGTTTCACACGATACCGAACATTGACTCGAGCAACGATAAATTCTACTACATCGCCGACTACAACACCGAGAACAACATCGTCGACGTCGCTCATGAATACATTGCGATCCCTCACGGTTCATACGAATTAGACGCTATCGCCGAGCACCTGAAGCAGCGATTACTCGATCGACATCCCCGAAGTATCGATAACAACGATGCAAATGAGAATGATGCCGACAAGTATCCTCTAATGCTGCGAGCTAACAACAACACCATGAAAAGCGAGCTGTACTGCTCGTTCGCCGTGGACTTTACGCAACCAAACAATGTGGGCTCGTTGCTAGGATTTTCCCCGAATCGCGTTTTATCACCAAGAACCTGGCACGAGTCCGACGTACCCGTGAACATTATAAACGTTAACGTGATCAGAGTAACGTGCAACGTCACTACCGGTGCGTACAGCAACGACAAGCCGGTACACACGATCCATGAATTTTCACCTCGCGTGCCACCGGGATATAAGATATCGGAAACCCCGCGACACGTCATTTACCTGCCGATCGTTGCACGAGCAATACACGATCTAACGTTGTGCATCGTCGATCAACACGAGCGCCCTATAGATTTCCGCGGAGAAGAAATAACGATTCGTTTGCACGTTCAACGACGTCCGCGCGATAGGCTAGCGTAACTACACGTGTGCGCGCGTGTGTATTATGTTAGTGTTAGATCATACATACGAATCATCAATCATAGCTGCCGCTGCTACTCCTAACGTTTCTGTGTCGCGTCATCGGCGCAACCCTTTATCGACGTGCAAAAGTAGCAGAATAAAGGCGGGTGGAGCGATAAGAAGAAGAGGACCGGTAAGAAGCGCAAGAAAGTCATTGACTCGTAGAAACGCGCGTTTTCTACGATCACTAGGTTTCATCGTCGCCCATTAGACAAGCTGTGAGTGACACGCAACCGCGATGTCTTTTATTCTGGACGTGGCGAATACGCCAACCTTTGATAATCGTATCACGAAAATCGAGTTACACACGTACAATCCGTACGCCAACACGACGTTCGATAATAGCGACGAGATAAGAATACCCATACAGCAGCAAGATCTGTACACGCTTCCGTGCGAAAGTTTTCTATACATCGAAGGTCGTGGCACGTTAACGACGCAAGACGCGAAAGGCCAGGCAACGTCGGCGAGTGCTGTTCTCGACAATAATTGCGTCGCGTTCATGTTCGATGAGATTCGATACGAATTGAACGGTGTTGAGATCGATCGTTGCCGAAATCCGGGAATCGCTACCGCGTTGAAAAATTACATTTCGTTGTCGGTCGATAGAAGCAAAGTGCTCGCGAATGCCGGTTGGGATCATACCATCGCGTACGATAAAGACATTTTTCATTCGGGCGCTTTCAATTTCTGCGTACCATTGAACGTTCTGTTAGGTTTCTGCGAGGATTACAAACACATCGTGATGAACGCGCGACACGAGCTGATCCTTATTCGATCACGAGTCGATGCGAACGCGATGTACGGTACCTCGGTCACTGCGAGGCCGAAACTAGACATACGCAAGGTGCAGTGGCGTATACCCCACGTCGCTTTGGAGGAAGTGAATAAACTATCGATGCTACGTATCCTGGAAAGTGGCCGACCGATCGCGATGAGTTTCAGATCGTGGGACTTGTACGAGTACCCGTTGCTGCAAGCGATAACGAAACATACGTGGACCGTGAAAGCTACGTCGCAAATCGAGAAACCTCGATACGTGATATTCGCCATGCAAACCGATCGAAAGAATCGTCTTGATAGAACTGCGAGTAGATTCGACGCGTGTAAACTCACGAACGTTCGATTATACCTAAATTCCGAGACGTACCCGTACGATGATTTGAACTTGGATTTCGATAAGTTTAAATACGCGATCCTGTACGATATGTACGCGAAATTTGGTCGATCGTACTACGGACACGGAGAACCATTACTGAACGCGATCGAATTCTTTCAATACGCGCCTATCGCGGTCATAGATTGTTCTAGGCAAAACGAATCGTTGAAGAGCGCTACGGTGGATGTGCGAATAGATTTCGAGTGCAACGAAAATGTCCCCGCTAATACTACAGCGTACTGTATGATCATACACGATCGTATAGTAGAATACGGCCCTTTGACTAACGTGGTACGTAAACTAACATAGTATGCGTATGTATGAACGATCAACGAATACTACTGCCGCTTCTGCTACTGTGAAAACTACGATGTCCAAGTCCTCAGTTGCTGTTCAGACGCCACCACGGACACTGCTACCTAATCGTGAAATAATGTTCGCAATTGTCGATCTTCAAGGTTTCAATGCCGATTGTGAGTTCGTTGTCAAAGAGCTCGCGATCCGCAGACACGGTAACAACGATAAAACGCCTACGATCAGCCATTGGATCTTCGAACCACCGTACGTCTGGGGGCATCTGAAATCGTGCGAGAACCGTCAAGCGTCCTGGCTCGCGAAGCATCATCACGGGCTTCGCTGGTCTGACGGTTACGTCCCATACTCCAAACTTCCTGGGTTGCTGGCCAGTGCACTCACGAACATTGACTTTGTCGTCGTGAAAGGTGTGGAAAAGAAAACCTGGATGCTGCAACTACTACCTGACATAATCGTTGAGGATGTCTGCGATTTATACGAACTGAAAGAGCAACAACAACAACAACAACAACAACAACCGAACAACAGCAGCAGCAGCAACAACAACGCTCGAACCGTCGAAGACGACGGCGGCTACGACGTTGACGATGATTATTGCGGGATCGTCCCTAACACCGCGGACCCCGACGTTCCTAACCTGAAGTCTATGTCTTCAACGGGTGCTCTTCGATGTACATTTCACAACAACGATGGTGTTTGCGCGTTGGAGAACGTCCAGAAAATATGGAATTATATACGTAACGTTGTCTAATGTAAGTCCTATACACGCATTACATCTACTTTATGCGTCATTAACAGATAGACTAATATGTATTAATTTTTTTCTGTTTCTATAGCTACGAGTACAACGGCGACGGTGATAAGCGCAACGACTGCGACGAATGCTATCTTTACCCACGAGCAAGAATACCCCTCCCATACGAATACGCTTTTTACGTAAATACTGGTTCTATAATATAAGATTACATGCATTGATGTACATGAATAAACACACAGTTTTTTGAATAAAAATATATTTTATTTATTTAAAAATTGTTATACATTTATTATTAAAACATATATGTATGTACTATAGTGGTACGTGCTTTACATCACGCAGCATGGATTGCATTCCTAACGCGATCAATTCGCAATCGATCAAAGAATGCTGTTCGAAGTGGTCGCTTTCGGAAATTAATTTCACATAATCTATCGGTGCGGTAGCGCTGCGTAGAACGTCCACGAAGGTAGCATATTTACTACTTACAGAGTACATATTTTCAGTTAGCCAGGTGAACATATGTTCAATGCAATGTTCGTACGCGAATAGTTTACGCAACGTGACTTCAGTCATATATATGTAAGCATGATTATCGGTGATTTTAATAAGTTGGTCATTGTGCATACTCGTGAAGTCTAGTCGTAAATGATCAATTATTATGTGGGTTTGAGGCGATGTTGCGTTGCTGCGTAATCGTTGGAGTATGTCAGCCTTGTTTTGCAGTAAGAGCTTCCACGTGGACATCGAAAAGCTCAACTCGTTGCCTTTATTGTCAGCTATGGTCATCTCGACGCTGCACGAATCCATGCCAATGCGTATTCCAATAGTTAGACGTTTATAAGCTGTCGCGGTCAACGGGTAATCACGCCCCAGGATCCGTACAATTGACGGTTTTGGCGTTTTCAATGTTTTTGGTGTTGCGGATCCAGTACTGTAAGAAATATGTACACAAAATTAATGCTTCGTTCGTATACGTTTACAGTGAATGAAGTAAGTGGAAAGTGTATGGTAACGAGTACGTACCTCATATCGAGTTGTTGATTAAGATCTTGTTGTTGTTGACGTTTATTTGGAAACCCACCATCGTTGGCGGATGTGCAGGATGAGTCGTTTAAGCTGCGTTTGTACATTTTGATATGCAATATGCAGTATGTTCATCGAACAAAAAATTGACGCTAACGGTACTTAACACTCGAGCGTACGTGGTGTAATGAAGTCCACAGGACTGACCAACGTCGCTTTATACTGATTCACGTATACGGCAATGTGTGAATGTACAACACATTAGTGATGGCGATGATCATGGTTGTGTTGTGACGCAAACATGTGTGTGCCGTAAAAGAATCAAAGAGAGAGTACGCGGTAAATTCAAATACGATTGACTTACAGCCACCTCGATCACCAAAAATACTCAGAGGTCAAGCCCGAATAACTATAGCTTTATGTTTACATTGGTTGCTTAGGTGAACGCAACGTCAAATTCACTTCTTCATTGCACGTGCGCTGTATCGCTCCCACGGCTCAATATATGTAAACACACGGTACAATGCCGTGTTTACTCCATGGGCTACCGCGACGATTGACTTACAGCCTCCTCGATCATTAAAATATTCGAACCTACACTTCGAATAATTATCGCTCTATGTTTTAGTCGTCTGATGTTTACACGAACGCAACGCCGGATTCTCTTACGGTCAATAGGGTGGGGTTACGTAAATTAAATACTCGGAACTAGGGTGAACGCACCGTATAATTCGTTTCTTCGTTACACGTGCACTGTATCGGTTCCACGAATCAAATATGAAGAGCAGGCACGTAGGCGCCAAAACGCGTTCAATTCTGCTCAAATATAAACACACTGCATGGCGCGGTGCAATGTTATGTTTACTACATAAATTAAATACTCGGAACTATGAATATTCGGAACTCTCCACCGAATACTTATCGCTATATGTATGTATATTTACTCCATGGGCTGCCGCGACGATTGATTTATAATACTTATCGTTCTATGTTTATGTCACGATATAAACATCCTGCATGAATGGTATGCACATAGGTATCAAAACGTGTTCAATCCTATCGCACGCCATGATTCATTGGGTGCGTTCAGCCGACAAAACCGGTGAGTAACCGGTGAGTGATTTCCCTAGATTTTACTCTGAACGCAACCGGTTACTTACCACTTACTCAACATGTTTAGTAACCGGTCGCCATTTTTTGTACCGGAAAGAAACTACGGTACATTTGGGATCAGTGATCACTTCAACGGTTTTTCAAGATGTCGGCACCCGTTCAAAATAATACAAGTACAAATAATATAATTTATATTGCAGAATATACTTATAATGATACACTATATACAATCCACGCTACGATGGAAGAACATAATAAATTATCTACAGGTATTCGATCAAAAATATTTTTATTTATATTTATAACCGATATTCTATTAACCTGTTGAATGCTGCATGGGTCATATATGACTTAAGTTTCTTGTTTTGCTTTATAATTCTAATAATTTCTGTTAAAACATGCTTCTAATAATAAACAACATAATATTGTTAAATAATATGATATTTTTGGATGAAATTTGTATATCGTTGTTTACTCTGCGCTTTGTATGTGACCTAAAGAAAATTATCATTCAAAATTCCCGCCAGATATACAAAACTGTCGTTCAGCAGACACTGATCACTGATCACTGGTGACTCGCAACTGTTGTCTCACCGGTTACTCACCGGTTTTGTCGGCTGAACGCACCCATTATCTTTTCTCAGAAATTCTATACCTCCCTCTTTCTCAGAAATCAGCATCGAAGACGAAATTCGAAATTCCACGATTCGCTCGCGGTCGCGCCTGCGCCCCGATCCCACACGCGTGCGGAGATTGCGCGGCGGCGACTCATGTTCAAAGTACCTTAAACATCCAACAGGTGGCGCCAATACGAAATGTACTAAAAAATCTAGGAAATTTACCAACGCATGCCCAAATATCGACGTGGATCCAAAGTACCTTAAACATCCAATAGATTGCGCCAATACGAAATGCGCGCGACGCCATCTTGAAATTTTGAAAATCCTCCCCCTCCCCTTTGACGTATCCCCCTCACCCACGAACTCGACCGCCATTTTGAAATTTGAAAATCCCCCTCCCCTGTGACGTCATCCCCCTCACCCACGAACTCAACCGCCATTTTGAAATTTGAAAATCCCCCTCCCCTGTGACGTCATCCCCCTCACCCACGAACGTGGTACCCCCTCCCCGCCTCACCCCCTCACCTACGAGCATGGTACCCCCCTCCCCACCTCACCCCCTTGCCCTCGCCGAAGAGCGCGCGGTACCCCCCTCCCCACCTCACCCCCTTGCCCTCGCCGAAGAGCGCGCGGTACCCCCCGCCCCGCCTCACCCCCTCGCCCTCGCCAAAGAGCGCGCGGTACCCCCCCCGCCCCGCCTCACCCCCTCGCCCACACTTGATCCAGAACTCTCATAGCCTAACTACTACCGTAATTTGTTGTAACCAACACAAGTCTATGATATGAAATGTAGCTTACATAATTTTTACAAATAATGCTGGATACATTCTTTGAAACCATATTCAACTAGCTTTCCGGTTTCCCGGTAAATCGCGAGAAGTAACTTCAAATTTTTACCGGTAATTCGTCAAATTTTTAGCGGTAATTCGATAAATTACGTATATCAATATAGCGCATATATGCGTTCGTTATTTAGGTCTACATCGTTATCAGTGAAAAAAACTTTAATTACTAATAAAGACGAAAACCGAAGTATCTCATGAAGAATCAACTCTAAACCAAAAGAGAACTAAAAATCTAAATCAAGTCATCAAAAAAATGGACGTAGTTTCAAGTAGAAAAAGTAACGAGAAAATATATAGGTACAAATGGCATATAATTTCTTAATGACTATCCGACCAACAATCGTAGAATCTGAGAGTGATTTATCCGTGGCTGGATTATTTTGTACAAAAATTAGATCGCGATCAGGAGACGAAAGTTTAGACAAATTATGTTTTTGCATGCTTATTTGTTAAAACAAAATTGTTAAATAAAAAATATTTAATTATGTATGTAAGATAAGATTCTTTTCATTGTTTTCGTGGCGAAGATCCATATTAATAAGTATTGTCAATAGTTACACAAATATATCTATTTTGCGTTATCTCATTTTATATTTTATGTTCAGAATAGTGTTATTTGCATATATTTATTATAATGCTCGGAATTACCGGTAATTGAAAAAGTCGGTAAATTTGCAATCCCTAAAACTGACGGCCCAATCGAAATTGAGCCTATCGGATTTTTTGGGGGTTGGCGGCTGATTTCTGGCGTTCTCGATACTCTCTAGTTCGTTATATTGCTGTCTTGGGTTTCTTGGATTCCACATCACTTGCTCTTGCCATCGTTTTATTTTTCCCCACTTCTGCGTGCGTTCACACTGCAAATTTCGCGGCATTATCGAAAATGTTAGCCTATTCACGCGAAAATCATAGGCACCACGCGTAGGTATACACAGAATTCATTGTGATAGTAACAGCAGTTTTTCGCGAATATATTGGAAACTAAGCCCGAGAGCCGCGCCGGATGAATGTATAGGAAAAACTTGTTCAGAATGTTCATTTTTAGAACATATTTAAGTTTTATCAACATCGGCGCTGATGTACACTTTTATGAACAATTACGAGTGTTAGTTTAAACCATTGCGATATGTTGTTTCTATATTTGAATAGATCTCGTCGAGAACTTTCAAATGATACCTTGTACAGTCCTGTTGTGCTCACGGCTCCAGAGATATTGTGAGTCAAAGTGGCGGAACACCTAAAAATGTTGTCTCATTTCCCCCGTGCCTTGGGAGCGGGTCGTCTGGCGTAAAGTATATTGTGTAGTACTTAAATTGGACTTCATGCTCTTTACAAATATGCAAAAACGAGTACTGTACGGCACGTACTGCCGCTTGCTGAGATGTTGCCGGCAGAAGCTTGGTGGTCCGATTGTTACATTCCCATAGGCCCACGTGTTCTAACACAATCGTAGAGGTAGGGCACACGTATTGTCGCTATTGGCCGACGTGACACCGTCGACGAATACAAAGTAAGCGAACAGGACACAGGTGGTAGGAGCCAATGCGAATGAAATAGCCCCCGTGCCCCTCGTATCATCCGGGTTTCTTCTTCTCAGCAAACGACAGTACTTTTAAAGATATAACGATTTCAATTATAATATATTTTCGTCACAGGCGGTCGGCCGTACTACACCATGACTTGTTAGACGTAATCCTACGTCAAAAGTTGATAATTTCAAGAGTCACTAAAGGGTATAGCCGGTTAAAATGGTCAAATGTGCCTCTGAACCGAATTCAAGTCTCGATCAGTCATTCGAAAGCTTATAAAAAAAAGAACCATTTGTGTTAATTTTCAACTTTGTATCTCGACCCGAGGGTAGTAGAATTCGAAAATTACTATTACATTTGCGAATGCCTTATATAGCTAGAAATCGAAAAAATACATAATTAATGTGAAAAATATGACCTTGTGGGAACTTGAAGTTCCGAGGCTCGAACCTACGTCCAGAAGAAAGTTCGCAGCGGTTCCGCAGTCCGACACTTTACCGCTCCGCCATCAACGCCGATGAAAATATTATAGACATTATAGACTCTAATTTCACAGCATGGTTACTTCGTTTAATTCCTACGCTGGCGCTGTTTTGCTGTACGCGAAGACATTGAAGATCGCATAAAAGACATTTCATGAAGTATGTACGAAAGTTCGAACTATAAGTTACTCTGACACGAAAAAACAGCGAAGAAATAGGTTTTTAATTTTTAAACGATTTTATTCAGCTTCGATCCTGTGTTTGTATGTTTGTTTGTTTGTATGGTACAAATCTGGCAACTCAAATTTAACCAACTTCCAATTATCCAATTGTCTTGAAACTTTGCAGGTGTACGTAGTTTGGATGACAATACAATATTCTAAAGAAAAATTAAGCCCGAGGGGGTGAAAAAATTACCCAGTCATCAATCAAGAGACACGGTAGTGTCTCGCGCCAAGTATATATAGGTATATGCGCAGCGCGAGACACTCTGTGGCTATATTACGCCGAGACCCGCTATCAAGAACCCTGAGATTATCGAATCGCAATAACGGCTGATCCGATTAGATCTTGAATGGTCTTAATGGATAGCTTGGGTTTGATTTACATAAGAAAAGTGTCTTCGTTTTGTTCCTACGTGCCTTATGAGCTGAGATATATCAATGCAAAGTTGGAATTTGTCGAATTTTATGTTAAGAGATTTTTCTCCATCGTCAAGTGTAGGCAAGAGGGGAACATGAAAGGGAGAGGAAATGTCTCCAATATGCACGTTGTTCATTCGATGAAGGTTTCGGCACTTTCGGCCAATCGCGTAACAAACACGATTTGTTGTCACGTGAAAGCCAGACAGAGACCACATCTGTCAACGTAAACGTAACCTAGCTAGTGTCAAACCATCATAACCTGCCAAGTGTCAAATATGGTAAGTAGTCAACATTTTTCAAATGTCACGGGTTTTTACACCATATAGGACACTGAATTATTGTCTCAATTAACAAGGTAAGTCGCCAAAATTTTTTAATACATTTTTTATGTAGAGCTTCTAGAAACGAAGGGGACGCATAGACTTGGAAGTTGCCCGGAGAAGGTTCGACAGAAAAATATCTTCTTTCGCACAAGTTTCTAGAAATTTATACCAGGCATGTACAAAATAATAATATATTGTAACAAATTGCATTTAAATTGCCAGATATTTTTATACCAATAAGCCATTTTTAATTTAGAGTTTCTATATAAAGCTTCTAGAAATGAAGGGGACGCACGGGCTTGGAGAGAAATAAAGGGGACGTACAGGATCCGATAGAAATGAAGGGGACGCACAGGCTTGGAGGTTGTCCGAAGAAGGTTAGATAGACAGAGAAGCATCTTGTTTCGCACAAGTTTCTGGAAATTTGTCAAATAATGTAAATTTTTCAAATTAGCGTAGCATTAAGAATTAAGAAAATTATGGCATACTGCTTGCAATGTAGAGTAAGTCACATTAGTGAAGAAAGTACGCTGAAAACGCATCTCCCTTGATACTTTTCAATCTTTTCTGAAATATATTCGTATTTATATATCGACGTGCGTTACGAAAAGTAGCATGTTTCAATTTTCTTACGAAAAGTACGACGGCTAAATGACCGCTTGGAAACACATCGAAAGACAGTCGAAATCCCATATTCCTTACACTATGAAATTCAGTTTTTTATTCCAAAGGCTTATCCCTTCCTAAACCTTCGGTTCTGGATCTTCTGTTCAAAGCAAGTCGAAACCTAACGGATTCTTAGAGGTTCGAACTACCTACCCGATGCAAATACAAATGCATTTTCAAAACATTCATGACCATTTACACAATCTACTCCGCGCGTATAAACTAATAATAATATTAAATAATTAAGAAACAATGTAATCTTGATGAAAGTATCAGTTACTCCATTAAAATTTTGAAATCTGTTATTTATAAAGATATGAAAAAATTTCTTAGACAAAAGTTGTACTGATTGACAAGGTAAAAATAATGCCAACGAAAAAAAGTTTTTTCTGAAAGTCAATTTTTGAGATTTCAAGGTCATGATGTTTTTTTAACTGATCTTATACTTTCGTTCTATATTGTTAGAGAGCGTAAAAAGGCAAATTCAACGATATATAAAAATGTATATTAACGATATACTACAATGGAGAAAAACGAATTCCAAAAATAAAAAACTTCAACTGCGATGAGACACGGTTTCCCGTTGTCCGATCGATTTCAAATTTTACACACATTATTTTTTCTCCCAATGGCACAATCCTGGGTGGTGTCCCGAAAAAAATTTGAAAGTCGAAAAATAAGGTCCACCCTAGTGTGTACTGTGGTCATCGGGGAAGCAATTCAAAAACGGCGACATTACACACGTACGAAAAGATAACTATACTCGAGCTCATTTTAGAAGGAACTTATTTCGCGCATGTTGAATGAGCTATTCAACTGTCGCGAGGTCTCTGTTCCCCCACTTTACCATGCGCAGCCGAAAGACCATTGGTGGTGGCATAGCCAATGAGCGCCAACATGCGCAGAACCGATCTAAACTCGTCGATCGGCAAGTTCCTTCTAAAATGAGCTCGAGTATATACTCTGTTTTAAATTTCGCATTGTTTTGTTATTTCCTGTTTGATAGTTTCTGCGTAGGTTTCCGTCAGATGAAGCAGTGTGTAAAGAACGGGTGAAGTTAATAGGTCGGGAAGGGTGGAAACCTGCGAAGAGTAGTTTCTTGTGTTCGAAACATTTCACTGAAGACAGTTTTATATTCCATTACAATAATAGGAAACGCTTAAAACCTGGATGTGTGCCTACGATTTTGAATAATGGACCAAGGTTTCCAGAGCAAAGGAAAGTTTTAGCAGAAAGAAATTGTGCAGGTAAGAAACGGTTTTCTTGTTCACAGAAGTTAATGAAAATAAATATCCGTTACAAAAGTGTATGTACAGAAACAAATAGTATTTCAATATCTCTTTCTTATATATAAATACTCTCATTGCTATATGGACAGTTACATTTTTTTTCAGCTCATGGTCAAGATCAAGATGCACATCCGATTTATGCGAAAAAGCGGAAAGTGGAACCAAGTTTGACTGTTATGGTGGAAAGTAATTGTAGTAGAGGTAAGAATCCATATTTTCATTAATAAAAGATAAGACTGAAAGTTAATTTAATTTAATGTATATGTAAAATATTCGCGATATTTTCTGCGCACGAGGTTGCCGGAGAGGTTATGTTCGGCGATGAGCCACCAAAACACTGCAAAAAGGTCTTTAGTTTGTGCACAAATGGTTTAGCCGTGATGCACGCTAACAAAGGAATGAGCCCCCGTACACTCTATCGTACAATGATTGCACAAACACGTTGCAACACGTGAACACGCACAATCGCGAATACACTATCAACCGACTTTGTACACGCTAACTGTGTCGCGAACTCCGTGACCGAGTCTACTGGTGAATTGAACACCGTAATTGCTTGTTGAGCAAGGCTTTGTAACAATGAACAAAAATGCGTTGTACTTTGCACACGGTTGTGAACAGAATGCCGTTAAGATGGATGCGCATTTCCGCCTTGGCGTCGTCTCGAACATTCTCGAGCCTCGATCGACAAGACGGAACCTGATTGGTCGATTGATTGCGTATCGACCGCGACTTCCGCTGCCCAGGAGGTGCTGCGATGATCGAGCGTGCGGTGACAAAAAGAACTATTCATTCCCAAACAGTATAATTCTATACAGTTAACAGTAATTCAAAATTTATTAACGCAATTTAATATATAACATACAGGGTGTCCCAGAATTTAAGGAACATCCCGGAACATGCAATATCCTGATGCAAAAAGACATCGAAAAGTCCTTAGCCGTTTTGGGATCCGGGGTTTGGTTTTCGAGATATTAACAAAAAACCCCGACCAATCAGAGCGCGCGCCTTCCGCTGGAGGTCCCGCGCTAGCGTGGCCGCGCGCCGGGCCGCGCTGCGACTACGAACAAGCAAGGCGGCATGCATCGAAGGAAATTGCGTAGAATGGTAAATGAAAAAGACGTAACAAAAAAATCCAACCTTTTGCCATGGTTTGTTTGCCATTTAAAGTGAATAATGAATAAAGGATAAATGGATGAAAATCACGTGTAACGTAAAAAGACGAATACACATTTTTTTTAGAAGATTCGAAAATAATAATTATTTGAAGTGGGAGGATAAGGAATACGTAAAATTCCTTGTGTTAATAACATATCCACGAAAAGGTAATGTAACAGGAAATTAACGAAAAGTGATCGTAGTTCGTTATTGTGATAAAAATCCGTAGTTCAATAACGGCCAACACTGTTGTTGATAATGAATAAGTTGGTTTAAAAACTCGGAAGAAAAATTTACGTACGGAAATTTGGAGAATTATCTCCGGAAATAAGCCGTAGCCTGCGTTAAATTTAAAAAATAATAGTCGCCAATAATGTAACTAAAACTCGTCTAAAACACACAGACCGAAACCAGAATAAGAATAATTAACAAAATTATAAATTACACTACTAATCCAATCAAACTTAATAACATGCTTTTGTCTAAATCTGAAATTATACAAACAAAAAAGTTTTTTAAAGATAATAGTAACTTATTGGTTTTAAAATCCGACAAAGGTAACACCTCAGTTTTAGTGGATAAAGAATTCTACATTTCGGAAGTAATGAAGTTGTTGAAAGATGAGACCACTTATACAACTAGTAAATTCGAATATACATGTACTTTTGAGAGAGAGGCAAACTCTATTATTTCTAACATGGTTAAAAAGAAACAGATTGGTGAAGGGACAGGCAAACTTTTAAAAACTCATAATGCTATAGTACCTAGAGCCTACGCACTTCCAAAGACACATAAGGAAACCTTGTCGTGGAGAATCATTGTCTCGTCTATCGGTGGTCCTACTTATAAATTGTCTAGATTCTTGGCGGGTATATTATCCAAGATAGTAGGAAAATCCTCGTACCACACCGTAGACAGTTGGCAATTTTGTAGTGAAATTAGAAAAGTCCAAGTTCCTGATGAGTCAATGCGGTTAGTATCTCTTGATGTGATATCTCTTTTTACCAATATTCCCATTGATTTAGCCATACAGGTTCTACACCATCGTTGGAATGAAATTGAACTACACACTAAGATCAATAGAGATGATTTCCTCCAGGCGGTTAAGTTTGTATTGAATGCTAATGTATTTTCGTTCAACGGTGTATTTTATAAGCAAGTGTTCGAAACGGCCATGGGGTCCCCTATTTCTCCTGTCATCGCCAATCTAGTTATGGAAAGGTTAGAGACGATCTCTCTCACAAAGGTACCATTTGAACTTAATTTTTATAAACGATATGTTGATGACATTATTACCTGCATAAAATTGGATAATTTACAAACACTGTTGGACACGTTTAACGGCTTCCACAGTAGACTTCAATTCACGTACGAGATAGAAAAAGATTCTTGTTTAAGCTTCCTTGATACAATAGTTTATAGATCGAATAATAAATTAATCACGAACTGGTATCATAAACCGAGTTGGTCCGGTAGATATATAAACTTTTTTTCTGAGCATCCCATGCAACATAAAGTAGGATTGATTAAGGGATTAATTGACCGTGCTATCTTACTTTCTGACCCGGAATTTCGACCAGCTAATTTAACTCTTATTAAAAACACGTTAAAACGTAACGGCTATCCTATGGAGATGGTCTCAGCAATTATCCGAGATCGTATTTTTGAAATCTACCACCCGTTACTAATGGAAAAACGTAAAGAGATAAAAGCCAAAAAGATCGGACAAGTCAGCTGGAGAAATACGGTTGTCTTACCGTTTGTTCATAACATCTCAAACGACTTAAAAATAATTTTTAGGAAAGTAGGAGTACATGTCATTTTCAAATTACCATTTTACACCAAACAATTGTTCCCTCCAATTAAAGATAAAATACCTTTGGTTAAAAATTCTAACATTATCTATTCAATTCCCTGTATGAGTTGCAATCAGGTTTATATTGGACAAACTTCGAGACATTTGGACAGACGAATTTATGAACATAAAAGAAACGTATTTTTACCTCCCTTTCAACACACCGCTTTAACTAAACATTCACTGGAGTTTGATCATAGGTTTGACTACGACAATGTCAAAGTTGTTGATAGGGAAGCCAATTTGAATCTGAGAATTCTATTAGAGACATTACACATGATTAAACAACCGAGCGTAAATCTTAGGTATGAAACACCTAAGATACAAGATTATTACGCAACCTTACTGAAAAAGTAAGGATATATGATGTGACCTCTCTAATGGAGGTTTTCGATTTCTTGCTTCCTTCATATGATTCAAACATTGGTACATAAAAATTTTGCATATGTAATTTGCTCTTTTACTTAGTGAATGATGCTTTACCACATATATAATAATTGGTGGTATGAATTGGTAATGTTGTGTTGTTTTGGCTAAAAATTCTTTTCTTTATAAATTTAATAAAACTTCAAATTAAATTATGATCAATAAACAGTACTCAAAAATCGATTCAAACAATAATTATTAACAGTTTCACTTTTGACTTTGTTTACGACCGTTATTCCTCTGTACCCTTCGGATGTTCTCGCTTCTATATACTATTTACCTCAGTCACGCTCCAACCGACTAACAAGGTGCACGTCTTCGATAACGTGTTTAACGTATAAAAGCAAACGCAGTATTCTTCAATAACTTTCTTGAAAATGGTCTAAACCATAGACCGAAACGTCGAATTATAATTATTGCAAAATAGCTTTTATTTAAGTGTTTACATGACCGAACCTACGCGCTGATATCACTTTTTGGTTTTTATATTCTAAAAATACGGTCGAAATTCTAATACCTTACAGGATATTGTACAGGAATTGAAAGGACAGAAATTGCTGCCGGAGTCTGCGTATTATTCACTGTCTGCGCAGGCAGACGTGTCGTTAGAACTTTTTAACCGCATGATTAAAAATAGGAAGAATAAGAATAAAATGACGCGGGAAAAATATCCTCCAGCTCTTCGGGCGTTTGCCTTGACGGTACACTTTTATTCGCCAAAGGCATATTTATACATCAGGAAAACATTTGACTTGGCACTGCCTCATCCTGACGTACTCAGAACATGGTACAGCAGCGTATCAGCTGAACCAGGCTTTACAGGGGAGTCATTCTTTACTCTCAAAACTAAATCCGAACAGCTGAAGGAGAAAGGAGAAAAGTTGCTATGCGCATTAATAATGGACGAGATGGGAATCAAAAAAGGGTGCCAGCGTGGTAGGGATGGGAAAATGCGAGGATATGTTGATTTTGGGGGGGGGATAAGCGATGGCGATGACTTGTTAGAAGCCAAGAATGCCTTAGTTGTAATGGTTGTGATGCAGGAGCACTACAAAGTGCCAATTGGCTATTTTTTAGTCGACACAATGACCGCGGAAACTAAAGCAAATATTATTCGTGAAGCGTTAATTCGATTAAAAGAACAGGTGTGACTATATCCTCGCTGACCATAGATGGTCCTAGCGATCACTTCGCTATGGTGCAGAAATTAGGAGCTTGTATGCGTCCACGCACTCAAGAGGTGGAAACGAATATATTTAATCTATTTAGAACACATTTCCCTCATCCGGTGGTTAGTGAGCCACATGTTAATGTTGTTTTCGACCCAAGTCATATGTTGAAAAACATTCGGAATTGCTTGGGAGAATATAAAGTTCTGTTAGACGCTGAAAGAAATAAAATCGAATGGCGCTACATAGAAAAATTAGTGATATTGCAAGAAAGCGAAGGGTTGCGCTTAGCTAATAGATTACACTCGCAACACATTCAATACCGTAAGATGGTGATGAAGGTCACATTGGCAGCACAAACACTCAGTGCTAGTGTGGCGGATGCTATTGAATTTTGCAGAGAGGTTTTGAAACTTCCAAAGTTTCAAGGAAGCGAAGCCACAGTTCGCTTTATACGGGCCATCGACAAAATATTTGACTTTTTAAATGTAAGGAATCCTTGGGGGCGTCATCAGAAAACTCCACTGAGGCGAGAAAATGAAAGTATATGGCGCCATAAAATAATAGAAGAAATGACATATTTAGCAAATATTAGAGAAGAAAATGGGAAAAGTATATTTTTATCCAGACGTAAAGCCGGATTCGTAGGTTTTTTTTACAGCAGTTGTATCCGTTTTTAATATTTTTGATACATATGTAAAAGCAGTTGATTCGAAAATTCCGTTTTTACTGACGTACAAGTTATCTCAAGACAACATAGAATTATTCTTTGCCGCTATTAGAAACAGAAGCGGCTGGTGTCCGAACCCTACTGCTTCGCAGTTCATTTCTGCGTACAAGCGTTTACTACTACATCACGAGGTTTCAATCGATTCAGGTAATGCAATGCCTCCGGATAAGACGACAATTCTGAATGTCTCTTCTCACGAAAGAAAGAAGAAACAAACTGTGCAGAGATACGACATGAATGTGTATGATGAGGTACACAATTCAATGGTCGCAGAAAAATATGGACTCAATGAGTGTACAATTAATGATAATAACAGTATATCCCAACTCCCTGAGTTTTTAAAATTTTCATGGGCACAGTCAGCGCACATTAGCGAATTTTCGCTCCAATGTGTCGGGTATATTGCTGGTTGGGTTATTCTGACGATAAAAAAACAAAAGAAGATAAAATGTTTAGAATGCATCTTAGCATGCGAGGAAAACAATCCACAAAATATTGTTCTGAATTCGAACAATTCAGCTGCTTATATTGCAGCAGTTACACGTGGCTATCTGGTAATTCCTTCTCAAAGTGTCATACGTATTTGCACCATAGCAGAATCGCTGTTCCGAAAAGCCATAAATACAAATTGTGGTAAACCACCGACCTAATAAAATTTCCCGGCTGTTTTAGCCGCCAAAGTGTTTCAGCAGGCGATCGAGACGCATGACATATTTGTTTAACTTGAGGATCACAACGTACAAATGTTAAGTGCTGAAGAATTCATTATTCATGCGCATCAACTTACTAAAACAATAATTATTTGTTATATTGAATTACGCATGTATGCTGAAACAAAAAAACACGCTCTTAGAGTAACAGGAACAAATCTGAGACACTTTTTAACAAGGTCCATATTTTGGGCACACCAATGAAACCATTATACTTTTTGTGTATATATTTCCACGATTATATATAATTATATTTTATATAGGTTTATTTATGCACTTATATTTTATATAGGATATCTATGCATTTAAAGCAGGCCTGCCCCATCGGGTGCAAATACCTCCTGAATTTCTGGAACCCGGGTAACAGCCGAGCGCGGGACTGTTGCGAAATTTGTGAGAGAACTGCATGGTGGTACGAGCCTGCATGGACGGCCGCACACTCATGCAGTTCTCCCGCAACCCATGCTGTGGTTAGCAACGTAACCAGTCCCGCGCTCGGCTGTTGCCCGGGTCCCAGAACTTCAGGAGGTATTTGCACCCGATGGGGCAGGCCTGATTTAAAGCATATGTGCATGCATTAGATTTAACCTGTAACACAACACTGTAAAGGTATTCGTTCACGATGATTTTTTCTGTAATAAGTGTCATAACAGTTAAAACTAGTTGTTGAGTAGAGAAAAGATCGTATTAAAAAAAGACAGTGTTCTACAAAATGTTACTGTTGTGATAGTAAATGTGAACGAGCACCTTATAACTGTAACAAAAAGATACATTGCGCATGTTTGTAATATTGTGGCTTAGACAAATAGAAATAATGGCGAGTTCAAACCCCTGCACTGAGTGCGCACCGCAGTACAGTGCTGGAATCAATTGCGTGCAGTCGCTGTGAGAGTGAGTGAGAGGTGAGAGCGGATACAAGCAATCGACTCCAGCACTGTACTGCGGTGCGCACTCAATGCAAGGGTCCGAATTCGCCATAAGTTATCTTCAGATCTCATACTGTACAGCAGACCTGCCCCATCGGGTGCGAATACCTCCTGAAGTTCTGGGACCCGGGCAACAGCCGAGCGCGGGACTGGTTACGTTGCTAACCACAGCATGGGTTGCGGGAGAACTGCATGAGTGTGCGGCCGTCCATGCAGGCTCGTACCACCATGCAGTTCTCTCACAAATTTCGCAACAGTCCCGCGCTCGGCTGTTACCCGGGTCCCAGGAATTCAGGAGGTATTTGCACCCGATGGGGCAGGCCTGCTGTACAGTATCTGTAAGAAAAACTGCTATTCTATTTCATTTATTTTTTGGCTGTTTGCATGGACTATGGTTGTCATTTGTGGAATTTGTGTTACACTGTATAAAGCTGTTATATCATGTATCATAGGCCAAATTGATTGACTCTACTTGAAACAATTTTTTTTTACAGTTCAGTGCTACCACGATCTATAGATGCTTAACTCTTTATATTTAAAATAAATTTGCTTGTAGAGGTAATCTATTTGGCAAACGTGCGTCTCGTTTCATTCTCTGCTTGATTTCTTCAGAATGATTGTCTTTATTCTCTTCATATTTTTTATTGTTTCAAGGCAGCATATTCTTCACAATTCACTTTTACTGTATGTAATTCTTCAACCTTGGTTTTTGACATATTTGTGCGGTAATCCATTGTTCCCTATATAACGCATGGTTCTTGCTTTAATGTTCAAATAAATATTACAAATTTAATAAAAATTGAAAGTTATCCTTCTTTCGTAGATTTCTTTCCAAGATCTTATCATCAAGAATAGTACGAATGTGGACCAAGACTTCATTCTAACTGAATAACCACGATTGATTTTAAATTACGTGCATTTGCAACATCATCAGCGTCGCTCGAAGAGTGTAAATGAAATTGCAACAAGATTTAATGCTAAAATTGAATTTGAATATTTTTCACAGTTTAGATACTAAGTACGTGTAAATCAATTGCTTACATCTGTGAAATTATATTGTATTAACTTTCTTTAATTGTATATAAAACATTCCATTTCCATGTGTATATCCATTTATATATCTATGACTTTTATATAAATTGTAAAAAAAGTAATAAAGTAATTGTAGCATTATTAAAAAATGTATTTGTATTTACTGCTTCTATAAAGATGTAAGAAAATCATACTTACGTTTTCTTCAACCATAACAAAACAAACGACAAAAATGTTTAAAAATATTTAAAATTCAGTATTCACTATTTGCAAATTTCATAAATCATTACCTCCGTTCTTTGTATATTAGATTTATATATTTATTTCACTATTTTTATGAATTTCTAAATCATACAAGAAATTGATATTATACTATATGTATTACGTAATATAACGTGTATTTTTCACTACTATTCTATTCATAAAGTGCTCGTTGACCATCGTGTCAGTAAAAGTCATCGTGAACGAGCGTTTTTAAATTTCGCACAATTTCCCTTAGTTCCTCCGTCTGACGCTAGTGGCACTGGCATGTAATTCCGTCTTCAATTTGCCACAAGTCTGATGCAGCTGGCTTATGGCAATCCCGTATCCATAGTATATAGATCAGTGATTGGGTCTCTCCCGAGCCACGCGAGCCGGCCTACGGGTCGCTCAGGTGCCTTCTTGTGTTAATTCGACTATAGGCGAAAAATTGTTAGATCATTTAATTGTGGCAATGCTCCTTGCAAGCATGCCAGAGTCGTATGGTAGTCTTATTACAGCGTTAGAAAGCAGAGCAGAAACTGATTTGACGCTTTGTCTCGTAAAAGATAAACTAATTGACGAGTACCGACGCCGTATAAACTCTGACTCAATTGATGACTCTTGGAATGCAGCAATGAAGGCCAGATATTATAAAAGTAACTCGCAACGAAAATTTTGTGTGTTCTGTAAAAAATCAGGACATGAAAAACCGGAATGTACTAAATTTCTCGCCTCGAAAGCCAGGAAAGACGCCGAGAAGAATGAGAACGACTATGCAAGTGTGGCGATTGAACTCGATGATCAGATTTGTTTCTGTATAACCACAGAAAAGTGCGACAAAGATGCATGGATCATTGATTCAGGTGCTACGAGTCATATGTCGGGTGACAAATCATTCTTTCAGCAGCTAGATACAAAACTACACAGCAATGTGAGATTGGCAGCTGGAAACTCGGCCAAGATCGAAGGTATAGGCTCAGGTACGGTTAGCTGTTTGGATCAAAAGAATAAAAAAAAATAATATCCTGGTCAAGGATGTGTTGTACGTTCCATCACTCGAAGATAATCTCTTATCTGTCAAGAAACTCACAAAATGCGGTTTCGACGTACACTTTCAAGGCGACCAGTGTAAGATACAAAAGAATGGGTCAGTTGTTGCCACGGCACATTCCCCCTCCGGACTTTATGCATTGCGAGTCACTGACTCGATGACAGAAGCTAGCCAAGGGCATAATGACAACTGCATCCACATGTGGCATAAACGTTTTGGCTACAGGGAACAAAGTCACTGGAGAAACTTACAGCAAGACTTGCAAATGGTATAAAAATCACAAAATGCAATATAAAAGAAGTTTGTGAAACTAGTCTTCTGGGAAAAATGTCGCGTACTCCTTTCCCAACGAAATCAAACATTGTAGCTGACAAGGGAACATTCCGAACCCGAAAATTCAAAAAATTCTGAAACTTTGTGGATATATAGGGGATTTCCTTCTGATTACAACGCAATTTTTTTTGCTGCCCAAAATCACTCTAAGGGGGTGAAATTAACCCCTGAAGATTCGGCTATTTTTCGAATTTCTGTTATAACTCGCGAACTGTAAGAGATAGAAAAAAAGTTTCGAGACAAAAGTTACTTCTTTCAATTAGATCTACCAAATCGTAAAGGTTTTATCAATTGTTTAAACAATTAGAAGAAAGTTATAAACAAAAATATGAATAATGTTTTATAAAATTCGGGTTTTCACGTAAAATCTGAAGTGGATGTTTAAATAATTATGAAACAGCATAATCCATATTAACTATTAATATTATATTATAACTATTGTTGTATTGCGGAACTGTGCTCCGCGACAATCGAAGAACTTTTGGATCCCATTGTAACGTGCCTTAAGCTGCACGACGAGGAATGTTTTTCTAATATTTATTAGGACGCGACGCGTAGTAAGAAAGTAAAATAATTTATATACTTTTGTCTTTAATTACACATGGGGCAAATATATTAGGTGGAAATAGAGGAGAAGAAGGGAACTGTTAGATATAACTTTTCCTTATTCGAACTTTTTATTTTTAACATAATTATCGAACTTTTCTCTTATTTGCTCACCAAACAAGCGAGACAATGCAGGCGTTTAATAAGCGATTTATGTATAGTTAGATAACTTTGAAAACACTTGTGTGATTATGAATTATTCTTCATGGTGATGAAACTCTTAAAAAAAAATGTTGAACACATAAATATTGCTTACACCACGCACATCGTATGATAGCATAATTGCCGCATATGGAAAAACGAGGTCGATGTATGAAATCTTGTTGTGAAAAAACGAAATCTACTGGATTTTCAAACTGATTTGTTTTCTCAACAATGTATCCACTTTTATACCATGCGTAAGCAAACATATCGTGATACTTTGGTGATGAAAGTTGATTATGAATAAGAGACTGTAATTTAATGACATTATTCCTTGCATTTAGCTGCACATCGTAATTAAACAATAATACAAGGTCGGAAAATTTTCGTACAAAGTTTTTCCATATCCGGAAACCATATACATCAAGCGGTTGTATCATTCCTGTAGTTTTTTTCGGTATTGCGTATATTTCCACATGTTGATTAGCTGGTATACCGTTTCGTAATGTAGATGGACAGTGACCAGTCCACGAATCCAATAAAAAAAAGCTTCGAGATCCCGCATGTGGTAGATATACGTTTGTTAATTCGTCGCGTATTATTTCCTAATAAATATTAGAAAAACATTCCGCGTCGTGCAGCTTAAGGCACGTTAAAATGGGATCCAAAAGTTCTTCGATTGTCGCGGAGCACAGTTCCGCAATACAACAATAGTTGAAATTGTATGGAAAAAAATATGGATTATGCTGTTTCATAATTATTTAAACATCCAGTTCAGATTTCACGTGAAAACCCGAATTTTATAAAAGATAATTCATATTTTTGTTTATAACTTTTTTCTAATTGTTTAAACAATTGATAAAACCTTTACGATTTGGTAGATCTAATTGAAAGAAGTAACTTTTGTCTCGAAACTTTCTTTCTATCTCTTACAGTTCGCGAGTTATAACAGAAATTCGAAAAATTGCCGAATCTTCAGGGGTTAATTTCACCCCCTTAGAGTGATTTTGGGCAGCAAAAAAATTGCGTTATAATCAGAAGGAAATCCCCTACATATCCACAAAGTTTCAGAATTTTTTGAATTTTCGGGTTCGGGATGTTCCCTTGTGAGTCAACATTAGATCTCATCCGTACCGACGTCCGTGGACCTGTGCAGACGCCAACACCTAAGTCCAGACCTGAATGCGTATACGCTGAGCAGGCTGAGCGCGCACGAATGACGCATGCGGAGGGGTCGAAAGTACCATTGCGTCTTTCTTCATCAACTACTGTGCTTAACTTAGCCCACTCCGCAGTCGTAAAGATGGTGTGATACATAGTTAGCTAAATAAACATACAGCTGAACCCTCCGAGTCATCCTGTTTACCAATACAGAGTGATTGTCCACCGACGCGTGTCAAAGAGTTGCCACCTGGTACCCCGTACCAGGTATGGCAGACAAGGCAGCCCGTACAGTTTTTCCCTCCATGTGTTTGATTTTTCTTCCTGCCCCCCCCCCCCCCCCCCGCAAGACATCTTACCAGTTTGGAAAGTAGAAAGGTCGTGAAATCGGTATCATGTTAAAACAAACATAGGGTAAACTGGAATAAATCCGTGGTATAGGTTATAACGTGATACTTCCGTGAGTCCCGTAGACATTTCGAACCGTAGGCGTAGGTATATACATTGGAAAGGTCTGTGGGACACTCTTCGTTTATTACCACCTTGTCTTGCTTCTTTAAACTACTTGACCCCCCCCAATTGTAAGGACGACAACAAGTCATGGTGGTGTGAGGGACAGGGATGCACCACTACAGTTGTTTACCCCATGTGGGTGAGCCATTCCTTTGATGGTGCGGGACTTTACCAACATCGGCTGGGAAGAGCCCGAACATCGCAGCGAGCCTGACTTTCCTTTGGTCGAGGATCCCGCTGTCCCTTCCTCGGTGTCATATGGCAGGCAAACCTTTCGTCTGCACTACTCTAAACACTCTCTGTCCTTCTGTCCTTAGCTGTCGCGAGCCACGAGACTCTGTCGAAACTGGCGAAGAAGATCGCTAGAAATATACGTTCGACACGTAGGAACTACGGAATTAGGGAGTCTCAAGTGAACGCGTGTTTATACTCCAGAGATAAGGGATCCGCCTTTAATTTGAACCACGTGCAGTCAGCGAGCAATACATTTTCTTCCTCTGTCTCTGCAGGAGGCGTATTGATAGCGGATAATACTTTGTAGTTGCTATATTGGTGGCATTTTTCTCACGTGCGTCGAGATAAAAGCGGGCTCAGAGCCAGGCAAAAATTCATTCATTCTTTACGATGGGTAATTTATTATTTCTCCAAGAACGTTTCGACAACATCTAGTTGCCAGATTTCTAAAGGGCAATCGATTTTATGGGGTCTTTGAGAATTTTAAACATTGTTCAGTCCGTGTTAATCCGTATATTGCTCTGTCGCCGGGTAGTACGTACGATGGCTTCGGACCCGCACGTAGGTACTGTTGTTAATCGCCACGCCGACTAGCGGGACAATACGACCATAAACCGCGATCTTAGCGAAACGGTCCGGCCGATCGGCCCTGGTAAGTTTTTGGCAACCATTTCCCTCCTCTACATCGTCAAGGGTGAGAGGGTTCCTCCTCTACGAACGAAGTCACTGAAGGAAAGTCCCCCCTTTTCGAGGAACGGTGTTCCCAATGTATGTTTAATAATTATATTAAAACTACAATTACTTTCATGCATATGAAAAAGATGTCACCAATATAGCAATTAAAAAGTATTGTCCACCATCAATTCGCCACCTGCAGGCTGGAGGGACGCCTGGTTCCCGCCTGCGTCGTCTTCTCCTCGAATTGAAGACGGATCCCATATCTTTCGAGTAACCACGCGCTCCAATATCAAAACAAAATCAGGCACAGGCGTATGCATTGCGAGAAAGGGTGAGGTGTAGGGGGGAGATTATATTATGACCAATCGGACTTGCATTCGTTGCAGACGCAACGTTTTCACCTGTTCATAGTAATATTTTCTCTTTATGACCCACGTTTTCTCGCAGCGCATATGTCAGTACGTACTTTTGTTTTGATATTGTAGCACGTGCTTATACTGAAGAGATAAGAGATCAGTCTCCAATTCGAAGGGAAGACGTCACAGGCGGGATCACGCGCAGTGCAGCGGACACCTCATTTTCTACCTGCGTCCCTCCACGAGGCTTATTGCTGCCCCCCTCCCCCCCCCCCCCGGAGTAATCTCGTGTGATTTTTTAACACGACAGCGAGTCGGCCTGGCTGTGTGAATTAAGAACAATGTAGGATGTAGTGAAGAAAAGAAAGACAAATTATTCAGTAAAATAGAGTTTTAAAGTCTATCATATTTTAATTGCATTATTATTATTCAAAATGTAATTTTTAAATTTTTGATTATCTGTTTATGTCAATATTAGCAATGGATTAAATTTATTTAGTCTATGCCTTCAATAATTTCTGTAGGAGTTTCGTAAAAATCACCGAAACCAGGAAACTTTGAAGATTTGTATTTTTTAAACAATTTCGAATCTGCAAAAATGAGGACTTAACCCTCCCTAATTTCATATGGACTACCATATATGTATTTCAATATCATGAAAATCCGAGGCATCGAGGATTTTAGAAAAGTATCACATTCTGCCTCTATCTTCCACGCTGAACGCAATGCACTTCAAACTCCCTTTGATCTGTGGAAGAAAACCGACAACGGTCGGCTCAGGCCATGTGCCTTCGCCGGCATGCACGAGTCGGGTCGCATGCGCCGAATCACCACGAATGACCCGTTCACACTAGCATATGCGTTCACGCTCAACCTTTCAGACGTAGAAGCATGCGCCAGGGGCTACCGTTTCACCCGTCCACATCAGAATATTCGTGCGCGCTCAGCCTGCTCAACGTATACTCATTCAGGTCTGGACCCGGCTTAATAAGGAACGGTATATATTGACGATTATTGACTACTGCAGCAGATATACGAAGGTCCACCTGGTGGAGCAGAAGTCGGAAGCAACAAAACTGATCAAAGAATTCGTTAACGGAGTAGCGGAGAGAAAAAATCGGTCGATCATGGAGATGGCCAGATGTATGCTCATTGGAGCCAATATGGAAAGAAAATACTGGGGTGAAGCGGTGCTGACTGCTACCTACCTTCAAAATCGACTACCAACCAGAGTAAAGGGAAAAACACCCTACGAGCTCTGGTACTCACAGCAAACGGACGTGAGTCAAATTCATGGATTTGGAAGTGTGTCTTTTACGCATGCGCCAAAAGAGCTACGCAAGAAATTGGATGTGAAGAGTAGAAAACTGCACTTCGTAGGATATTCTGAAGAGTCCAAAGCGTATAAACTGCTGGACAAAACGACGAATAAAATAATCTCAGTAGAGACGTAAAGATAATTGATGGAAAATTCGCAATCGATGATACACCCGACAAGAAGAATAAACAAGGGAAAAATTCCCCACAAATCAAAGAGAAAGAAAAATCAAATGAGGGTGATCGAATGGGCAATGACGGCTACGACGACGGTGAATACGTAATCGAGTTTGAGCATTCCAAACGGAAGGTCAATGCACCAGTAATTGACGTAGAGGTATTTGAGACGACAATTGAAATTCCCGTGACAGCGTGGACCAATCATGAGATAGCACCGGGAACAACAGCCAAATGGACCCAGAGTATGTACCAACACCAGGTGGCGGGGTCGAGGACTTACAATTAGAAACAAAAAATCTGACGAGATTAATGAGAGGCATTGCACCTGAGAGATTCGGATATACAGCCAAAATCGCACGAGAAATCATCACAGAACCAAAGACCATCAAACAAGCACTCAGAAGTCCTCAAGCTGAATCCTGGAAAGCTATAATGGATGAAGAATACAAGGCATTAATAAGAAATCAATCCTGGGAACTGGTAGATGTACCCATTGACTCAAATGTAATTGGGTGCCAGTGGATATATAAAATCAAAAGAGACGACACAGGACAAATTAAAAGATACAAAGCCCGGCTCGTAGCACAGGGATTTTCTAAAAAATATGGAAAGGATTTTGATGAAATCTTTGCTCCCGTAGCAAGGTAAACGACCTTCAGAACATTACTCGCCATTGCTGGAAAAGATAACCTAAAAGTTCACCATTACGATGTGAAAACGGCTTTCCTAAATGGAAAATTAAAGGAGACGATCTACATGAAACAGTCAATTGGATATCGGACCCAAGAAACCAAGAAAGTCTGCAAGCTAAACAGAAGCATTTATGGGCTCAAACAAGCAGCTAAAGTTTGGCATGAAACACTTCAAACCACACTAAAGACAAACGAGTTCCAACAAACGGAGTCGAACCCGTGCATGTTCGTGAAACAAACTCGGAACGGACGAGTTTATCTACTAGCGTATGTGGACGACCTGCTGATTGCGTCAGAGAAGGATACTTTGATCCACCAAACGGGACAGCTGCTAAACTCGTACTTCAACTTAACAGACTTAGGACCACTGAAACATCTAGGGATTCAAGTGCGAAGAGACGAAGACGGAATTTTCCTACTTAATCAGAAGAAATATATTGAACAACTTTTGGAGAAACACGCCATGCAAGATGCTAAACCGTCGGCATACCCACTGGACACAGAATATTTCAAAAGACCAAAAGAAGAAGAGTCGATGAAGTATAATGAAGAATATCGCCAGGTAATTGGAGACCTATTGTACTTGTCAACGAACGCACGTCCTGATGTGGCGGCAAGTGTGTCAATACTCAGTCAACGAGTCGAGAAGCCTACCAAGCACGATTGGAACGAGGTAAAGAGAACATTAAAATACCTAAAGAGCACTGAACAATATAAACTGAAACTGGGAAATCCCCGTGACCCAGAGAATAAGCTTATTCGATGCGCAGATGCAGACTGGGCGTAAGTCCCATAGAGAAGGAAGTCCAACACCGGATACTTATTTAAATTCAATGAAGGACCTATAAGCTGGGCATGCCGCAAACAAACATGTGTTTCGCTGTCAACTAACGAAGCAGAATATCCCTATCCAAGGCAAGTCAAGAATGTATTTGGCTGAATAAATTGCTACAGGATCTAGGGAAAGGCCAAGATACACCCACGAAGATATTTGAAGACAATCAGTCTTGTCTAAAATTATTAGAGAACAAACAATTCAGCAATAGAAATAAACATATTGTAACAAAATATCACTTCACTTGAGAACTGGTCAAAGAAGACATCATTGAACTTGGATGCTGTCCAACGGAATGGATGATTGCGGATATGATGACAAAACCGTTGGGACCAACGAAGCTGATGAAACTCGCGAAGAGAACTGGACTGATAACTCATCGTTGAGGGGTGGGGGAGGGGGGGGGGTGGATATCGCGCAACGACGAGTTTTGAACACCGCGCTCATTATCAAGAGACACGGTAGTGTCTCGCGCCAAGTATATACAGGGTGTCCCAAAAATGCCGCGGTTCCTTAAAGGGGGTGATTGGGGGGGGGGGGGGGGTGATTACAAACAACTTTTTCCTTTGCGAAAATGCCCTCCGAGGTTTCGTTAACGAGATATTAATAAAAAGCACCGACCAATCAGAGCGCGAGCCTTCCGCTGGAGGTCCCGCGCTAGCGTGGCCGCGCTGCGACTACGAACAAGCAAGGCGGCATGCATCGAAGGAAATTGCGTAGAATGGCAAATGAAAAAGACGTAACAAAAAATCCAACCTTTTGCCATGGTTTGATTGCCATTTAAAGTGAATAATGAATAAAGGATAAATGGATGAAAATCACGTGTAACGTAAAAAGACGAATACACATTTTTTTTAGAAGATTCGAAAATAATAATTATTTGAAGTGGGCGGATAAGGAATACGTAAAATTCCTTGTGTTAATAACATATCCACGAAAAGGTAATGTAACAGGAAATTAACGAAAAGTGATCGTAGTTCGTTATTGTGATAAAAATCCGTAACTCAATAACGGCCAGCACAGTTGCTGATAACGAATAAGTCTGTTTAAAAAGGCCGAATAAATATTTTCGTACGAGAATTTTGAGAATTATCGCCGGAGATAAGCCATAGCTTGCGTCAAATTTAAAAATGAATGATCACCATTAAAGTAACTAAAACTCACCCTTGTAGAAAATTCACCTGCAACTTGAAAACTTGTGTCACTGGGTCACTGAACCGATCCTGGTCATCGATGGACGAGCCCAGTGCACAGCTGATCCCAGGTATACGACACTACCCAAAGTTAAGGGTCGCAATGTCAGGTGCGTCCAGGTCAACGTACGGAATATTCACTTCACTGCACGGCTACTAACACTGATCACATAATTTACTTTTCATGGAACGTGTTGTTCCTATGTTATAAAAATTAGTGGAAATGAATTTTTACTTCGCGTTTGGAGCCGTGGGTAATCCCCGCGCAAATTCTCACGCTGCAGCACTTGCGTCCTCGTTGTTCGGGGGGTACACCCAGAACATCGCGTACTACTCTTGAGCAGAGAACATTTGTCTGCGACGTGATTGCTGACTGCTGACTGACAACATTTTTTCCAAGCGACTTCTTCTACCCCCAAATAGTTTCTCTCGTTCCATTATGAGTTGACCCCCACCAGGCCAAGAGGCTTCAGGTAAAAAGAAGCCAGCACATTTTCGGAACACACGTGTTTTGCAGAAGTGCAACGAAAACTTTCACAAAAGCCCGCGCTCCGTCCTTCTACTGCCAATGTACCCATTGCTTCGAGATAGAAAACAGACACCACGTGTATCGGTTCGAAAGGGTCCGAAGGGAAGAGACGCAGAAAGTCTTCGAGTTGCTATAAATAAGAAAATGCATACCATTCCTGTTTCCCCTTTCTGACACCCTGAGTTCACGTCTGCTACGAGGCGGAACCAAGTAAGTCATAAATTATCCGAAACTGTAGGAAACCGTTCTCTACTGCCGACTTGCGGGACAATACGATCATAAACCGCGACCCTGGCGAAATGCTCTAGCTGATCAGCCTGATTAATTTTGGAAAACTAGAAATTACAGAGTATTATCCAGCATCAATACGTCTCGCGGAGAGACACAGGAAACGAAGGGATAGTGCGCTGACTGCGCGTAGTCCCGCCTGCTTCATCCTAGCCTCCAATTAAAGACGGATCCCTTATCTCTCGAGTATAAACAAGTGCTCGAATTTCAAAACACAAGCACGCGTCGACGTATTCGGTGCGAGAGACTGTGGGCTTGAGGTCCGATTGGCCCCAAACTAACCAATCGGGCCTGCTTATCTCTCGTGTCTAAACACGCGCTCGAATTTCAAAACAGAAGCATGCGTCGACGTATTCGGTGCGAGAGAAGGTGGGCCTTGGGGAGGAGATATTGCTGTGAAGAGGGCCTCTTCAGGACAGTGGCCATTTGGGAGGGATGCAGGGCAGATTGGTTAGTTTGGGGCCAATCGGACCTCAAGCCCACAGTCTCTCGCACCGAATACGGCGACGCGTGCTTGTGTTTTGTAATTCGAGCACTTGTTTATACTCGAGAGATAAGGGATCCGTCTATAATTTGAGGGTAGGACGAAGCAGGCGGGACTACGCGCAGTCAGCGCACTATCCCTTCTTTTCCTGTTTCTCTCCGCGAGACGTATTGATGCTGGATAATACTCTGTAATTTCTAGTTCTCCAAAATTAATCAGGCTGATCAGCCAGAGCATTTCGCCAGGGTCGCGGTTTATGACCGTATTGTCCCGCAAGTCGGCGGTAGAGAACGGTTTCCTACAGTTTCGGATAATTTATGACTTACTTGGTTCCGCCTCGTAGCAGACGTGAACTCAGGGTGTCAGAAAGGGGAAACAGGAATGGTATGCATTTTCTTCTTTATAGCCACTCGAAGACTTTCTGCGTCTCTTCCCTTCGGCCCCTTTCGAACCGATACACGTGGTGTCTGTTTTCTATCTCGAAGCAATGGGTACATTGGCAGTAGAAGGACGGAGCGCGGGCTTTTGTGAAAGTTTTCGTTGCACTTCTGCAAAACACGTGTGTTCCGAAAATGTGCTGGCTTCTTTTTACCTGAAGCCTCTTGGCCTGGTGGGGGTCAACTCATAATGGAACGAGAGAAACTATTTGGGGGTAGAAGAAGTCGCTTGGAAAAAATGTTGTCAGTCAGCAGTCAGCAATCACGTCGCAGACAAATGTTCTCTGCTCAAGAGTATTACGCGATGTTCTGGGTGTACCCCCCGAACAACGAGGACGCAAGTGCTGCAGCGTGAGAATATGCGCGGGGATTACCCACGGCTCCGAACGCGAAGTAAAAATTCATTTCCACTAATTTTTATAACATAGGAACAACACGTTCCATGAAAAGTAAATTAAGTGATCAGTGTTAGTAGCCGTGCAGTAGAGTGAATATTCGGTGCATTAACCCGGACGCACTTGACGTTGCGACCCTTAACTTTGGATGGTGTCGTGTACCTGAGATCAGCTGTGCACTCGACGCGTTTGTCGATGACCAGGATCGGTTCAGTGACCTAGTCACCCAGGTTTTTAAGCTGCAGGTGAATTTCCGAAAGGGTGAGTTTTAGTTACATTATTGGCGACTATTATTTTTTAAATTTAACGCAGGCTACGGCTTATTTCCGGAGATAATTCTCCAAATTTCCGTACGTAAATTTTTCTTCCGAGTTTTTAAACCAACTTATTCATTATCAACAACAGTGTTGGCCGTTATTAAACTACGGATTTTTATCACAATAACGAACTACGATCACTTTTCGTTAATTTCCTGTTACATTACCTTTTCGTGGATATGTTATTAACACAAGGAATTTTACGTATTCCTTATCCTCCCACTTCAAATAATTATTATTTTCGAATCTTCTAAAAAAAATGTGTATTCGTCTTTTTACGTTACACGTGATTTTCATCCATTTATCCTTTATTCATTATTCACTTTAAATGGCAAACAAACCATGGCAAAAGGTTCGATTTTTTTGTTACGTCTTTTTCATTTGCCATTCTACGCAATTTCCTTCGATGCATGCCGCCTTGCTTGTTCGTAGTAGGGCTGTAGCTGTGGACCGGGAACCCGAGATACCCGGGACGAAGAAAATTCCCGGATAAGCGCTACCCGGGAAAACTACCCGAGACTCTCGAGAATCTCGAGAACTTACAGAGTACAGAACGTAATTCTGGAGCGATGCCTGTCAGAGAGATGCCGTCTGGCACCCTTTGGCGAGGTCAACCCCCTGCGGTACCTCACCGAATTTTATGGCTTTCGACCCTCGAAGGGGTTCGAATAACATTAAGAAGTGAGAAATGCCCAGGATTTCCGCATTTCTCATCAGATCTTTGCGAAAACGACGCCAATCGATTCCTTATGTTTCTCCGATGAAAATAATACCAAGAACGACGTAATTTGGACCATAATGAAGGAAATTCCATGAACAAATGTTTTTCATTTGCAGATTCATTTCGTTAAAAATAGTCTGATTTACATGAAATTTGGTATGATTTTCATCGGAAAAACATAAGATATCCATCGGTGTCATTTCCATATCGATACGATAAAGAGTTAAGAATTATTTTATTTCTGAATCAGGTATTATGAATCCTCGGCCGACCGCAGCGAATCGAGGTCGGCCCCCCGTACTCGAGGGTAAAATATTCATTACAGTATATTAAGAAGCTATTTAATGTTCATCGTATCGATATGGAAGTGACACCGATGGATTCCTTATGTTTTTCCGATGAAAATCATACCAAATTTCGTGTAAATCGAGCTATTTTTAACGAAGTGAATTTGAAATTATGCAAATCATTTGTTCATGGAATTTTCCTCATTGTGGTCTGAATTATGTCGTTCTTGGTATTATGTTCATCGGAGAAACATAAGGAATCGATTGGCGTCGTTTTCGCAAAGACCTGATGAGAAATTCGGAGCTGGAGATTCCTCACTTCGTAATGGGTATTCCTGTCTCCCCGGGGGTCGAAACCTTCGACTCGAAGGCCATGACGCTCAGTGTGGCTTCAATTATGGAACGGTACTCTATGAGATCTCGAGAGTCTCGAGTATCTCGGGTAGTTTACCCGGGTAGCGCCTACCCGAGAATTTTTTTTTCCCGGGTATCTCACGGGTACCCGGGTACCCGTTCTCCCGGGTATCAACAGCTCTAGTTCGTAGTCGCAGCGCGGCCCGGCGCGCGGCCACGCTAGCGCGGGACCTCCAGCGGTAGGCTCGCGCTCTGATTGGTCGGTGCTTTTTATTAATATCTCGTTAACGAAACCTCGGAGGGCATTTTCGTAAAGGAAAAAGTTGTTTGCAATCACTCCCCCCCCCCCCAATCACCCCCTTTAAGGAACCGCAGCATTTTTGGGACACCCCGTATAGGTATATGCGCAGCGCGAGACATTCTGTGGCTATATTACGCCGAGACCCGCTATCAAGAACCCTGAGACTATCGAATCTCAATAACAGCTGATCCAATTAGATTTTGAATGGTCTTAATGGATAGCTTTGGTTTGATTTACGTAAGAAAAGTATTTTCGTTTTGTTCCTACGTGCCTTATGAGCTGAGATATTTCGATGTAAAGTTGCAATTTGCCGAATTTTATGTTAAGATATTTTCTCCATCGTCAAGTGTAGGCAAGAGGGGAACATGAAAGGGAGAGAAAATGTCTCCAATATGTACGTTGTTCATTCGATGAAGGTTTCGGCACTTCGGCCAATCGCATAACAAACACGATTTGTTGTCACGAGACAGCCAGACAGAGACCACATCTGTCAAGGTAAACGTAACCTAGCTAGTGTCAAACCATCATAACCTGCCAAGTGTCAAATAAGGTAAGTAGTCAACATTTTTCAAATGTCACGAGTTTTTACACCATATAGGACACTATTGTCCCAATTAACAAGGTAAGTCGCCAAATTTTTTTAATACATTTTTTACGTAGAGCTTCTAGAAACGAAGGGGACGCACAGACTTGGAAGTTGCCTGAAGAAGATTCGACAGAGAAATATCTTCTTTCGCACAAGTTTCTAGTAACAAATTGCATTTAAATTGCCAGATATTTTTATACCAGTAAGCCATTTTTAATTTAGAGTTTCTATATAAAGCTTATAGAAATGAAGGGGACGCACAAGCTTGGATATAAATGAAGGGGACGCACAGCCTTGGATAGAAATGAAGGGGATGCACAGGCTTAAAGTTTGTCCGGTGAAGGTTAAATAGACAGAGAAGCATCTTCTTCCGCACAAGTTTCTGGAAATTTGTCAAATACGGTAAATCAACAAAATTTGTCAAATTAGCATAGCATTAAGAATTAAGAAAATTATGGCGTACTGCTTGCACTGTAGAGCAAGTCACATTAGTGAAGAAAGTACGCTGAAAACGCATCTCCCTTGATACTGTTCAATCTTTTGTGAAATATATTCGTAATACTTTATTAAAATCCACAGTAGTTCCCACGCTATTCATTAATTTTATTAGTATCTCATTAACAATATTTCAATTCACCAATAAACTTACTAAATTATTTTTATTCCAACACCAATAAATTGTGTGTTAAAAATATTGGACCTTTTCGTTTTTTTTCGCTAAATTACCACTAGCATTTAAATTTCCTGCGACAAGACCTTCTGCCATACGCTCTCACCTCCTTCGGACACATTTTGTAGTCTCTACACTTACTATAGCAAAGGACCACTCTATTTCTATATAAGTTCTACGGTAAGTTGTAACTAAAATGTGGATTTTATATATTTACAGATAATCAAAGCAGAAGATGATGCAGTGTTATCTATATTATTCAAAATACTTGGCGCTGCTCTCCGAATTGATGTTGCTAAACTGAATAAATATGCATAAATTGCATTAAAATCTTTTTCTTTCTTTCTTGTCTTAGTGGTGTCTTGTCTTGTTTTATATTTATTAAACAAGACAATTAACATTTTTTCGGAGAGCAGCGCCAAGTATTTTGAATAAAATATTTATTCGTATTAAAATATTTATTTGTATAAAAATATATCTGCTTAATATTATTTAATACTTTTTGTCTTTGTATAAATAGTCATTGTGATAATTGGCGCAATTATTGTATATCATTACGTTTGTAAAGTTAAAAAATATAGCACATTAATAAATTTATATTAATTTACGACAATGTTTTTTAATGGGATTCTTTTTGAATGGGTTATATACTTGGCGCTCTTTTTGTACCCTTTTTTAAAAATGGTAATTTTGTGGGGATTTCACACATTTTATAGTTTTATTGATGACCAATTATCTAATTGGCACAATTGGCTTATTTATTTACTATCATTTTTTTGTAAGAACAAAACATAAAGATCTTTAGCGCCTCTGGGCCATTGCCTTTTTTTAATTTGCATGTTCAGCTTCAATCCAACTACTAGTCATTCCTTCTTCTTTACATATGTTGGTGTAATGGCCATCCTCAATACATGAACCACTATGAAATATAGCATTCATAACTTTATATGATTGTCCAGCTATCAATACTTTGGTTGTGGGAATAGTATATATATTAAATTTACGTATTGCTTTGACCATGTTATCACCTTGCAATGAAAATAATAGTAAACGAATAATAACTATATCTTTCGTCAATATTAATTCATTCTTAAACATAATATAATTTCCTGTACACTGTTCACTTTCCGAAAAAAATGTTAATTGTCATGGTTAATAAATAAAACAATACAAGACACCACTAAGACAAGAAAGAAAGAAAAAGATTTTAATGCAATTTATACATATTTATTCAGTTTAGCAACATCAATTCAGAGAGCAGCGCCAAGTATTTTGAATAAAATATTTATTCGTATTAAAATATTTATTTGTATAAAAATATATCTGCTTAATATTATTTAATACATTTTTTTGTTTGTATAAATAGTCATTGTGATAATTGGCGCAATTTTTGTATATCATTACTTTTGTAAAGTTAAATATAGCACATTAATAAATTTATATTAATTTACGACAATGTTTTTAAATGGGATTCTTTTTGAATGGATTATATATTTGGCGCTCTTTTCTGTACCTTTTTTTAAAAAAATGCTTTCGAATTCCTGTTTAGTTCGTGAGCATAGCCACTGCAGAACGCTTTTTGTTTTTACTGCAATTTCTTTAGTTGAACCTTGTAACAATATATTTCATATTATTAATCAGCATTCAACCAGTGTGTCGATCCTTATTTTAACCGCCTACAATTGGGATCTGACATCTGTCACCATGGCATCTGGTGGCGGAAAGTAGAAACGCTCGTTGGGTACACATCAATCCCTGCCTGTTCTCGTGCCGTTGCAAAAATTCTGCTGAGCAGGATTTGAACCTGCTCAATCACAAATACTTTGCATAGAAAGGAACATTTTCGCAAAAAATTACATTACCGCATATACAGGGTCATCCATTAAAACTGCAACCTACGCGCGCGCGAACAGCTGAAACTGGCAACACCGCCTCACGGACGCATTCCACTACAACCATGCGCCGATACTTTCGCCATCTATGAGCCAACGATGAAAGTGTACGGTCTTTTAGATGCCAGTAGAGAGCGCAGGGTGCTTTTGACTTTCACCAGAGGATATTAAATTTGACGTAGCAGGCGGGAAAGAAAACGGTAGTCATTTTAAGAGTGCGATCGCACCGATCTCGTTCCGCGTGAAAATATCTGCCTTTTCGACGGTCCAGCTGCGGGATTAATTCACACTGGCGCATTATTGGCCCGGGTAGAAGAATTAGGGGCCTTTTTCGTATAACTTTTGAACTATAAAAGATATCGGAATGCAATTTGCGCCGAAAAATGGGAAAAAATTATCCCCTCTTATTGATGGATAATTTAACATATGTTTCGTTTACATAATTTTTCTTTTATCAATATTTTAACCGTAATTGCAGTGAAAAGCGTTTGCAAACTGTTTATTTGACTGTTTTTCGACGAAAAAACGGTCAAAGTTGAAATGCTAAATCTGTTGCGAACTCGCATTTTGTTAACTACAGTTACCAAAGGATTTATGCCTCGTTTTAATTAATAAATGTTAGCATTTTGGAAGGATATTGCAATGCAATAATTTTTGTCCCAGAAAGTTTCAATGACAGTTGAGTTAAGAACTGTGGGAACGCGCGACCGACGACGCCGTGACCGGGCGTTGGGCTGTCGGGCGGTTCGTACCACTCGGTCACCGGGGACTTGGAAATCGGAACTTCGGGACGGGCTGGCAAAATTCGGGCGAGATCTCGAATCTCGATACCGCGAGATTCTATTCAAATTCCGGACGAATGTTTCGAAATTGCTTCGACTTTACTCGAATTACGACGTTTTGGGAAGTCTTAGATATCCTTTGAATATTGCAAAACTTCCAAGTACTTTTAAAACAAAAATATTAATTGCCGAGTAAAATTATTTTCTATGTCTCTGTGTAAAATAGACGGTGGTTTTGAAATAATAACCCAGAACTTCCTCATTCGAATAACACACGAAGCGATTCGAAACGTTCGTTACCGAAAACCGCTGCAGCTGATTGATGTACGATGTTCGTATTCAGCCGTTTTTATACATAAACCGAAACAGTTCCTTAATGTGCTACCTACAAAATGAGCTCGTTTCTAGAATTATCCCTTTCAAATTAAAGTCGCAAACAGTTATTAGGTATTGAAGCGGAGGCCCCCGGCTCAGGTAAGCGAGCCAGTCGCTCCGCTTTTATGGCCGGTTTGCCACTCGCACCCCAGATTACTGTAATGAGGTTTGAAAACAATGTGTCGACTGGTCTCGTACCCGTCCCCATTTCAAAAATTTAGCTGCTACAGGATTGACCGCGGCGCCATACCCCCGGACGGAGAGATTTTTCGCCGGCTGCGTGTAAATGCCACAATAATGACGCATCGTTCCAAAAAATGACATAAACGGAAGCCGGTGCAGGCGTGGCGTTAGGTAGCTAAAAGGTCAAAACATTCAGACACAAAAATTGTAGAAAAAATTCAAAGACCGCTACAAACAAAGACACGTCCCGTTAGTTACCCCCTTCGTCCGACCTATGCATGCACTGCATTAAGGATAAAATCATAGAAAAGAAAACAAGAACATGAATAAAATATTTGAACAAAAACGGTGGCTATGTGGCTGATCGTGTGGCTCACGTGTTACAATTTTTCCCCAGAACAATTATGCAAGAATCAGTTCCCACTTCGTCTCTCTATTCATGTTATTATTATTTGAAGACGCTCGCGCTGGAACGAGCCCCCACGATCGGTGACGCGATGCGTTCCGAACGTGGCCGAACTCCGAGCGCGAAGGAACAAGGCACCGGGGGTCTGCCAGCGACGAGGCCCGAGTGTGACCGAAGTTCGACTTTCAAACGGAGGCACACTTCTCGAAACCACTTCTCGCACCGGCCCGGCGTTCAGAGCTGCCAGCGACCGCTGGATAGCAGCGATGCCCGAGCTACGAGAATTTTAAGATGGTCTCTTTCAAATTAACGTTGCAAAGAGCTATTGGGAATTCCCCGGCCCAGGTAAGCGAGCCGGTCGCTCCGCTTTTATGGCCGGTTTACCACTCGCACCCCAGATTACTGTAATGAGGTTTGAAAACAATGTGTCGACTGGTCTCGTCCCCGTCTCCATTTTAAAAATTTTAGCTACGACAGGGTTGACCGCGGTGCTATGCCCGTGTACGCGGAGATTTTTCGCCACCTGAGTGTAAAAGCCACAATAATGACGCATCGTTCCAAAAAATGATATAAACGGAAACCGGTGCGGACGTGGCGTTAGGTAGTTAAAAGGTCAAAACGTTCAGACACGAAAATTGTAGATAAACTTTGAAACACCGCTACAAACAAAGACACGTCCCATTAAGGGGGAATTCTCGTGGAACAGCCCCCGAAATTTATGAATTTTTTTAAAAAACTATTGTTAATATTGCATTAGACTCTCTTGGGATATAAGGAGGCATCTGTAAACTTGCAGAAAATCCTTTTTTATGTCGATCCTTCTTATTATTTATAAATTATTGTGGAATCTCTTCGACGTTAAGTGTAGCACTTGTCACAGTCATCTGACTGCAAAGAGAATAAACTTTTCTTAAAGTTAAATAATTTACATTGGGACTGGAGCTAAAATTTTAATTTTAGTTTTTATTTATAATACTTTTTTCGTCGATATAAAGAATAATATGAAAAATTTGTCTAAGGAAAAAACTTACTTTTTCTCTCGACCGCTATGATTCTTTCAATTTTTCATTTTTTTTCCTTAAAGTGGACCAATCCCCGCGTAAATTATCTAACTTTAAGAAACTTCTATTTTTTTTTGCAATCACATGACTGTGACAGGTGCTACACATCCCGCCAACAGGGGTTACATCAGAGATGGACAAGAATCCACAATAACTACTAAATAATAAGAAGGATCGACATAAAAAAAATATTTTCTGCAAGTTCAAAAATGCCTTCTTATATCCCAAACGAGTTTAATCCAATATGACGAACAGTTTTTTCCGGAAAAATCGTAAATATAAGTTACTTTTGGGACTGTTAGACGAGAATCCCCCTTAAAGATAAAATCATAAAAAAGAAAACCAGAACATTAGATTCTGAGGCCTGCAGAACTAATATATAATTGAATAAAATTTTAATTTCTCAATTTATGAAAGTAATGATACAGAAACAACCAGCCTACTGTTTAACACCATGGTTTTTATACAGAGCACTAAATAAAGTATCAAATTCACAGTTTGCAAACGCTTTTCACTACAATTACGGTTAAAATATTGATAACAGAAAAATTAAGTAAACGAAACATATGTTAAATTATATGATAATTTTTCCCCATTTTTCGGCGCAAATTGCATTCCGATATCTTTTATAGTTCAAAAGTTATACGAAAAAGGCCCCTAATTCTTCTACCCGGGCCAATAATGCGCCAGTGTGAACTAATCCCGCAGCTGGACCGTCGTAAAGGCAGATATTTTCACGCGGAACGAGATCGGTGCGATCGCACTCTTAAAATGGCTACCGTTTTCTTTCCCGTCTGCTACGTCAAATTTAATATCCTCTGGTGAAAGCCAAAAGCACCCTGCGCTCTCTACTGGCATCTAAAAGACCGTACACTTTCATCATTGGCTCATAGATGGCGGAAGTATCGGCGCATGGTTGTAGTGGAATGCGTCCGTGAAGCGGTGTTGCCATTTTACAAGTTCGCGCGAGCGCGGGTTGCAGTTTTAATGGATGACCCTGTACAACACATGTAACTTGTACCCATATCAGCGCCATCTTGGCTAGGCCCCGCCACAGTGGCGTGTTTTCTAGGGAATTGTGAATAAGTTCAATTCCCGACTTGACAGATAATGAAAATGTTCTTAAATATGTCTAGTATAATGGTCAAAGTTTGGTTTTTCTTTAAAAGATTACCGACTGCTCTATAAATGTTTAAAGTTGAACAAAATTTTTGAGGCACTTCTCGGGGCGTTCTCTTTCTTCTGTGTTTGGCGCATCAAAGATTGCAACAAATCTGTGATATAGTTGACAGTATAGTATATTTCAAGGCGAACAAAATGACCCATAGATCAACGTTTTTGTAACATTCTTAGATAAGCACATTTTATTTGCGGCAATTTTACGTATATAAAAAGTGTGCCACAATGTGCCACGCTGAAATTTGTTTTATAAGGAAGGCAGAAGTGTATACTATCGAATGGAAAAGGAATCACCTGCTGCTAGATGCACCTTTTTGTGTTAGGTGCCGAAAACCATTGTAAAGTAAAAGTAACTAGGCAGAAAACCGTCTCCTTTTTTATGACTTACAAGGAGAGGTTCCCTCCGATTGCTTTAGATTTTGGATATGTTTTAGAGGACCGAAAAATAAGAAATACATGTCTTTTTATTTTGGCCCGTTTGCATAAACCACCCCTCAAAGTTATAAGAAGAGGTACAAAAGTAACTGACGACAAGAATATCATGCACATAGCAAGTTATGACTCAAATGAAATTTATATCATGTTTTATTAAAACACAATGTTATAATATTCTTTAAACTAACAATAGGAATATTTATGTACACTAATGAATTAAACAAACAACAAAAATTTTCTTTCGTATATCAAGAGTGGTAGAATATACGCTCAAAAGTTTGAAAACGTTAAATGTTAATTTCATTATAAAAACTTTCAGCCGAGACTGTAGAACGTCCCCTTAACGTCCGAATGGTCAATAGTTGATTAACAAGGAAAGTTAGGGAACCCGGAAATTCAGAAAATTATGAAACATGGTGTGCAAGTAGAGTAATTCATCCGTAACGCAACTATATTTTTTGTTGGTGCCATCGTACGGTTTTAGGGGGTGAAATTACCTCTCGAAGAAAAACAGAATCTGGGGGCACGGCAGTGCCCCCGCCGAGTCGAGTCGGGCGCTTGCCGTAAGCAGCACTCTTTTCTGGAAGCAACTCAGCGTACTTTTGACCCCCCCCCCCCCATATCTTTGTGCTGGAGTTACCCAGAAACCTGAAACTTTACAGAAACCTAGTACTTTGCAAATGGAACTAAACCTCAAAATTTCATGTTTCTTTCTTTTCTAGTTCATAAGATATTTGAACTCAAAGTTTCGTATTTTCGACACTGACCGATCATCAAAATTCAGTCGTACTTCCCGCAGCCCTAGAAACTTGAACTTCGGCAGAAAGGTAGTGTTTGGGATACAATGAAAGGAAAAATTAAAAAATCTGGAAAAATCCTCTTCATTAACAATTTATGAAAGAAATTCGATATCTCTGGAACCACTGAACCCATAACCATGAAATTTGATAGGCACGTTCCTCTTATCACCCAGGTGCTCGCTAAAAAAATTTAAAAAAAATCTTGCCACCCTATTACCGAAAAACGATACATGAAAGTTTAGCCCCCGCGCGCGCGACGGATGTTTCGGTCCTGACGCCGTAACGTAGTCACAGCGCGGAGCCCCCCACTCCGCAAAAATCGCGCGATCCGCCAGATGACTGGGTAACCGCGAATCACGATTCTTGCGTGTAAAAATTTACGGTTTCGCTACAAATATCGCGGCGCGACAACGGATAAGCCCAATACAATCGCCTGTTTGCAGTACCCATACAATAACAGGCGATTGTATCGGGCCTATCCGAGGAGGATTACGCACAAAAAGAAGTGAAATCCCATAAAAAACATTTCATGTAAAAAATGTAGCCGAGTCTCGTGACTCTTTACCCATAAAAAGGTGTGAGATGTCATGTAGAACCGAGTCTAGCGCTCTCATTAACTTTGACACTTTCATTCACAAATCACTCCAAGTCTACATCTTTAGTTAAATAACATTTTGTGACCTGGCAATTACGCAGTACGAGAATGTGACGGAAGTTGCTTACATTTTAATATGTACGTTTATTAATAAAGTATTGCATAAAATAATCTTTATACAGGAACTGAACGTATATGTATTTATAGCGTGGACTTAATTTTACATAACATTGTACGGTGTAATAAGTTCACTGTGTCAAGACACAAGGAGTAGGATAAACACCACACAGGAGAAAGACCCTTAACGAGCCTGGATAAGCGGCAACATCGTAAATAAACCAGCTCCGCCCCAGGTTTCAACTCTCAGAAATCTAACTATAAAATGTAAGTTAAATTATTCATGTATAGTACTACTAATACTACTAAATACCAGTAATTCCATTAATGTTGTTGTATTTTTGTATTTTCACCTTTGTATTATTTATCTTTCTAAATTTTATGTGAATATATCAGTATGCCAAGTTGCGACATGTTGTAAATTATTGGAACAAAATGAAAGTTTCACATTCTCCTGAAAGATGCAAATGACGAAAGTGTATCCTAATCATCTAACTGTTTAAAAGCACTTATTATCGACAGTTTGGAAATACTAAATAAAAGTAATTTAGATATTAAAGAGGACAAATATTTTTTAAACTATCTCCAATTCGATGTTGTACTTAAAATGAGCACGTAGTAAGAATATATAATTATTAAATGTTAAATGTTCATCCTGCTCTTTCTATGGTATCAGAATTCAGAACCTTGCATTTTCAAATCATTTGAATTCTAATATAAAATATTAAAAAAATTCTATAGTTTCGTTCAAGAAACAGAAGGTAGGTAACATCAGCATCTCCGAAAAAATACAGGTAAGGATACTCTAGTTCAAATTTTGTCTAAAACAATTTCTTGTAAAGTTCAAAGAAAGCCCTGAAATTTCGTGGCGACACTTACGTGGGACACCCGGTAGAAGTGGTTTTCAAAACAAAAGCGTTACATGAGAAAGTTTCACCGTAGAGGAAGAAAATTATGATCTGCCAAAAATTATATAGGATGAATGAAAGTTTGCTCATTATATGATAAATTGTCTGAAATTATTATTTCATCTTTTATGTTAATGACCTGTAAATTATGATTCACAGCGCAGTAGCCAATGCTAGATTAATTCAATGATTTTATTATGCGGTCAAAGTACTTTGCAAAACTGACAGCTTCTTATATGACATGCCAATTACAAAGTAGGGAGGAGCAGTTTGCTAACACAGAAATGCAATAGTATAGTGACATTTTTATCGAATCCCTACTCTAGCAATAGCGACGCCATACCTACAGATAGTGACAATCGAATGCCAGTAAAAGTGTATTAACGGAAAATATGGTCGATAAATTCCAATTAAGACAGCTGATTTCAGAAGTAACCGTAGTACATACGGATGTGTAAAATTTATAACGATCGAATATTTGGTACTTCATGCTGAACAATGCTTTGACTTTAAAGAAATAGAAACATTACATAGTCACGACACTCAATGTATTTGCATGATCTGTCAATTCTGAAAACACTCTTTGAGAAATTACGACGTGACCCGGTTCGCATTGTTGAAGCTTCCGTAAATTGTAGGAATACATACATGGTCGATATTCATTACAGGTCTTCCATACGGCATTTTGAAATTGTAGCTGTATCGGAGGTTATGTATGAAAGAACTGTGGAAATTTCGATGCAAAAAATGGGCACGTCGGGCGACATGTAGAACTACTATAAAACAATCGCCGAACCATAGTCAGCTAGTTTTGCCTTTCATTGTGTTTTTAATTGGAATTAGTACAATAATCGATTAACCTCAATTCAACGGCATTTGTGATGAAAAGCCTGTAGTTTGGACAAATAAATTAGTAAGAATAACTTTGACATTCCTAACAGACCACTTCCCGATCCTTTGAGGGGCATTAATGAATGCTACGTCCTTGACACAGAATATTCAGCGAAATTCACGGAACTATTACTGACAGGATAAATTTATGTTAATGATGTTTACTTGACAAAATGTGATGCAAAACAATATATAAAGACGCAGAAATGGACTTCGCTTAAAGATTGACATCTCAGCGTAGATCAATCTCCGTTTATTTGATGACGGTGTCAGTATGCTGTGGCTACTACTCACTCGACGAGTCAGGGCAGTGTAGCTTCATATATGTATCTCGTAGTGTATATCAGGTCATCGGAATACGGCCGAGCTCGCGCCCCTTTTTCCGCGAAGTCTAAAGCCACTGTCTGCACTGTATGCTGTCGAAACAGCACCGCGCACGCACACCCGTGCTACACCATTGACATCAACACTGAACCACTACTAGTACCACCACTTGCACCAACCATATCGAGAACGACGTCGCTAATGCTCCTATGCCAACCATATTTTCCACGGCGACAAGCACTGTCGGTTACATGAAGACGATGATATCACAATATGTGTATGTGAGGGGGATGGGCAGGAGTCACAAAAAGATGCCAGTGAAAAAGGAAAAGGAAAGCAGAAAACAATTAAAATTGCTCTGGGAATATCCTATCGCGTACCACACCCCTCCACCGCGATTCCTTTTCATAGATCCGTGTATGCACGGATCTGCCTGTACGTACATACACGTACTTCAGTCGTGTAGTTCTCTCGTGATGGTTAATTCGCGCACGAGTCAGGAGCACCGTTACATTGCACGCAGACGATATACAGGTAAGCAAGGAAAAAGAATAAGAAGAGACACTTGCTTACATGTAAGCACAGTTGGTTCAAAGAATGAACAGTATTCGAAGAGCATATAAGAAAAGGGAAGTCAGGGAGAAAGAGTGAGAGTGAGAGTGAGAGTGAGAGAGAGAGAGAGAGAGATAGAGAGAGAGAGAGAGAGAGAGAGAGAGAGAGAGAGAGAGAGGGGGCAGAGAGAGGCAGAGAGAGAGAGAGAGAGAGAGAGGCAGAAAGAGAGAGGCAGAGAGAGAGAGAGAGAGAGACAGAAAGAGAGAATGACAGAAAGGCTACTACACGCAATTTGTCTGCTGCTTTTTTAGAACGAATTGTCACACCACTTTTTATTAGCACTGTCTACTATCAGCGGTGAGTGTAACTGAATAGTGATATAAACTGACTGGCAATAATGCTGTATTCAAATCCTGGTGTCGGTATCGTGGAGGCTGAACTCCGTAGACATGACGTCGTCGTGTGTAGTCCTCGACTCGGCTTTGCTTCGGCCGTTCTCGTGTATGTTCGTCAAACTTCACCGTACACCTTCGGGTGGAGATCGGAGTTGTTCGGCCCTCTTCACAGCTACGAGTCTACCCGTTTGCTCGATTCCGCCACCCTTTCAACGAGCGAGAAGACTGCGTGACCGAGTTATACAGAACTTTATCGACGACGAACGTACAATATATACCGTGATGAGCAAAAGTATTGGCATAGACCAGATTTTCTTATAGAGTCCTGTGTAAATCTGAAAAAACATAATCCTTTACTTAATTTCTTTGCAGAATATAACTGTCGAATCGAAAAATAAAAGACTTGAATAGGCTGCCTCCATCGAAACAAAAGTATTGTCATGCTTAGACAATTTATGTTTCTATAAAATTGTAAACAGGTTATTAGGGTGACTCAGTGTGATAGGTATGCCACGTCGGGGAATATGTATGCCACTTTCAATAATTTCTTATTTAATGCAATGATGACGATAATTACGCGCTCATTCCGTTCAGTTTAGTGCAACCGCCGACACGATAATTGTTATTTGCATTTTATTTCCGTTTGTTTTCAACAACTCCAAGTAAATTATAAAAATACTGTCTTGATCTAATTATATACTCTGAGTTAATAGTTGTGCAGTTAAGGAATAGATTATGATGGATTATATTAATAAACGAGTTTTATAGCCTGTCAAACGTACACCAAAAAACACGTCCTTAGTGGAGAAAGGGTATAGCCGGTTAAGATGGTCAAATGTGCCCTGGACCCGAATTCGACTCACGATGAGTCATTCGAAAGCTTATAAAAAAAGAAACATTTGTGGCAAGTTTCAACTTTGTATCTCTACCCGGAGGGTAGTAAAGGGCAAAAATAGAAAATCAGGTTTTTGCCGAATTTCTCCTATACTAGAGAATCAAAAATTTTGAAAAAAATCAGAGGCATTTCTGTTATCGGGGCACATATTAGAGAATTGTTTCAGATTTTTAAATTGAAAAACCGAGCTGTGAAAAATAAAAAACGCCAAAAAATGATGAAAAATGCTGATTGTGTATCGAAGCAGTCTTGGCACTATAATTATATTTTTACTGTAAGTCCGTATCATTGTTACTATTGTCCTGAATTTTTTTCAGATTTTTCAATTTGGTGCGCCGCAGTGAAAAAAATTAAAAACCGATTTTTTCGTCGTTTTTCCCGTGTCAGAGTAACTTATACGTCGAACTGCTTCATGAAATAAGTGTTTTATGCGATCTTCAAGGATTATACGTACAGAAAAACATCATAGGAATTAAAGAAACTGAAAAAAACCGAATCATTTGAAAGTATGCTATGCGCCTTACATTGTAAAGTATCTACCGCATCTTCCAACGGCGTCGGTAGCGCAACGGTAAAGTGTCGAGTTTATAAACCGCTGCGAACTTTTTGAACGTAGGTTCGAGCCTCGAACTTCCAAGTCCCCTTAGGCTAAGTTTTTTTTTTTGTTAATTATATATATTTCCTAACTATACGACACATTGCTCAATATTTATTTTCAAATGTTTTAAGAATATCTGAAAAACATATTACCCTGAAATATATATGTAAATATGAGTTTGGACTGCTTTTTATGCCACCGTTTCTCTTGTCAAGTGTCCTGACAATTACGGCATTGTTTAACATTTCTTGCACTGCATTAATATGTGAAATTGGTTTGTCGTCTCAAAACAGCGCTGAGAATTCATTATCACTAGAGGTTGAAAATCAACATTGGAACAGGCGAAAAATTCCATTTAATCAGCAATCAGCTAACGATCTTCTTGATTTTCCGGAAATGACAGAGAAAGACCTAAAAATTCTATTTACCGGTTCATATCAATTGTCTCAAGCGATATCATATTTAGCGGAACTAATGGATGAAGAGAATAACATTAATTTTCGTTGTCTTAAAGAGAGGAAGAATATTATTAAATTCGAAGTGAGATCGCGACATATTAACAGCAAAACCTATAGATGTTATATTGATTATGCACCAAACTCAATAGGCTATTCCGGAATTAAAAGCTATTGTTGTGAATGTGCAAATGGTAACCGTACCGTCGGGTGCTGTTCACACATAGCTGCAATAATTTATTACTTATCGCATGCTCGGTACCTTTCAAAAATTGTAAGACCTGCAGAAATTCTTAGCTAAATATTCAACAGTGAACACGTGACACCAGTAATTAATGAAGACAGCGATGACGATTGAATGCATCCAACACGATTTTTGTTGCTATCCATCCATAATTATTAAAGGTAAGAGATTTGAAAACCAATTTCACATATTAATGCAGTGCAAGAAATGTTAAACAATGCCGTAATTGTCAGGACACTTGACAAGAGAAACGGTGGCATAAAAAGCAGTCCAAACTCATATTTACATATATATTTCAGGGTAATATGTTTTTCAGATATTCTTAAAACATTTGAAAATAAATATTGAGCAATGTGTCGTATAGTTAGGAAATATATATAATTAACAAAAAAAAAAACTTAGCCTTAGGGGACTTGGAAGTTCGAGGCTCGAACCTACGTTCAAAAAGTTCGCAGCGGTTTATAAACTCGACACTTTACCGTTGCGCTACCGACGCCGTTGGAAGATGCGGTAGATACTTTACAATGTAAGGCGCATAGCATACTTTCAAATGATTCGGTTTTTTCAGTTTCTTTAATTCCTATGATGTTTTTCTGTACGTATAATCCTTGAAGATCGCATAAAACACTTATTTCACGAAGCAGTTCGACGTATAAGTTACTCTGACACGGGAAAAACGACGAAAAAATCGGTTTTTAATTTTTTTCACTGCGGCGCACCAAATTGAAAAATCTGAAAAAAATTCAGGACAATAGTAACAATGATACGGACTTACAGTAAAAATATAATTATAGTGCCAAGACTGCTTCGATACACAATCAGCATTTTTCATCATTTTTTGGCGTTTTTTATTTTTCACAGCTCGGTTTTTCAATTTAAAAATCTGAAACAATTCTCTAATATGTGCCCCGATAACAGAAATGCCTCTGATTTTTTTCAAAATTTTTGATTCTCTAGTATAGGAGAAATTCGGCAAAAACCTGATTTTCTATTTTTGCCCTTTACTACCCTCCGGGTAGAGATACAAAGTTGAAACTTGCCACAAATGTTTCTTTTTTTATAAGCTTTCGAATGACTCATCGTGAGTCGAATTCGGTTCAAGGGCACATTTGACCATCTTAACCGGCTATACCCTTTTCGATGCTTTTTTTTATGGCGATGTAGGGTAAGATGCCTGTTGATTCATTTGGTACAGAAGATGACAACTTCTGTGCAATATGTGAACTCCATTATTACGATAAAGAAGGACATAGATGTGACTGGATCAGAAATACTTGTTGCAAACAATGGGCCCACACTGCATACTAGAGATTGGAGATTGTTTACTTTGTAAGAAATGGTTATTTTTTGAAAAATAGTTTTACGTCTCACTGATTATTTTTTGTTATTACTAGTATCTTAAATAATTTAAAATATTGCTGATTTTCACGAATTTATTACTTATGGCATATTAGCCACCACCATCAGTAGCGCACTCGAGATTTAATCTTCGGGGGAGCCGAGTTGAATGGACAAAAATATTTTTAATGCAAATTCAATGATATTCATTAGGTGATTATGAAAATTTATTTAAGGTAGTTCCTGAATAATCTACTAAATTCAAGAATTCTTTCAAATTTCGTGCAAAACTAATTTGGAATACAAGAAACCCTTGTACAAAGTTAAAATCGATTTACCGCATAGTTATCGAGAAATTGTTAATTTAAGTTGATGCATTTTAACACAGTGGCATATGGTGGAGTCAAAGAAAGGGGGTTATAGTTTCAGTTTTTTTTCTGAAACAGGCAAACCATATTCAAGAAATGTACCAAAATTGGCACAAAAGTACATCGAAATGTCAGGAAATGAATTTATCAATTTCTGCAAAACTGACCACACAGTTTCTTCGTAAATACCCATAAAAAATAGGTTTACGTGCTAATTTTTCAGAAACTTACGTAGAGCAATCAACGTGTCAACGTCGCACAATCGATATGTTTAGAGTGTTTAGACATTTAAATAGCGAACGACAATTCAAATTCATATGAAGACTAATTATATTGTAAGTCATATTAGTTATCCGAAATTTGTAGATAAAATATTAAATAACATAATTGTGCCTTAAATTTATTTATTGTTGTTAAATAATTTTCTCAAGTTTGTCGAATTTTCTTTTACAAGTATTAATTGTGGAAATAAAATATGACAGTTTTATTAAATTTTTCAACGTCATTACATATGTTAAATAAAGTTGTTATTACCATATTTTTAACAAAAATAATTAGTATAAAATTTACAAAGTGAAACGACTAAAATTAAAATCATATTTTATTAAATAATGAATGCGTTTACTTAAAAAGAAATGTTTAATTAAATATTAGTACAAAGTTCATTCATATTGTGCACTCAATTAAAACTGAATATTCATTAAAAAGTTAGTCATTCGAAGCATTTTTAAAAAATTCAATGATACTATTCAATACTTTAGCACTTTTTGTTATGATGGGTTTGTCACCATTTTTTTTTTTTTTTTGATAAAATTTCAATGATGCCATCTTTTCCTTTAGTGGCATATGCGTCACGAAGCTGATAATAAGTAATTCCTGAATTAGCAATTTTGTTTATCATATAATTTAAGAGAACACTGTTCATGTCTTTAAAACTTGCAGCATGTCGGAATATTATAGATCTCTGAATAACATTATTCACAGAATATGCATATAACTTACAATTAGTTTCTTTAAATAAAGTACTCGTTGAAATATAAGCAATCACTAATTTTTCTAAAATAGTACAGTCAAACAAAGCTTCATGGTGTTCTTCATCATTATTCTTAGGCAAAAAATCTTCGGCTAATTTCGAAAGCTTAAACACATTTGGTCCTTTACCCTTCTTAAAAATGGTTTTAAATATTTGTAAAGAATCACAAAATCCGTATAAAACATTTTTGAATTCATTGATCAAACCATTCTTACGAATTTCTCTAATCAGTAGAGCTGTATCGAAGGGTGCATTATGAGCAACTAGTATGCAGGAGATTGAGATTTTACTCAGGAATTCAAATATAGATACGGTTTGAACTCTTTTACTTTTATAATATAGGTAGTTAATTTTTGTTACTTCTTCCGCAATTGATTGAGTGGGCTCTATATAAAGTGAGAAAATTTGTTCTTCTGCTTTTGCAGCAATTTGCAATATATCTGATTTCTGACGATTGAAACCAGATGTTTCCAAATCAAAATAAACAGTTGTAGTCGATTGTAAAGCTACATCTGATACATTACTGTCATTGCATCTTGTGTTTAGTAGATCCAACAGGAAAAAAATTAAAAAAGTTCTCACGCAAAGATTGTGAAATCAACTTTGCTAATTCCAATTGTATTCTCGTTCTCCGCTCGAACACTGATTCCTCTGTCACTTTTTATACTTGACATTCCTTTATTGGCCACAAATCAATTCAGTGCTCAGATTTTCAGCTTCGGTTTTAAGCAATTAGCGGGCCGTTGTGTTTAAGTTCGCATTCAGTGCGCACTAGTGGAGGTTGCCGAATGTGCTATTAATCTATTACCGACTTTGATTCGTTTAAATTAGTCTCTACCAAGATTTTATTATCTTCCATCGTAAAATGATCTTCATACGACGTTTTTAACAGAAGATGTCTCTCTTGTAAAAGTTTTTGTGTCAACTACAGGCCTCTCGCCCGCTAATTCCTTAAAACCGAAGCTGAAAATCTGAGCACTGAATTGATTTGTGGCCAATAAAGGAATGCCAAGTATAAAAAGTGACAGAGGAATTAGTGTTCGAGCGGAGAACGAGAATACAATTGGAATTAGCAAAGTTGATTTCACAATCTTTGCGTGAGAACTTTTTTAATTTTTTTCCTGAATTAAAGGTACAATTGGAATTAGCAAAGTTGATTTCACAATCTTTGCATGTGAACTTTTTTTAATTTTTTTCGTGAATTAAAGGGAATTAGCTTCTTTCATACATGAGTCATGTTTATGGGGGGGATTTCATCACTTTTTTCATAATTTGTGAATTTTTGTTGTATTGATCTTATCAAGTCTTCTGTACCATCGCCTTTTGGTTACGCCGCCAGCCTTATTTATTCGGATCATACATACAGCTAAATATAACGTAGAAGTACAAATAATACTGTTTTTTGTCCTCGACTTTTTCATGTATTTGAGGGGGGTAGGGCAGAGGAGTGACATTATTTCTGGAAAAGGTTGACGGAAAGGACCCCGTGGAGGTGAAAATTGTACCCAGTCAGCAATAATCAATAAAAATATTACCCATAACCACAAATCCAAACGACTTAAAATCAGTCACTCGCGGTTTTACGAAAAAGACAAAAAGCCGCTGCCTTCGGGTCGCTAGTCGCATCACGAGTTCCGTAAATACACAATTTATATCGAGAAATGATTCGTTACGAGGGAATAGAAAAAAAAATAAAACATTGAAGGTGTTCTCAAATAAGAAAGGATGACTTTTGGCAGCATTAAAGATTGCAAAGGAAAAATGAATAATTTCAAGGAGAAAAAAAAATTGGAACATAGTATTATATTATTATAAATTAAACGATTTTAAATTAGGTATATATTAATTATAATTTTAATGGAACTATTTATTTACAATTGTTTATTTACAAAATAGGCCGCCGCGGCCGCGGCCACGGCTCTGGGTCTTCACTAAATCTCGCAGGGTACTCGCCTGCGAGCGGAGGCTGACGGCTTGTGCCCGTACCGCCTGGAGGGTGGCCCAATGCTCTTGACGGGCCCGCACCCTCCAGCCGCTCCTCTTATGGCGCTTCGACGTGTATCCCCCTGTAATTAGTTAGTAATAAACGTCAGCAATTATATTATAATAATTTATACATTTTTAGCACGCGCAGATAAAAATTTTCGCCTCCCCTGATATAGGCTAAACCGAACAATTTTTATATTGTAAGAACATAAAAAGGTATTTAATTAAAGTATTACGAAATAATACCATGTGCCGTGGCCGGGCCCTGTGGTGGTGGTGGTGGCGGCGGCGGCGCCGTAGTTGCGGCTGCCAGCGACAGCGAACCGGCCTGGACTCCCCTGATATAAGCTAAAGCCAACAATTTTTATTATATTGTTAAAAGATAAAAAGTATTAATTAATATTATTAAGAATTAATACCGTTTGTCGCCGGCTGCTGTGGTGGTGGTGACGACGCCGCCGTTCTCGGCACCTTGTTCGCTGCCATTAGTATTTCGGCATCATTCGAGACTGGAAAAATGAATTTGAATAAATGTAAATATAATTTTTTTTTATTATTATTTAATTCTTCTGTAAGCTTATCGTTAATAAAACTCACCATCAAGTCGGGCGGCCTCCCGCATTTTCTACAAAAATTAATAAACAATTAATTAACCAAAAAATCATCCAGAGTTCATAAAAGTGGCGTAAGATAGAAGAAAGTCATACGTTAAGTATCAGTGGACATAGACCGTGACTGTATAACAAATAATACAACAACAACATATTTGTATCAAGGGAGATGTGTTTTCAGCGTACTTTCTTCAATAATGTGACTGATAATGTGTTGTCGGTTTACCTTATTTGACAAGTTTCTAGAAACTTGCACGTAAGAAAATGCTTCTCTGTCGAACCTTCTCCGGACAAGTTCCAAGTCTGTACGTCTCCTTCGTTTCTATCAGCTCTACATAAAAAGTCTATTAAATAATTTGGGTTCTATAAGCTGAACAAAAAAAGTCTATTAAAAAATTTTACCAACTTACCTTGTTAATTGAGGCAATTAATAATTGAGGCAGTGTCCTATATGATCGAAAAACTCGTGATCGTGATATTTCTAACATTTTGATAACTGTCACTTGGCAGGTTATAATTGAGTGACAGCTAGGTGACATTTACTAGAGACCCGAACGCAGCGACTTTTTGCATTTTTCGTCAACTGCGCAACCGCATTTTCAGCAAAACCATTCCGGATAACTTCAGGAAGCTATCTAGGCGACATCTACCTGCGTCAATTGTAAAAGTAAAACGTGACGTCACGAAACGTCTTAATCAAAAAAGTATCATTTTGATAACTATTAATTCAGAATAAATCTTATATCTTTTAGACAAATAGCTTGATACATTAAGTAAAACGACATATGGGTTCGAAAAAAAATAAATGATTCGCTTAATCATGTAAAAACACCGGGACTATGTCATAAAATAAGATAATAAGGCTAAAATAGCTCCGACGACCTGTCAATTTCGCTATCTTTCGTGTATAGAGACATGGTCGCTCACAATCAGTGTGCCTATGGGTAGAGGGGGAAGGGGAATTAGCTTCCAGACGCGACCGCGTCTGTTGATTCGAACGCAATATTCCCATCATACGTTACTCCTTCTTTACTTTCTAATTTCTTACGCATATTTTCTCGATTTTCAGTTAACTGTATTCTTCTTCTTTTCTTTCCAATGGTCTTTGATTTTAACGAAGCACGCAATCTCTTAGTATCAGTTTTATCACAGTATGTTTGGGATTCCTTGTAACTGGATAATCCTAACAGCTGTTTTACAGTTTTAATATAACTATGACCTTCATTTTTAATTAAAACGTCAGATGCTACTCTAAAGTCTGCCGATGAACTGGTGCAGTAACCTTTATTTTTTGGAAGTTGGTGGGAAATTATATTATTTACAGCTTCGTTGACCTGACTTGAAGAATTCACACATCACTTGAAAGCGTTCTCGGAATAAAAGGAAAATATTTGTAGCAGTTCTGCATATAATCTTTTAGTATAAATTTTTGTTTGATGGTACCACTCTTATTAGCATTTCTCTTACACCAACTACCGCAATTCTCGTGATTATTGTACAAATGGTCCTGTATACATTTAACTGCTTTTGCTAACTTTTCACTTTGTCCTGCATTCTGAGCAACTGTACGAAAAACATTTTTTTATATGACATATCAAACCTTTTTTTTCATTTCCTTATAGTTACTTTGAATTTTGTACAGTTTCTTAGATAAATTTTTCTTTACACGATTCCTATCAGCAAGTTTATAAATTTTATTTGGATTTTTTAGACGCGAATTTTCTATATTTACAGCAGCCATAACAGAACTATCCTCGTCGCCTATTAATACACTCCTCACATTAATTAGAGGATCACCTCAAGGAGCCCGAAAAATAGGGGCAAGTTCACATGGTCATAACTCCGGTAAAAATAGTCGTATCGATATTTTGAAAATATGGCTCGAAAGCGTGGAATCTCTACTTTCAGATGCTTTTTTCACATTTTAGATGCATTGCTTTCCGCTAAAGTTATAGCAATATAAAGAGCAATTGGTCAATTTTAAAAAATGTTCCATTCCATGAACACCACTCGAAAGCGACCACTTTCCTGTGTAAAAAGAGAGTAATGAATTTCTTGTGCGATTTTTTTTGGCCAAGTTATTCAACTTTGAAATAAAACCCGAATTTTTTACTTTCGTTGCTTCTAGCAAGCGAACGAATCATCGTAGAGCGTCCATGAAAAAAGCAATAGAAAGCTCAGTCTTTTCACTTTAAGACGCATCTTCGACTTTTTCGATTCGGTTAAAATTTCGGTCTCTGATGTCCTTTCCAAAATATGCTTAAAAATTGCACAAATTCCATTTTCTCTTCAACTCGCTGTATCTCCACGAGGGATCACCGGAATATTATTGTCTTAAGCTCGTTTTAAAGCGGAGAGTCCGCCGATTCTTTTGAGCTCCATCGGAACCGGCTGCGATAATTTTTTACCTGTGGCCTTTAAGTTTAAAGTTACCGTTTCGGAAAAACTTACGCGGTGGCTTCAGCGGCCGCGTGGCTGCCGTACCGCCGGCATTGGTACCACCGATGGCATATCACGTGGAGGTGTGTGTCATACGTGTGTGCACACACACGAACCTTCGGTAGCGTCGGCGTAACTCGGCTCGCTTTCGGCTGCTATCGTCACCTGTGACGACGGGTGGGGATACGAACAAGAGCGCTCGCTTCCGCGGGGACGACCGACAGTGCGACACATTTTGTAGCCTTATTTTTCCGAAACGGTAACTTCAAACTTAAAGGCCACAGATGAGAAATTATCGCAGCGGGTTCCGGTGGAGCTCAAAAGAATCGGCGGACTCTCCGCTTTAAAACGAGCTTAAGACAATGATATTCCGGTTATAACTCGTGGAGATACAGCGAGTTAAAGAGAAAATGGAATTTGTGCAATTTTTAAGCATATTTTGGAAAGGACATCAGAAACCGAAATTTTAACCGAATCGAAAAAGTCGAAGATGCGTCTTAAAGAGAAAAGACAGATCTTTCTATTGCTTTTTTCATGAACGTTCTACGATGATTCGTTCGCTTGCTAGAAGCAACGAAAGAAAAAATTCGGTTTTTACTTCAAAGTTGAATAACTTGGCCAAAAAAAATCGCACAAGAAATTTATTACTCTCTTTTTACACAGGAAAGTGGTCGCTTTCGAGTGGTGTACATGGAATGGAACATTTTTTAAAATTGACCAATTGCTCTTTATATTGCTATAACTTTAGCGGAAAGCAATGCATCTAAAATGTGAAAAAAAGCATCTGAAAGTAGAGATTCCACGCTTTCGAGCCATATTTTCAAAATATCAATACGACTATTTTTACCGGAGTTAGGATCATGTGAACTTGCCCCTATTTTTCGGGCCCCTTGAGGTACTTTTACATTTAAATTAGCTTCTTTTAAAATATTGCTTCTATTAATGAGTTCAGGCCCAACATCAGCTTCCATAGCTTTCGTACTACCTCTAAAGTTTTGTCTACAGTCATGACTTTCTTTCGGTTTACCTACATCGCATAAACGGCATTTACGATTTTTTGTTCTGTAGTATAAGGTTTTTCCTGTTTAAAAGCCTATTATTGTTCCGTATCCGTTTAAACTATCGTAACTTTTGCCATTTTCTCGCTTGCTCCACCCCGTATCATTCGATACTATTATATTGACAATTCTGCCTAATGTTGGATCACATTTCTGTGAATTCGTTGATAAATCTTGTTGCTCTTGGGAAAATTCTGTTCTTATTTCTTGTGGTCTGTATGATATAAAGGAAAAATTCATGGATAATGTAAAACGGAAACAGGGATAGCTCATATGTGGATTAGAAAGAAAAAATAAATCTCAAATATTTCTATAATCGTCTTTTATAGATCACTTATGCACGAGTGATACTACAGAATATTCATAATTTACTACGTTGAAAAACTGCATATATTATAAAAAAAATCATAAAAATATCATGGCAAACTCAATCACTGAATTAAATTCAATATTTCTGTAAGGTTTACAGAATAAGTGGTCAGGGTGTTTATTCACACTATATATTTTACGTTTAAACAGCTTTGAGAATTTAGAGATGTTTCGTTTGGTTCGATAAGTATTGGTTTATACATTCGCTGCAGTATACGTTCTGCTTACAAAGTTGGCCCGTTCGCCTTCCTAACTTTGATAAACATTTTCTGCATAGTAACAAACGAAATACTAATAACTTGCCCGGCGGCCCTTTCGCCATTAACGGGACGAAAGTCTTTCCAAACGAATTATAGCCCGTAGCTATTTTACCAGTCTCTGTTTCGCGACCGACGTGTTCACGCACTTCTCTTAATACTGTCCTAAATACGTCTACTCGCTCTCACAAGGGGACACCACGGATGCGGAAATCGCTTTTGGAACGACAGTATATGGAGGTCGTAATACTCATGTAGTATGAAAATACCATTTCGGCTTTTCGCCGAATGGGCCTTCGTTTTCGAGATATTGTGGTTTAAAGTTTTTAACAAACGTAGTAAGCCTGATATACAGGGTGTCCCAAAAATGTCGCGTTTCCTTGAAAGGGGTGACTCAGGGGGTGATTTGAAACAACTTTTTCCTTAGCGAAAATATTGTCCGAAGCTTCGTTAAGGAGATATTAAGCAAAAACCCCGACCAATCAGAGCGCGCGCCTTCCGCCTGAGTTCCCGCGGTAGCGTTGGCTACGAGGTAGGCGACCGCGCTTGTGCTACGAACGTACGAACAAGCAAGTCGGCATGCATCGAAGGAAACCGCGTTACACATTTTTTTTTAAAGCAGAATCTTAAATAAGAATAATTTGAAGTGAGAGGACAAGAAGTACGTACATTTCGTTTTTAAATAAGGCATAAACGAAAAGCTAACGTAACAGAAAATGTACGACAAGTGATCGTAATTCGTTATTGAGGTAAAAATCCGTAGTTTAAGAACGGCCAACACAACTAAATTTAAAAAATAATATTAGGTGTATGAATAAATTCTTTCCGACTGGAATTTCTATCGCGGTGGTATTCAGAAGCTGCCAGAAAAATGGCAAAAGGTAATGAACAATAATGGAAATTATTGCGATGATCGAGTTGTTTTCATATTTTTTAAATCGAACTGTTATTGTACCCTAAAATCGGAAAGAATTTATTTTCACACCTAATAATCACCAATAAATTAAAGAAAACTCACCCTTTCGGACATTCCTTTCCTTGCTTTCCTTCCCTTTTCGGAAACCTGTGTCACTAGGCCACTGTACCGATCCTGGTCATCGGCGTCCAGTGCTCAGCTGATCGCAGGGTCAATGTACCGAATATTCACTTCACTGCACGGCTACTAACACTGATCACTGAATTTATTTTTCACGGAACGTGTTGTTCCTACGTTATAAAAATTGGTGGCTGCGAAAGAAGCCGATTACTGTTAAGGCGGCCACACACGGTCCGGCCGGCCTGTCAGTTTGGCCTGCGCAGGCCGGCCTGTGCAGTTCGGCCGGACGCCCGTAGTGCCCCCACACGGTCCGGCTGGCCTGCACAGGCTGGCCTGCACAGGCCGGCCTGCGCAGGCCAAACTGACAGGCCGGCCGGACCGTGTGTGGCCGCCTTTAATTACTGGGACGAGATTGCTACTATTACCCGGCGAAAAGAAAACTCGTGGCAGACTGTCTCGGGCTGTGCAGTCCGCTGCTGTGACGGGTTGGTCGAGTCACCTATTTGGGCACACTTTTAAAGACGGGACACACGTATTTTGGTTATTGGCTGAAGTTGCCACATACATTGTCGCACCGCGCGACGAAGAGATCGAACGAAACACGAGATCGAGTGGGATAGAGCGATTTGACCAAGCGTAGCCTACGCTTTTGTTTTGACGATCGTCGGTCGGATCCGTATCTGATCGCTGCACAGCAGCGGACTGCACAGCCCGAGACAGTCTGCCACGAGTTTTCTTTTCGCCGGGTAATAGTAGTAATCTCGTCCCAGTAATTAACAGTAATCGGCCCCTTTCGCAGCCACCAATTTTTATAACGTAGGAACAACACGTTCCGTGAAAAATAAATTCAGTGATCAGTGTTAGTAGCCGTGCAGTGAAGTGAATATTCGGTACATTATCCCGGACGCAGTGTGATCAGCTGAGCACTGGGCGCTACCCAACCATAAATCTTTTCGTCCACCGATAACCAGGATCGGTACAGTGACCCAGTGACACAGGTTTCCGGAAAGGGAAGGAAAGCAAGGAAAGGAATGTCCGAAAGGGTGAGTTTTCTTTAATTTATTGGTGATTATTAGGTGTGAAAATAAATTCTTTCCGATTTTAGGGTACAATAACAGTTCGATTTAAAAAATATGAAAACAACTCGATCATCGCAATAATTTCCATTATTGTTCATTACCTTTTGCCATTATTCTGGCAGCTTCTGAATACCACCGCAATAGAAATTCCAGTCGGAAAGAATTTATTCATACACCTAATATTATTTTTTAAATTTAGTTGTGTTGGCCGTTCTTAAACTACGGATTTTTACCTCAATAACGAATTACGATCACTTGTCGTACATTTTCTGTTACGTTAGCTTTTCGTTTATGCCTTATTTAAAAACGAAATTTACGTACTTCTTGTCCTCTCACTTCAAATTATTCTTATTTAAGATTCTGCTTTAAAAAAAAAATGTGTAACGCGGTTTCCTTCGATGCATGCCGACTTGCTTGTTCGTACGTTCGTAGCACAAGCGCGGTCGCCTACCTCGTAGCCAACGCTACCGCGGGAACTCAGGCGGAAGGCGCGCGCTCTGATTGGTCGGGGTTTTTGCTTAATATCTCCTTAACGAAGCTTCGGACAATATTTTCGCTAAGGAAAAAGTTGTTTCAAATCACCCCCTGAGTCGCCCCTATCAAGGAAACGCGACATTTTTGGGACACCCTGTATGTATACCATCTACAGGGTGTCCGCGCGTAGAGTGAACAGCTGGATATCTCCTAAACTATTGGAGATAAAAATATAAAAAAAATATGTAAATTAATGGTTCGATGGGGCTGCTTAATTCGCCGCGACGGATTTTTTTTTCGATTATTATTTTAAAAGATACGATGGTCAAGTTCGGTTTTTCAAATGGCACTAACTTTTTTGAAGTCCTGGGTTGATAGTGCGTTCCAATACGAATTCAATAAGCTTTAATGTATACACTTGATTTCCACTGGTTTTTGAGATATTGCGCTTGCAAATTTGCTGATTTTCACTTGAAAAAAACCTCTGGAATAGCAAGGACCGGGGACGGTCGTGCTGGCCCCACGGGTGGCATTGCCTGTTGTAACAGATACCTACCTGCCAAAGGTCTACGCAGACCCAGGCTGGACAATTCTTTTCCGTCAGAAATGCTACTTAGGTAGGTACATCTGCGGTATCGAGAAGCGCACCGTTACTTTTATTTCACACTTGCTTCTACGCTCGGATGGCCGGTTATTTTGGGGGGGGGGGGGGGGTGCAAGTTCGATTGGTTAGGTTAGGAGGTGTGAAAGTTGCTAGACTAAATTTCAACCATTGGGAGCAGATTGCATTAGAACCAATCGGATTTGCATCCCTCACAAACGGCTGCTCTCTTGAAGAGGCCCTCTTCACGGTAATATCCCCTCCCCAATGCCCACCTTCTCTCGCGCGGAATACGTCAACGCATGCTTTAGGTTTTGATGTTGAAGCTCGTGTTTATACTCGAGATGACCACGCGTCGACAGCGGGCTACCCCTTTTCTTCCTGTGTCTCTCCACGAGGAGTATTGCCGGTGGATTGTAGGAGCGTAGATGTCGGGATGCCATTTATTGAATTCAGGAGACGATAGAAACACTTTATTACAAAACACACATGTACTATAATTAAAGTAAATCGTATTCCTCTCGGGCAGGAGTACTGACAATGATCGAACTTACGCCCAACTTCGCGCAGACCGATTACACGCGGGGTAGTCGGGTGTCACACACTGCACAAATGATACAGGGTAATTCTGGAGCAACGCCCGTCAAGGAGATGCGGCCTGGTACCCCGTGGCGAGGACAGCCTTCGCAGTGCCTCGCCCGAATTTTATGGCTTTTTCCGGAAGAAGGTACGAATCCTGGGCCCAACGTAACGAATTTGGGGTCGAGCCCCCGTAGTCGAGGGTGAAATATCCATTACAGCGTATTAAGAAATTCTTTTCTTCATCGTGTCGAAAGGGAAGTGACGCCAATGGATTCCTTATGTTTTTCTGATGAAAATCATACCAAATATCACGCTAATCGGATTACTTTGACACAAGCTATTTGTATTCCATATGCAAAAGTTGTCGGATTTACACGACATTTGTAATGATTTCCATCGGAAAACTCCAAGGAATCCATCGGCGACACTCCCATATCCATACGATAAAGAATAAAGAATTAGTTTATGTCTTAAACAGATAATTCTGGAGCTACGCCCGTCACCCCGTGGCGAGGACAACACCCCGCAGTGCCCATCGAATTTTATGGCTTTTTCCGGAAAAAGGTACGAATCCTGGGCCCAACGTAACGAATTGAAGGGTTTCGACCCTCGAAGGGTTTGGAATATCATTAAGAAGTGAAAAATGTACAGGATTTCAAATGTTTGCTTCTTTTCTTCATCGTATCGAGAAGGAAGTGACGCCAATGGATTCGTTATGCTTTTCCGATGAAACTGACACCAAGAACGACGTAATTCGGAAAATAATGATGTAAATGAACAATTCATTTCCATAACCTCAAGCTAATTTCGTTAATAATAGTCAGATTTACGTGAAATTTGATATGATTTTCATCGGAAAAACATAAGGAATCCATTGGTGCCACTTTCATATCGATGCATTAAAGAATGAAGCATTTCTTACTACGCTGAAATTAATATTTCACATTTTCACCCTCAACTGCGGTGGGTCGACCTCAATTCGTTACGTTCGGCCCAGGATTCGTACCTTTTTCCGGAAAAAGTCATAAAATTCGATGGGCACTGCGGGGTGTTGTCCTCGCCACGGGGTGACGGGCGTACCTCCAGAATTACCCTGTATCTGTTTAGGAAATAAACTAATTCTTTATTCTTTATCGTATCGATATGATAGTGGCACCACTGGATTCCTTATGTTTTTCCGATGAAAATCATACCAAATTTCACGTAAATCGGCCTATTATTAACGAAATTAGCTTGAGGTTATGGAAATGAATTGTTCATTTGTTTCATTATTTTCCGAATTACGTCGTTCTTGGTATCAGTTTCATCGGAAAAGCATAAGGAATCCATTGGCGTCACTTCCTTCTCGATACGATGAAGAAAAGAAGCAAACATTTGAAATCCTGTACATTTTTCACTTCTTAATGATATTCCAAACCCTTCGAGGGTCGAAACCGTTCAATTCGCTACGTTCGGCCCAGGATTCCTACCTTTTTTCCGGAAAAAGGTACGAATCCTGGGCCGAACGTAACGAATTTGGGGTCGAGCCCCCGCAGTCGAGGGTGAAAATGTGAAATATTAATTTCAGCGTAGTAAGAAATGCTTCATTCTTTAATGCATCGATATGAAAGTGGCACCACTGGATTCCTTATGTTTTTCCGATGAAGATCGTACCAAATTTCACGCAAATCGGCCCATTATTAACGAAATTTCCTTCATTATTTTCCGAATTACGTCGTTCTTTGTGTCAGTTTCATCGGAAAAACATAAGGAATCCATTGGCGTCACTTCCTTCTCGATACGATGAAGAAAAGAAGCAAACATTTGAAATCCTGTACATTTGCACTTCTTAATGATATTCCAAACCCTTCGAGGGTCGAAACCCTTCAATTCGCTACGTTCGGCCCAGGATTCCTTCCTTTTTTTCCGGAAAAAGCCATAAAATTCGGGCGAGGCACTGCGAAGGCTGTCCTCGCCACGGGGTACCAGGCCGCATCTCCTTGACGGGCGTTGCTCCAGAATTACCCTGTATCATTTGTGCAGTGTGTGACACCCGACTACCCCGCGTGTAATCGGTCTGCGCGAAGTTGGGCGTAAGTTCGATCATTGTCAGTACTCCTGCCCGAGAGGAATACGATTTACTTTAATTATAGTACATGTGTGTTTTGTAATAAAGTGTTTCTATCGTCTCCTGAATTCAATAAATGGCATCCCGACATCTACGCTCCTACAATCCACCGGCAATACTCCTCGTGGAGAGACACAGGAAGAAAAGGGGTAGCCCGCTGTCGACGCGTGGTCATCTCGAGTATAAACACGAGCTTCAACATCAAAACCTAAAGCATGCGTTGACGTATTCCGCGCGAGAGAAGGTGGGCATTGGGGAGGGGATATTACCGTGAAGAGGGCCTCTTCAAGAGAGCAGCCGTTTGTGAGGGATGCAAATCCGATTGGTTCTAATGCAATCTGCTCCCAATGGTTGAAATTTAGTCTAGCAACTTTCACACCTCCTAACCTAACCAATCGAACTTGCACCCCCCCCCCCCCCCAAAATAACCGGCCATCCGAGCGTAGAAGCAAGTGTGAAATAAAAGTAACGGTGCGCTTCTCGATACCGCAGATGTACCTACCTAAGTAGCATTTCTGACGGAAAAGAATTGTCCAGCCTGGGTCTGCGTAGACCTTTGGCAGGTAGGTATCTGTTACAACAGGCAATGCCACCCGTGGGGCCAGCACGACCGTCCCCGGTCCTTGCTATTCCAGAGGTTTTTTTCAAGTGAAAATCAGCAAATTTGCAAGCGCAATATCTCAAAAACCAGTGGAAATCAAGTGTATACATTAAAGCTTATTGAATTCGTATTGGAACGCACTATCAACCCAGGACTTCAAAAAAGTTAGTGCCATTTGTAAAACCGAACTTGACCATCGTATCTTTTAAAATAATAATCGAAAAAAAAATCCGTCGCGGCGAATTAAGCAACCCCATCGAACCATTAATTTACATATTTTTTTTATATTTTTATCTCCAATAGTTTAGGAGATATCCAGCTGTTCACTCTACGCGCGGACACCCTGTATAGTAACCTATACCCAAGAAGGTTCGTTGGAGCAACTTCAGCGTGTCAGATTGTCACTCGGGCGGACGGGGTTCAAGCCCCCCCCCCCCCCCGCAACTGCGTCATTTTTTTCGAATTTTTCCCGTGGAAATATATTTTGTGGATATTACGTATCACATAGTATGTTACATATTTCCCTAAGCAAATTTTAATGTTAAAAATGCATTTACAACATAACATATTATTCTAATCATCTCTTTCACCGGTGTTTTCATATTCTGGTACTGCGAAAATATTTCATTCCGAAACTTTCGACGCCTGCGATTGTCGAGCAGGTAAAGTGGGATAGCCGTTACTTCTGACCGTAAGGGTGGTTTTATACCTACTCAAAAGAATCGTCGAATACCTGGTAGTTGGGAGCGAGTAAGTCTTGACAACGATTTTTGTGCTTGGTCGTCAGTTTACTTCGATTCATCGTGAGAATAGCATCGGGTAAGATTTGCGTAGGGTAATATGTAACATACTATGTGATACGTAATATCCACAAAATATATTTCCACGGGAAAAATTCGGAAAAAAAAAATGACGCAGTTGCGGGGACTTGAACCCCGTCCGCCCGAGTGACAATCTGACACGCTGACGTTGCTCCAACGAACTTTTTTTTTTTTTGAAGAAATATGTTTATTAAAGACATGTAAAACAGTCATATGTGTATGGTATCCAAACATAGAGAAAAACGACACCATCATTTTCTTTACATAGTATGATTGCTTGTTCGTCGCATGCGAAACTCGCAACCCAACAATCTTTGGCACAAGCTTACGCCCTTATAATTAAAGAAAAATATAACTATAGATCAGGTACAATGTTATTGCTGACTTAGTCTAATGTGCCGAGACACAACTAAGGACTAGGGGAGAAAAATGTCCATAAAAAACCCCGATATCAGTCTGGTAGTTAAGAATATCTTACAACTAAAACTTACATCTACTTAATATTAACAGAGACGAGGTATAGAATAGACCTATCAACCAATGTATTTTTGTGTCACCGGTTTGGGGGTCCTAGGACCCCCTTACCATTTTAGTGTCGCATGCAACGTTACCGGTGAAGTCTTGAAACAGATTGTAATGCTACGCGTGATAGGAATTAAAACTAAATCTTATCGGAAACATTTAAAATCTAAAACGGCCTGAATGTTACGACTAATTTGAAGAAACATGTTGTATAATTCCGTTTACTAATAAATTTTGATAGAAGCATAATTTGCACGTATTTCTATAAATTTCGATCAGAAATATTATATAAATACAATGCGTAATAAGCATTTGTACAGTTTCTTAGTTAGGTTATATTTTCTGTCACTTCGATGAGCGAATTTTCTGTCCTCAAAATGACAGAAAATATAACCTATATGCTATACCCGATTTCCTAAAGATACTGTTGCGGCGTAATAATAACCATAAAAAACTTTCAAAAAGTAAAAAAATCTCACAAAAAAGATAATAATATAAATCACAAAAAATAGAAGAAAATATGAATTATCTTTGTAAAAAGAAGTGAGATCCCCATAAAAAACTTTCAAAAAGTAAAAAAATCACAAAAAATAAAAGATAATAATATAAATCACAAAAAATAGAAGAAAATATATCACAAAAATAAAAGATAATAATATAAATCCCCCCAAAAAATAGAAGAAAATATATAATATCACAAAAAAAAGAAGATAATAATATAAATCCCCCAAAAAATAGAAGAAAATGTACAATATAAAAAAAGATGTGAAATCAAAATGAGCTGCAAGTACATAAAGGTGCTTTCCAACTGCCCTTAAGATGACACAACTATATAGACACAGCTAAAATGCTGTGTGCATACATTCCATTACTCATATCGCGGACATTTTAATTAACCCATCAAAAAGAATCCCAATTCAAAACATTGTCGTAAATTAATTAATAGCTTTACAAAATTAATATACCAAATTGCGCCTATTATAACAATGGCTACTTATACAAAAAAATGTATTAAATAATATGAAGCAGATATATTTTTATTCAAATAAATATTTTAATACGAATAAATATTTTATTTTATTCAAAATACTTGGCGCTGCGAAACCGAAAAAATATCAATTGTCTTAGTATTAATTAATAATTTACAATAACTCCCTTACAATCTAAAATACATAAACATATACATATTACAATACATATTACAAATGCAGTCAGATTTATTCTACATATATATATTTAACTGTAATATCATACGTAGCATATGCACACGCACACATACACACATTCACGAACGCACGCACAAGAAAGAAAGAAAAAGATTAATGCAATTTATACATATGTATTCAGTTTAGCAACACCAATTCGGTGAGCAGCGTCAAGTATTTTGAATAAAATAAAATATTTATTCGTATTAAAATATTTATTTGAATAAAAATATATCTGCTTCATATTATTTAATACATTTTTTTGTATAAGTAGCCATTGTTATAATAGGCGCAATTTGGTATATTAATTTTGTAAAGCTATTAATTAATTTACGACAATGTTTTGAATTGGGATTCTTTTTGATGGGTTAATTAAAATGTCCGCGATATGAGTAATGGAATGTATGCACACAGCATTTTAGCTGTGTCTATATAGTTGTGTCATCTTAAGGGCAGTTGGAAAGCACCTTTATGTACTTGCAGCTCATTTTGATTTCACATCTTTTTTTATATTGTACATTTTCTTCTATTTTTTGGGGGATTTATATTATTATCTTCTTTTTTTTGTGATATTATATATTTTCTTCTATTTTTGGGGGGGATTTATATTATTATCTTTTATTTTTGTGATATATTTTCTTCTATTTTTTGTGATTTATATTATTATCTTTTATTTTTTGTGATTTTTTTACTTTTTGAAAGTTTTTTATGGGGATCTCACTTCTTTTTACAAAGATAATTCATATTTTCTTCTATTTTTTGTGATTTATATTATTATCTTTTTTTTGAGATTTTTTTACTTTTTGAAAGTTTTTTATGGGGATCTCACTTCTTTTTACAAAGATAATTCATGTACTTGGCGTAATTTTTTTACTTTTTGAAAGTTTTTTTATGGGGATCTCACTTCTTTTTACAAAGATAATTCATGTACTTGGCGTAATTTTTTTACTTTTTGAAAGTTTTTTATGGGGATCTCACTTCTTTTTACAAAGATAATTCATGTACTTGGCGTAATTTTTTTACTTTTTTGAAGTTGACTGCCACGTGTGCTAAAAATAAGGAAAAAGTAAGGAAATCCCAGTAAATTATAAATTCTGATCTATCTTCGTCACACGTTTACGTGTTTATGGCGCCCTGCAGCCTATCTAGTGACGTTAGAGGATAAGGTATATACTTGGAATACTCGTAATAGCGCAAAGCAGCTCAGCGAGTGTAATTTATTTATTTTTTGATTAAGGATAAATTCTACGTAAGTTTAACAACTACGAAATGAAACCATGCGCACTGCATTGCTGATCTATATGTATTTTACATGTATAGTAGTTTGTGTACGGTACAATTTCATTTACTCTTTTTATTTACATTTATTTCATTTTCAGTAACTTTCCCTTTCAGCTGTTGAAATAATTCTCTTCGTCTGCATCGTTAACTGAAAAATAGGACACATTTATTAATTATTTATAATTTATCACACATGCTCAAGATCATTGAATGAATAATTACGTATGCAAAACCCTACCTGCAAATTTGTGCGTACATAGTCTGGCGTAGATCACAGTGCATCACCTTCTGTTTCTATTATCTGTCAACTCTTCGTCTGTATCGTTAACTGAAAAATAGGACACATTTAATAATTATTTATTTATAATTTATCACACATGCTCAAGATCATTGAATGAATAATTACGTATGCAAAACTCTACCTGCAAATTTGTGCGTACATAGTCTGGCGTAGATCACAGTGCATCACCTTCTGTTTCTATTATCTGTCAACTCTTCGTCTGTATCGTTAACTGAAAAATAGGACACATTTAATAATTATTTATTTATAATTTATCACACATGCTCAAGATCATTGAATGAATAATTACGTATGCAAAACTCTACCTGCAAATTTGTGCGTACATAGTCTGGCGTAGATCACAGTGCATCACCTTCTGCTTCTATTATCTGTAAATCTATTATCTGTAAATATATAATATAATATATTTATAAAGCCACATTTTAGTTATATACTACAACTTAACGTAGAACTTATTGCAGGAAATTTAAATTAAATCCTAATGGTAATAATTCAGCGAAAATGAACGTAGAGAACCAATATTTTTAACGCACAATTCATTGGTGTTGGAATAAAATTAATTTAGAATGTTTATTGGTGAATTGAAATAACGGGAATCGAAAAAATTAATGAACTAATGAATAGCGTGGCAACTACTGTGGATTTTATATTAAAGTATTACGAATGTCTTTCACAAAAGATTGGAAAGTATCAAGGGAGATGTATTTTCAACGTACTTTCTTGACTAATGTGACTGACTCTACATTGCAAGCGGTACGCCATAATATTCTTAATCTTAATTCTTAATGCTACGCTAATTTGACAAGTTTTGTCGATTTACCTTATTTGACAAATTTCCAAAAACTTGTGCGAAACAAGATGCTCTATCTAATCTTCTCCGGAGAACCTCCAAGCCTGTGCATTCTCTTCATTTCTATCCATCCAAGCCTGTGCGTCCCCTTCAATTCTACTATCCAAGCCTGTGGGTCCCCTTCATTTTTATCGAAGTCCTGTGCGTCCCCTTCGTTTCTATAATATAATAAGCTTTACATAAAAACTCTAAATTGCTGGTATATACAAAAATACAAGTATCTGGCAATTTAAATGCAATGCAATTTTTTACTACAATATATTATTTTGTACATGCATGGTACAAATTTCCAGAAACATATGCGAAAGAAGATACTTCTTTGTCGACAACTTCTCCGGACAACTTCCAAGTCTGCGACTCTACATAAGAAATCTATTAAAAAAATTTTGGCGACTTACCTTGTTAATTGAGACAATGATTCAGTCTCCTATTTACTGTAAAAGCTCCTGACATTCCACATTTGGACCACTTACATTATTTGACACTTGGCAGGTTATGACGGTTTGACATTTGGTAGGTTATAAACATAGGTTATGTACAATGGCGGACGCCGATCATACATACACTAGTTTCTTTTGGCTGAAGGTGTGCGTGTAACGCGTATACGTATTATGTCGACGAAAATTTTGACTGGAGAAGAAGAATCAGAAGAAAAATCTACCGTTTCTGACAGATCCATGACATGATATTATGATATCTCTGTAATGCGTGGACAGATTTTATTGAAATTTGGTCTTATTCGAAAGCTTATATGCGGTTTACATAAGAAAATTGCCTTTAAATTTAGAAAATATTGCAGGCGTCGTGAGATATTAATGAAATAAGTTTCAGGTTAGGTTGGAATAGCCCGGCGACGAGTAAATGATAGCGGTAGCGACAGTCGACATATACAGGGTGTCTTTCCTGTACTTGGCGTCGAGACGCTACCGCGTCTCTAGATGTTTAGGAAGGATGATAAAATGTTCACAAATGTATCGTAAAAGAACGAAATAGCCAATAAACATTTATTCTCATATAGCATATACATAGGTTATATTTTCTGTCACTTTGCGGCGCCAACCATATAATAATCACGCGCATCCAGCCTGCGCATTTTCAGTAGCGGATTTGAGAAGCGGATTTTCTGCCCTTGAAGTGACAGAAAATATAACCTATATGCTATACCCGATTTCCTAAAGATACTGTTGCGGCGTAATAATAATGTTTAGGAAGGATGATAAAATGTTCACAAATGTAGCGTAAAAGAACGAAATAGCCAATAAACATTTATTCTCATATAGCATATACATAGGTTATCTTTTCTGTCACTTTGCGGCGCCAACCATATAATAATCACGGGCATCCAGCCTGCGCATTTTCAGTAGCGGATTTGAGAAGCGGATTTTCTGTCCTTGAAGTGACAGAAAATATAACCTATACGCTATACCCGATTTCCTAAAGATACTTTTGCGGCGTAATAATAATGTTTAGGAAGGATGGTAAAATGTTCACAAATGTAGCGTAAAAGAACGAAATAGCCAATAAACTATTGTCATATAGCATATAAATAGGTTATATTTTCTGTCACTTCGAGGAGATAATTTTCGGATCCTCGAAGTGACAGAAAATGTAACCTATATGCTTCTTAACAATAAATGTTTATTGGCTATTTCGTTCTTTTGCGCTACATTTGTGAACTTTTTATGGCTTAACATCCTTCCAAAATATTATTGTTACGCCGCAACGGTATATTTATGAAGTCGGTTATAGCATATTAGGTTATATTTTCTGTCAATTCGAGGAGAGGACCACATAATAATCACGCGCATCCAGCCTGCGCATTTTCTCTTCCGCGGAAAATAGACTTGTGGTCCCAAGCGGGAGAAAAGTTATTTCATTAAATTGTTTATATTTAGTGCGATTATTACTAGGGACTATAGCCATAATTAATTATTTTATATCTCGAAGAACAGTCTTTAAAATTTTAAATAATTAGTTTAAGCCCCCCTGACATTCAATTGACTAACCTGTTAAGAAAACTATTAAAAATGTTATATTACGCGTCTAAATACATGCTTTTCTGACTTTCTTCCTGCCATAAAATATGGTAAGATCGGATTTTTCGAGTCGGTCTTACATATAAACGTTTTACAACATTTACGCTTGAGACAACTCAATACAGTATTTCCTCTAGTTCCTATCACACTTCTAAATATGGAAACATAGGTATCAGGTTTACACAGGTTTCTAAAATTGTTCAGAAGCTACCGACTCTTTATGACAACATGTTGATTGATCGGCGCTTGGAAGGAATACAGGGGTATTAATATGCACTATCCTCTAATAAAAAATTTTTTTTTTATATTTTTTCATCATTATGCAAACATCTGTATTGTATGTCAGGTTTTTCTACTAAAATGAAACCAATTACGACGCAGTTTGGTATGAGGAAGGTACGGCAAAAAATTGGTACAGAGAGAAGTAATATAATAATATTTTTTTAAAGCCCAACAAATAATACGATAGCGAACGTTCAGTCGAAATGCGGCATTTTTCTCATCGATTGTTGAGGTCCGGGCCCCCGAAAAGTTCGTCTTTCTTTTTAAAACAAATGCCGTTCCCAGAAACGCGATGCACCCAAAGGTAAAAATCGATACGACTTGAAATGTCTTGCAAGCAGAGCTCGCTAAATCAGGCGCTTGCTCTTAACGAATCTTTTCCAGTTCGTAGCACTTGTCAAGTCAAATATGCCAATAACACTTTTTGCAAGCAGATGGCTAGAACTTGACAGTATGTTAACAATTAAAATTGCACCGTCTCTAACATTCTTAAGTATGTACATTTGTATGTATGTATGTCCTAAGTAATTATGAGTTTGGTGCATCGGTTGAGTGCTGACAGACGTGAGACAGACGATGCGTTGATACATTGTCTCGCTCTCGTCTTTCGGGCGTCTGATACTGCATCCTTCACGTGCGCGGCGGGCCTGATCGCTTATTTATACGAAAAAAATTATTCGTGCCGCAGCTCGCTCGCGCGGCCAGGTAGCGATCAGTAGCCAAAAGCGGGAACGCGTGTTAGACAAAATCATCTATACTATTGAAAAATGAAATTTTTATATTTTCTATTTTATTTTCATCACAGTATTTGTAACATATTGTATGAAATTTTCCAGATGAAAGGAAAGCCAAACACGACGCCCTTCCTACAATTACCCCGAATGCGCATGAATCCGTTACTTATACTTCCTCCTCCTCTTTCTTCCATTAAGTGATAATGTAAAAATTTATTTAAATAACTTACAATTAGAATTTAAAGTATATTTGGAGACTAGTAAGAATGGTATCTGAAGAATACATTTCTGCTTTGATTGCATGTTTTTTGTTGATATAGGTACATTGAAAAAAACAATTAAACCCTAAAAAATTATTTCAAAGAGTAAAACTAATGAAAAAATTAAACCGTGCAACATGAACTTGAACTCGCACCCCAGGAAAACGAAGTTAGAATTTTTTTTTAGAACTTACACTCATTTCGAAGCCTAGCTATATTTCTGCCAATTCTGAGGCAATTCTTTTTACAAATGTCCACCGAACCAGAAGTGTAGATTCATCCCCGAAAGCAGTGTTCATTAGATTTTAATAAATAAATAAAAAGGGCATATTTCATATAAAAAACAGTTCGTTTCTTTCAGCACCATCTCATATGTACATACCTACTTGTCCCAATGATGTCGTGTTTGATTTTCCTTTTATTAAAAAAATGTCACTAATTTTCCATAAATGCTCGAATAAAGACGAAACAGGGAATGTAAAAATTTCATCTAACAATTAGCTTAGCATGTGCACACTGTACATACATGTTTTCCGCATTTAGCTACTGATTACTGCATTTGCAGAATTTATAGAAGAAAGTGAAATCTGCTTCAATACGGGCGTTTAGGCATAGCTCGTCCGTGGACCGACATCGACATGCGAAAATCAGGCGCACGGAGAACGCAAGAAGACAATGTATCATACTTTGTTGCCGCTGCCAGAATGATCGTTTGTCGCGTAAAAGACCTTCGTGCCGTTTCTCACTAGCTTTCATTCTCTCTTATTCCCTCCCATTTCATCTCACTCGCGAGTCGCGACGTCCGTAAATCCAGAACCTTTTTTTCACTTGTGCTTTAAAAAGTACAATAGCTGTGTTCTCATATGTACATATCTAGGAATAATAAAAAAACTAAAAATATAAAATAGTTAATAAGGGGTAACTGCCAATCAATTTGTAACGAAACATAGAGTTTTAACTACTAATCCACCGTTCCCAAGTAATAAATAAACTATTGCAAAATGTCCTCGGGTCCCGAAAACTACGAATACAAAATTTTACAAAAACGTTTGGATTCCTTGTTCTCAATGATGTATACGTGTCGTAGGATAGGCACCGTCTATTTAGACATGCGCGCAGTGCGGAGATTTGCGGGAATGTCAGTAACAGCGTCAATTTTTAATATTTTTCAACGTACGACACGCGAAAATGTTAGTTAAGTGTTCCACAACACGTAAAGTACTAACAATCAATGTCATCTTGCATTTTATAGTTTGTATAAGCTTTTAAGAAGAGCCACATTTCGGCGCCATATAGTCTTCAGATCACCGAAATAGATTTTCGACAAGCCGAGCCAAAGCGTAGCGTAACGAAAAACGAAAGCCTGCCCTCTATGTCGAACAAGTCACACGTATACAAGCACGCACACACCTTTCAGCATTTCAACACATTTCAGAGTAGTTCCGGAGTTGGATGCTGTTCATGAACAGAGGCCGCCAGATTCAGTCCTCGAGTTATGGGTCGGTAAAACAGTTTGGGTGGTGACACCAAGTCCCATAAGGTGATAGGTCTATTCTATACCTCGTCTGTGATATTAATATCTATTTACATGAAATGCCCACCGGGAAAATTTTTGGTACTTAGCAATTTAGCTGGTTCGAATATCGGACTTGTCGACGTTCCCGGAGCTCCGCCATATCGGCACAGCCATCGTCAAGCCACCAGTTGTGCTTATAATTGAGCCTACGAAAGTCGTAGTAGTCTCTATCAGGTAATACTGTTGAGAATCTGTATTTCTCTTTGTCGTATATATTTTTATTCTGGTCGACCGCAATGCGTTTATTGGCCTTGTTTCTGCGCCAGTGGTAAATGAGCGGGACATTATTGCTATTCTGTATTAGCCCTAAACGGTCACAATACATAAACGATTGTGGTGCTACGTATCCAGTGACTAGCTGTCTGGAAGCCGCAGTAACATCTAGTACGGAAATATCCTTAGTGATTGAATTATCGATAGTCGGCAGTCTACTGTAGTAGTCTCTGGTAAGCTTGAGGGTAAACAAGTCAATACGACGGATATCGGCTTTGTCGTAAAGAATTTTATTACTGACAAAATGTTGCCATTCCGATGCTTGTGATCTATATAGTCCTAAACAGGCTCTAATACATTTGCGTTCAAGGCATCTAATTTTTTCACCAGTTGTGTGATTAAAGTTCCACCAGATGGGTGCTGCATACGTGAGGACAGGTCTAACTAACAACAAATATAAGATGGTCTTTGCCTTTGGTGATAGATATTTATTTCCTAAGACTCGACTATTAGCAAGGAACGCTTTGTTTGCTTTCTCAATTTGAGTGTCTGTATGCTTGTTATCCCTCAGTAGGTAATCTATGTGGACCCCTAAATACTTAACCACTTTTTTGTGTGGGATGTTGGTCTTATCATTCGTACCTGGAACCAGCGCCGATATACTGAAATCTTTGCTTCCCGCTTTAGCTATAGTTGACCGGTTAGATAAGGGTTTCCGGATTAGTATAGTCTCGCATTTATTTAGAATTTATGCGGAGATTCCACATCATTAGATATCTTATTATCTTATCCACCGTTTCCTCCAGACCTATTTGGACGGCTTTCGCTCTTTTGCTTGCCTGATATACGACTATATCGTCCGCAAACATAAGCAGATTGGGAAATCCAGGCTGATTAAAGCTAAATAACGTAGGGAGGTCACTTAAATATATATTAAAGAGGATTGGTGAGTTAACAGCGCCCTGTTGAAGGCCCTCTTCTATTTGAAATGATTGTGAAGATGACTTTTTGCCATCCCATGTAATGAAGGACTTACCGCTTATCATATCCCACACAAGGAATGTGAGCCATTGAGGGAACAATTTGGTTATGAGCTTATGTAATACGCCATTCAACCACACGGAGTCAAACGCCTTCTCAACGTCTAGCAATGCTGTGCCCACGAGCAGACTCCTGTCCGCATATGCATTAACATCTGCGAACAGTTTATGAATGGCATGGGTGGTAGAGTGATGGTGTTTAAAACCGAACTGACCATCAGGTATTATTTTATTCTGGGTGCAATAGTCCAGCAGCTTGTCATTTATAATTGCCTCATATACTTTGCTAAGGCATGGTGTCAAGCTGATTGGCCTGTAGCTGGCAGGGTCATTAGGGTTTTTACCCTTTTTAAGGATGGGTAGTACCTTTGCGCATTTCCATGCTCTAGGAAAGTAGCATCTATTAATCGCGTTATTGAATATGATTGTTAAGTCCAGAATTATTTTGCCGGGTAAATGTTTTAAGACAATCGGAGGGATACCGTCTATTCCACATGATGTCTTATTAGGCAAGTGTTTTAATATGTAAACAATCGTTTCAGGGTCACAGAAAGGCTGTAATACGTGTTCCAACAAGTTTGGACGGACTGCCGTATTTGCTTCATCAAATTGTACCAGCGAAACACCTAGTTCTCTCTCGGTATTAAATTTCTCTTTCAATGAACCCGCCGATGTGTCTACCATTTCTTTCAGTCTGGTGTTGTTATTGAGATAACGCGGTGAATTTATCGTTTCGTAATAAGCTCCTATAATGTTAAGTTTGTCAGCCTGATCTGAAAAAATGTAGCTATTTTCTACAATTGGTACGTTCCGTAGGTTACAGCCACTATTAGTAAGGATGGTGATGTTATCTGAGTCAATATGAATATCCTTAATGGTCCCAAATTGTTTGGGCCTGAAAATCGCGTTGATTTTTGGAAAGAAACTATCCGATTTTTTATAATCGATGTTTTTAATGACATTGGACCAATATTTTTCTATAACCAACTTAAATTCGCGTTGCAGAGCTTTTGATAGTTGTTTCAGTGTGGATTTGGCTTTTTTCGATATTTGAAGACGCGAGGATGGGTCTATTATGTGTAGTTTGTGCAATAGTGATACTATATAGCTTTTGTTTTTTTTTTGAGTTTTTTGATCCTGTGATTTAGGTATTTGTTTACACTATTGCTACGATTATGAGTGGGGATAGACTCGGCCATGCAATCGAGAATTGTATTGGTTATCGTTTGTAGGTGTCTATCAATTTCTTCCAATGTCAAGTTACTGTTGGACGGTATGATATTTACATATGACTCCGATAACTTCCTTGTGAACTGGCACCATTTCGTGGCTTTATAGTTATACGTGTAATTTAAAGACACCTGCCCATGAAATGGAAAGCTATCATTTTGCACCCCGAACGAAAGAGACAGAGCAGCGTGGTCGCTGTCGTAGGGAAGAGTCCTTGCCCTACCACCCAGGTCATCAAGCCAAATCAATCTGGAGTCTGCCAGGCAAACGTCGAGAAACGTCTGAGCCGGCTTAAATGTGGGAAAGGCCGCCGGCCGGTACAATTATTCGTAGCTTATACTCGATATCCCGCTCACTCTCCCACTGGCGCATATATTTGCCACGCTGATTTTCGGCCCGGTCGCCCCATGCTTTGCGCCGGGCGTTAAGGTCACCAGCTATAATATAATAATTATTATTATCGTTTAATCTAAGCTTATAAAAGAGGTCATTCATCTCGTCGACAATTAACCTTCTGTTATCGTTTCTCGCATAGATACTAATAAGGTACATTTTGTTATTGCCACTCGTATTTACTTTGACTATACTATATTCTAAAATCTCATTCGTGGATGAGGATGGATAGTCGACGTCTTCAAATGCTAGACCCTTTTTAATCAGGATGGCGGTTCCACCCCCCTGAATGGAGTTAGGTCTATCCCTCCGAATGAGGTTGTAATCTTTGAAAGAGATTACGTGAGAACTATTTAATTTTGTTTCTGATAGGCATATTATGTCGTGGTTATAGGACTCGAGGAACTGCAATAGCTCTAGCCTACGATAATTCGCTATCAATGAATTTACATTGATAGCTGCTACTTTTAACTGTTTAACTTTGTTTACCTGTGTGGACATTTTTTTCGTTATTTCATTAAGGTACTAAGGTACTCAATTTTGTGTGTATTCTCAGCCACCTGTGCGGCTAGTGTGTTGAATTGTGTTGTTACAAGCATTGCTATTTCGTTTTTCAATTCAGTTACCCAGGGAGGGGGTCGTGTCTCCTGCTGTCGATCCCAAAGGCGTGGTTGGTCTTGGGGGGTCGCTATGTTGTCATCGTCCTGTGTTGGAGTGGCAGGTGTCCGTTCCTTTCTTGCTAGCATGATGTTGCGTTGGCTCAGTCCAGCGGTTGCTTGGGCGTATGAGGTGTTCTCCCTAATCGAGGCAGCGATACCGTTGATTTTTTGTAGGGTTGTCAGCCTCTTTGTTGTTGCGGCGCTTCTTTTTTGCTCTAATGCGAATTTCATGTACGCACATCCCTTGTACGAAGCTGGCTGGCCTGCTTGTCCACAGTTGGCGCACTTTAACTAGGATCTTTCGTCAACTTTTTTAATTTGGCATTGTCCAGGTTCATGAGATCCTGCACATTTCACGCATCTGTAATGCAGCTGGCAATTTTTACTAGCATGCCCTATTCTCTGGCACTTTTTACATTGAAAGATCATGGGTCTTCTGAGGTGTTCCCAACTAATCTTTTGGTATGCCAATGACTTCACTTTGAAAAGATCTGCGGTCTTGCTGCTGTGTGACAATTGGAGAAGGTGGTGAAATCTTTCGGGGTGCTCCTTGTTAAATATAAATTTTGATATTTTAATAATCTCGAGTTCTGGTATCTTCAACTCTGTTATCTCTTGCTTAATATATTCTTCGGAGAAATCTCCTCTGATGCCTTTTAAGATTACCGATTTGGGCTTTTGTTCTTTGGGTGTGTATGTAAAATACTGTGTTTTGCTGGTTTGTAGGTTATCCACAATTATTGAGTAATTATTGGTTCCGTCCACATGAATGATGTGATTATTCGCATCTACTTCTTTTACCCTGAACATTGATTTGGGGACTTTTAAGTTTAATATGCCATTAATCAGCGTGTTAATGTTAGTATTAACGGTATATATTGGCGGTTGCTTTTGGGTTTTCTTATTCGCTTTATTAGCTTGCGTACCTATCTGTTCGTTACCCTCAATGTCCATTGACAGGTCGCCTGAAAGCACCTTAAATTTATTGTTATCAAGATCTGACGAACTTATCTCTATGGGCTTTTCAGGTTGTTTGTAGGTTTTCTTGGGCTTTTCCCAACCTTCCTTCAGCAAAGTTTTATTTTGCGATGTGCCTGCCATCTGTTGGGAGATTGTAGCGGTAGATAACACATTATGGGTGCATTCCGTGTGACGCATTATGCGCATAGATCGCAGCGCAGTCGCTGCGCGCATTCATAGCGTTCCGATTCCAACGGCGCTTGAACCGCAGTAACGTCTCGGAACGGTTTTCGATGCGTTTGATGCTCGTGAGGTTGCGCGGGAATGTTCAAACTTACTTACAATTAGCTATGCAGTTGGATGGATTACGTTAAATTTAATTCGAGACTTTTGGACGGTGGTCGAAGCACGCTTCCTAACTACATCGGTTACTTCGTCCTAAGGATCGGGGACCGACTGCTAACGAAATTTGATGGCTTTATTGGTTCCTGGATTTTCTCAACCTGAGTTTTTCTATTCTTCTTGAACAGCGACAATTATTGAAAGCGAAGACCATATTTTATGAGTTTTACAGGACGAACTGCTGCTTACCCAGCGTAATTTGGTAAATAGATGTGTAAAGGAAAAATGAAGTTATTTATTATCCGCGTCCGGTGTAAATTCAAGGTTTTGAAGGCTATTGAATACAACCGCAGGCTCTAGTACGTCTTCTGGATTAGAGAGTATAGCTGTAAAGTTAGCATTATAAGAGCACATTCGAAAAACTTAGCAGTAAAAGCCTTTAAGAAATAAAAATGCGCGCTACGTATTTGCTTCCTTCCTCATCTTTCGTTTCGATCCTGCCTAAAACCTTCTAGGGATGTGTTGTTCGCTTCGAAATTGAGACCGTTACGTTGGTTGCAATTCATACCGCGAGTGCAGAGATGGCAGTACCAATTTCGTAGAATTCCCTAGAATCCTCCAACTTCTAGCTCATAATGCGTGCAGCAAGTGCAGAAAATAAAAGCATGGGCAGTCAATGCGCATATTACGCGCATTCGTATTTGTCGCTTTACGTGTGCTTCTGTATTTCGAATTCGAATACTGCAAACAGGGGAAAGTAGGGTACTTCCGGCTATATAAGAAAGAAACGCTATAAAATTTGAGCAACTTACACATTTGCTAGTTTTTTTATATGAATTGATAGTTTGAAGTGTCTAGATTTTATTAGTATGACCGAGAAAGCATAAATTTACGTTGTAACAAAGTTGGAAGCAATAAAACAAAAAAGTTCATTTGACTGGAATTACGGAATTAACGTGGGGTAATTCTGGCCATGATTTTTCTTTACAAAAGAAGTGAGAAAACTGTTAAATTAATAAAAAAAATATTATTTTTTTGTTTTAAAATTAATTACCACATGAATCACAAATGTATTCTTCAGGGGTATTCCATCCTGAACATTCTTCATATGCCCATGGACCACATGGCTATATAATTGTATATAAATCGCGAATTTTTTACTTTTTCTTACAAGGCGGGGGAACTCACGTAGCGTCTTATGTGATATTTTATAACCTAATTTTCAATAAATCAGAATCCTATCATTAATGTTCCAGAAAAGTAGTTTCAGTTTAAATTTCCAGAGACCGGGAAACTTTTTTATAAATAATATAGAATTGGAACACGATTTCTGTTCCCCGAGAATAGATTCCATAGGATCGACCTATACTGTAAAATCGATCCAAAAAATCGAACATTATGGTGCAAAAGATCGATCTTTCGATTGGTCCCCTTCTCAAAGTGACAGAAAATATAACCTACATACATGCTAATTACATGACAATAAATATTTATTGGAAATTTCGTTCTTTTACGCTACATTTGTCAACTTCTCATGTCTTAACATCCTTCCAAAATATTATTATTACGCCGCAACGGTATCTTTATGAAATCGGGTACAGCGTATAGGTTATATTTGCTGTCACTTTGGGGAGCGGATTAGGAAGTTGTGGAGTGTAATTATTCGTGATTAAGAAATCAAAATTTCCATTCATAATGTCATTTTCTGAGTATATTTCATAAAAATAGTAAGTTTTAGCTTAATTTGTTCATGTTTACCAAATTCGTGCGTTTTATTACATTCTAATTGATTTTAGCTTCAATTTTTTGGTTTACAGATTTAAATGCTTGATAGGATGACCTTATACCCGATTCCATAAAGATACCGTTGCGGCGTAACAATAATATTTTGGAATGATGTTAAGTTATAAAAAATTGACAAATGTAGCGTAAAAGAACGAAATATCCAATAAACATTTATTGTCATGTAGCATATCTATAGGTTATATTTTCTGTCCTTTCGAGGAGGGGACCACATAATTTCGACGCGCGTTACGAAGAGTAGCACGTTTCATTTTTTTCTTACGGATAACTGCATGTAGAAAAAATGAAACGTGCTACTTTTCGTAACGCGCTACTTTTCGTAACGCGCGTCGATTTGGTGTATGTTTTTCAAAGCATACGTAAAGAGACAAATACGCATGCGCGCATCAACTGCACGCTTTATGCGCTAGAGGTGGGAGAATTCTAGGGAATCGTATGCTCCACCAACGCAACCAATGCACGCATAGACTGACACGGAACGGTTTTCTCTGCAGTCGTTGCGCATAATGCGTCACACGGAATGCACCCTATGTTTGCGTGCCACATTAAGGTTAGGTTTAACCTGTGACGTGGTGCCGCAGTTATTCTCTTTGCGTAGCTGTTTATAGTATTTGTCCAGCTGTAGAGAATTCAATTTAGGCGTTTTGACTTGCCTAGGTTTCGTAAGGGCTTCCGGTGAAACATTCTCTTTACCTTCACAGTCAAGCGAGAAGCGGCGTTTCGCGCCTTGTGTTGGCTGCGACATAATCTGGATAGGTTTTAACGCTCGGGGACCTCCCCGACGCGTTAGTAGGGCCGAATTCTAGGATACTACAATCACTAGTTATATTATTTATCACTGTACTTGCTCAAAAAACACTGTAAAACCCTAATAACTCAGTGCTTATTTAAAATAATGTGGAGAGCTCCGCGACTACGTCTTGTTCGGACACGTTGTTAACCGGAAGTCTTGCTCCAACGAACCTTCTTGGGTATAAGTTACTATAGATGGTATATATTGGCCTTACTACGTTTGTTAAAAACTTTAAACCACAATATCTCGAAAACGAAGGCCCATTCGGCGAAAAGCCGAAATGGTATTTTCATACTACATGAGTAGTACGACCTCCATATACTGTCGTTCCAAAAGCGATTTCCGCATCCGTGGTGTCCCCTTGTCAGTGCTCGACTCAGAAGACGTCCGTTCTATCCCCGATCCTTCCGCCTCGTATACTTTTACCTAATCCGCCCCATCTATTGGTGCGAATCTTACATTTCTAAATAAAAAGATTCATACAACACTTCACTCAATTCTTCTACTTTCTGTATAACTAATTCTCGTTCATCTGCTGCTGCTTTTTTGCAACTCTGTTCTGCAGCCTTTTCTATTATTCTTCCAACTTCTTGTTCATATTTTCTATATATATTATCTGAAATTGTAGGAATATCTAAGCATGCCAAAATTTTATTTAGCTGTGTGCATCCAATTCCAGCGTGTATAGTGCCTATATTTGGTATTAATTTATTTAACTAACCTCAAACAGCTTTTGTTGTTAAATCGCTGTGTTTTTGGTCTTCTATTTTGCCTGCTGTTGCGCTCACTTCGCGGTACTTGCCAGTATGAATATGCTTATTTTGTAAATACTGCTGGCATTTAACGAATAACTCCGAATGCATAACCTTTCTTTTTTCCCCTTCAATATTATTTAATGATAATATATTGTGACAGTTGGTACACTATAATTGTCCTCCAAGATACTTTAAATCTACAATTCCGTTTCCCGAACATATTTCGCCGTTAACTTCAACATATTTACGTTGCTGCATTCTTTGTGCCGCGATTCCAACCCGACATTTTTCTTTCTTTTCTAATATTTTTCTTTTAATAAATTTACCTTTATGACGCAAACTTTCTGACATTTTGATTAAAAAAATGCGACGTTGTCAGATCTGCTGCTCCAATTCACTACGCTAACCAATTTAATATTCTATTTTCGTATTACAATTGTTTATATTAACATTGAACTTTTTAAAATATATATACATGATGTTAAAAATTATTATTATTATTTCTATAGTATCGTACTACTTTATATATATCATTTATTACCCAACTGTAATTTGAGTAACATAGTTGGTTAGGAACTACCTTAATGAATAAAATCCCGCTTTCTTTTCTTTTTACAAAGCTCTTAAATTACTTCAGTCGTGGGCACATTAACATCCTTTTTCCTTTTTTTAGGGAGATGCCAGGAGCCCCCCTTTGGGTGCGCCACTACCCATCACCGTGGGTAATACACTACTTTTGAGGGCTTTTGTATTTATAGAGTTATTATTAAACTATGAGAGCTACATATCTGTAATTATTAGCCAATAAACATAATTAATTATACTTTCATACAATTTTATCGTTTTCCTTGTATTTGCTTATACTTGCGAGATATCACGTTTCAAAATTAACTGTGACATATTACACCAAGTCACCCTACTCATTTGTCACAGTTAGTAAACACATTAGCATTAGAATAAAGAGAAAGCCATAACCACGAACGCAAAACACAAGAGACGACAATCTTAGAAAGGAAAATTATATTAGAATTATCTAAAGACGGAAAATCTTAATCTGCTAAATTTAAAACAGTTAATAGAAATCGCTTTACAGGACGAAGTATGATTAAACAACTTTTTGTTATAGAAGATGAAGAACCAGAATTGTTTTTCAGAAGTAACGGTACAATTGAAGACGAATGTATCATAGAGGTGCATCTTTTAACAATAAAAATGGGTAAAGTAAAAAGTGCTGAGTACCCATGGACCTAAGAATTAAATGGACGGAGCACAAAGTGTCAACATAGACAAGGTAGTCGATCGAGAGGAGAGAAGTCGTGGTGGACGGCTTGTGATTGGCGAAGTAGTACGCACGCGTCGCGCTTTATTTGAAATGAAATGCTGAATGCTTATACATATAGGGTGTATTATAATTACGTTCAAATCGTTCAACGCGGTCGCGATGTGTAATGAAAACCGCGGACTTTGCGGGCGATACCATATTATTAACTATAGTGATGGTAGGATGGTAAAGAACGTATCAAAAAAGTAAAAAAATTACGCCAAGTACACTGAAATCAAACAAATCACAAAAAATAGAAGATAATTACAAAATAAAAAAAAAGACATAAAGGTGCTTTCCCGTTGCGTGAAAAGACGACACTGTGAAACGGAATGTAAGATTCGGTGCTTTCCAACTGCGCTTAATAATATTAAGCAGATATATTTCTATAGAAATAAATATTTCAATACCAATAAATATTTTATTCAAAATACTTGGCGCTGCAAAACCGAAAAAATGTTGATTGTCTTATTAATAGTAAATTAATAATTTACAATAACTCACTTAAAATCTAAAATACATTACGAACGCACACACAAGAAAAAAAGAAAAAGATTAATGCAATTTATACATATTTATTCAGTTTAGCAACATCAATTCGAGGCGCAGCGCCAAGTATTTTGAATAAAATATTTATTGGTATTGAAATATTTATTTCTATAGAAATATAACTGCTTAATATTATTAAGCGCAGTTGGAAAGCATCGAATCTTATATTGTGTTACACAGTGTCGTATTTGCACGCAACGGGAAAGCACCTTTATGTACTTGCAGCTCATTTTGATTTCACGTCTTTTTTTTATTTTGTAATTATCTTCTATTTTTTGTGATCTGTTTGATTTCGTGTACTTGGCGTAATTTTTTTTACTTTTTTGAAGTTTTTATGAGAATCTCACTTCTTTTTACAAAGATAAGCGTTACATAAAAACCCTAAATTAAAAATAATTTGCTGGTATAAAAACAAATCCCCATAAAAAATCTATTAAAAAAATTTGGTGACTTACCTTGTTAATTGAGACAGTAATTCAGTCTTATGTGGTGTCAAAACTCGTGACATTTCAGAAAATTTTGACAACTTTCCTTATTTGACACTTGGTAGGTTATAAAGCGATGACACTTGGTAGGTTATAAAATTCAATAGTATACATAGATAATAGGTATACAGGGTGTCCGCGGGAAGACTGGACAGCTGAATATCTCCTAAAGTATTGGAGATAAAAAATTAAAAAAAATATGTAAATTAATGGTTCGATGGGGCTGCTTAATTCGCCACGACGGATTTTTTTTCGATTATTATTTTAAAAGATACGATGGTCAAGTTCGGTTCTTCAAATGGCACTAACTTTTTTGAAGTCCTGAGTTGATAGTGCGTTCCAAGACGAATTCAATAAGCTTTAATGTATACACTTGATTTCCACTGGTTTTTGAGATATTGCGCTTGCAAATTTGCTGATTTTCACTTGAAAAAAACCTCTGGAATAGCAAGGACCGGGGTCGGTCTTGCTGGCCCCACGTGTGGCAGTGCCTGCTGAAATAGATACCTACCTGCCAAAGGTCTACGCAGACCCAGGCTCGACAATTCTTTTCCGTCAGAAATGCTACTTAGGTAGGTACATCTGCGGTATCGAGAAGCGCACCGTTACTTTTATTTCGCACTTGCTTCTACGCTCGGATGGCCGTTTATTTTGGGAGGGGTGCAAGTTCGATTGGCTAGGTTAGGAGGTGTGAAAGTTGCTAGACTAAATTTCAACCATAGGGAGCAGATTGTATTAGAACCAATCGGATTTGCATCCCTCACAAACGGCTGCTCTCTTGAAGAGGCCCTCTTCACAGCAATGCCCACCTTCAATCGCACGGAATACGTCAACGCATGCTTTAGGTTTTGATATTGAAGCTCGTGTTTATACTCGAGAGGACCACACGTCGACAGCGGGCTACCCCTTTTCTTCCTGTGTCTCCCCACGAGGAGTATTGCCGATGGATTGTAGGAGCGTAGATGTCTGGATGCCAGTTATTGAATTCAGGAGACGATAGAAACACTTTATTACAAAACACACATGTACTATAATTAAAATAAATCGTATTCCTCTCGGGCAGGAGTACTGATAATGATCGAACTTGCGCCCCACTTCGCGCAGACCGATTACGCGGAGGGTAGTCGGGTGTCACACACTGCACAATTGATACAGGGTAACAATTCTGGAGCAACGCCCGTCAAGGAGATGCGGCCTGGTACCCCGTGACGAGGATAGCCCTTCGCAGTGCCTCGCCCGATTTTTATGGCTTTTTTTCGGAAAAAGGTACGAATCCTGGGCCGAACGTAACGAATTGAAGGGTTTCGACCCTCGAAGGGTTTGGAATATCATTAAGAAGTGAAAAATGTACAGGATTTCAAATGTTTGCTTCTTTTCTTCATCGTATCGAGAAGGAAGTGACGCCAATGGATTCCTTATGCTTTTCCGATGAAACTGACACCAAGAACGACGTGATTTGGAAAATAATGAAGGAAATGAACAATTCATTTCCATAACCTCAAGCTAATTTCGTTAATAATAGCCCGATTTACGAGAAATTTAGTATGATTTTCATCGGAAAAACATAAGGAATCCAGTGGTGCCACTATCATATCGATACGATAAAGAATAAAGAATTAGTTTATTTCCTAAACAGATACAGGGTAATTCTGGAGGTACGCCCGTCACCCCATGGCGAGGACAACACCCCCCAGTGCCTATCGAATTTTATGGCTTTTTCCGGAAAAAGGTACGAATCCTGGGCCCAACGTAACGAATTGGGGTCGAGTCTCCGCAGTCGAGGGTGAAATATCCATTACAGCGTATTAAGAAATTCTTTTCTTCATCGTGTCGAAAGGGAAGTGACACCAATGGATTCCTTATGTTTTTCTGATGAAAATCATACCAAATATCACGCTAATCGGATTACTTTGACACAAGCTATTTGTATTCCATATGCAAAAGTTGCCCGATTTACACGACATTTGTAATGATTTTCATCGGAAAACTCCAAGGAATCCATCGGCGACACTCCCATATCCATACGATAAAGAATAAAGAATTAGTTTATATCTTAAACAGATAATTCTGGAGCTACGCCCGTCACCCCGTGGCGAGGACAACACCTCGCTGTGCTCTTCGAATTTTATGGCTTTTTCCGGAAAAAGGTACGAATCCTGGGCCGAACGTAACGAATTGAAGGGTTTCGACCCTCGAAGGGTTTGGAATATCATTAAGAAGTGAAAAATGTACAGGATTTCAAATGTTTGCTTCTTTTCTTCATCGTATCGAGAAGGAAGTGACGCCAATGGATTCCTTATGCTTTTCCGATGAAACTGACACCAAGAACGACGTAATTCGGAAAATAATGAAGGAAATGAACAATTCATTTCCATAACCTCAAGCTAATTTCGTTAATAATAGCCCGATTTACGTGAAATTTGGTATGATTTTCATCGGAAAAGCATAAGGAATCCATTGGCGTCACTTCCTTCTCGATACGATGAAGAAAAGAAGCAAACATTTGAAATCCTGTACATTTTTCACTTCTTAATGATATTCCAAACCCTTCGAGGGTTGAAACCCTTCAATTCGTTACGTTCGGCCCAGGATTCGTACCTTTTTCCGAAAAAAAGCCATAAAAATCGGGCGAGGCACTGCGAAGGGCTATCCTCGCCACGGGGTACCAGGCCGCATCTCCTTGACGGGCGTTGCTCCAGAATTGTTACCCTGTATCAATTGTGCAGTGTGTGACACCCGACTACCCTCCGCGTAATCGGTCTGCGCGAAGTGGGGCGCAAGTTCGATCATTATCAGTACTCCTGCCCGAGAGGAATACGATTTACTTTAATTATAGTACGTGTGTGTTTTGTAATAAAGTGTTTCTATCGTCTCCTGAATTCAATAACTGGCATCCAGACATCCACGCTCCTACAATCCATCGGCAATACTCCTCGTGGGGAGACACAGGAAGAAAAGGGGTAGCCCGCTGTCGACGCGTGGTCCTCTCGAGTATAAACACGAGCTTCAATATCAAAACCTAAAGCATGCGTTGACGTATTCCGTGCGATTGAAGGTGGGCATTGCTGTGAAGAGGGCCTCTTCAAGAGAGCAGCCGTTTGTGAGGGATGCAAATCCGATTGGTTCTAATACAATCTGCTCCCTATGGTTGAAATTTAGTCTAGCAACTTTCACACCTCCTAACCTAACCAATCGAACTTGCACCCCTCCCAAAATAACCGGCCATCCGAGCGTAGAAGCAAGTGCGAAATAAAAATAACGGTGCGCTTGTCGATACCGCAGATGTATCTACCTAAGTAGCATTTCTGACGGAAAAGTATTGTCCAGCCTGGGTCTGCGTAGACCTTTGGCAGGTAGGTATCTATTTCAGCAGGCACTGCCACCCGTGGGGCCAGCAAGACCGACCCCGGTCCTTGCTATTCCAGAGGTTTTTTTCAAGTGAAAATCAGCAAATTTGCAAGCGCAATATCTCAAAAACCAGTGGAAATCAAGTGTATACATTAAAGCTTATTGAATTCGTCTTGGAACGCACTATCAACTCAGGACTTCAGAAAAGTAGGTGCCATTTGAAGAACCGAACTTGACCATCGTATCTTTTAAAATAATAATCGAAAAAAAAATCCGTCGCTGCTAATTAAGCAGCCCCATCGTACCATTAATTTACATATTTTTTTAAATTTTTTATCTCCAATACTTTAGGAGATATTCAGCTGTCCAGTCTTCCCGCGGACACCCTGTATAAGGGTAAAGGGTACAAGGTATAACGGTATATAAGGATAACGGGTGCAAGGGCAAAGGCTGTAAGGGCAAAGGGTGTAAGGGCAAAGGGTGTAAGGGCAAAGGGTGTAAGGGCAAAGGGTGTAAGGGCAAAGGGTGTAAGGGCAAAGGGTGTAAGGGCAAAGGGTGCAAGGGTAAAGGGTGCAAGGGTAAAGGGTGCAAGGGTAAAGAGTGCAAGGGTAAAGGGTGCAAGGGTAAAGGGTGCAAGGGTAAAGGGTGCAAGGGTAAAGAGTGCAAGGGTAAAGGGTGCAAGGGTAAAGGGTGCAAGGGTAAAGAGTATAAGGGTAAAGGGTGTAAGGGTACATGGTAAAAGGTGTAACGGTATAAGGGTATATAAAGGTATACGGGTATATAAGGGTGTAAGGGCATAAGGATGTAAGGATATAAGGGTATATAAGAGTATAAAGGTATAACGGTATATAAGGGTGTAAGGGTATAAGGGTATATAAGAGTATATAAGGGTGTAGGATTATATAAGAGTAGGGTGTAAGGGTATAAGGGTATATAAGGGTGTAAAGTTATAATAATAAAGGTATAGAAGGGTGTATATATAAGAGTATAAGGGTGTAAGGGAATATATATGAGTATAAGGGTATAAGGGTATAACGGTATATAAGGGTGTAAGGGTATAAGGGTAGGTACATAAGAGTATAAGGGTATATAATTGTATATACTCTGCGGAATGATCTCGAGAGTCGACGAACGAAACATGTGTGCGAAACTGATAGGTGTGTGTGTGTAACGCGTAGTATACGTATTTGGTTGACGAATTTTCGACTGAAGAAGAAAAATTTTCTCTTACCAATTCTGACAATTTCATGAGACGATATTACGATATCTCTAGCAGGCGTGGACCGATTTTTTCGGAATTGGTCTTATTCGAAAGCTTATATGCGGTTTACATAAGAAAAATGCCTTTAAATTTAAAAAATATTGCAGGGGTGATGAAATATTAATGAAATAAGTTTCAGAATAGCCTGGCAACGAGTAAAGGATAGCGGTAGCGACAGTCGACATATATATGCAGGGTCTCGGAACATGGATAAACGGCAGGGGCAGTCGATCGACATTTATACAGGGTGTTTTATACAGGGTGTCTTTCATGTATACAGGGTGTCTTTCTTGTACTTGGCGTCGAGACGCTACCGCGTCTCCAGATATATCTGCCCGACCAACTCGGTTTATGATACCAGTTAGTGATAAATTTGTTATTTGATCTGATTACTATTGTGTCAAGAAAGCTAAGACATGAATCCTTCTCAATTTCATGTGTGAATTGAAGTCTAGCATGAAAACGATTAAATATATCAAGTAATGTTTGCAAATCCTCAAGTCTAACAAGGGGACCCCACAGCTGAGTCCCCGCGGATTTTAATAAAATTTTAGGGGATGAATCTGGAGGTCACCTCGATTACCCTCTGCTAAATATTTTATGCCAATGAGCATTATTTATAAACAATCGATATGTGAGTCTTAAAAGCAATTCACTTCAAACAAATTTCAAGAAAGTGAGTTGGGTGAGTGCGTACAGCGCTTACTTCCCACCAAAACAACACGGGTTCAAATCCCGGTCGCCCTAATTTTTTTTCCTTTCCTTCAACCCTTATTTTGAATAATTAAATTTTATACTGCTTTGTGTCATAAATATTGTAATTTTTTAACATAAATTTTATATATAAACATGGTAAAAATACATAATTTTTTATACACGTACAAACATAACTGGTACATAACGACTTGTTTCAACTTGTACTATATGGACACTGTAAATTATATATTTAATATGAAATTTTCTTTACAATACATACATGCACGTCTATGTAACTTTACAACTATTTATCTATCTACCTATCCTATTATATATCGATATATATATATATATATATATATATATATATATATATGAAATTGACGACTATATATATATATATATATATATATATATATATATATATATATATATATATATGCTTTTATTGGGCCTCTAAGGGATACAATCTTTTCGTTCCTCCTCTCTCCACTCTTTCCGCATCTCCTTTACTTATCCTACCTTAAAATTAACTTAACCTAACTTAACCTATCTTACACCTATACTTACATCTTACTATCTACAAATATATACACTATTTACAAATTCGCTCCGCTCACTCGCTCACTCGCTCGCTCTCTCCCCCCTTCCTCCTTTCCCCTCTCCCGGACCTCCGTTTCCGCTCGTCTCCCCAGCCACTCCATTCCTTCTCTCACACCTCCATTCCCCCACACATCTGTCTCCTTTCCTCTATCCTCCTCATCCACTCCTCCCCCTCCCCCTCATCGCCCAGCACTTCTCCCGCCACCTCCTGCCACCCCCTCTCTTCTCCCCACCCCATACACTCCTCCCACACATGCTCCCACGTCTCTCCCCCCATTCTGCACACCCTATCTCTTCTTTTCTCACCCTCCTCCCAATACCTACCCCCCCTCATCTCATTACCCATTCTGAATCTGGCTACCCTTCTCCACCTACTTTCCCCCCACCCCTTCTTTAAATACCCCGGAAAACCTTCCCCCTTCACCCTTCCGTACCACCTATTGTATTGTGATTCCCCTATCCTTTCTCACCTCTCCACCTCCTGCACTTTCCTTTCCCTACTCACCACATCCTCACCTTTTAGTCCCCCAGTTTCCCTCATCCCTTCTATCTCCTCCAGCGTCCAACCCCTCTTTTCGAAGAACTCCTTCCTTTCCTCTTCCCACCCCTCCAAACACTTCCCCCTTCTTAGCCTCCCCTTCACCTCCTCCCAGCACATTCTCGCCAGCTCCCCCCCCCCCTGCCCCTCCTCCAACTTCCTCTCATACTCCCACGCCCTCATCCCTGCCCTTCCCTTCAACATCCCCCTTTGCATTTCCTCCCTCACCATGTACCCCGGCGTACATCTATCCACCCCCAGCACCCACTTCATAAATCTTTCCTGTAGCCTTTCCACTTTCTCCCTTTCTCTCCACCCCCACACCTCCGCCCCGTAACCCACCACCGGCCATACCAGTCTATCAAAAAGCCACATTCTTCTTTCCCAGTCCTTTCCAAATAACATTTTTCCAATTCCCCAGACCTTTCCCATCACCGCCGCTCCTTTCCTCACTCTATCCCCCACATGCCCCTCCTGCCCCCCATTCCCCATCACCGTATAACCCAAGTACTTGAAACTCCTAACTTCCTCCAGCTTCTTACCCTTCCATCTCCAAGTCACACTTTTCCACCCCCCTCCCCCCTTCCTACACCTCATAATCTTTGTTTTCTCCGTATTCACTTGCAAACCCTTCCCATCCACGTATCTCTCCAACTTCCCTATCATTCCCTTCATCCCTTCTTCATCCTCAGCCAGCACCGCGATATCGTCAGCGTACGCCAGACAATACACTTTTTCCCCCCCAGCTTCACCCCCCCCCCCCACCCTCCCCTTTCTAGTTCCTCATCCAAATCTGCTAACAGCAGGGTGAAAAGGCTCGGGCTTAGAGGGCATCCCTGTCTCACCCCTCTCTCTGTCCAGAAACTCTCCCCCTCCTCGCCCCCCTCCTCACCCCCCACCCGCACCTTACAACTCGTTTCTGCCAACATCTCCTCACATCTCTGCACGAGCTGTTCCCGCACACCCCTCTCCCTTATTGCCCTCACTAAGACCTCCCTGTCCACCGAGTCAAACGCGGCCTTCATGTCTATAAATAAAACCACCATATTTTTTCCCTTTCTCCCCACCTGCCTATTTATCAAATAATTCAACACATACACATCGTCCATACACCCCACCCCCCTCCTAAACCCCGTTTGACTCGGTGGCAGCAGTCTTTTCTCTTCCACCTCCACCCTCAGCCTCTCCGCTAAAACAGACGCATACACCTTGTATGCCGTCTGCGTTAAGGTTATCCCCCTGTAGTCGTCCACCCTTCCCCCTCCCCCCTTCTTCAAGACCGGGACTACCACCCCCTCCCTCCATCCTTCCGGCCATCCTTCCCCTCTCCACACCCTATTACACATCGACCTTAGCTACTCCTCCACTTCTGTGCCTCCGCATTTCCACACCTCATTTGGAATCCCATCCCCCCCTCCCGCCTTCCCATCCTTTAAGTTCCTTATCACCTTCCCTACTTCTTCCCTCCCTATCTCTGCCTCTCCGTCCTCCCTCCTCCCTCGTCTCTCCACCCTTCCTCACTTTCCATTCCACTCCACCTAGCAGCCTCCTGAAGTACCCGTCCCATTCTCCCATTTCTATCCCTTCGTTAATCATTCCCCTCCTTCTCCTCCCCCTATTTACCACCTTCCACACTTGCCCCTCCGTTCTTACACCTTCCACTTCCTTCACCCACCTCTCCACCTCCTTCTTCTTTTTTTCCTCACACAACTTCCCATACTCCCTCTTCCTCTCCTTATATTCTCTTCCATCCCCTCCCTCCCTCCTCCACTTCCTCAGCTCCCTCCTCACCTCCCTCTTTTCTTCCTTACACTCCCAATTCCACCACCCTCCCTTCCGTTCCCTCCCCCCCTCTTTTCCCGTCTTACCTATCGCACCCTTTATCCTTTCACGCAGCTCCCTCCATTCCTCCTCAACTCCCCCCCCCCGCCCCTTTTACCAAACCTCCTCATAAACTCTAACCTTCCCTCCTCCGTCCAGTTTCCTCTGCCCCCTCCCCTTTCGCCTCCTTTCCCCCCCTCCCCCCTCCTCCCCCCTCCTCCCCCCTCCCCCTTTAGCCACACCACCACCGGGTGGTGATCCGAATCTATCCTTTCCCCCACCTCCATCCTTCCCACCTTCTCCTTTGTATCCTCATTCCCTAGCACATAGTCTATCACTGTATTCCCCCACCCCCCTGTGAAAGTCCACTCCCCCTCCTCATCCCCCTCTGTATTTCCATTCATTATTCCCCATCCCCTTTCCTCTAAACACCTGCACAGCCTCCTCCCTTCCCCATTCACCACCTTATCTTTGGATCTCCTACTCCCCTCCACCCTCCCTTCCCCCTCATCACCATCCCACACCTCTCCCCCTTCCTCCCCCGGAAGGATTATTAAAATCTCCCCCTATCACCACTCGAACCCCACCCTCCCTCTCCTCCATCCACTCTCCTAGCTCCTCTAGCTTCTCTTTCAGGTCCCCATTCACATACACACCAATTATTTTCCACCACTCCCCCCCCCCAATCCTCACTTTCTTCGCCATAATCCCCTCCCTCCCTCCTCCTCCTCCCTCTCCCACTTCCAGCCCCTTTCTCACCCCCATTATCATTCCCCCTATCGCTCTTCCCCTCTTATTGTCCCTCCTGGCCCATTGCTTTTCCCACACGAACCCCCTAGGCAGCCTCCTTTCCACGTATTCCCACTCTTTCTCCTCCACCCATGTCTCGCTCAGCACCATGATATCCCACTCCATTAGTCCCCTCCAGAAATCTTCATCCTTCCTCCTCACTCCTGCCACATTCCAAAAAGCCACACTCCAACTCCCCACCCCCCCTTCCTTTACTTTCCCCCTCCCCTTTACCCCTTCCTTACCCCCTTCCCATCTCCCTCGTTTCCCTGCTCCTTACACCATTTCTCCCTTATCTCGTCCCACCTTCTTATCTTTCCATCGACCCACATTTTCATGTAGCCAACCTGCACCTTCCTTCCTTTCTCCCTCTCCGTTTGCGCCTCTCTTTCTACCTTCCATCTCGCCCTCCTCTCCTCCTCTGTGAGGTCATCCTCCACCCTCTCCCTTCTTCCTCTCAGCTTACCTTTTGCTTCCATCACCTTCCTCTTTTCCTCTCTCCCCTCCAGTCTCACCAACACCATTCCGACCCCTTCTTTCCCTGCTCTACCTAATCTCACCACGTCCTTTATTCCCCCCACCCCCAAACCCATCCTGTCCCATAACCTCCCCACTTCTCCCGTCATGTCCCTTCCACCCCCCCCCCCATTCCCCTTACCCCAACATTGTTTCTCCTCCTCTCTCTCTCTCCTTTTTATCCTGCATCACCTCTATCCTTCTCACTCTTAGTCTCCATTCCTCCGCTATCCCCTCCCCCCCCCCAAACCATTCCCTACACTCCCTGTTCTTTCCTTTTCCCATCTCCCTACCTTCTCCAACACCTCATCCAGCTTTCTCTCCCTCTCTTCCAACTTCCCCAGCTTTTCCACCAGCCCTTCTCTCCTCTCCCTCTCCTCCCTCATTTCCTCCTCCCATCTCCTCCTCTCCCCTCTCCACACTTCCTCCCTCCTTCTTCTTTCCTCCCTCTCCTTTTTCAGTTCTTCCCGCTCTCTCATTATTTCCTCCTTCAGCTCTTTTCTCTCCTCTCTGTCCCTCTTCATCTCCTCCCTCGTCCTCCTCATTTCCAACATCATTTCCCTTATCATTCCCACCAGTCCCCCCTCCCCCTCCTCTATCACTCTCTCCTCCCCCACAATACCTTTCTCTGGCGACCTCCTTGTCTTCCCACTCCTCTTGAACCCTCCCGCCTTTTCCTCCGCCATATCCCCTACCTCCTCCTCTCTCTCCCGCTTTTTACCCCAATAGGCATCCAAACTCCCCACACTGCTCCCCACACTACTTGAACTGTCTTTTCTCTTCCGTTCTTCACTCACCGGCTTTCCCTTTCCTTTCTCCCCTCCCTTTCCCTCCTGCATCTCTTCCTCTCCCCCCTTTCCGCACTTTGCCCTTCTCCCCCTACTCTCCCTTCCCTACTGAATTATCCTTTTAACGTCTTTCCCTACTCCCTTGTCTCGCTCCCTCTACCCTTTTTCCTTCTGCCTTTCACCTTATGCTCTTTCAAACTTCCCGCCTTATTGCTCGTTAATTCTCTGCACTCCGGCACGATGCCACCACTTCCCACTCTCCACGCGCCTTCCCGCCTTCTTCCGCCTAACACCACAACCTAACCTCTATCCTCGCTTATCCCTCCTGTATCCCTATCACACCCTACAGCCTGCCCTTTCCCTATATCCCTCGCCCCTTCCTCAATACTCCACAGCCCTTCACCCACACTCTCCAGCCCTACTTCACCACCTCACACGCCTTTCCTTCACCTCACTCAGCCGCTCACTTCCACACACACCTGTCACCCACGCGACCGGAAACGGAAGTCCTGACGACTATATATATATATATATATATATATATATATATATATATCGATATATAATAGGATAGGTAGATAGATAAGTAGTTGTAAAGTTACATAGACGTGCATGTATGTATTGTAAAGAAAATTTCATATTAAATATATAATTTACAGTGTCCATATAGTACAAGTTGAAACAAGTCGTTATGTACCAGTTATGTTTGTACGTGTATAAAAAATTATGTATTTTTACCATGTTTATATATAAAATTTATGTTAAAAAATTACAATATTTATGACACAAAGCAGTATAAAATTTAATTATTCAAAATAAGGGTTGAAGGAAAGGAAAAAAAAATTAGGGCGACCGGGATTTGAACCCGTGTTGTTTTGGTGGGAAGTAAGCGCTGTACGCACTCACCCAACTCACTTTCTTGAAATTTGTTTGAAGTGAATTGCTTTTAAGACTCACATATCGATTGTTTATAAATAATGCTCATTGGCATAAAATATTTAGCAGAGGGTAATCGAGGTGACCTCCAGATTCATCCCCTAAAATTTTATTAAAATCCGCGGGGACTCAGCTGTGGGGTCCCCTTGTAAGCCAAGTAATAATATCATCTACATATCTTTTGTAAAAAATAAGTTTAAAAGGTACCTTCGAGAGGGAAATCGTCTCTAATCTTTCCATTACTATATTTGCAATTACAGGGGAGATTGGTGACCCCATAGCAGTTCCAAACACTTGTTTGTAATGCACTCCATTGAATAGGAAAACGTTTGATTCCAATACAACTATTGGTACACTGTCAACAACGAGTACAGTTACCCTATATTTAATTACCAAGTACAGTTCTAGAAATAATCCGATTTATACCGTGCTTGAACTCATTTTAATCTAGACAATCTCAGCAGTATGTTAATAAATAGTGAAAACGTCACGTTTTACAATTTATTAATACATAATCCACCGCAAGCAACACTGTATGCCTCTCGAACCGAAATCAGAAGCTGCCGCCGAACAGCCCAAGTCTTCAGGCTCAAAGAGAGATCGCGCCGGATCGGGTAAACACGCTGCCGAAAGTTGTTTGAAGCCTTCAAATAAAAGTCGAATAAACTACGGTTAAAGATCGAATAAACAAATTATTCTTCTTCGAATAAAAAAATTATCTTTCGTCGTCGAATGAATTCACTTTGGTTCAGAACGGATAAACATAAAGTATCTTTTATTGGAGTTTATCAAGATATTATCTTTGCCCATCTCTGTTCTTCAGCCGCTTCGTCGTGATTCATTCAAGCCTCCGTGACGACAAAATAGTAATAGGGGAAATGCGGCAACAGCGCGATCCGACTCTCGATACGTATCGGCAACTATGTCTTTCCTACATTTATCGTTTAGCTTGGACTTCCACCAGTTCTAATGGTACATGGCGCGAATATACCATCAGCGCCGGTGACAGAGGAACCTTGAAGCTTCATTCTGTCATTTTTCGGGCTGTCCTGAGTACACGATTCATAAATTCATTATTATTTCATCGTGCGATGCTTATTAACATTCAAACGCACCGTTCCACCCTGCACTGATGTCTACTGGAGGCAACTATCCCCGCAAAAACTTAATTCTTGCCGATTCCAGGACGAATAACGGTGGAAAAGGTTTCGCGTATACGTACACGCTTTTCCTAGTTTGTGTGAGCGTACGCACACATTCAAGGCCCGCTGAGACGGCACCCTTAATATTTCTCGAATTAAAAATATCAAAAAGGTTCTTGCTCCATGAATTGTATTGTTGATCCGCAATTAAAAAATTCACGCAGTTTGAGATCGTCTCTGCAAACCTTTGAAGCCACTGCTACAGATTTACTAAATACTTGAGCGGCCAGTCGAACCTTCATTTTTTGTTAAACGTAATTAACGTGCGTAGTACGTAACTTGTTCCCCAAATGCATACCTTCGTGCACTTGAATTTCATGAAGCATTGTAACAAATTTCCACCCTATCAATCCACCATTCCCATCCCTCAACATTTCTTCGCTCCCAAGAATATTCCGAATTAATTTAAGCATATGACATGGATCGAGAAATACCTACTTACATAAATTTCTTCCTGTGTAACTGGATGCTTGAACCACCACTTATAATCATCAATTGAATTATCTGTTTCATTCTCCTTATCATTGTTTGGGATATCGGTATTATTACTAATTATTAATGATTTCACCGCAGCGATATTTGCAGCTGTACCGTCAAATGTAAGAGATACTACTTTTACCTTGGAATCATGTAAAGCTACTAAATATTGATTGATTAAACCTGCAATTTCTTTACCCGATAAATGATCTATTAAGAAGTAAGCTATAGGAATTTTCGAAGATTGGTTAATACAATTTACCAAGAAAACCAGTGCTTCTCTGGCTAAAGTAGGAGATTCATTGTTATCAAACGGCATTGACTTTCCGAAATTCACGAGACCTTTTCCATCTTTATCACAATTTTTCATAATATACATGCCATCGAACATGAAAGAAACAAGCAAAGGATATTCAGCTTCTTCAGCTCGTCTTTTTATAATATCTAATGCTTCAGAACAAAAACCGGGTTCCCCGTGTACTACCCGATACCACTTAGATATAGTTTTCGGATGAGGGAGAGCAGAATTAAATTTACGTCGCAGGTACGTATAAGCTGCAGGTGAATAACAGTGCAAAGTTAGAGCAAACGAATGCAGTTCGGGATTGTACACCCTTGGCAACTTTTCATGCTTCACTTTAGCTACTGCTCGCTTCAATACATTATTCATGACTTGAAGGTCGTTTAATTGATTTTCCGAAAGCAATTTTTCTTCCTTTAATTTAGCTACTTCTTTCTCCATAGAAACATTTTTCGCCTGTGCTAGTCGCAACTTGTTAAGGCGGGGTCCCACTAGTGCAACGGCGCGCCGCGCACGGGTCAGATTTACGAGTTTCTCGGATTTTCGAGCAGTTTGGAGCACTTGAAAGGGTCGACTTTTACGAGGACGCGCGCGTCGAAATCGAACGTGTGCGCGCTATGCCGGGATTTCTCTGCCACGCGAGCACGCGAATGCACGCCGCGCATCGTCGAAAAGACTGAAAAAAATGTGTATTTTCCAACGCAAATGTACTTTTTACTTTTACATATCACTTGTACGCGTGTATTTATGGTCTATTACTATTGGTTTATATATTAAAGCAAGCAATAACACGATAATTACTGCTGTAAATAGCAACAATTATACCGCCGCGATAGGTAACTTGTTTCTAGATATTGCATAATTGTAATACACTATACAGGGTGTCCGCGGGAACAGTAAGCAGCCGGATATTTCCTTACGTATTTGAGATAGAAAAAAAATGTTTATATGGAATTGCTTGTTTCGAGGGAGCAAAGTTATTAGCCCAGACGATTTTTTTCTTAGATTATTATTTTAAAAGATACGATGGTCAAGTTGGGTTTTTTAAATGGAAATATATATTTTTTTTAGAGATTACTAGATAGTGCGTTTTAAGACAAATTCAATAACAATGAAATTCAATAAATGATACACGTGAATTTCTTGTGCTGGTGTAGAAAGTTGGCCTCTAGGAGGAATGCTGGTTCTATTAGTCATGATATAATCTCCTGCCTATGACCCACCTTTTTTCACACTAAGGTAAAAGTACCAATAACTGGACACATAAGGATATCAAAGTAGTATATCTTAAAAATGGACTAAAAATAAAAGTTCTTTTTAACAAAAGTGTCAATATTCAGATAAATGTTACTTCTTTCTATCAAGTGAGCTACTAAAAACTTGTTTTCAGTGCGTTATTTTAATTAAATTGAGTAAAAACACAAGTAGTTATGTGTACCAATACATGGACAATAGAATTCTGATTTGTCTCAGCGTCCCATTTTTGGTGTCCCAATACCTGATCAATGGGGAAGATGACGCAAAGCTCAGCGCAGAGGGCGCCACTAGTGTTTGTGTGAATGGTTTGCGCGCGAATTTTTCATTTGTGGAATGTATGAAGTGGGTAGTTACATAATGTTTTATAATTAGTTATTATAAGTACTTACACCGATGACATGTGGCAGTGGGGTCACGGGTGGGAAAAAGTTACAGTCATCTTCCCCATGCTTTAAGTACTAATAATTATAATATAAGTCAATGTTATTTTTTAAATAAGACTATCTATTATTAAATAAACAATTTCTTAATACAAATTTTATAATTAGTTTTAATCATTTTAAACAATTAAAGAAATAAATAACGATTTTTAAATTAGCAGAAATTTTGGTTAGTTCATAAAATCATTGGTAAAGAAGAATAATGATACATCAAATGCGTTCTATTTTAATAGTTCTTTTTTGTGCCATTAATTTTTTAATTTCTTCGTCTATTTCCTTTCTGGCTGCTGCTGCTGCTTTTTTAACTTCTTTTTCATCAGCTTTTCTTTTTTTTTATTCTTCTCTATGTTTCTTTCTTTCTTCGATTTCCCTTTGTTTTTTCAATTTCTCTTCCTGAATTCTTAAATGGTATTCTCGCCATTCATCAGATGTCAGTACGTGACTAATTGTTTTCTTTTTCTTCGCCTTTTTTTTCAATTTCTTTTGGCATATTCAATATTCTTTTTAAAGGCAAAGGCAAATTTTTTCTGGAATCTTCTTCAATGCACGTAGTATTAATATCTGTGAAAATTTTTTTTATTAAAAGTCATATACCTTTGCTTTTATTACATTCTGTGTTTTGAATTTCATTAGTTTATATATATTTAAGTCAAATATTTGACATAATAACATTTACAAACCTTGATCAAAAGTATCTTGAGGGCCCTCAACAGCTGTGGTCAAACTAATAACATTAATTGGACTTAAAGTTTCTGTATTCACTATTAAGTTATTCTCATCTTCTTGTTGTATTACAACTGCTTGTGCATTATTAATATCTACATCTAAAGGATTAGGCATGCAAGGCAGTGACTGTACTGCCTCCACTATGATTTCATGCATGTCCGCAGTAGAATCCTCCCCATTAACATTCACACAATTACTAACAATTTCTCCTACAGTAAATAGTATTAACTATTTAATTATAATATAAGAAAATAAGTAAATCATTCTTGAATAGAATACAAAAATACAACTTAATTAAAGGGATATTAAACTATTTTAATATTAATTATAAAATTTATATACTTATAGTTTATATACTTATAGTATATAATTTTACAATTAATATTACGAATATTAAAACGTTTAATCTAGTTGTATTTTTTATGAAGTTTCACCAGTGAGATGTTTCATGCTGAGCCAATACTGGAATAATCCCTCGTTAGAACTTTTCGAAATCTTGAAGGTTCCATTGGATACAGCGTTTTGAATATCTTGAAGCTCAACTACATTTAATCTACTTTCAAACTACTTCAGATGTTCCTTATCTTTATCTTCTTTGCTAGATGTTATAACTTCTAAGTTTTGCACTTCTTTACTTTTCTTCTTTTTCTTATTTAAAACATTAAAATCTACTGCATTTGCATTATATGGAAACAGTCCACACGTTTGGAAGCCATGCTGGATAGTAATTTGCAAATTAGAAAAAGAATCGATAGCTGTCTTTAAAATTGGAGCAAAATTTTCTCGTTTTAATTTTTGTGAATGTGTAGTCCTCCATTCGTCGACAGCCTTCTTCCATCTCGCTTTCAAGGGGTGAAAGACTGCAACATCCAGTGGCTGTAATACATGCGTTGTATTGGGGTATAATGCAATTAATTCAATTTGATTGGCTTTACAGAACTGCGATAGAGCCAAAGTCATGTGTGATGAATGTCTATCGAGATAAAGAATAACCGGAAATTTAATTCTATTTGTTATAAGCCATGGATGCAATTTTGTAGTTATATAATCAAGGAAACTTTCTGCCGTCATCCACCCCCGGTCTGTATTACCAATGATCCATCCTGGAGGCAAGGTGTTGGTAATATTTGTTGGTATTCTTTGGTACCAAAAGAGTATCATTGGTGGGAGCATTGTACCTGCAGCATTTACTGTAAATAATGCAGTAATACTTTCCTTCTCATGTCCATGTACAACTTTATATACGGACTTAGCCCCTCTCCGAGCGAGCACTCTGTCTGCCTTTGGGACCAGGAAAAAAGCAGACTCGTCCAAATTAAATATTCTCGATGGGTCTACATTGTGTAGATTTATTTTATTTAAATGAGTTTCAACTTCCTGAAACCAAACCCTGAGGACTTCTTCAGTAGCGGATGCTCTGCTTATGGATAAATTTTGAGCAACCCTTGAGGAAATTTCTGGGTATCTGCGGCAAAAGCTCTCCCACCAATGCCTACCTGGCATATTATTTGTAAAAGGATTCGGTCTTTTCAGCTCAATGACCAGTTTCTGTATTGTTTGAAACAGCTGGGACTTTGAAATGGGAAATCCCCCTTCGCTGCAATGCAAGATCCATTCCACGATGTGTTTTTCTTCACTGTATGTTAAAATGGTATTAGGTCCTCTAACACCTTCAACAGGAATTATTTCGTTCAATTTAGCCCACAATGTCGTTTTCGGAACTTTGAATTGCTCTGCGGCTTTTCTAATCGTCACTCCCTTTTGTATTGCTTCTAATGCATTATAAACATCTTCTTGATTATATTTCTTTTGCACTTTCGTTCTAGTTTCCATTTTAAAATCTATGAATTAAGTATACTATTACAAACAATACTGAAAGTAAAAAAGCAAATACAATTTTAGGTTATGTTGAAAGTGTAGCATGAAACTGACTAAAAATATGACTCGAAAATAAAAAACTGTTAATTTATATACAATATACTTACTTGTACTTACACTTTTGATACTTATACACAAATTTGAGGAAACACAGACACATTAAGTACCGGTTGGACAATGCGGTCAGCTATCGGGACTTCCCATAATCGTTCAAAATGCTGGCAGGCCTACCAACTGGACGGCTGGTCAGTTATTGGGACAGCGTGTAGAGGACAAGATTATTATATACCGGTATGTAACGTCCGACGCGGACTCGAACCCGGCATTACCGACCGCCGATAAAACAGCGTTACTTAACCTATGTACAGCTAACCTAGTAATTAAGCGAGTAATAATGAAACAAATGTTAGAATAAGATTCAAAATAAACAAACACAAATACTGACAAAGATCTAGACTAAGAATGTAAAGCGATAGACAAACAAATTGTTAAGTAAGGAAATAATATGGAACTGTTTGCGATTAGAAATAACTCGCGCGCCGGGATTGAGGTTAGGGTTGGTGAAGTGGATTCAAACAGCAGCAAGTCGGCGCTAGCCACGTCGTTTATTCAAAACTAGAGTGTTGAGCAGATTTACACGCGTGGTGAGCCGAGAACGCGTTATATGAGCGGTGAGCTTTGAGAAAAATGAGAGTTTGCGCGATTGTTGAGAACAATGAGCAAGTGCGCGATGCAAGTGATTCGGTGCACGTTTCGAACAAGAGTGAGCAATGGCCCGAAGCCAGCTTCCGCCTTGGTGTCTTCCAGAAGCTTCTGGAAGACGCGCCAAGCGGAAGTGAGCTTTGATTGGGTGAACGCGCGGACGACTGGTCCTATTGGGTGATCGCACCGGCGGCCAGATCTGATTCGGTGATCGATTGTAGATCTGCCGTCGTGCTCCGCTGCCCGTGAGGTGCTGCGGTGAGATAAGAGCGGTGGTGAGAGGAACTACTGCTCGAATCGCAAACATTCTCCCGCCATCAACAGCTTGCAGATGGTGTTGATGATGAGCCTGAAACATTCAAAGGTGCCAATTTTGCAATTGGTCTTTTTAGAACAGTGGTGGCGGTCTTGAGCGTTGCGACCCTGGTGAGTCCGTCCTTCCCTGGGTGTGTGGTGAGAACCCGAGCAAGTGGCCACTTGCTCGGTGGAAATCGCTCGTCAGTGATGAGCACCAGGGACCCGATTTTGATGTCGTTGGACGGGTGAAGCCACTTCGAGATTGAGAGTTGACGTTGTAGATACTGTGATGACCACTGAGTCCAGAATCGCTGAGCCTTTTGTTGAATGAGCTGCCACCTCGCAGATGGTGAGATTGTTGAGTGGTCTGCTGATGGTTCGGGCAGCGTTGATAGTGGCTGTCCGATGAGGAAGTGAGCAGGGGTGAGTGGAGTGACATCTTCAGAGTCGTCGCTGAGTGGCTCTAGCGGTCGTGAATTGAGCATCGCTTCAATCTGTGTGAGAAGAGTGCTGAATTCCTCGTAAGTGAGTACAGTGTCACTTACGGTGCGCCTGAGGTGATATTTAATTGATTTCACGACCGCCTCCCACTTTCCACCCATGTGAGGTGCTGCAGGGGGGTTGAAGAGCCATTTGGTGTTGTCGTTGACAAAGAGCTGCGACACTGAGTGATGTTCTTTTGTGCCTTGAGTGAATAACCTCTTGAGCGCGGCGTCTGCACCGATGAAGTTGGTGCCGCAGTCAGAATGGAGTGATTGAGGTATTCCTCGTCTTGAGATGAATCTGCGGTAAGTAGCGATGAATCCTTCTGTCGAGTAGTCAGTCACCAACTCTAGATGAACTGCTGAGGTGGTGAGACAGGTGAAAACGCAAATCCAGCCTTTGTGAGTTTTGGAGCCTCGCCCCTTCCATGCTTTGAGTGAAATTGGTCCGGCGTAGTCCAGTCCAGTGCGGGTGAACGGCTGTGAGGGTGTGACTCGCGCAAGAGGTAGTTGGCCCATCAGCTGATGGGCACGGATCCCCCTATGCCGAGCACACACCACACAGCGAAGAACGTGAGTTTTGACTGGAGCTCTGCCTCCGAGAATCCAATACCGTTGGCGAATGTGAGAGAGCGTGAGCTGGGTCCCTCCATGAAGGGTGTTTTTGTGAGCATTATCTATGATCAGATGAGAAAGGCGTGAATTGCGAGGTAGAATCACAGGATGCTTACTTCCGTGATCCAAGTGAGCGTTGTTGAGTCGACCTCCAACTCGAATCACTCCTTGCTCATCGACAAACGCAGTGAGTCGATTGAAGGCGTGAGATGATGGCAACTTGGAATTAAGGCTGAGTGTTTTGAGCTCCTGGTTGAAATAGAGAGCTTGCGTTGCCTTGATCCAGAAGATTCGGGCTCTTTCCAAGTCCTCTGGTGAGTGTGAGATGAGTGGTAGTGAAATCGGAGCTCTCCTTAGCTTGTCAAGAATTCTGAAACAAACTGAGGTGATGCGAATGAGTTTGTTGAGAGAAGAATATTTATAAATGAGATCCCAGTGATATTCGATCTTTTGAACGTTGAGTAGGGTTGAAACTCCCGGACGAGCCTCCTGTGCACTGGAGTCGTCCTTCAATTCCGGTTGAGATGGCCATGAGTCACTGGGCTGAGTGAGCCATGGTGGTCCCATCCACCACAGCTTGTGTTGTTCAAGCTGAGATGTAGTTACGCCTCGAGAGGCGCAGTCCGCTGGATTTGAGGTCCCTGGAACGTGTCTCCATTGTGCGTGTTGAGTGAATTCTTGAATCTGGGAGACACGATTCCTCACATAGTCCTTCCAGCGTGATGCATGAGATTTGATCCATATAAGTGTCACTTGAGAGTCCGTCCACAGGTGAGTAGCAGCTACATTGAGCTTGAGAGTTGCTTGAACATATTTTGTGAGCTTTGCAAGCATCAATGATGCTGTAAGCTCGAGCCTTGGGATGGTGAGCTTTTTGAGGGGTGCTACCTTCGTTTTGGAGCACACTAGTGTCGACACCTTGTGATTTGTGGACGGTGAAAAGACGGTAATATAAACTACCGCCGCCATGGCGAGTTGAGAAGCATCAGAGAAACCATGTAATTCCACTGTTGAGTAGCTGTAGGTGGTGAACCACCTAGGAACTGAGAGCCTGGCCAGGCATTGAAGATTTTCTCTGATGGTGAGCCATTTTGACGTGACCTGGGATGGCAGTGGATCATCCCAGTTGAGCTTGTGCAGCCATAATTCTTGTAAAAGTATCTTTGCTTGAATGATGACTGGTGACAAAAAGCCGAGCGGATCAAATATTTGAGCTACTTCTGAGAGAATGAGGCGTTTGGTGAATTTTGAGCTCGTTGCCGGTTTGGCTGAGAATGAAAAGCTATCCTTGAGCACGTTCCAATGTAATCCGAGAACTTTGGTTTTGCAGTCGTCTAGTGAAAGTATTGAGCCGAGGGCTCTCTGAGTAGGGGAGATTGAATCAAGCAACGGTGGGTGGGTTGCATGCCATTTGGCAAGTGGAAAGCCTCCCGCGTTGCACAGGTCTTTTAATTGTTGAGCGATTTCAATGAGTTTCTCACCTGTGTCGGCTCCGCCGAATATGTCGTCGACGTATCTGGCTTGAGTGAGCGATGGCACTGCCAGTGGGAAGCGATGGCCTTCGTCTTCCACGAGTTGAAGTAGAGCCCTGACAGCCAAGAATGGAGCAGCCTTCAATCCGTATGTGACGGTGGTGAGCTTGTATGGCACCTCCTTCTGATTGCCGTCGAACCACAGCACCCTTTGCAGGTCCTGATCGGCTTCATGCACCTGGACTTGACGGTACATCTTCGTCACGTCCGTGGCAAATATGAATTTGTGCTGACGTATCCACAGCAGCACGTCGGTGACATTGAGCAGGAGATTTTTGCCGGTGTGCATGAGATCGTTGATTGAGTGTCCGGAGCCCGAAGGGCTTGAGCCATTGAAGACGACCCTGAGCTTGGTTGACTGGCTGTCGGGCTTGAGCACTCCATGGTGTGGCAAATAGAAAATAGAATGAGCGTTAGGAGAGATTGATGATGCTCTTACCATGTGCTGGAGATCTTTGTACTCGTTCATGAACCCTTCATAGAGTTCACGAAGTCCAGCGTCCTTCTTGAGTCTGTTGCGTGTACGCATCAAGCATGCGTGAGCCGTGTTGTATGAATTGCCCAGGAGCTTTGGAGATAACTTGAGCGGGATGCGGACGATGTATCTTCCTGTTGAGTCACGCGAGTGAGTCGCTCGAAAGTGCTCCTCGCACTCCTCTTCTTCATGCGTGAGCTGAGTGGGGGTATCACCGGGAAGCTCTTCTTGAATCCAAAACCTCGTCAACAATTCTTGGAGATCATTGTTGCTATGCTGTACCACAGCAGAGTGATGAGATGTTGCAATCTGTGAATTGTGGATGGTGATTGGTCCAAGAATGAGCCACCCAAACATTGAAAATTGAGCAATTGGCATTGACGGGTCTGCCTTGATGAGGTTAGGTTTGATGATCTGTCCGTATGTGTCTGCGCCGATGACCATGTCAATAGGCCTCGGCGTGAGAAAGTCGGGATCAGCCAGCATGAGGCCGTTGAGATGTGGCCACTCCTGTCGAGGCGCTTCGACCGATGGCAGATTGGAGGTTAATGCTTTGAGTACATGAGCTTGAACCTGTATCGTTGTCGACTCGTAATTCGAGCGCAGTGTGAGCAGTGCGATTCCTCTCGTCTGGATAGATCTGGCGCCTCCAAGGCCACTGATTGAAATGGATGATTGCACACGTGGAATGTTGAGCTGGGTGATGACCTCCTCCTTGATAAAGGTGAGCTCGGAGCCTGAGTCGATGAGAAGCCGAACTGGAGAGAATGATACTGGAGTGATGAGCTGTGCGTTGGCCGTGGCCAAGAGTGACGTGGTTGAGAATGATGAGCGAACCGCTAGCGGGTAAAGTGGAAAACCCTTTGAGCGTGAGCTTTGAGACTGGTTTGTTGAGCTTGAGCGGGGTGCGACGACTGCACCAATTTCTCATTGAGCTGAGCCTTGAGATGTGGATTGAGCTGGAGCTGAGGTTTGAGCTGGCTGAGCGTTGGTCCCCTTCAAGTGCAGCATCGTGTGATGTCGAGCCCCACACGTCTTGCACTTGAGGTGAGATTTACACACTTCTGTGTTGTGTCTTCCGCAACAGTTACGACACAGCTCGTATCTGGTGATGAGCTTGCGCCTCGCTTCCACCGACATTTCGCGGAACTCCGGACACATTACCACGAAATGCGGTCCCTGGCAGCAATCGCACGGGTAATTGTTCGCAGAGAGGAAGAACTTTGAGCTGCTCTGCGAGTGTGTTGCTGCGTGAGAGGTGGCTGAGCGTTGAGATGGTCGACTGGGTGCGGCAGAGGGAGGTTGAGCCTTCTTCTGTTGGGCTTGCTTTTGAGCGGCGCCCTCCAATTGCTCTAACGCGACGATTTTGTTGTCGATGAACGATTCCAACTGCTCGTACCTCGGATATGTGTTGGCTGAGCCCACCGAGGTCTCCCACGCCTCTCGTGTGTGCTTGTCTAAACAGTTGGTAGCGAGATGTACTAGAACACAGTTGAGCATATCTTCTGCCGCACCCAATGCCTTGAGAGTCTTTGTCACCTCGGTGATGGATGCGCAGGTTGTCCAGAGCGGTTGAGCTGCGAGTCTGAATCGCTGGCAAACTGAACAACTTGTTCAGCTGCTCCTGGATGAGCACGCGCTTGTTTGAGAAGCGCTTAGTCAAGTACTCCCAGCAAGCTTGAAATGAGTCGCCAGTGAGAGGGTAGGCATTCACGTGCCTTGCTGGCTCGCCAGTCACACTAGAGCGTAGGTAGTGCAACCTGTCGATTTCCATAAGCTGCGTGTCCCGTATGATGAGTGATGTGAACAGCTCGCTGAATGCGGGCCAGTCCACGTAGCTGCCTGAGAAGGTCGGCAGCGCAATCTCGGGCAGCTTCGACGCTCGAGATGATGGTTGAGCGGGTGAGACGGGGACCTTTGCCTGAGCAATGGCCTCCACGTCTTCACGAAGACGGTTGAGCCTGAGTTTCGTCTTTAGATGGAGCTGCCTCTCCTTATTGACGAGCTCTGAGGTGAAGTATTCGTGATCGAGGCACTTCACTGGCCAGGTGACTTCAAAATATGCGTGCTCCCTTATAAAGGCCTGATGGAGATCTTCGACGTGTGAGCTTAGCACGCGTACTTCGTCAAGAGAGGTGGTGTGAGCGAGTGTGGGTATTTCTGATTGAAAATCATTGAGCGAGTTGAACCGACCCACCTGAGTTCTCGCCTTCATTAGGAGCTCTGCCGGAATGATTGACGGTGATGTGGCCCTTGTGTCCCTCGACTGTTTCACGGCGGCCGGTGCTGAGGTCCCAGGCTTTTCGTCTGGAATGGTGAGCGTGAGCACCGCCGTCGTGGGCGTCGGCGTGGGCGACGTTGACCTCGACGACGCCGATGAGGTGGTCGCTTTATTTTCCATCTCTGAGCGATGAGTGATGAGCAGGTGAGCGGGTGAGCTGGGCGGTCACTGCACTTTGAAGCACTTCACACAAACTCCGGCTCGAAGGACCAAATGTTTGCGATTAGAAATAACTCGCGCGCCGGGATTGAGGTTAGGGTTGGTGAAGTGGATTCAAACAGCAGCAAGTCGGCGCTAGCCACGTCGTTTATTCAAAACTAGAGTGTTGAGCAGATTTACACGCGTGGTGAGCCGAGAACGCGTTATATGAGCGGTGAGCTTTGAGAAAAATGAGAGTTTGCGCGATTGTTGAGAACAATGAGCAAGTGCGCGATGCAAGTGATTCGGTGCACGTTTCGAACAAGAGTGAGCAATGGCCCGAAGCCAGCTTCCGCCTTGGTGTCTTCCAGAAGCTTCTGGAAGACGCGCCAAGCGGAAGTGAGCTTTGATTGGGTGAACGCGCGGACGACTGGTCCTATTGGGTGATCGCACCGGCGGCCAGATCTGATTCGGTGATCGATTGTAGATCTGCCGTCGTGCTCCGCTGCCCGTGAGGTGCTGCGGTGAGATAAGAGCGGTGGTGAGAGGAACTACTGCTCGAATCGCAAACAGGAACGCATGCGCCAGTCCGCTAAAACTGGGGTATAAAAGGGAGTGCACGGAGCACAGTAGCCAACTTCTCTGCCAACAGAAGCGAGCTCGCCCCGGAAACGGCAGCGGCATTACACTGCAATACGAGAAGTCACTAGTAGAACAAAAATTGCCAAGAGTAAGAGCTCGCCCCGGAAACGGCAGCGGCATTACACTGCAATACGAGAAATCACTGTTAGAACAAAAATCTGCCAAAAGTAACGAGCTCGCCCCGGAGACGGCAGCGGCCGTTCTTACTGCAGACATAGCTAAGAGATCGAGCTCGCCCCGGAGACGGCAGCGGCCGTTCCTGAAGCTATCGTTGCCAAGAGTAAGAGCTCGCCCCGGAAACGGCAGCGGCATTACACTGCAACTCAGATAACTTGTACATAATTCGAACGCACATATATATATATATATATATATATATATCATATAATCATAGCTGTAATTACTATTAATCTGTTATTGTTCATTAAATAAATAGCCATTGTTAAAGTTAAGTTGGATTTTACTCCTTTACTCTGTAATCACGAAATCCCACCTATCCTTTACTCGAGGGGACGCCGCTCTCCTCTCGAGAATCAGTAACGATCAGTTGTCCCTGGCAATCGGACGTTACAGATTGGATATTTTTGGTGACAGCGGTGGGATATTTGATTTTGTTCATTTAGAAGGAATATTTCGCCTAGTAAAATACTCCAAAAGTGAGTAATTTCCCAGAAATTTTTTCTCTCTTCTTAGTAAATTCTACGGAGACTCAAAATTCACAATGGCTGACAAGGAACTTGACCAAGCAATGGCAAACCTAGCAATTGATACTACAGCTCAAGGAGCTACAGAAACTATAGAAACACCAGGAGATACAAACACTCCAGAAAATTCGAACCCTCAAGTTAATATAAATACAGCTACGAGTACATATCCTCAACTACCGCACATTAGCCTACGCGATACAGCAGACACTGTCCCTTCTTTCAATGGCAGAAATATTACCGATACATCAGTTCGCTAAAAGTTGTCGACATGCACGGCGCATGGTAAACCCAAACGCAGAATACGGGCTGGTTCAACTAAAAAAGAATAAGCTTTTCGGGCAAGCCTCAAGAGTAGTCTTAAGCGGAGAATATAATTCAATTAACGATCTTATATCTGTCCTAAGCTCACGTTTTGCACCGTTACATACCTCTATTCAATTGTACGGCGAACTATCAAAAATCGCGCAATTACCGACCGAAACAACAGTAGATTATAGCAGCCGTGTATCTAACTTACTCCTACAAATCAAACATTGTAACGCGATAGAAGTACCTACACACGAAGCTCAATTCAATATAACTGCAGAACAAAACTCTATTAAAGCCTTCCTAACGGGATCGAAAACCGAAGTACACAACAGAATATACGAACACACCTTCAGTAGTCTTGATCGCGCTATCAACGTCGCTATCAAAGCGGAGGCAGAGTTCAACGAAAATCAAACGCGAGCAAGAGTAGCACAGACCAACCAATGTGCGAACTGTCTTGGATATGGCCATGATACCACCACCTGTAGTAGCCAACAAACCTCGCGGCAAAAGAATTGTCAACATTGCAACAGGACAGGACACGCAACGCATGAATGTAGGAACAGAGGCCAATATAATACATTCTGTGACTTTTGCCGAAGACCAGGACACATGACACAGGATTGTAGAAGCCGAAGCTACACAAATTGAGCTCCACAATCCAATACATACTGCGACCATTGCCGAAGACCAGGACACACGACGCAGGATTGCAGAAGCCGAAGCTATTCAAACAGAGCTCCACAAACGAATACATACTGCGATCATTGCCGAAGACCAGGACACGCAACGCAGGATTGCAGAAGCCGAAATTACGAAAACAGGGCCCCTCAATCCAACGCATATTGCGACCACTGCCGAAGACCAGGTCACACAATACAAGAGTGTAGAAGCAGAAACTATACACAGCAGCCAGAAATATTCTGTGAATACTGCAAGTACAAAGGCCACACCATAGAACAATGCAGGAAAAAGATGTACTTCGATAGGAAGGAGAAGGAAGAAACACAACCTCGTACGGTACGTCAGCAAGCCATACTTAGATTAAAAACCGAACAAGTAAGGAAACCTCCTAGTATCCTTCTTTTTGATGTAGGATTCAGCGAAGAGCAAGCAACATTAATGATCGATACCGGATCCGATCTAAAGAGATTAAGAGGAACGCTGTTTCACCCAACCTCCCAATCTTTACGGACATCCTCTTCGACCTCAATGGAATTACAAGCGGTCTACTCAGCACCATTGGGTATATCAAAATAAGGACCCTGAGCACAGAAATTATTCTCCACGTCGTAGAGGACCTTCCTATCAAGCAGGATGGAATATTAGGGACGGAGTTCTTCCAAACCAACGGAGCAACGATCGACTACATGCATTCGGCAATAACTATTGGAAGAGAGACTGTTCCATTCATCGACCCAGAGACGATCACAATACCAGCAAGATCGAGAAGCCAAATATATGTACGAGTCCTTAATACGCAATCCAGCACAGGGTATATTCCAAAAATGAAAATTCACCCTAATTTACACATGGGTAATGCACTTGTATCAAACAACAACGGTGTAGCATACCTATTCGCAATAAACACATCTACAAAAGACATCAAAATTCCTATACCATCTGTCGAATTAGAACCATTTGAAGAAGTACCTGTAGGAGAAGAAACATCGGACAAATACGAAAAACCCAACAGAATACACCAGCTACTTCAACTACTACGATTGGAACATTTAAATTCAGAAGAACGAATCAGCATTGAAGAATTAATAAAAGAACACTCGGACAGATTCTACCTCCCAGGAGAAAAATTGGAAGCTACAAACAGAGTATACCATAGAATAATAACAGAAAGCAACGTTCCTGTCTTCACGAGACAATATAGATACCCTCAAGCATATAAAGAAGAAGTAAGAAAACAAACCAAAGAATTACTCGAGAAGGAAATAATACAGGCTTCGTCATCTCCTTATAATTCACCGATATGGATCGTACCTAAGAAGGAGGATGCACAGGGAAATATAAAATCCAGAATCGTAATTGATTTCAGGAAACTGAATGAACTAACGATTGGAGACGCCTATCCACTACCAAACATAACTGACATATTAGATCAGTTGGGAAGCGCGAAATACTTCTCCGTATTTGATCTAGCATCCGGATTCCATCAAATTCCAATGCATCCAGACGATCGCCACAAAACAGCCTTCTCTACGATATATGGACACTATGAGTTCAACAGGATGCCATTCGGACTCAAAAATGCACCAGCTACCTTCCAAAGACTCATGGACCAAGTATTAACGGGCCTTCAAGGAATAGAACTTTTCGTATATCTGGATGACATCGTAATATATGCCAGTTCTCTTAAAGAACACGCAACAAAATTTAAACGCCTGATGAATAGACTAACGGACGCCAACCTCTATCTTCAACCAGATAAATGTGAATTCTTGAAGAAGGAAGTATCGTATCTAGGACATGTGATAGGAGAAGAAGGAGTCAAGCCTGACCCACGAAAAATAGTGGCCGTCAAGGAATTTCCAACTCCCACAACAGTTAAAAACGTAAAACAGTTCTTAGGACTAAGTGGTTATTACAGAAGATTCATCAAAGACTTCTCAAAGATTACACGACCTCTGTCAAATTTAACCAAAAAGGACTACCAATTCGAATGGACTCATAAACAACAAAAATCATTCGATATTCTGCGGGAAGCTCTCTGCAAGAAACCTATCCTACTATATCCGGACTTGGGGAAAACATTCAACATTACAACAGACGCCTCAGGTATTGCTGTGGGTGCAGTTCTTAGCCAGGGTGAAATCGGGAAAGATTTACCAATAGCCTACGCATCTCGTGTCTTAAATGATGCAGAAACTCGTTACTCTCCAACCGAACGAGAGCTATTAGCAATTATATACGCAGTATTTCACTTCAGACCCTACGTTTATGGCAGGAAATTCTACTTAATAACAGACCATAAACCGCTAGAATGGCTACAAAATATTTCAAATCCAACATCTCGGTTAATACGATGGAAAATAAAACTGGCAGAATACGACTATAAAATTTTGTATAAACCAGGAAAATATAACACAAACGCAGACGCATTATCAAGAAATCCAATAGCATTACCTTTAGACGCCAAACGAGCGCATTCGGAAACAAATTCTCACGAGAATAAAAAACAAAAACAGTTCCATCAACATAACACGCGACAACGAGATACTACAGCTTCAACCTCAGGAAACCCAGCTCCGCACAAACAACATAGAATTATTTCAACAGATTCTGACTCCTCATCATACGACGAAAGCGACTCGATAAATACAAAACGACAAAAATTAAAACGAAAAATAAAAAGAAACACCTCTTCATCTCAACCAGAAATAAAGAAACAAAACGTCGAAATTTATAAACCCCCTCAAATCACAGTACCAGTAGAAGTACACGCACCTCCTCAAGATATAGAAGTACATATACCATCTCAACATAGGAACTACACAAGAGCATCTAGAATACCTCACATCAAGGAAGACGAAGACCTAATAGAAGAAATAGAAGAAACTCTCATAGTACCAAACCACAATTATAAAGACCCTCCCAAAATTGATGCAGAAACAGGCACAAGTACTCACCACACACCTAAAAGAAAGAAACGAAAATTAAAATCCAGTACTGACACTGCTCCTATAACTTCCATAAAAATTAAAAAGGGGAGAATACTTACACCACCACTATCTCCTACACCACCATTATCTCCTCTTCCACCATTATCTCCTCTTCCACCATTGTCTCCTCCTCCACCAGTAACATCCATTCCATCACAACACACAACAGGCAGACCAAGAATAGTGTCGAACATTCCTGTTAAAAAACAAAACATGGAAGTAGAGGATCATTTATGGATGGGCAAAGGATACATCATAACATTCATCAACACAAAGGGTAAACCAATAGGACCAGCTGGAAATCAATTATACAAGGAGAAAAATATAAAAAGTAATAAACTTCCACTCCCACTAAAAACTGGAGAATCAATCAAGCTTAAGGAAGGAAAACACACAATCCTTGGACTTGTTATAACAGATCATCCAACAGAAGAAGATTTATATAAATCACTAAGAACACTTCACACTCAACTAATACTTGAAAACACTACAAAAGTATATATAGCAGGCGAAGAAAACAAAATTTCATTAAATAGACTATGGAATTTAATAGACATAATATTCTTACAAGACGACATTCAATTCATATTCTGTAAAGGCACACTAATAACTCCTTCTATACAAGAGAGACCACAAATTATTCAAGAAAATCATCAAACTCCTATAGGCGGACATAAAGGAATAACCAAAACATACCATCGGATAAGAAATCAGTACTATTGGAAAAACATGAAGTATGAAATCACTCAATTCATCAAAACCTGTTTAGAATGTCAAAAGACTAAATTAGTAAGAGTTAAAAATAAAGAACCTATGATATTGACAGACACACCAATTGATGCCTTTGATAAAGTTTCTATAGATATTGTGGGACCACTACCTTTCACAGATACAGGAAATAGTTATATACTTACTATCCAAGATAACCTAACTAAATATTCTCTTGCAATACCATTGGCAAACGTCACCTCAGAGGACATAGCTAAGGCATTCACAGAGCACTTCATCTGCAAGTTTGGAAGTCCTAAAGCCATTCTCACAGACCAAGGACCAAATTTTATGAGTGCCCTTATGAAAAAATTTGCCAAAGCATTCCACATAAAGCAGTATCGAACTTCCGCATACCATCCACAATCTAATGGATCCTTAGAAAGAAGTCATCACGTCCTTGTAGAATATTTACGACACTACGTATCAAAATAAAAACAATGGGATCAATGGTTGCCACAAGCAATGTTTTCATATAACACAAGCACTCACGAAGGTACAAAATTCACGCCTCACGAGCTTGTTTTCGGTAGAAAAGCCCGCCTTCCTTCAAACATTCCTCCAACAGATAAAATCAAAACCTATCCAGATTTTATTGACAAACTAATAAACAAACTTCATCACATCCGACAAATGGCGCGACACAATTTAGAAGAATCAAAAATTCGACAGAAATACTACTATGATCAGAAGATTCAACCGGAAACGTACAAGATAGGGGATTGAATTTGGTTATTAAAACCAAGACGCGAAAAATTAGAACCGGAATACAGCGGACCCTATCAAGTCATCGAAATTTTAAATAATAATAATTTAAAAATAGCAACAAATCCAAAACAAATAAAAATCGTCCATATGAATAGAGTCAAGAAAGCTTATTTACCTTAGGAAGAAGACTTGACATGCGCAAGAACTAGTATAAATAGAGGAGCAAATACAGGATTCCCTTCATTCTCGCTGAAAACTCACACGAGTAACAAAATGGATAAATTCATATGCCTACAGAAAAATTATAAACGCGACGTATATTACTACGGTAACCATATTTTATGCGAAGATTGCGCATATAGACTGGGAGAAATACATAGACAACCAGCAGCAGAGCACCTTCTTGCATTGCCTACAAGGAGAAATAATAATCAACGGTGCCTCATCTGTCAGAGGGTGCTCTACATAAGAGAAAAAATAATTAATTGTACCTTGTGTACCTTGTTTTCGTACAGACTTACAGAAATAGCAAGACATAATATGAAAATGGGATACGTATATCCCGTCGTCCGAGAAGAAGTTTTAAAGAAACTATAAGGACCAATAGGAAACGTGCGACTAAAGAAAACCCTAGGGACTAGAAAAAAAGGGGTTTGCAACACTACATAGAAGCATTCGAAAGGAAGCTCAAACGAAGCTAGTCCACAGAACAACGTATTCTCTTAAAGAAAAAAAAAGAAGAAGAAAAATGGCTAATTACACATGTTTATCAAAGGTATATGATTACAACATATACTACCATAAAATCACCAGAATATTATGCGTGCAATGTGCACGATACAACGAGATGGATGAGGAGAAATTAGGATACCCTCACCTAATCGTAAAAGACAATAGACCAAGCTACAGGGTTTGCCACCGATGCCGTCGTACTCTGTACGTGGCACGACCAGCAGACCAGTGTGGGCTATGTACTCTCTTAATTCCGCAGTTACATCCATTTTATTTGGATAAATTACAAAAAGGAGGCAGCTACCCCGTAATAAAGGAGATGGTATTAGAAGATCTCCAATGGTCAATATACTTTTCCCTACTATCCTTATTTAATCTTTTAGTACCATTACTACACGCTATTATTAACCTTACAGATACCCTGGAAAAGGAAGACATTTGTAAATACGTTCTCTCACCATATCTTCTTTATTATTATTATTATACTTATTATCTTTTTTATATTACACACTACACTTACAAATACACACACACACACACACACACACACACAAACATATTGTAATAAATACCTATACCTAGTTTAAGCATTTTTATAAATTATTAAAAATATATATAGTCATAACCCTTATAAAAGAGAAAAATTAATTTCCCAGAATAAAAATTGCGGAATAAATTATTCAAAATTCGCGCCGAAGAATATTTCAACCGCGCTTGCATCTAACTTCAGACCTCACTGTCAAACCACGACTGCATCAAACTTCATCATACAGCTTTAAAAATGCCGAAGCGGTCAGGAGCGCGACACGCGAAAAAACAAAAGATAAAGCAGCAACTGGAAGACATATTCAATGAGATGATCCCAGTACCGCCGCTGATTACCCCGCTCCCGACATCTCCAGAAGAAACGGTAAAACCCTCCTAAATATTCCTTTCTTTCCAAACTGACAAAACTTCAAAAAACCTTAAAGATACCACCTCCTGTTTCCCCGGAACCTCTCCCAACAACATCGGGAACAACTCCGGAGTTCAAGATCCCGGAGATTCCTCCAAGAAGGCGGAAGAAAAAAGAAGATTACCCAAAGTTGATTTCCATCGATATTCCCCCACCAGACTGGGAAGTATACAGGGACCTTCCAAAAACAGATCCAAGACAATGGATCTGGCAGATGTTGAGAAGAATTGGAACAGGAGCAGCGGAGAAATACGTTCCGGCAAAGAAGGGAGAAGAGAAAAATGAATAAATAAACATATATATATATTTTTGTAATAAATATCGCTAATTATAAATAAATACTTATAAAAACTATTCAAATCTTTCGAGGACGAAAGATCACTTAGGGGGGAGGTGTAACGTCCGACGCGGACTCGAACCCGGCATTACCGACCGCCGATAAAACAGCGTTACTTAACCTATGTACAGCTAACCTAGTAATTAAGCGAGTAATAATGAAACAAATGTTAGAATAAGATTCAAAATAAACAAACACAAATACTGACAAAGATCTAGACTAAGAATGTAAAGCGATAGACAAACAAATTGTTAATTAAGGAAATAATATGGAACGCATGCGCCAGTCCGCCAAAACTGGGGTATAAAAGGGAGTGCACGGAGCACAGTAGCCAACTTCTCTGCCAACAGAAGCGAGCTCGCCCCGGAAACGGCAGCGGCCGCTCTAGCAGCAGACATAGCTAAGTGAACGAGCTCGCCCCGGAGACGGCAGCGGCCGTTCCTAAAGCTATCATTGCCAAGAGTAAGAGCTCGCCCCGGAAACGGCAGCGGCATTACACTGCAATACGAGAAGTCACTAGTAGAACAAAAATTGCCAAGAGTAAGAGCTCGCCCCGGAAACGGCAGCGGCATTACACTGCAATACGAGAAGTCACTAGTAGAACAAAAATTGCCAAGAGTAAGAGCTCGCCCCGGAAACGGCAGCGGCATTACACTGCAATACGAGAAATCACTGTTAGAACAAAAATCTGCCAAAAGTAACGAGCTCGCCCCGGAGACGGCAGCGGCCGTTCTTACTGCAGACATAGCTAAGAGATCGAGCTCGCCCCGGAGACGGCAGCGGCCGTTCCTGAAGCTGTCGTTGCCAAGAGTAAGAGCTCGCCCCGGAAACGGCAGCGGCATTACACTGCAACTCAGATAACTTGTACATAATTCGAACGCACATATATATATATCATATAATCATAGCTGTAATTACTATTAATCTGTTATTGTTCATTAAATAAATAGCCATTGTTAAAGTTAAGTTGGATTTTACTCCTTTACTCTGTAATCACGAAATCCCACCTATCCTTTACTCGAGGGGACGCCGCTCTCCTCTCGAGAATCAGTAACGATCAGTTGTCCCTGGCAATCGGACGTTACAGGTACATAAACACGTATATTTTTAATTAAAATCAACATTAATCGATCAATGTTTTGTTTTGTATGTAACAAGAAACTTCTTAAGATACTGTACATACGTTTTTTTCTCAGAAAAACTTTATGTAACGATTATTATAACCTTAACAACTAACTGTATTTTTCTTAAGAATTACTTAAGAAATCTACACAGAATTCAAGTGCATGCACCTCCGATATTTAAAGACTGTTTTATATATTAAACTTTACATCTAGGGCTTTCTTAATTTTTTATATAAGAGATCAAGTTGCAAAATAACATATATTCCCTACAATATTGTTCTAAACTTTCTATGAAGCTTGGTAAAAATATAAATGTCATTGGTGTCCAGGTACCCATACAGCACACCTCGTTGCAGCAGTATTGCAGGGACGTTGCTGCAATATTACGTTGTTGCAGGTTGCATTGCAATATTGTAGGAACGTTCCTGCAATATTGTCTTGGATTATTGGAATGGCAATGATCCTACAATATTGCAGCAATATTGCAATTTCGTTGCCGTGCAATGTTCCGTTGGCAACGATCCTACAATATTTCTGCAATATTGCGCGCACATCGACGTGCAATGTTCCAGTGGCAACGGTCCTACAATATTTCTGCAATATTGCGCGCACATCGACGTGCAATGTTCCAGTGGCAACGCCCCAGCAAAATTGCGCACACATTGCCGTGCAATACTGTAGTGAAAACTTGTGGAAACATTTGTTACGTCCCTACTTCCTTATTTAAGTGGGATTTTTAAGGAGTTTATATTTTGGATCCGCTTTCGAACTAGTCCTGGGACATTACGCTCTGGGATAGTTGAGAGCGATAAGGATGTAGATTAGGATACATTTTTATTCTATGTTTACCTTAATTTGGGCCGCGGTGACGGCAGGTCTATCGGAATTAATTTCCACTCGATGGGACTTGATGGAAGCCCCGAAAGTCTTGGTGCAAGATCGGACTTCGGTGCTGCCCACTCCCCAGGAAACAGGGTGATCCCGAATTCGATGGGTGCTGTGTCCTCCCTGACTGTCAGAGTCGCGACGACTCCGAAAAGCTCGTCACCGGTTACCGGCGTTTCCTGATATTGTTTGTATAGTTTTCTTAACTGGACACGTCGTCCCGCACGGTGGTTTCGAGGCATTCGTCTTTTGGAATTTTTGATATCAATTATTAATTGACCAACAAAATCACTCATCACCTTCCGCACCCGGTGCTACCGCGGGCAACGTTCTGCTCTTCAGCGGCACCATTGGCGGAGGCAATAGTGATTTATCCACATTCGCAACATTTATTTAGAATTTCCCTAATATTTAAATCTGTCGCGTCGATCACGGTTTACGCATAATCTCTGGTAAGACCGCGGGCAACGTTCTGCTCATAGGTAATACCATTAATCAGCGCGACCCGTGACCTGTCAATAGGCATTTTTCGTAATTCAATGGGTTTTTCAAAAGACGAACGCTCGATTCGGAGGATGAGGAATTATTGGTAGGAACACTTCACTCACTTGAAAACGTTAATAGAACTTTTATTGTCTCTAGAGGTTTTTACACCTTTAAACACTTTAAGTATATGTTTTATCAAAAATAATAATTCAATTTTCTGATAATGATTTTAATACTGAATGATTTTAATAATCATCATTTTTGTACTACTACTACTCTTGTGGGTGATCTGTCCCTTTTTATAGGGCTGTCGATCACTCCTTCTTCAGGTTTGTCACATGACAATTAGGATGGTGGGAGATGAAATCTCCCAATCATCTGCCGTGGGATCCACCTGAAGAATTCGTTCCGGCGCGTTATCCGAGAGTTTTATTTACTGCAGAATTTGAGCTATTTCGCATCTATTTCGGTCTCTTCTCCGTGACTTAGAACGTTTTTCTGCCGTAATATGAAACTCTCAGCAGCGTCGATAGTTGAATTCTTATTTTAATCCATACTTTAGATTTTTACGCTGTTGGTTTTTCGGTGTGCTCTGTACGATTGATTTCGTACAGACCACATACTAGGGATTGAAGTTAATGTACATCGGTTCCGTATTGGAGCTCGAATTACGGGAAATAAAGGGAGGGCAAGCTTCGGGCGTTGATCAGGAGCGCAGATCCGTGAGGATGTCGGCAGCATTGGCTGATAGGGGCCTCCGTCCCACGCTGAACGTCAACTGGTGTTGGCTGGGCCTTCCTAGTGTGTGTGTGTAGCCGACTGGCCGCTACCTCCCGTAATAGCTGCTCTCCTGCTCCCTGTTGACGTCCGTAGATTCACGGCTCGAGCTCTTCTTATCGCGAGTTTCGATTACAGTGCCTTATCGGCTATGCTTTGTATAATGTTTTATATATGTTTTTCATACGAGGTGGTTATAATACCTCAGAGTACGAAATAGTAAATATTGTATGTTTTAAAAGGTTAATTAGTAGTAGACTCGACGTCGCGGGACGTGACACCTCCCCCCTTAGAAAGCAAATTTCCAGAGGAAATTTGTTTTAATTCTTGGATGGCTTCCTTGAATTCTCTCGCTGCTGGAGTCGGTTGTCGTCCCTCATCAGTCGTCGTTGATTGATCTGCATTATGTGTTGACGGTTGTTTCTTGTTGGCCAGATGTATTATTAAGGTTGTTAAGGAGCTCTAAATTGCCCCTAACAAGTGTAGTCCGCATCCATAGACTGCATGTATTTGATATCCGTGTATAATGGTATCAAATACGGTTTTTATTATTTTAATGATAATAAAAACCCCAAGTAGTCCTGCGGTGACTGTTCCAAATTTAAGGAATCCGCTCCAGAATTTGGCTGCTGCATTTTCCTGCCAATGTGGTGATGGTTTCTTCGTCCAAAATTCCCATCATTGAAATTGATCCTGCGGGAATATTTTTCCCGGATACTCCTCTGGCGAGTGTATTTAGTACTGCTGCTTTTTCTGCAGGGAACATAATATGGTCCCTTAAATTTTCCAATTCCTTCTGTGTATATATTCCGCTGGTTGCGAGATCTGAAGGAGATGTATAATGCCAGTTGAGTTTCGTTTTTGGATGTAATATTTGAGGTGGACGAACTTCAATTGGATGTGGTAAAATTCTGTGCCATGCTTGGTCAATTTCATACATGACTGGTAGAATGGGACTACATTCCCTATGTGTCCCTTGAGTGGTTAAAATATGTGTCTTCGGTGTTAAGAACATTGAATTATTTCTTAACCATACAGGTAGCTCTATATAACATTCGTCTGTTTTTCGTAATTTAACTTGAACAGGAATGCATTTTACAATATGAATTACTTCGCCAGCTACTAGTGCCATATGTCCCGGTGTTTTCGTGACTATATTGGCGAATTCGTCTGGTCTCAGCGTAGCAATTATTAGAGCATTATTTAGTATTTGTTGTTCCAGTAGGCATTTTTGTATGAATATATCTCTATATAGAGTTTTCAATTCAGTCCTTATGTGTTTTTCCACGTAGACAAATTTGGAATTCACATATGTGAAAATATCCAAATTTTCTACTGGGATTTTGTGTAAAGATGCAAACGTTCTTTCCTTAGTTGTTTCCAGAATGAATAGTTTTGGATGTTCCGTTTGTATAAGTGTATAACCACATAGATGTTGCTCTCCTGTCGGGGTTAAAGCAAATGTAATATCTTGCGTGGTTAACGCATACACGGAAGGTGACTTTCCTTCGGCTTGGCTGGTATCGGAAATTTTGGATGCCAGCCCTTCATAGAGTACATCATAGCGATCGAATTTGCATGTTGATGGTGGAAAAGGGTGCCAGAACGTGTGTCCATCCTCATTGTCCACGCAAAATCCGTTTTGGAAACGGCATATTGTTCCAGATTTCAATATGATTTTGTTGGATTCTAGTCGTACTGGTACTAGAGCTGTTTTGAGTGTTATCTTCGCCATTGCTTGTACTACTACCTTTTCCCATGATCCATAAGGGTCGGAAAATTGTGCTCCGGTACATTTTCCATCTGCGGTGAGTGATTCAGCCATGGTGAATGTCCGGGTTGATGTCTGGTTTATTTTGAGTCCCACCAAATAGACGTTATTACCTATAACGGTGGATCCATATTCATGCATATTTCGGCATTGACGTTCGGTTAAATCTTCGAGATATTCATTTACTCCGTTGTGCACTGCAGAAATGTGTGAGTGTATTCCGCAGTAATAGATGGTTCTTGAAATTATCAGTTTGCATTGGATGACTTCCACGTAGTTGAAGTCCGATAGTTGCAGAAGTTGAATGTAGATTTCCTTTGTGACTGTGGAGATTGGATTAATTTCGCAATCTCCTACTGAATTTAATGAAACGGTTGTCACGTTTAAATGTTGCCCATTGCAATCGTATCCAATTAGTGCCCAAGCAAGATTCAAGTCGATTAGAATTACCCATGGTAAAATCATGGTGATTCTCCTTTTAACAAAAAAAAAATAAAAATTTGTTTTGAATCATCGTTATATTAATAACGGTTCATATTTATTCCTTTAATATTTCGTACTTTCTTAATCTTAATTTATATAATAGGTATTCTTATGGGTATCCGATTTTCCGTCGCATGCGTCTCCTCTCGCAGGTAGTCGTATCAAAATTCATCTGACAGCTAAATCGTGCGTAGCTGCTTCATTTCGTTAGTGGCTGCTGAAGCGTAGCCACTCGTTTATTTTTACTGAGTGTTGTGATTTTATTATTTAGAGTGAGTATGCTTGAAAACAAAATTTTCTCTCTCTCCCCCTTTTTTTATACTTATAATGTACTTTCTGTAGATGTCAAACGTCTCAGAGGATTGGATTGAACGAATGCGGCGTTTGATTAAAATTAAAAAGCGCCAAATTTCTTATTTGGAAACCCACTCAAGGAATTCGTGGGTAGTTATTTCCGCTAATTTAAACGCTCCTCCCAGTACCTTGCCCATCGCTTTATTTGAACCAGGGGTTTAAAACAGTTATGATATCGGTTTCGGTTCTTGAAACAGTTATGAAGAACCGATATTCTGGATAACTGTTATAAGGAACCGAAATTTCTGAGTATATCGATTTCGGTTACGGTTCTATAACCGATATTATATCGGTTATAACGGTTCTAGAACCGTTATTTTTTCGGTTCTATATCGGTTCTAAACCGGTTCTGGAGTCGGTTTATTTCCGTTCGTAAATTGATTCTTATATTGCTCCTACGAAATTGTTATATGTTTTAACTCTCCGATGGCTGTGCATGGATTTATTTTGTCAATGCAATTCGAACGCAGACGTCTATTCTTGCTTTAACCATCATCTCAGTAACGTATCTACGTCAATGATTTGATGTGTAGCTGTTTATTACTCCGTGGCGGAATCCGCTTGACTGTGAAAGTGTGAAAACTTGCGTTTGTTTCAAAGTAATAATGTGGCGCGGATGCGGACGAATGCTTCTATACAATGTATATGTAGGTAATTTGCTCCGCACGCGTAGCGCGGACGCTCCGCTGAACTCTGAAACGGGCCTAACGTAAACAATTTTTAGCTTAAGCCAATCATCGCGAGTTGAGATGTTTCGAAAAGCTCTTGACAAAAGATACCCATGCACGGCCATCCGAGAGTTGAAACAGTGCGATAAAATAGAAACATTATTTCCGATTTGGTTGTCTCAGGATACACAAGTTCCATTTAGTTCCAATTAGAAATTATAATAATAATTATAAAATTACTAGTCGGTAGTAATTATTTTATTAATATTAGTAATAATAACTATAAATATATTATATTATAAAATTAATAAATAGTTAGTGTTAGTAAACACTAACACTAGTGTTAGTGTTAGTAAATACAAACGTATTACGGTGTATTTTAGTATTAAGAGTAATTATAATCCAATAAAAATTAAAAAAAAAAACAATTATTATAATGGGTAGAAAGAAGTGCGACATCGTTCGAAAATATTTTAAAATCTCTGATGACGGAAAGAAACTACAATGTGTAATTGAAGACTGCTCTTCAACAATTTCGGTGTGTATAATTAACATGTATATTTTCAACACGTAGTTACATTTTTGTTTATGTCGCAAACAATTGTAAAATCTCAGCCTTTGTGCAAAATTTCTAGCCCTTTTACAAAAAGCTGCTTTTTTGTAACGAGACCCATTTTATCTCAATTAGACTGAGTAATCATAGAATTTTTGTAATACAGCTGGATGCTTTCAGCCTTAATGTAATGGAAATATTTGATAACAAAAAGGCTATCTACAAAGAGTCTAGATTTCAGCCGCTTTTTCAAAATCCTAGAAATACAAAATGGCTGATTTTACCATTTTCCTACGACATTTATATCTTTATGTTTTTATTTTATTATTTTAAATGAAAAATACACATTTCTAGGACCATTCCACAAATTTGCAAAAACATTTAGAACTTAACCATCCAAACGAATTTACCATGGTTATGCTTGAAAAAGAAGGATATAAGAGAAGTGCCATTAATGTTCAGAATACTGCGAACAAAAATATTAAAAAACCAAAATTTGGCTTAATGGATGCTTGTGTTAGATTGATAACTATCCATGGCAGACCATTTTCCTTAATAGATGACGCCGCATTTCTAGATATTATTAATACGATATCTTCACAAAAAGAAACAATTAATTCACACAAAGTACACGACGCAATTGCTGAAGAAGCAATTGATGTAAAAAGGAAAATTAAAGGAGAAATAAAAGGCAAATTCATATCTCTGAAAGTGGATGGTGCTACGTGCTTGGGCAGATCTTTTCTTGGCATCAACATTCAATTCATGAAAGATGGCAAAATACATATTCGTACGTTAGGAGTTGTTGAACTCTTTGAAAGACATAGTGCCGAATATTTAAAAAATGTTATTACGCATACATGTAGTACATATGGTATTTGAACGAAACAGATATACACGGTGACTGTAGACAACGCGGCAAATATGCTAAAAACTATAAAAATTTTAAATGAAGAAGACGATGAGTGCGATAATCTTGATGATGAAAATAATGCAGATGAAATTACAGGATCGGAAATAACAGATGTTTTAATCAATTCCGAGCATTGTGTTACGTGCGGGCATTGATTTTAATTATGACCGAGCGGATTCGTCTAATTACTTCCACGTAACGCTTAACGAATTTTGATAGATTTTAATAATTTTGACATAATCAGGTTGTTATGCAAAAATCAGGATTGTTTTGGGATACGTATTTGCTGCAACCAATACAGGTTGACCCGTTGGGGATGTGGTATTTTCGTAGACAGGTTCGAATAAAATGAGCCGATATTTAAGTAAATATTACCATGTATTACAAAAATAAACGGAAAATAGGAAATGTTTAAAGGTGGATACAAAAACGGGAAATCTACATGGTTTTGAATAGAGTAATTTAGCGCAAGTGTTTTACGGAAGGACAATTGATCGAGGGGAATCCCCGCAACTCACTATGTGAGTTGGATCAATAATTACGTAGTGTTCTAGTCTTTCCTTACGAACGATTTAGGAAAATATCGCAATATAATTTTACAAGGAAAACAGGGTTTAGCAAAAACGCAGTACACGCCCTCAAAAGGGGAATATAACAATGATTGAGGGAAAACCCACAACACTCTAAAGAGGTTGGATCATTGGTTTACTCCGTACAATAATGTAATTAAGAGGACTTACCGATTCGGCGCAAAGCTTATTAAAATTTTAAAAGCGGTATTCGCGGTCTCTCTCTCTCTCTCACTCTGTCCGTCTCTCTCTGTGCGACCTGGGGCGCCGCTGCAAGATGTTGAAGCACAGCACAGGCGTGAAGCACAAATCACACCGAGCAGTTCACTGATATTATAATGTTCACAGGGTATTTAAGTATTAAACGCAAGAATATAAATAAAGATTTAAGCGGTAGAATTTAAACAGTAAAAACGCAAAAGTATATAAGAGTCTCTACCTTCCACGTTCTACAAGACACACTGGAACTCCGGCTCAAAGACTATTTCAACGGATAGTTATGTCCCTCGGACAGATCAACCGCGTACTATGCGACTTGTCAGTTGACTGCCACGAGCGTTTGCAGGGTAGGCCCGAGCACTCGGGCCTTTGCACAAAGAGCGCCAAAATTGCTGACTCTGCACCTCATGCACACGGGCCCAACCGTCGTCGCTCGGAACGTTCCCAGCATCTAAGTTGTTATCGCGCCCGGCGTTCTAAGAACGTTGACGGTGTTGGAAGATTTTCGCATGGAAGAACGCATTGGCGTAACGGCTCGTATAAAATTATTATTATAATACGGTTTATAGATCATTGACAATTGATCGAGGGAAACTCCCACAACACTCAATGGTAGGATCAGATGTCAATGATGGTGTGACAAAATTTAACAGGAAATAAAAATATGAAGTGGTGTACTACAATGCTTCGAAAGGCTTATCACCACGCATTCTAAGAACGTTGACAGCGTTGGAAGATCGCTGACAATAATCTTCCATGAGAATATGCCGTGGCGTGACAGGCTTTGAATCGGATTAAATTATTACTATAAAAAGCTCTGGTTAATAGATCATTGACAATTGCTCGAGGGATATCCCGTAACACACCTAGGTGGTTGGATCAATTGTCAATGTCTTAGATTGAGTTTCAAAAATTTAAAAATTGGTCGGCACGTAACACCCCTCCCCCCTTGGAATCATCGTCCCCGATGATGATTAGGCGTAAGGACATTTGGAGTGCCGTGTATAATTTAGGAAAACGTGGATTTAGGAAATTTAGGAAAATTTCGATTCGGTGGTTGTGAGGATCGCCACGCAGGGCGGAGTATACGCATTCTATAAAAGGGCGTCCTATATGTACGCAGCCCTCCAGATCCATTATTACTATGGTGGCGCTGTTTCTAACGAGACCGCAAAAGTCCTCGTCTGCTATTCCCTACAGGTCAACTCCCTGAGCGAAGGCATGTCTTTAAGGAACTGGGCACCGACGTCCGGGTACAGTAGGCTCATCTGTAGTTCGGTGCAGTGGCTCAGATTAGCGAGCGCTTCGAGGTTCGCCGATGAAGGTACCATCCACCCAGCCGATGGTCGGGCGTTAACGGCCGTTACATCCAGCTCTTCCAGTGCAGGGCAGTTCTTGGCGATCAGGGCCAACAGCTGAGGTCGCAGATCTTCGGCGGCCAACTCGTCATCTAGAATTACGGATTTTAAGAAAGGGGCGCACCGCGCTGTTACCCAATAGAAGGCGTCAGTTCTTATTAGCCTCCATTCCTGCATTCCGGGCCATCGCCAATCGCCGAGGTCGAGTTTTAGTATTTTCCGGAAGGAATCATGTACTCCGGCCCTCCAAGTCCTTGACACCTGTTTCATGCGGGTGCGGTCGGCAAAAGGCAAGAACGCCGCTATCCGCGCAATCACCTCCACAGGCAGGAGCGCTGAGCGAACCGGCTCGTACCCTTAGCTGCTTGCCGCGGAGTGGTGAACGTCACGAAGGCCACGTTCCCGCTGGACTGGACCCTTAAGACCGCGTGTTCGGCTCCGTGAGGGCGGAAGATTCTCAACAAATCCTTGTGTTTTGTAAACCGTGCTAGGCGACACACAAAGATCCGTCGCAAATTCCCATGGTTGCTGATCCCTGGGCTCGACATATCTATCAAACAACAAGACTGACAAAAATTCCAAATGCATAGACACCAGAAGATTAATACGATTATTGATCAAGGGTTTCCCCATAACCCGTAATGGTTGGACCAATTATCGTCTCTAAATTATTAATTTGGTGCAGATTAATCCACGATTGCTCTTTGACATGGTGTGACGTAGCGTCCCAGCGCGAGGAATCGAGCGCGCGGCGGTGCGACCGGGAGTGAGCGAGAAGCCGATCACACGCGGGCGACCGCTACCGAACCCGACCGAACTCGCCCGAAGCGTGCCGGTCCCGCGACGCGTCAGCGCGATGACGCTCACTCCCCACTGCGCCGCTAGATCGCGTCGGTTTCTCGCTGCTGGGAATTTCCGAGAATCGGGACATATGCCGCGATGATTCCGAGGCAAGAGAGTTCCAGTGGGGAGACGGACCCCCACCACCAGACTTGCCTGGATGTTGCCCGGTGCAAACTACGGTGAAACGACTCCGTATATCCGCCGATCACCAGATCGCCTCCTATCTCCTTTCCGACACCGTTCCAGTAAAGAGACGCAGGACGTTGCCCGGTCTCTTTCCCGCTCCTCGTGTTGAACAGAGACGCCCGGATGCTGCCCGGTCTCTGCCAACGCTTGTCCCGTTAAAGAGACGCAGGACGTTGCCCGGTCTCTCTCCCGCTCCTCGTGTTGAATAGAGACGCCCGGATGCTGCCCGGTCTCTACCGACACTTGTCCCGTTAAAGAGACGCAGGACGTTGCCCGGTCTCTTTCCCGCTCCTCGTGTTGAACAGAGACGCCCGGATGCTGCCCGGTCTCTACCGACACTTGTCCCGTTAACGAGACGCAGGACGCTGCCCGGTCTCGCTCCCGCTCCTCGTGTTGGACAGAGACGCCCGGATGCTGCCCGGTCTCTACCGACGCTTGTCCCGTTAAAGAGACGCAGGACGTTGCCCGGTCTCTCTCGCTCCCTTACCGTCCCGCTACGGCGACACCAGGCGCGGAGCGACCGAATTGTTCCGTTAAGCGGACGCACGAACATAGACCGAACGACGCCGTACCGCGAACCGCGCCGCCGCGCAACGACGGCTTGACCGCGATTAGCGCGAAGTACCCCGCGTCTAAGTATATGTATATAGTGTAAATAATTGTTAATGAATAAATCAAATTTAACCGAACACGGAAGGACTTCATTAAACCCTGGTAAAGCCGACTGAGACCGTCCTTCCGCCCGGAGTGACGACCGTCACAATGGCAATGACGAAGCGGCGGGTTGATCTGGTGGGCGATCACGCGCTATCTTCTTTGGCGCTTCCGCGTCCTCCAGTGAAGTCTCAGGCTTCCTCTTCCTACAAGGCATTGGGAACCGCACTCTCTTGACGCTACCCCGTAAGCAGTATAGCAGAATTCCCAGAACGAGTGAACTCTTGATGTTTCATGTGTTCTCCGATGGTTTGCGGAGGTCAGCGTGATCCAGGTCATCACAGAGAGAAGAGTTACCAATTTTCTTAATTTAATTTAACTCTATTCTACGATTAGATCGGAAACTAAGGCCTAATCATTTTGGTGGTGTAGTAATAGTTTATCAGCATGCTTTACAAATCGTTCGCCAGATTTCTTTTGTAGTATAATATTATTCTTTTCTAAAATTCCAACAATTTTGTAAGGACCGTGATATCGACTGCCAAATTTTCCTTTCCTGACTTCTACTAAAACGCGTGCCATGTCGCCAATTTTACCCTGGAATGGTCGCGCTTTTTCATCATAATATAATTTTGATTTATGTTTAGCCGATATCAAATTCTGTGCAGCCAAAGTCTGCATTTCTGTTAATCGCGTTAACAAATCTCGGAGATAGCCGTTATACGTTAATAAAGACTCATCTGTAGGAAATGCACTAGGACAGCGTGCTATTTCGCCAAATACTAATTCGTGTGGAGTGAAATTTGTTGCCTCATGAACAGACGTGTTATACGAAAATATTGCAAATGGTACTATTTTATCCCAATCATCGAAATCATTTAGATAATGTTTTCTATATTCAGTTAAGACTATATGGCTACGCTCTAAAGCACCATTTGTTTGCGGACGGTAGCCGGAAGTAGTTACATGATTGATTTTGAAAACTTTTGCCAATTCTTTTAATACTTTATTAATGAAACTAGTACCTTGATCAGTTAAAATTGCGCGTGGAGCCCCATATTGCAAAACCAGATGCGTGACCAGCGCATGAGCTACAGTTTCTGCTTTTATATCTGGTACAGGAACTGCGATGCAGTATTTCGTAAGATTATCTTGCATAGTCAAAATGTGCCGATTCCCGCTAGGAGTCAATGGAAGAGGTCCCACAGTATCTAATGATATTTTATCAAATGGTTTTAATGGTGTATCGGTTATGAGCATCGGCTCACGAGTTTTTGTCCTAACAAGTTTGTTTTCCTGACAACTATTGCATGTTCTAATGAAATTTTGAATGTCGTTACGCATCGATGGCCAATAAAATCTTTCGCGAATTCTTTGATATGTTTTTGTTACGCCCTTATGCCCTCCTATTAAGCTTTCATGCAATTCCGAAATAATTTTCGAACGGAGTTCTTCGGGCGGTACTTGTATGTTTCCGGTACACAGAGTTACTTTGATATCACTATCCGCAAAAATATTTAATAAGATACCAGCTAGTGTACCTTGCGGAAGTGTATCAGTAAATTCACCGGATTTCGAAATTCTAAAGGTGTTTATGCCTGATTGTAAAAGTGTATTTCCTAATTTTTTCAACGCATTACCTAATTTTGCGATGGAAGTATCATCATAATGCTTGTCTTTAATTACTAGACTAAAAATTTTGTATTTACCTCGCGGCGTAACGAGTACTTGGCCTTCCTTTGGCTTTGTTTTCCGCAGATTTTCTATGCTTATGGCCCCTATATCTGCGAGTAATTTACTTATTGGGGTTACCAATTCCACATCGGAAGAAATAAAATGAACGTAATTTTCGCGAATGTTCGTTAAACTGTTTCGAGTAAAATTAATATTCCCTCCGCGTGCGCTTCGGGAGAAAGTCGGCGAAGTTACTATGTCGGGGAGTATACTTTCTGTTATTTGAATTCCTGGTCGATATTGGCCAATTTTGTTGAAGTCCATTAATTCAGAAGCCAATGGACGTTTGGGGGTAGAAAGCGGATCGGAAAGTTTTGTTCCTGGTTTTGAATAAGTGGATTGTGAATAAGGTGTAGATAATGCAAGTGGTCTGTTGGACGGTAACGGGGTTGGTATCATGGATCGGCGTGGTGGACGGTGAATTAATGTATTATCAAATCCTGAGGCAGTGTTTAGTTCTTCTTCTTGTATGGATTCCAAAAGTGGTCTCCTTATTTCGGATCGAGATCTATCTATCTAAGGTACTACCTCGGCGCTTGTCGCTTCAGCACTACCTTGTCCTTGCGTTTTATATTGAACCCACAAGTCTTCTGCGCGTTTATCCAATTCTTCCCGGAATGAATTTTCTGTATCTGATTCTGGTTCATCGGATGATTTTTGAAGAATGTCGCTATGCTCCTGCAGCGATTGGTCAAAACGGTTAAAAGATTCCTGAAGTTCCTGTAGCCTAATGGGTTGGGTAGTGTCGAGGCAGGTCTCGTTATCGTCACTATCATTGGATGGAGGTGCAACCTCTATTGTTATGCTTTCGGCAGGTGTTGCAGCCGCGGCAGCTTCATCCTCAGTAGTGTCCAAAACCTCGGATAGTTCTTCTTTAGAAAAGGTGCGTTGAAACTCTTGGACCAATATTGGTGATTTGAGGCTAGGTAACACGCTCTTTCGACGTCGGAATACCGGTGGACCGACCACCTTAGTAGGCGGTTCTTCTTCGGAATTTTGTGAGGATTCAGTGGTAGGTAATTCCGCGTAATTAATAGGAGTTTTAGGTATGACAGTTGGAACTGTAGAACGTGTTCTTGTTGCAATGGCACTTTTATCTAATGGAAATGTACGCTTTTTCTTAAGTGTTGGTTTAGCTACAGATTTTGATTCTACAGGTACGGATCTAGAAGTGCTTGGTGTTGATAACCTTCTATCAGCGGGAGGTTTCTTAATAGGCAAAATTTTGGAAATCCTAGTATTACATTCCGAATCGCTATCAGATGTGTCTTTTGAACTGGATTCTGAACTACTATTAAATTCTGTTACCGGGTTTCGAGACAATGCATCAGCATTGGAATTTAGACGTCCAGGTTTATGTACAAATTCATATTCGTAATCATGCAATTTTAATCTCCATCGTACTAATCGTTGTCCCGGATCTTTTATCGAGTCTATCCATTTTAGAGGTTCGTGATCACTAACCAAAGTAAATTTTCTACCGTAAAGGTATGGTCGAAAATTTAATATTGCAAAAAGAACTGCTAGACATTCCTTTTCTGTGGTAAAATAATTTTGTTCCGGCTTCGTTAAATTTCTCGAAAGGTAAGCTACCGGCAAATCGTGTCCGTCCACATTTTGACTAAGTACGGCGCCTATTGCGTAATCAGATGCATCAGTAGTTAATGTGAATGGCTTATCGAAATCGGGATATTACAGTATGGGGCTCTTGCACAGCGCTTTACGTAGAATTTTGAAACTCCTTTTATGTTCTCTCCCCCATACAAATTTAGCGTTCTTTTGTAATAATTCTGTAAGAGGCTTGGCTTTGGCTGCAAAGTCCCTGATGAATCGGCGATAATAACCGGCGAGTCCAAGAAATTGTCGTATATTCTTTTGATTTTTAGGACGGGGAAAATTTTTTACTGCAGATATTTTCTTTGGATCTGGTCTTAATCCAGAACGACTAATAATATGGCCTAGATATGTGACTTCAGTTCTCAGAAATTCGCATTTATCTGGCTGAAGGGTTAATTTTGCATCATTTAATCGCGTAAATAGACGTCGGACTTTCTTCTCATGGTCTTCCAAATTTTTCGCATAAACAACAATGTCATCGAGGTAGACAAATACTTCCACACCCTTCCGAGCCCTTCGGGCATACGAATATATTCGTAATGACCATTAGGTGCAGTGAAAGCTGTTTTAGCACGGTCTCGTGGATCCATTTCGATTTGTTGGAATCCACTGGCGAGATCAAAGGTGGAAAAGTATCTCGCCTCGCCTAAATGATCTAGAATATCCGTGATGTTAGGCAAGGGGTATGCATCACCTATTGTTTTTTCATTAAGGTTCCGAAAATCAATTACCAATCTCCACCTTGGATTTCCCTCCGAATCGGGTTTCTTTGGTACTATCCAGAGCGGTGAATTGTATGGAGAATTTGAAAGTCCAATAATTTCCTCTGTTAATTTACTAGAAATTTGACGAGCTATTTCTTTTTGATGAACTCGTGGAAACCGATATTGCCTAGTGTTAATGGGAAAATCATCTGTTGTAGGTATTCGATGTTGTACCAAAGGTGTGGATTCTAATTTGTCACCTGGTAGACGAAATCGTTCAGAAATTCCTCGATTAATTTAATTACGTGATCTTTTTCTTCATCATTTAAATGATCTAAATGCAATTTTGATAAAATTTTGGTTACACGGTCCAGTGATACCGGTGACTCCTGCTGTTCAGAGTCAGAATCGAAGTATTCGCGTTCTTCAGGAAAATTATGATATTTGAACGGTAAAATTTCTTGAGGCGGTATTTCTATTTGAATGTCCTTGTTCAAGGTATTAATTGCGAGAACATGGCACACGTTGTTTGTAATTTTTACGACTGCTTCCCCAATATAAATTCCATCTATCGTTTTAACTAATGGAAGATATCCTTCTTTCAAATCACAGTCGATGGTGTCTATGGCGATTGCTTGTCGGGTACGACTACTAATACGATAAACACGCGGCGTACTATTTTTCGGAGGTGCTTCCTCTGGAGGAGCCTCGCCAATAAAATGGATCGGTCGAATTGGTTGACTTTGTGTAACTATAGTATTATGTGCAAAATAAATTTCGGCTTTTTCTTGTCTCAAATAGGCTTTTCCTAAAATACCGTCACTATATATCGGAAAATTTGGTCTAACTACATGAAATAGGACTGGTTGACCCAAAATTGCTACTATTGTGGTTCCAATCGTTTCCGCTTTTTCGGCCGTAATTCCTCTCATTTCGACGGAATCGCGTACGTTGACGGTTACATCCTCGTGCAATGCGTTTAATTTTATTACATTTATGTCCGAACCCGTATCAATCAAAAATGTTGCAGTTTTATATCGTAATTGTTCTGCGGTCAATTTTACAACAGGCGATTCGTCGTTACAACCCAAATTTAATACTGATGATCCTTTTCCAGAAATCTTACCGTCGGACGACGCTCTGAGTTTTGGTTGTTCAACGGGCGACGCTCGGGGTTTTGGTAACTCGTCGTCGCGTCTGTTCGAGGAGTTACACGGGAGTTTAAATCCGAATTATTACGTGCTTCTGACGGATTTTGATGCGGCGAATATGATCGATTTTGATTCGGCGAATACGGTCGGTTTTGATTCGGCGAGTACGGCGTGGACTCGCGAAATCCCACGGAATTCCGCGAATAGGAATTCGAATTTGGGAAACTAGGTTGAAAGTTTGAATTATGGGGTGCGACTTGCGTCGCCTGGGGACTCGTGCTCCGTGCCAATTGTGGAGCCGTCGGAGTTTGTGCGTACGGCGAATTTGACGGAAAACGCGGATCCTGTGGATACGATGGATAATACGGTGGATAAGGCATTTGATAAAAAGGTGGGTAAGGCATGTAGGGGTACGGGGAATAAGCAGGGTACCCATGTTCTGGATATCTCCTCGATTCCGTGTTACTTCGCGGTGGTTTAAGAATACCTGTTGGAAATTTTGAATAATCTGAATTTCCAGTCGCGTTTGGACTCGGGCTTCGCGAACGAGAGTCACCAAAATTTTGATTTCGCGAATCGCGATAAGTGAATAAGCTTTGACGTGAATTACTTTGAACAGGGGAATCTGAACGGGGATTTAAACGAGAATCATCCTGTCTTGAAAGAAACAGTCTGTTTGGATCTCCAGTCGGTATTACTCCAGACCTCATTCGCGTCTCGACTCGCGTCGCATGTTTTAACGCGTCTTCTAGAGTTTTTGGATCGCGCGCCTCTACGGCCCTGGCAATCTCGTCAGGCAAGCCCCGAATAAATGCTTCTAACGCGCATTCTTTAATCGGGCGCAACATCTTATCTGCGTCCGCGCCGTACGAGTCCTCTAGCGCGAGACGGGCCCCGCTAACCAAGATATTAAGGCGATCGTGGAAATGGTAATATGGATAATTTTTCCCGGGAGCGAATCTAGCTTTCAAATGTTTAATTAATTCATTTACAGTATTAAAGGTTTTTCCAAAAGTACTATCGCGTGCAGCTCCTTGTAATTTTCCTAGGACTGCTTTAACGAATGGTCCTTCCGACGCAGGCGGTACGAAAACGGCACCGTTTTGCACATCTTGTAAGAAATCTTTCAAAGGTATATTTTTCCCGTTAAAGAAAGGAATATTCAGCGTCCCGTGCTGTAAAGCAAAGCATTCCGCCATAGACGTCATCATCGCGTTCGTTACTGATAAATTCGCGGACGCACTAGCGTTAGTGGCTTCCATTTTGCTAACTTTTTAATTAGTTCAAAGAATATACACAAAATATATAAATAAGCAGAGTATATATAAGCTGAAAATAAATTAGAAGGCGATATCACGGAATTTTCCTAAAGCGCGCGAGAGGGGGCCGTGGAACGAGCCGCCGTCGAAGCCTCCTGTGCTTCGCTACGTTTCGCTCTCTCTCTCTCTCGACACGACGCTTCTTCCACTCGCATCCCGCTTCCTCAGTTTTGGTCGCGCTCTCCGAAAAGAAGTCCTGTGACACGAACGGACCCTCTCCTCGGAGAGGACCCGGCGGGTAACCTAGGGCGGGCTCGCACATCGATCGCGTGGACGTGCGTCCCCGGTACCGCTCGCTTAATCGCGCGCCCCGATAGCCAAAAAAGGACCGGCTGTGAAGCTTCGATAGCGAAAGTCCGATTGGACCGATCGAAGCCGACCGTGCGTCCGCTTTCGGGGGACGGCGACGACGAGAGAGAGCGTGTGAGGAGGACGCTGCCGCGTGAGGTGGCCCGCCCGCAGAGTACACGCGATTACGGTTCTCGTACCCGTGTATCTCGAAGGTTTTTAAATGAATTTGTACGCTCGGCCGTCGGACGTGTCGCGCGGTGTTTCCGCGTTACGCTTCGACGGTTCCCGTCCTGGACACAAATCTCACACAGTGTCGTCAACGCTGGCGACGCCCGGACCTCCTTCGCGCGCTGGTTGGAGGCGCCACGGGCCTCGGCTTCATCCGAACCGAGAACAAAGATATAACGAACATATTTAATAACACGATTACCCTGAACGGTGGATCACTTGGCTCGTGGGTCGATGAAGAACGCAGCTAATTGCGCGTCAACGTGTGAACTGCAGGACACATGAACATCGACATTTCGAACGCACATTGCGGTCCACGGATACAATTCCTGGACCACGCCTGGCTGAGGGTCGTTATCGCATACAAAAGACTGCTTGCGTCGGTTCTCCGTATATAATATCATCCTCGCCGTCTCGCGTTTCCGACGATGTAACGCGTTTCGGAGTCGGGTCGATGGTACACGCGAGATACGCGACGTACGAGCGAAAGTTGGGCCGTTCGTCGGTGTTTGCCACGGCTCGCGTGAGAATCGCGTGAAGCGTGTACTCTCTCTCTCTCCCGTGCGAGAAGCAGAGAGAGGAGGCGAATGTGATGAGAATGATCGTGCGGACTTGCGTGCGTGCTTTCACGGCGTCGTGCGTCGTTGTTCTCCCTGGATCATCACACACAGCGCAGCCTCTCCGCTCGCACCGGGGTGTGTGGGAGATTTGCCTTCACGTTCCGCGCGAGATCTTTTACCGTGCTCCCGACGTCGCCTGAAATGAAAAATTTGTCCTGAGAAAGAGACCAAAGAAGAGAGGGGAGAGCAGCGAGAGACGATAGAGAGAGAAGAGAGGAAAGAGCAGTGCGCGGCATATCGTGCGCCGATCGATCTATATCGTCGGGTTCACGCGGCCCCAGGGATTTTATAAAGAGGGTCGTCGTTGACAAGTGAGAAGTGTTGTCAGTCAATCTATAACACCGAGGGCGCAACACACTCGTTCTTCGGGACGCCGTGAAGATCCAAGGGTGTACAATGAGAAAATAGAGGCGCTGTGCGGGATGATAAATAAACCACGCGTCAACAGGATATCGGGTCGATGTATTTCCCCGTAGTTGCGCGTGTCCTCGCCTAGCCCTATTTATTCATTTTCTCCCTATGGCCACGTTCCGTCGACACACAAAAGAGTGTTTGCGCCAAACATCCGATGAAGAGAGATTGCTCCACTCGTCGCTTTTCTTAACGTTTCTGTAACCCCGGAATCCTCCTTGGCGCGGCTGCGCGAATTCTGGAACTTTTGACGAACCGAAAGGCGCTGATGCCGCGCGAAAGGTGCAAGAGAGGGAGAAGAGACTCTCCTTCGTAGAATGGAAGGACGAGTCTCCACGATCGCGCCCCGTTGTCTTTGTCGCGTTGTTGGTCGATCCTGTACGAGACCACCGCGCGTCTCACCGGTCGTCCAGTCCACGGAAAAGCTTATTTTTCGGCGGTTCCCTCTGCTCGAGTCACACTGCTCGAGGCGTGAGGGACAGCGGAATCTCAAAGCTAATATAGCGGACGGACGTTAAAGTAAAAACCGGTGCTCGTTCCCCGAGAGTCTCACGGATCGAATCGACGATGCGCGACGATAAGAGACACCTTTCCTCTGGAATCGTGCGATGGCACCTCTGGATATATGATACAATACACGAGATCGATCCACCATCTATCCGTCGTCGTCGGGCTACGAGCCGGGATGTGTACGGGGATGATACGCACTACGCGCACACCCCGTACTCCCGCCGGGAGACCCGTTCGAGGTACAATAATATATCCAAAAGAGGGAGCACGATTTTACAATTCCGGAGGTAGCGCGCGCGCTTCTCCAAAATATCACCTCTCCATTTCACGGTCTCTCTCAGCCTTTTTTTCTCTGGTGGCACAAATATATAATAAAACGATTGACGACGACCTCAGAGTAGGCGAGATTACCCGCTGAATTTAAGCATATTACTAAGCGGAGGAAAAGAAACTAACAAGGATTTCCTTAGTATCGGCGAGTGAACAGAAATTAGCCCAGCACTGAATCCCGCGGTTCCGCCGCAGGGAATTGTAGTGTTCAGGAGGATCCGTTTATCCCGTGACGTCGCACCGCGTCCAAGTCCATCTTGAATGGGGCCACTTACCCGCAGAGGGTGCCAGGCCCGTAGCGACCGGTACGCGTTTCGGGAGGATCTCTCCATAGAGTCGGGTTGCTTGAGAGTGCAACCCTAAGTGGGTGGTAAACTCCATCTAAGGCTAAATACAACCACGAGACCGATAGCGAACAAGTACCGTGAGGGAAAGTTGAAAAGAACTTTGAAGAGAGAGTTCAAGAGTACGTGAAACCGTTCAGGGGTAAACCTGAGAAACCCAAAAGATCGAATGGGGAGATTCATCGTCGACGAGGCTGGCTCCCGTCGGTGCGCGATAATTCGGGTGTGGACCATTAGTGGTTCCATTAGCGAGGGTACACCACCGGCGGCGAATGTTCCGGCCACGTAGTCGTGCACTTCTCCCCTAGTAGAACGTCGCGACCCGTTGCGTGTCGGTCTACGGCCCGAGCGGTTGCCTGTTTCGTTGCTCCCAGAGCACGCGACAGACCCTCGGCCGCCGGCAGGCTGCGCGACGGTACTCTGACGGTATCGGGCCGCAACCAATCCATTTTCGAATGTGTGTGCGTCAGGCCCGCCGCAAGCCCGGTCAGTTCTTACCCGGAGGCACGGACCTGGTGCCGTCCCCGGGCCTGGCCAGCTGTTAGCAGGCGGTGTCCTTGGACTAGCCAAGCTTCGAATTACCGGTCGGCGACGCTACTGCTTTGGGTACTCTCAGGACCCGCCTTGAAACACGGACCAAGGAGTCTAACATGTGCGCGAGTCATTGGGAGAAAGAAACCTAAAGGCGGAATGAAAGTGAAGGTCGACCTTCGCGTCGACCGAGGGAGGATCGGCCGTGTTACGATGCGGCCTCGCACTCCCGGGGCGTCTCGTTCTCATTGCGAGAAGAGGCGCACCTAGAGCGTACACGTTGGGACCCGAAAGATGGTGAACTATGAACTGGTCAGGACGAAGTCAGGGGAAACCCTGATGGAGGACCGTGCGGTTAGGGCGGAGGTGAGGCGGTGGTTAGATCTGCCGCAAGATACACCCGTCGGCTACTTTCACGCCAGCGTCGAGTCGGGAGGACTTGGGGTGCCATCACTTCGGTGGTGTATCCCCAGGATCCGGCTGAACCGCCTGAACGGCCTGTCCTTGTCTACCGTTGCGTCGGCTGTGCGGCCGGGGGACTATCTTCGATTCGAGATCGGAAAGGCTCAGGAACGCCTGAAAGATCGTGGTGTCGCCATCGACACTCCGGAGAAGGAGGCTCGCCGGTGGGCTGAGAAGCTCCACGGGAGTATCGATGGGGGGGGGGGGGGGGCCTGAAATAGTCGAAGATGGTCCGGGGGCAGCACAGGTGGATTGCTGGGGGCACCCGCTTCTTGTCCGGAAGGGACTTTGTCCGGACCGGCAAGTTGCGGATTAATGCCCTTCCGACGAAGTCCCGCACATCTCGGGGCCGGAGACAGGACAGGCAGTGCAGGGCGGGGTGCGTTGTCCCGGAGACACTCAACCACGTGCTTCAGCAGTGTCACCGCCCGCATGATGCTCGCGTTAAGCGGCATGATGCGGTGGTCGCGTACCTGGCACGTGGCATGGAACAGAGTGGCTTCGAGGTACAGCGCGAGCCGGTCTTCCGAACCGACGACGGCGTCAGGAAGCCAGATCTTGTCGCGACAAAGGACAGCAGGTGTGTAGTCGTCGACGCGCAGGTGGTTAGTGAGCAGACGATATTGGATCTTGCGCATAAGCGTAAGGTCGAGTTTTATGCTGGGAATGCGAGCCTCCGCCGGGTCGTTGTGGGTAGCAGCGGCACGGAGGATGTGAGCTTTCACTCGGCCACCTTGTCGTGGAGGGGACTATGGAGCGTGAAATCCGTGCGGGGACTCGTGGGGGCCGGGATCATGAAACGGCGAGACCTGAGCGTGATCTCCTCGCGCGTTTTGGTGGGGGGCGTGGCAGCTGGGTTCTTTTCAACCGCCGAACAGCTGTGCGGGTAAACAGGACGGGGGTGGGGTGAGGAACTGGTTGGGGTGCGGGTTAAGTGCGAGGACGCCGCTCGCTGTCATCTATTCCCCCGCACTTACGTCCAGGACTTTGGCGTTTTAATAGGGTGCGGGGGATACAGGCGCAATAACCGGCGGGATGGAGATTATCCCCGCTAGGGGGGAAAAAAAAAAAGCCAAATGCCTCGTCATCTAATTAGTGACACGCATGAATGGATTAACGAGATTCCCTCTGTCCCTATCTACTTTCCTCAGGGACTGCAGCATGCCGGGGTGGTATGCTGACAGTACGGGGTGTGGCGCCCCTGAGGCCCCGAGCTACCGTAAACCCCCGGCGTCGCGACGACCCATCGAGACTTGTCTCGATGGTATGTGGCGTCGGGGGAACGGGGGTCTTGCCTTCACCGGCCGGGCCGCGAGGAGAAAAACCTCTATAAAAAAATCCCTAAGCCCTAAGCTATGGTGCGTGGCGATGGGGCACGCGTCCGACTTTGCGCGGACGCGTGGCTGGTAGGAGCATCAGTCCCTAGCGACCAAGGTCGGGATACCTAGCGCCCTCTCGACCTTAAGGACGCGCATATTTATATGCGTGTTCGCAGCTTTACCCCATCATAGGTGGCTCTGAAGGGGGTGGACCTTAGTTCCACCACACTCGTGGGATTAATATGGGAGATTCAAATAAAAACAAACAACCAAAACAGAATACAAAAAAAACAAAGAAAAACAAATGGTGGTAATGGTGATAATACGGAAACAGGCGATGGTAGAAAGGAAGTAGATAACGATAAAATGGGAACTGTAAGTGGACTAAGTAGAACTAGTTCTCTTTCGTCGGTTTCATCGGTGTCGGTGATGCGGGGTAGACCCGGGCCGCGATCTAAATCAATAAAAAGGAAAAAGTCTACAGACGAATACGAAGATGAGGTAACTGAAGAAGTTAGCGGAACCTCGTTGGAGGAGGTCAGAATAGAGAGGGCCCGGCTGGAAGAGTACATTTTTGATGAAACAAACAAAATAACAAGGAATGCGATCAAATTTATTTTAGAAAAATGGTCTCTATTAGAATCAAAATTACAGAAAGAAATATTAGAAAACGAGAAGCTGAAGGCTACTCACCAGGCCGTGGCCCCTCCGATGTCGAGTTCTTATGCCAGTGCGGCGTCCCGTGCTGCCCGCCCCGCCTGCCCTGGGTCGGTGCCTGTAACAGAAAAGCAAAAAATACATAAAGAAACGTTTGAAGTCTTGCTTATTAAACCGGTGTTAGAAAATGATAATAGAAATAATGAAGAACTGAAAACAGATATTATTAACAGATTAAAAAACATAAGGAGCAAATTAAAAGGTAAAAATATCAGGCAAATGAAGAAGAAAGGAATTGTGATGGAAGTTAAGGATAAGGAAGATGTGGAAATGATAGCGAAGGGTGGATTAGAAAATGTAGGTCTAAAAATCGAAAAAACGAAGAAAATGGACCCATCGATAATAATCTATGATGTTGAAAAAGAACATAAGTCTGAAGAACTAAAAGAAGACTTTATTAATAAAAACTTTGAGGCTAGCGGATATGATCTACAGGAATTAAAGGATAGCTTAATGTTTCGACACAGCTTTAAAACCAAAGAAAACAAGGTTAACTGGATTGTGCAAATCCCAAGTAAATTCTATGGAAATGTGGTAGATCGAGGAAGAATATTTATGCTATGGAGAGTATACCGAGTTAAGGAATATTTGAACGTAACTAGATGTTTTAAATGCCATGGCTATGGACACATAAAGACCATTTACATGAGAAATGCGATAAAAAGGAGCAGCCTCAGTGCATAAATTGTCAGAGGACGAAAAGAAAGGATGTAGGACACTCGGTACGGAGTAAAGACTGCCCGGAATACATAAGGAACTTGGAAATATATAAAAACAAAATACAATGGAACTAAAGATTGGACAAATAAATGCACAACGTTCCACTGCTGCAGCCGCTAACTTAGAACTGATAATGAAAGAGAACGAAATTGACATTCTCTGTCTCCAGGAACCGTACAGCTATAAGAGTATAGTTAGGGGTTATACGTCCCCTGAATTACGGATAATCCACCCATATGGAGAATACCCTTGGGTAGCAGCGGTGGTGAAGGAAGAGAAGATGGAAATACTAACGATTCCATGCGAAATGAATGATCATATTATGTGTTTCCATGTTCGGACAGAAACGCTTGAGTTCTATGTAATAAATGTTTATTGTCAATTTTCGAGACCTTTAGAACCATTTCTAAAACAATTAGAAGAAATAATGGGAAGAATTAAGAACAGTAAGATTATAATAACGATGGATACAAATTCTAAGTCGGAAATGTGGTATTCAGAGGAAACGGATGAACGAGGCAAATTAATGGAAGAATTTTTAATGGCGAATAACCTCCATGTTGTGAATGAACCAAATAACTCGCCAACGTTCTCATCAGTAAACGGTGAATCGAACATAGACATAACTTTAATGAGTCATAACATGATGTTAAATCAGCATGGCTGGAAAGTGGACACAATTTGCACTACTAGCGATCATAATCTTATAACGTTTAGGGTAGGGATTGCAATACCGGTAATCCGGTTTACCGGTTCCCCGGTAAATCGCGAGAAATACCCTCAAATTTTCACCGGTAATTCGTCAAATTTTTACCGGTAATTCGATAAATTACGTATATCAATATAGGGCATATATGCGTTCGTTATTTCGGTCTACATCGTTATCAGTGATAAAAACTTCAATTAATAATAAAGACGAAAACCGAAGTATCTCATGAAGAATCAACTCTAAGCCAAAAGAGAACTAAAAATCTAAGTCAAGTCATCAAAATAATGGACGTATTTTCAAGTAGAAAAAGTAAGGAGAAAATAGTATATAGGTACAAATGGCATATGATTTCTTAATGACTATCCGACCAACAAGTGTAGAATCTGAGAGTGCTTTATCCCTGGCTGGATTATTTTGTACAAAAATTAGATCGCGATCAGGAGACCAAAGTTTAGACAAAATATGTTTTTTGCGTGCTTATTTGTTAAAAAAAATCTTAAATAAAAAATATTTAATTATGTATGTAAGATAAGATTCTTTTCATTGTTTTCGTGGTGAAGATCCATATTAATAAGAATTGTCAATAGTTACACAAATATATCTATTTTGTGTTATCTCATTTCATATTTTATAATCAGAATAGTTTTATTTGCATATATTTATTATAATGCTCGATTAGAGTTAAAAAAAAGTTTTTTTGTAATGTTTACTCTTATATTTTCAGTACCGGTAAATTATCGGTAAACCGGTTTTGATTGAAAATTTTACCGAATTACCGGTAATTGAAAATGTCGGTAAATTTGCAATCCCTAGTTTAGGGTCAAAGAATCAATAATTCGTAAAAGAATCTGGAGTACCGATGTAGGCTACAACCATGCGAAGGCTGACTGGAGTAAATTTAGTCAAATTGTGAATTGTGAGTTTAATGAAAGGGTTTTAGAACAACTGGCTAAAGAACCTCCCGAAAAAGCAGTACATAAATTTAATAAGATTTTAAATAAATGCTGCGAATTCTCAATCCCTAAAAGGAAAAGGTTCGACCGGGCTATGCCCTGGTGGAATGAGGAACTAAGCACCCTAAGAAAGAAGTCTATGGCAGCAAAAAAGCAACTTAGCAGAGCAAGAAGATTACATTTTAATGATGTAATAGAAGAATATGCCCAAACATACAGAACCGCTAGGAACGTATACGTAACCGCCATAAGAGACAACAAACGCGAAACATGCCAGAATTTTGTCACAATTGAAGGGAACAGAGACCCTTGGAGCATCGTATACAAGATTGTGAGAAATAAAATAAAGAAAACGGATTTTATGAGCTCGTTAATGCTTCCCTCGGGAGACCTTACGACAAATTGGGTGGACACTATGAACGCCTTAATGGATAAGTGCGTACCGCAAGAAAATATAGGAAACGAAACAAGGGAACAAATAGAGATGAGATTAGGAAACAATACATATAGAAACAGCAATGTAGAACCTGATATAGAGTTAGATGAGATAGAGGCGGCTATTAAAAAGTGCAAGACTCGGAAAGCACCAGGATTCGATAATTTTACTATTGAAATCCTAGCAATGCTATGGCGGTGTAATAAAAATATATTATGCAACTTATACAACAACTGTCTAAGAAATTCGGTATTTCCAAGAGATTGGAAGGTATCGAAACTGAAAATAATTTTAAAGGACCAGACAAAGGATAAGAAACTATTAAATTCATACCGTCCGATTGCTCTCCTATCCGTAGTAGGTAAACTATTCGAAAGGGTAATAATTAACAGAATCCAAACGCAGTATAAAGAAATGGGACTTGAAAGTGAAAAGCAATTTGGATTCAGGACAAAGAAATCTACGGAGGATGCGCTTAATAACTTAAAGTACGGAATAGTAAATGCCGAAAAGAAGTACGCTGTAGTACTGTTCGTAGATATTGAGGGCGTTTTTGATAACCTATGGTGGCCAGCAATCATAGCAAGGATAATAAAAGCTGAGTGTAGTACTAGTCTCATCAAGATTATTAATAGCTATTTTAAACGACGGAAAATGACAGTAGTGTCAAAATTTGAAAGAATTATAAGAGCGATGCAGAAAGGATGCCCGCAGGGCTCCAGCATCGGCCCCATGGCTTGGGGCTGGTGCATGGACTCTCTTCTCAAGCAAATCGAAACTGAAATCTCTGAAGAGGAAGTAGAAGCGACTGCATATGCAGATGATTTAGCAATAGTGATTAGATGAAAAGAACCTTTCAAGGATTTCACTCATTTATAGTAACAAAACTAATCAAAATAAGAATAATTCTATTTATCATCTCAGAACTTATATTCTTCGTAGCATTCTTTTGAACTTACTTCCATAGATCAACCTCCCCCAGAATCGAAATTGGTATAAACTGGCCCCCAACTTCAATTGATCAATTTAATCCTTATAACATCCCTCTTTTAAACTCAATCATTCTAATTTCATCAGGTATTACAATCACTTGAAGACATTACTCTATTTTAAGAAATAAAGTAATAGAAACAAAAATTAGATTCATAATAACTATTATTCTGGGAATCTACTTCACATTCCTTCAAGTATTTGAATATATAGAAGCGCCATTCTGCTTTAATGACAGAATTTATGGATCAATCTTCTTCATAACAAAAGGATTTCGTGGAATTCATGTAAACATAGGATTAGTATTTTTAACAGTCTGCTTTATTCGAATAACAAAAAATCACTTCTCAAAGATACATCATCTAAACTTTGAAACTGCATCATGATACTGACATTTTGTAGACATCATTTGACTAATTCTTTACATCACAATTTACTGGTGAAATTACTAATTAACACACACACACATATATATATATATATATATATATATAGTATAAATTTAATTACATTTAACTTCCAATTAGAAAATTTTAATAAAATATATATAATCATCCAATTCATTATCATAAATACAATATTCATAATTATCCCAATAGTCATTATTATATTAAATATACTATTTACTAAACTAATCCATAAAAATCGAAAAAAAATAACCCCATTTGAATGTGGATTTAATCCAATAACAAGACCTCGCCTACCATTCTCAATCCAATTCTTTATAATTACCTTAATATTTTTAATCTTTGTTATTGAAATTATTCTTATTATTCCAATCTTACCCCTAATAAAATATAACCTCACATTATCCACAAAACTAACATTTTCAGCCCTTTTAATAATCTTAATCATTAGACTATGAATAGAATGAATATTTTCGTATCTAGAGTGAATCAACTAAAGGATATTAGTTAAATAAATAACAGTTAAATTGCATTTAATAAGTAACTAAAAAGTTATATCTTATACCCTATATATATGACAACAAAAATCAAACTCTTAAGCCGAAATTAAACGTAAATAATTACTTTATATATTTATACTTAAATTTAATTGAAACCAAAACAGAGGTAAATTATTGTTAATAATTCCAATGATTATATAATCCAATTAAATTGAAATAAATCATAGAACTTCTAATTCTAATTAAAATGTTTAATCATTTATATTTCTTTAATTTATATAGTTTAAAAAAAACATTATATTTTCAATATAAAATTAACTCATAATTTATAAATTCTATTTAAAAACAAATACATTACCTTAATATTTTCAATATTATGCTCTTAATTAAGCTACTTAAATTAATAAATAATCATCAATAATAAATACATATAAATATAAATCTTTACAATAAAAATAAATCTAAATAGTTTGATATTCAAAGAGTTAATCAAATACATTATCTTATAAATTCTCAACCCTCTAAGAGACTCATATCACCTCTTTTCAAATCAACTCTCATAATTATAAATCCCTAGAATAAAATTCTTATAAGTAAACTTAAAAAAAAACATTAAAAAAATACATAGAAGTAAAAAAATAAAAATATTTCAGATAATTAGATATATTATTTAAATAAAACCCCCATCCCAAAAATACCCCATATAAATATATCTTCAAAATCATCATCTTATCGTAATCTCCCAGTATAAAAAAATACTTTATATAAATTAAATTCATAAAAAAATACCACAAAAAATTGATATTATTATAAGAACCAATATTCTAATTCTAATTAAACTATTCTCTCCTAATCTAGAAAATGAAGAAAAATTATAACAATCCAAAAATAATCAAATCACCAATCGAACTGAATAACTAACTGTAAAAATCATAGATAAATAAAACATTAACATTAAAATTATATTCATTGATCTCACTAAAAAATACTCAAAAATTAAATCCTTAGAATAAAACCCAGATAAAAAAGGAACACCACACAAACAAAATAAAGAAATAATTATAATCACACTCTTCAAAGGATAAATATAAAATATACCACCATAATTACGAATATCTTGATTATCATTTATAGAATGAATGAATCCGCCCACACAAAGAAATATTAAAGACTTAAATATCGCATGAATAATTAAGTGAAAGAAAGCTAAATCCCTCAACCCAAAAAACATAATTCTCATCATAAAACCCAACTGTCTTAAAGTTGATAAAGCAACAATTTTCTTTAAATCAAACTCAAAATTAGCAATTAATCCAGACATCATCATTGTAAACACAGAAATAAAAATTAAACCTCTCATATTAAAAATACTCAAAACTTCATTATAACGAATCATCAAGTAAACACCAGCCGTAACTAAAGTTGAAGAATGCACAAGTGAAGATACAGGAGTAGGTGCAGTCATAGCTGCAGGTAATCAAGAAGAAAAAGGTATTTGAGCACTCTTTGTAAATATAGCTATAAAAATAAAAACAACCATATATCTATCAAATACATATAATATTAAATTTCACGATCCCACAAATGAGCCAAAACAAATCAACATTAATAATCCAATATCCCCAAAACGATTACATAAAATAGTCAATATACCAGAATTATAGGCCACATCACTTTGATAATAAACAACTAAACAATAAGAAGTTAATCCCAACCCATCTCAACCTAAAAGAATCCTAAGAACATTTGGTCTTAAAATCATTAAACATATAGATAAAACAAATATAAAAATGAAATATTTTAATCGATCAATAGTCTTATCGCCCAATATATACTCAATTCTATAAAGCAAAACTATCGAAGAAATAATTAAAACCACACTTAAAAAAATTAATCTAATATAATCAACATAAATCAATATACTAAAATTCATTACACTAACTACATAAATAGTTCATTCAAACACATATATAAATAAATTCATATATATAAATAAACCTAAAGTTATAAAAACCAGTCCACCTAAAAATATAAAAATCACAAAAATCATCATTCTAAAAATTATTTAAAGTAAAATATATTTACATCATTGACACCACAAATCAAAGTTTTAATTAAACTATATAAATAATAAAATATACCTAAATAGATTTAGAAACAAAAAATTTAAAGGAATTCAATGTATAAGTAAAACAAAATAATCTAATATCAATCCCCTACTTATTTTAAGTAAAAAATTAGAATTTCCATGACAAATATATCTATATATATACAAAGAATAAACAAAACTAAAAAATGCATAAAGAATCAAAAAAATAAAAAGAAATTTCATTCAAATAACTAACCTCAATATCAATAAAATCTCTCCCACTAAATTTAAAGAAATAGGAGAAGCCATATTCGATGAACATATAAAAAATCAAAACATTGAAACTGTAGGTATACAAATTAATAAACCCTTATTAACCAATATTAAACGTCTATTAGTTTCACTATAAAAAACATTAACTAAATAAAACAAACCAGATGAACATAAACCATGAGAGATTATTAAAATATAAGAACCTAAAAATCCCAGCTTTATCAAAGTAAATATACCCCTTAATAAAAGTCTCATATGAACAACTGATGAATAAGCCACCAAAACCTTAAGATCAACCTGTCGTAAACATACACATCTAATAATTACACCACCAACAACTCTAAAAACAAGAATATATTTAAAAAAGTATACAGAATTTAAATAAAAAATTATTAAAAATCGTAATATACCATAAGTCCCCAACTTCAATAAAATTGAAGCCAACACTATTGAACCAAATACAGGAGCTTCCACATGAGCCTTTAAAAGTCATCCATGAAATAAATACATAGGAATTTTTAATAGAAATCCTATACACATATAAATATACATATATTTATTAATTAATACATTCATCAAATCTAGAATCATCAATATAGAGCTATTTACTCTATACACAATAAACAAAATAAAAACAAGCAATGGTAAAGAAAAAAATAAAGTATAAAACATAAAATAATACCCCGAAATTAAACGCATTATGCCTATTCCCCACTTCAAAATAATAACATAAACAACAATTAATCTGACCTCAAAGAAAAAATAAAACATCAAAAACCTAATAGAACTAAAAGCTAAAAATAAAACTATAGATAAAAATAAGCTCAAAAAAATACAAAACATCTCACTCTCATCAATAATTTTCATGATAACCCCTATCATAAAGAAAACTAACAAAATTAAATAATAAGAATATAAATTAAGTCCCAAATTATAACCAATAAAATATCAATCCAATAAAAATCCACATTGAATCAAGAAATACAATGTAATACAAAAAAAAAATTTCTCAAAAAATACTTATAACCAAAATTATAAAAAAACACAATCAACCCAACTAAAAACATAAATACAACTATCATATTAAATTCACCATACTAACATTCTGATTATTTATATAAAAAATCATATTAATTATAATTGATAAACCTAGAACTCTCTCACAAACAGAAAAAATTAAATAATATAAAAAACCCATTCATTAAAATTATTCATTTCAAAACAAAAAACAAACCTCAGCACGGTTAAAACTATAAACTCCATCCTAATCAAAATCATTAAAAATCTATCCTTACATGCATAAATCAAAATAAAAATTAATAAAATCAGTACACTCAAATAGTTAAATAAATTTAAATAAATAAAATTACCAATAAATCTATATAGTTTATTCAAAACTTTAATCTTGTAAATTAATAATAGAACTCTACTTCTTATAGGTAAAATTCAAAAAAATCTACACAGATATTATTAATACCCAAAATTAACGTTTTAATTTAAACTATATTTTGAAAATATGACAATTTCAATAAACATTAAACTATTCAAGACATTAATAATCTTCATAATAATAATTATCATTATCTCATCAATTCTAGTAAATTTTATCCACCCATTAATACTTATTTTATTATTAGTAATTTACTCAATCTTCAACCTAATATTAATATTTATTATAACAATAGTATCAATTTATATATATATAATTTTTATCTCAATTATTGGAGGAATAATAATCATATTTCTCTATTTTACTAGAATAGTTAACAACCACCCTTCAAAAATTAAATTAAATGAACTATTTATAATTGGATACTTATTTATTATTATACTAATTTCAATTATAGCATCAATTATGTCCTCTTCAGATCCATTAGAAAGTAATCTAATCAATAGACTTAATTTTAATAATATCTTTATTTATAAAATTTATCTATTTCCCCTAAACTTAATAACAATAATCACAATCTTAAATCTTCTATACTGTCTAGTCCTAACAATTAAAATATGTTCATCAAAGTATTCCCCATTACGAAAAATTACTTATGAAAAAATCTAAATTTATTAGAATTATAAAGCACAATCCAACATTAAAAATCACAAATAACTCCTTAATTAATCTACCCTCTCCAGTAAATATTAACTCTTGATGAAATGTTGGCTCAATACTTGGAGTTTATTTAATAATTCAAATTATCTCTGGAATTTTTCTTTCTCTTCATTACTGCCCAAATGTCAATATAGCTTTTGAAAGAATTATTCATATTATAAAAGATGTAAATCTAGGATGATTAATTCGACTAACTCACATAAATGGCGCTTCATTATATTTTATTGCTATATACTTACACGTAGGACGAGGAATTTATTATCACTCATTCAAATCAACTTCAGTATGAATTATAGGTGTTATTATTATATTAATATCAATAGCTACAGCATTCCTTGGATATGTCTTACCATGAGGTCAAATATCTTTTTGAGGAGCAACAGTTATCACAAACTTATTATCAGCAATTCCATATATCGGACAAATAATAGTAGAATGAATTTGAGGAGGATTCTCTATTGATAATGCTACTTTAAACCGATTTTATTCATTTCACTTCATTCTTCCTCTAATTATTATAATTCTAGTCATTATACATTTATTTTTTTTACACTTAAAGGGTTCAAACAATCCACTAGGAACAAATAGAAATAAATACAAAATTCCATTCCACCTGTACTTTACAATTAAAGACATCCTAGGATTTATTTTAATTATTATATTACATTTTTTAATTATTATACAATACCCATATATTCTAAGAGACCCTGATAATTTCATTTACGCAAATTCAATAGCAACTCCTATACACATCAAACCTGAATGATACTTTCTATTCGCATACTCAATTTTACGAGCAATCCCAAATAAGTTGGGCGGAGTTATTGGATTAATTATATCAATTTTAATTTTAATAGTTCTCCCATTTACTAAAACTTATAATATCATATCAAGAAAATTCTACCCTACAAATCAATTTATATTCTGAAGATTTGTTTCTCTATTTATTTTACTAACCTGATCAGGTGGTAAACATATTGAATATCCATATAAAGAATTAAGTCAAATCTTTACAACTTTATACTTCTCCTATTTTCTTATTAATCCTAACCTAAATAAATATTGAGATAAACTAATTTATATAACCTAGTTAATGAGTCTGATTAGACATATATTTTGAAAATATAGAATAGAATTAATATTTTCTATTAACTTAAATAAATATAAGAACAATTAACTTCATACCAAAAATGAAAACTAAATAAATTAAAGCAAAAGAAAGAAACTTTTTTCAACACAAATATATTAACTCATCATATCGAATCCGAGGTAATACACCTCGAATTCAAACAATGAAAATAATATGAGACAATCAAATAATTATAAATTTAATTGAAGATAAACAAAAAACTGCAAATAAAAATGAAATTAAAAACCTTATAAAAATAATTCTTAGATATTCAGCCATAAAAATGAATACAAAACCTCTTCTAAAATATTCAGTATTAAAACCAGATACTAACTCAGACTCCCCCTCTACTAAATCAAAAGGAGTACGATTTAATTCCATCAATAAACTAATTAAAAATACTAAATAAACTGGTATTAAAATTAAAATAAATTTAACAGATTGTTGATACTTATGTAACTCAACTAATGAATAACTTTCAATTAACAAAATAACAGTAAATATTATTAAAAAAAGTCTTACCTCATAAGAAACAGACTGTGAAATTGACCGAATCGCCCCCAATATTGAATAATTCGAATTTGAAGCTCATCCCCCAATCATTATAGGATATACTCCTATTCTTAAAGCTCTTAGTAAATACAATAGTCCAAATTTTATTGAACAACCATTTAAATAAAAAGGGTAAATTAATCATAACGTTATAGCCAATAATAAAATCATTACAACTCTAAAATAATACAAATATAAATTTATCTTATCAATATAAAAAAATTCCTTATTCAATAATTTAATCGCATCTCTAAAAGGCTGTAACAGACCTAAAAATCCCACTTTATTAGGACCCTTTCGATCTTGAATATAACCTAAAAATTTACGCTCAAATAAGGTTAAAAAAGATATACCAATTATTATCAACAAAATTAATATAATTACATAAATTATATTCAATAATAAATAAGTAAAATATGTATAAATTACTACCCATATTTATTTATACATATTTCAAATTCTAAATTTAACGCACTATTCTGCCAAGGATGTTCCTTGTATATAATCTTAATATAAAATTAAAAACTAATTCATAAATTAAGTCCTCTCGTACAAAAATATATTAAATATATATAGATAGAAACCGATCTGGCTCACACCGATCTGAACTCAAATCATGTAAGATTATAAAAGTCGAACAGACTTAAAATTTAAACTCCTGCATTTAAATTATACCTTAATTCAACATCGAGGTCGCAATCATCTTTATAAATATGATCTTTCCAAAGATATTACGCTGTTATCCCTAAGGTAATTTAATCTAACAATTTTTAATAAACTATCTTTTAATCAAAAATAATTGGTTAAAAAATTTTAAAGTTTAATTAATTTAAATATCCTCCCAACAAAATAACTTATCTTAACTCACCTAAGTCTAATTAAAATAAATTATAAAATTCTATAGGGTCTTCTCGTCCCACATAAAAATTTAAGCATTTTAACTTAAAATTTAAATTAGTATATTAAAACAAAGACAGAAAATATTTCATCAACTCATTCATGCAAGCCTTCAATAAAAAGACTAATTATTATGCTACCTTTGTACAGTCAGTATACTGCAGCCATTTAAAATAATTCATTGGGCAGAGTAGACTTTAAATTATTAAACAAAAAGACATGTTTTTGATAAACAGGTGAATATTTAATTTGCCGAATTCCTTAGATTCATTTATATTAAAAATAATTTTTTACAAATCTTAACTACTAATTATATCATTATATCCGTATATACCTTATTTATAAATATTATTTTTTAAAAAATCATATCAAAAATTAAAATTTTAATTCAATTTAATATAAATTATTAAATTATCTTTAATGAGACTTAATTTTAAAATCACAAATACATAAAATCAACACACCAATAATAAAATAAATCCATAATTTATCCCATAGATTCTTTATATTTAACAAATTTAAAAAACAATATTATTAATTAACTAAATATATGAATTAAATTCATTTAAAAAAAAACTAGATATCATTAAAATCGAATAGCATCTCACCCCTAAACATAAATTTATAATTATTATTTCACATAAAAAATAATTTATAATTAGCTCTTTTAATTTCGAGATCAATTCAATTCCCACCAACTATTTAATAAACCCTGATACAAAAGGTAAAACAATAATTTACTTCAATACATACAAAATTAATCTCTCACAATACTAAAAACATAAATAAATAAATTCATTCAAAATAAATACTAAAACATCATTAAATTAAACTACTTTTATTAAAATAAATAACCTCACATATACACAAAAATATAAACACTAAATTAAAATTTCAAAGATTAATTTAATTCTTTCAGTGTAAAAGAAAAGTTTTACTTAAACTAAAATTTCTCACAAAATACACTTTCCAGTACACTTACTATGTTACGACTTTCCTCGCTTATAATGAGAATGACGGGCAATTTGTACACTAAACAAAATTATCTTCAATAAACTTAATTCAATTAATTTACTTTTAAATCCAATTTCAAAACTATATTAAAATAATTCATCCATAAATCAAATTTATTGTAATTCATGCAACCTGTTACACAATCTACATTTTGACTTGAATTAAGATTTAATTAAATATTTCAAAAATAATATATAAATAAATTCTTCAAACAGCAATACATAAAATAAACATCAGTTAATCCTATCGTAGCTCATCAATTAATACACAAATTCCTCTAAATAAATTGTAAAGCCGCCATATTTGTTAATTTTAATGATCTACATTTAATAATCAATTCAAAATAAGTCACTTTTATAATAGGGTATCTAATCCTAGTTTATTCAAAAATTTAATAAACAATAGTCAAATAAAATTTAATTCATCCTAAAAAAATATTTCACCATACTTCAATGAATTCAATTAAACATTCTTATAAATAACTTCATCAATTTAAAAATTAAATAAATTAACTTACAAATTTAGTCTAACCGCTGTTGCTGGCACTAAAATTACCTTTATTAAATTCAATAACTAAATCAAACTTTCATTTATTTTTAAATTTAATCTTTACAAAAAACAATTACTATCTAAATAACTACTATTTTAAACCTATATTTATAGATCAATTAATACAATTAATCAATTAACTGAAACTAAATTAAACAAAACTAAATTTACTAAATTTGACCACCCCCACTTAAGAATACCTCCATAATCTTAAATGTCAGCTAAAATTCAATTAATTTTCATTGAATCATAAGAAAATAATTTTTCAGCTCAACAAAACATACAATACGACTAATTAAACAAAACTAAATTTGACCACCCCCACTTAAGAATACCTCCATAATCTTAAATGTCAGCTAAAATTCAATTAATTTTCATTGAATCATAAGGAAATAATTTTTCAGCTCAACAAAACATACAATACGACTAATTAAACAAAACTAAATTTGACCACCCCCACTTAAGAATACCTCCATAATCTTAAATGTCAGCTAAAATTCAATTAATTTTCATTGAATCATAAGGAAATAATTTTTCAGCTCAACAAAACATACAATACGACTAATTAAACAAAACTAAATTTGACCACCCCCACTTAAGAATACCTCCATAATCTTAAATGTCAGCTAAAATTCAATTAATTTTCATTGAATCATAAGGAAATAATTTTTCAGCTCAACAAAACATACAATACGACTAATTAAACAAAACTAAATTTGACCACCCCCACTTAAGAATACCTCCATAATCTTAAATGTCAGCTAAAATTCAATTAATTTTCATTGAATCATAAGGAAATAAATTTTCAGCTCAACAAAACATACAATACGACTAATTAAACAAAACTAAATTTGACCACCCCCACTTAAGAATACCTCCATAATCTTAAATGTCAGCTAAAATTCAATTAATTTTCATTGAATCATAAGGAAATAATTTTTCAGCTCAACCAAACATACAATACGACTAATTAAACAAAACTAAATTTGACCACCCCCACTTAAGAATACCTCCATAATCTTAAATGTCAGCTAAAATTCAATTAATTTTCATTGAATCATAAGGAAATAAATTTTCAGCTCAACAAAACATACAATACGACTAATTAAACAAAACCAAATTTGACCACCCCCACTTAAGAATACCTCCATAATCTTAAATGTCAGCTAAAATTCAATTAATTTTCATTGAATCATAAGGAAATAAATTTTCAGCTCAACAAAACATACAATACGACTAATTAAACAAAACCAAATTTGACCACCCCCACTTAAGAATACCTCCATAATCTTAAATGTCAGCTAAAATTCAATTAATTTTCATTGAATCATAAGGAAATAATTTTTCAGCTCAACAAAACATACAATACGACTAATTAAACAAAACTAAATTTACTAAATTTGACCACCCCCACTTAAGAATACCTCCATAATCTTAAATGTCAGCTAAAATTCAATTAATTTTCATTTTCCCTCCAAAAAATCAAAATTTTTGGAATTTCAGCAACCTCATTTTTTTTATTTTTTATATTAATTTTTGCATCGTACTAATAATTAGAGTGTTATTTATATTCATATGACTCCACAGAGAATTATAGATTTTTAGTTTTATTTAACAATATATACAATATATAGTAATTAGTGTAGGGGTTTTTTTATAGTTTAAATAAATATAGATTAATGTCTTTAATCTATTCATTTGTGTATATAAATTATTTTTATTTATGAGATAATCTATTCATATGTATTACTATATAAATTATTTTTATTCATGAAATAATCTATTTATATGTATGTAACGTCCCACGGGGACTTAAACCGTTAGACACCGACAGTCGGTAATGTAGAAACCGATCTCTATTACCATGTAACCTATTTTATGTTAGCACGTAAATGTATAATAAGACTTTTATGTATAATTAATGATTTAGATAAATATTAGAAGAATAATTATTATAAGAACATTAGGAATAATTAATTATAAGTATTAGTAAAAACACAAAACATAATATTGTAAAATAAGTGAGTAAAACATAAATAACAAACAGCGACCCACTGCGCATGCGCCAGCCCGCCAATTTCTCAGTATAAAAGGAGGCGCACGCAGCTACGCGGTTCATTCGAAAGCTCTGCCAACAGAAGTGTGCTCGCCCCGGAAACGGTAGCGGCCTTCTAGCAGCAGACATAGCTAAGAGTACGAGCTCGCCCCGGAAACGGTAGCGGCCGTCTTGCAGCTAGTATTACAGAGTATTGAGCTCGCCCCGGAGACGGTAGCGGCCGTGCACTGTAATACGCGAATCGACGTAAGAGTAGAACTCTGCCGACAGAAGTGTGCTCGCCCCGGAAACGGTAGCGGCCTTCTTGCAGCAGACGTTGCCAAGAGTACGAGCTCGCCCCGGAAACGGTAGCGGCCGTACACTGCGACATATCTCAATACATACTTACATACATATATTCATACATATTAATTAACAAAAAAACCATAAAACCCAAAAAGAGAGCATATTTAATCGTAGATTGTAAGTTATATTAATTATTATTTCATTGTTAATTGTTGATTTATTAAATAAATAAGCACTATTAAGTTTAAAAGCCTTAGATTTAAATCTTTAGTCTGTAGAATAGAACCCCCACCATCCTATACTTGAGGGGACGCCGCTCTCCCCTCAGGGACCTCAACCTTCAGTTGTTCTCGAACAGCCGAACGTTACAGGTCGGATATTTTTGGTGACAGCGGTGGGATTTCTCATTCGTTTAGAGGATAAAATTCAATTTGAAGAATTATTTCGTTAGTGAAATCACTCCATAAGTGAGTATTTTCCAAGAAATTTTTTCTTTCTCTAAATTTTACAGAGGCTTTAAAACTTCACAATGCCTAACACAATTGGAGAAGCAATGGCTAACCTCACAATAAATACAGAAACCCAAACTCAGGAGACTACAGAAACTCCAGAAATCACTACAGTAAATACTCCAGGACCTTCAAATCCACAGATTAATATGAATACATCTACGAGTACATATCCTCAATTACCACACATTAGCTTACGCGATACCGCGGACACAGTCCCTTCTTTCGACGGTAGAAACATACCGATACACCAATTTATAAAAAGTTGCCGACATGCACGGCGCATGATTAATCCGAACGCAGAGTATGGATTAGTACAACTTATAAAGAATAAGCTTTTCGGACAAGCTTCTAGAGTAGTATTAAGCGGAGACTATAATTCAATCGATGATCTCATTTCAGTATTAGAGTCACGATTTGCTCCATTACATACTTCAATACAATTATATGGCGAATTATCAAAAATTGCACAACTACATAATGAAACAACGGTAGATTACAGTAGTCGCGTATCCAATCTCTTACTTCAGATTAAACATTGCAATGCAATAGAGGTACCGACACATGTAAACCAATTTAATACAAACGCGGAACAAAACGCCATTAAAGCCTTTCTAACGGGACTCAAAACAGAAATTCACAATAGAATTTATGACCACACCTTCAGCAATCTTGACCGCGCTATCAATGTCGCGATCAAAGCAGAAGCGGAATATAACGAAAATCAACTACGAACAAGAGAAGCAGCTGGAATACCACCGACTAACCAGTGTGCAAATTGCCTTGGATACGGCCATATTGCTACCGCTTGCAGCAGCCGAATCCCACGAACCAACTGGCAGCAAAAAACCTGTCAACAATGTAATAGAACGGGACATACAACGCAAGAATGTAGGAGTCGAAGCGGAACACAAAACGGAGCACGAAACGGACCGTGGAACGATACATTTTGTGACTTCTGCCGAAGGCCAGGTCACATGACGCAAGATTGTAGGAGCCGAAGTTACACGAATAGAGCCCCTCAATCTACCGTATACTGTGATAATTGCCGAAGGCCAGGTCACACAACACGAGATTGTAGAAGCCAAAGTTACACGAACAGAGCTCCTCAATCCAACGTGTACTGTGATTACTGTAAAAGACCAGGTCACACGATACAAGAATGCCGAAGCAAAAGTTATGCAGAAAGAGTACAAAGACCAGAAGTATTCTGCGAGTATTGCAAATTTAGAGGTCACACGATAGACCAATGCAGAAAGAAGATATACTTCGATAGGAAGGAAAAAGAAGAGAAACAACCCCGTATGGTACGTAGGCAGGCCATACTTCGATTAAAAACGGAGCAAATAAGGAAACCCCCTAGCATCCTTCTTTCTGATGTAGGATTCAGCGAGAACCACGCAACGTTGATGATCGACACTGGATCCGACCTTAACGTCATCAAGAGAAGTGCTGTTTCACCTAATATACCAATCTATACGGACACTCTGTTCGACCTTAATGGTATTACGGACGGCCTACTCAGCACAATAGGATATATTAAAATAAGAACTTTAAATACGGAAATTATTATCCATGTTGTGGAGGATCTTCCTATTAAACAAGATGGAATACTAGGTACGGAATTCTTTCAAACAAACGGAGCGACCATCGATTATATGAAGTCAGAGATAATAATTGGAATGGAAATTATTCCATTTATCGATCCAGAAATGATTACGATACCAGCAAGAGCACGAAGCCAAATATATGTGCGAGTGCTTAATACACAATCCAAAACAGGATACATTCCAAAAATCAATATTCATCCTAACATACACATGGGAAACGCACTAGTTTCGAATAACAATGGTGTAGCATTTCTTTTTGCTATAAATACATCCACAAAGGACATCAAAATTCCAGTACCGTCAGTTGAACTAGAAGAATTTGAAGAAATACTTACAGAAGAGGAAACAGCAACCACATATAAAAGAACTGATAGAACACACCAATTATTACAATTATTACGGTTGGACCATCTAAACTCAGAGGAACGAGCCAGCGTGGAACAACTAATAAAGGAACATGCGGACAGATTCTACCTTCCAGGAGAAAAACTGGAAGCAACAAACAAAACATACCACAGGATAATTACAGAAAATAACGTTCCTGTTTTTACAAAACAATACAGGTATCCTCAAGTATATAAAGAAGAAGTTAGAAAACAAACTAAAGAATTGCTTGAAAAAGGAATCATACAATCATCAACTTCACCTTATAATTCACCAATTTGGATTGTACCCAAGAAAGAAGACGCTCAAGGAAATAAAAAGTCCAGAGTCGTAATTGACTTTAGAAAATTAAATGAACTAACAATTGGAGATGCTTATCCTCTGCCAAATATAACTGATATACTAGATCAGTTAGGAAGTGCAAAGTACTTTTCTGTATTTGATCTTGCATCTGGATTTCATCAAATTCCAATGCATCCAGACGATCAACATAAAACAGCATTCTCTACAATTTACGGGCACTACGAATTCACTAGAATGCCATTTGGACTTAAAAATGCACCAGCCACCTTCCAGAGACTAATGGACCAGGTCTTGACTGGGCTCCAAGGAATAGAGCTGTTCGTATACTTAGACGACATTGTCATATACGCCAGTACATTAAAAGAACATGCAACTAAATTTAAACGACTAATGGACAGACTAAGAGAAGCGGATCTTCACCTTCAACCGGATAAATGCGAATTTTTGAAGAAAGAAGTTTCGTACTTGGGACATATAATAGGAGAGGATGGAGTCAAACCTGACCCGAAAAAAGTAATAGCTGTAAAGGAATTTCCAACACCTACTACAGTCAAGAACGTCAAACAATTCCTAGGACTGAGTGGATATTATAGGCGATTCATAAAAGATTTTTCAAAAATTGCAAGACCACTTTCCAATCTCACTAGAAAGAATTACCAATTCGAGTGGACCCACAAGCAACAGAAGGCATTTGAAACTTTACGGGAAATTCTCTGCAAGGAACCTATATTACAATTCCCGGACTTCGATAAGGTATTCAACATCACGACAGACGCCTCAAGTATTGCTGTAGGTGCGGTCCTCAGTCAAGGGGAAATAGGAAAAGATTTACCGGTAGCTTATGCATCTCGCGTTTTAAACGACGCCGAAACACGATATTCTCCTACAGAACGAGAACTGTTAGCAATAATATACGCAGTTTTTCACTTCAGACCTTACATTTACGGACGGAAATTTTACCTCATAACAGACCATAAACCATTAGAATGGCTTCAAAATCTCTCTAACCCTACGTCTCGATTAATGCGCTGGAAAATTAGATTAGCGGAATACGACTATAAAATTTTATATAAACCCGGGAAATACAACACAAACGCGGACGCATTGTCTAGGAATCCGATTTCACTACCATTACATGCAAAAAGAGCTCATTCAGATACAAATTCTCATGAAAATAAAAAATTAAAAGAATTTCACCAATTTCCAACCCGACAAAGGGAAACTACAGCATCAACCTCTGGAAATCCAGCTCCACATAAACAATTAATAGTTAACTCATCAGAAACCGATTCCTCTTCATATGACGAAAGCGATGCGTTAAATTTAAAGCGAAAAAAATTAAAAAGGAAAAAGCAAAGTACAAACACCTCCTCCTCTCGTCCCGAGACTAAGAAACGGAATGTTGAAGCGGAAACGCATACACCCCCTCGTTACGCGCCTCATCAAATTTCCGTTCCCATCCAAGTACACACACCCCCGCAAGTCGTGACCCCCCAAGTCCAAATACATGCACCCCCTCAAGTACACGCACCCCTGCAAGTCGTGATACCTCAAAAATATAAACCCCCTCACATCAAGAAACCGCAAGAGGACTTAATTGAGGAAATCGATGAAACGGTCATAGTACCAAGACATAATTATAAAGACCCTCCCAAAATCGACGCAAAGTCAAGCTCAAGCACTCACCATACACCTAAAAAGAAGAAATTAAAATCAAAATCTAGCACGGACACAGGTCCCATAACGCCAATAACAATAAGGAAAGGAAGAATACTTACTCCTCCTCCACCATCCTCTCATCCTCCACCATTACTATCTCTTCCCCCACATTCTCCACGGCACAAACAACCCACACCAGCCAAACCAAGGATAGTATCAAATATTCCTGTTAAAAACCAAAATGCAGAAGTGGAAGATCATTTATGGATGGGCAAAGGATACATAGTGACATTCATAAACACACAAGGCAGGCCAATCGGACCATCAGGAGGAAAATTATATAAGGAAAAAAATATAAAACCTCACAAAATTCCACAACCATTAAGAATCGGAGAGTTAGTCAAAATCAAGGAAGGGAAGCACACAATCCTTGGACTCATCACACCAGAACATCCAACGGAAAAAGACGTATACAATTCACTGAGGTCACTTCATACATACCTGGTATCTGAAAAAGCCACAAAAGTATACATCTCATCAGAAGAGGACAAAATTTTATTAAATCAATTACGACATTTAATAGAATTAATATTCATACAAGAAGATATCCAATTCATCTTCTGCAAAGGCACCCTCCTAACACCTCCTGTGCAAGAAAGACACCAGATCATCCAGGAGAACCATCAGTCACCTATAGGCGGACATAAGGGAATAACTAAGACATATCATCGAATTAGAGGCAAATACTACTGGAAGAATATGAAGTACGAGATAACGCAATTCATTAAGACTTGCTTGGAATGCCAGAAGACTAAACTAGTACGAGTAAAAAATAAGGAACCCATGATACTAACAGACACACCTGTTGACGCTTTTGATAAGATTTCAATGGATATAGTAGGACCATTACCTTTTACAAATATAGGAAATAGTTATATACTCACTATCCAGGACAATTTGACAAAATACTCTCTCGCTATTCCATTGGCAAGTATCACCTCAGAAGATATAGCTAAGGCATTTACAGAGCATTTCATCTGTAAATTTGGAAGTCCTAAAGCAATCCTTACTGATCAGGGACCAAATTTTATGAGTGCCCTCATGAAGAAATTTGCTAGAGCGTTTCACATCAAACAATATCGAACCTCTGCATTTCATCCACAATCTAATGGATCTTTAGAGAGAAGTCACCACGTACTTGTTGAATACCTACGACATTACGTGTCAAAAGAAAAACAATGGGATCAATGGTTACCTCAAGCAATGTTCTCGTATAATACAAGCACTCACGAAGGCACGAAATTTACGCCTCACGAACTTGTTTTCGGAAGGAAAGCACGTCTTCCTTCCAGTATTCCCTCAACAGACAACATTAAAACGTATCCAGACTATGTCGACAAGTTGATAGACAAATTATATCACATCCGACAAATGGCGCGAAAAAACCTGGAAGAATCAAAAGTTCGCCAGAAACATTATTACGACCGGAAGATTCAACCACAAAACTACAAAATAGGGGATTACATATGGTTATTGCAACCAAGAAAGGAAAAATTGGGACCGGAATACAGCGGACCCTACCGGGTGATCGAAATTCTGGAGAAAAGCAACTTAAAAATACAAATTAATTCGAAACAAACTAGGATCGTCCATATGAACCGCGTAAAACAGGCGAATTTACCATAAAGTTGCAACCCTGCATAAGAAGCCTATATAAAGGGAAGCAGACAAAGCATTTCTTCATTGTAACAAAAGTATATACGAAGCACGAAATACATATATATATATACCTAAAATGTCAGGACCTGTGTGTTTAAAAAAGGTATACGACAGGGATGTTTTTTATTATAAAAACTCCGTAATTTGTGTCATGTGCACACAGAAAGTAGAGATCGAGGAGGAGGATGCACTAGAAACACACTTGTACTCAAAATATAACTTACGACGTTGGCGAATTTGCCGTATTTGTCGGAGAATACTATACGTAGCGCAACCAGTACAGGAATGCAAGGAATGTAAAGATGCACTAAATATTTAAACCATACATATATCACACACTACACTCTACATATACACGCCTCACACACATCCATAATGTATTAAACACACACACCTTTTTATATATTTTTACTTTCTTTTTATATTATCATTCATTCCATTCTACATCACACTTTACAATTACACACTACACACATGAACAAAATGTAATAAATACTCACACCTTCATCTATCATTCATTTTAATAAATTTTTCTATTTTTTCTACATAAAACGAATAAAAACTTAACCCTAACCTAGAAGTAAGAAAAATAGACACTAAGTAGCAGACGACATGATCGTATAGGCAACATAATTGCAAGAAAAACTATTTTTTGTAAAACCCGCTAGAGGGCACCCGAAAAAATGTTCCGTTTAAACTCGCGTCTGCGCCATACTTCATTGCTACCAAAATGCCGAAGCGATCGGGTAGTCGACATTCAAGAGAGTCAAAACTCAAACAAAAATTAGACCGAATATTTATGGAGATGGTTCCTATACCCCCATTAATCACCCCACTCCCGGGAAGTCCGGAAAAAATGGTAAAAGCATATTTGTAATCATAAAAACCTTTTCAACTAACAAAACCTTTCCTAAATAGTCACCACCACATACTCCTCCGGACCTGACTCTCCCAACGACCCCGGAATTTCCGACGACTCCGGATTTCAAAATTCTGACGACACCGGAGTTTAAGGTCCCAGAAATACCAGCTTGGAAATGGCCAAAATTGACATTTATTGACATTCCCGACCCGGATTGGGAAACCTACAGGAGGTTGCCAAAAATAGACCCCAGAAAAAAGCTGTGGCGACTGCTCGCGTTGTTTGGTTCAGGGGCAGCAATGCCATATAACCCCTCTAAATAAATAATCCTATAAATATATATATACAATGTCCATTTCGTTCCCCACCTCCGATCTAATCTCTCGAGGACGAGAGATCCCCCAGGGGGGGAGGTGTAACGTCCCACGGGGACTTAAACCGTTAGACACCGACAGTCGGTAATGTAGAAACCGATCTCTATTACCATGTAACCTATTTTATGTTAGCACGTAAATGTATAATAAGACTTTTATGTATAATTAATGATTTAGATAAATATTAGAAGAATAATTATTATAAGAACATTAGGAATAATTAATTATAAGTATTAGTAAAAACACAAAACATAATATTGTAAAATAAGTGAGTAAAACATAAATAACAAACAGCGACCCACTGCGCATGCGCCAGCCCGCCAATTTCTCAGTATAAAAGGAGGCGCACGCAGCTACGCGGTTCATTCGAAAGCTCTGCCAACAGAAGTGTGCTCGCCCCGGAAACGGTAGCGGCCTTCTAGCAGCAGACATAGCTAAGAGTACGAGCTCGCCCCGGAAACGGTAGCGGCCGTCTTGCAGCTAGTATTACAGAGTATTGAGCTCGCCCCGGAGACGGTAGCGGCCGTGCACTGTAATACGCGAATCGACGTAAGAGTAGAACTCTGCCGACAGAAGTGTGCTCGCCCCGGAAACGGTAGCGGCCTTCTTGCAGCAGACGTTGCCAAGAGTACGAGCTCGCCCCGGAAACGGTAGCGGCCGTACACTGCGACATATCTCAATACATACTTACATACATATATTCATACATATTAATTAACAAAAAAACCATAAAACCCAAAAAGAGAGCATATTTAATCGTAGATTGTAAGTTATATTAATTATTATTTCATTGTTAATTGTTGATTTATTAAATAAATAAGCACTATTAAGTTTAAAAGCCTTAGATTTAAATCTTTAGTCTGTAGAATAGAACCCCCACCATCCTATACTTGAGGGGACGCCGCTCTCCCCTCAGGGACCTCAACCTTCAGTTGTTCTCGAACAGCCGAACGTTACAGGTATTACTATATAAATTATTTTTATTTATGAAATGATCTATTTATCTATATAAATATATAGATATCTATATTAATATAAATAATTTATATATAGATAGATATCTATTGATCTTATTTAAATTATTATTGATAGATTTATGGACTATATTGAATTAAATCAATTAATACTACGATGAATCCTTAAATAATCTGTATATTATCAAGTTCGAAAGATTTATTAATAGATAATGATATCCAAGTAGAAAAAATTTTGATTTATGTGTAAATCACTTATATATTAATTAGCTTCTTGTTGATAATTTATCTTATATATAAATAATTTATATATCCATATCTATTTAATATATTTAATTAAGGGAATATATATTTAAGTATATATATAATTAAATTATAATATATATATAAATAATTTATATATATGTACTTTTATTTATTTAATAATTAGATGATCTATTAATATATAAATTATTTATGTATATATATATATTTATATAATAATAATTAGATAATCTATTAGTACATAAATCATTTATATATATATAAATAACTTATAGTTCGATATATAAATATCTACATGAACATAAATAATTTATATATAGATACAATGTATATCGTATATATACATTATAATATATATTTATCTATATTTAAATTATTTATATACCTGCAAAAGGTCAAATCAATAAGAAATACATTGGATATTGATAAAGCCATAAACCCCTAAAATCAATTAAACCCAAACAAACTAAAAATACACACTAATATTACATAAATTTAATAACTTCATAGAAAATATAAAAAAAACCAGAAACATCTCATAATCAGCAAATTTAGCGCTAAAATTATTATTGGCCCCTCCGACCAAATCACAAACCGTTACGTAATTTTGAATACCAATCTCCTCAAATTTAAATATCATCGAAAATATTATCATACCACCAACCTTAATTTTTTTGGTGCATAATTTGAAGCTATTCTATTCAAATTTAATTCAACGTTAAGTTTTTTGGAAACCTCCGACCAAATCACAAACCGTTACGTAATTTTGAATACCAATCTCCTCAAATTTAAATATCATCGAAAATATTATCATACCACCAACCTTAATTTTTTTGGTGCATAATTTGAAGCTATTCTATTCAAATTTAATTCAACGTTAAGTTTTTTGGAAACCTCCGACCAAATCACAAACCGTTACGTAATTTTGAATACCAATCTCCTCAAATTTAAATATCATCGAAAATATTATCATACCACCAACCTTAATTTTTTTGGTGCATAATTTGAAGCTATTCTATTCAAATTTAATTCAACGTTAAGTTTTTTGGAAACCTCCAACCAAATCACAAACCGTGTGACGAAGTCACGTCACGCGCCATCCGAACGCTCGGCACCGAAAACAAAGGCCTTAGTTCGCGCCGCGGCCGCTGTGCGGCCGCGGCCCCGCGGTGTCTCTCGCGAGCGAAGATTCGCGGCCTGCGCGTATAAGGCCCGCGGCGAGCGAGATTGACAGCTCTCGTTCCGCACGCATTAGTGGTTTACACCGCCGTACCGTACGTTCGAGAGGCTCTATTTTTGTGGATATTCCTGAGGTGTGCACGCGCCGACCTATCGTCACGCGGTGCCATTACCAGCCTCGCTTCCGAAATAGGCCGAGAGCAATCTTGCGCCCTACCCTGCCGAAGAGGTATCTTTACGCCCAATAGGCTGGAAGCCTATTGCACTTCGAAACTCCACGATACGACTCTCGCACGGGCGCGCCTCCTTGAGGCCACCAAGAGTTAGAACGTTCAATACACCGCATCCCCGTTCCTACGAACCGCCGAAAAACTCGCCGCCGTCGCGAAACGACGCGCCGTACCGTAAAGCTCTTTCCGCCGCGCTCGGAATTATTGTAAAACACAAGTTCTATATATACACTTTAGTGAATAAAACACTCTTATTTATTCAACCACAGCTGTGCTCATTCGCCGAACCCGGCCTTACCGACTGAGTCGGCAACCTATCCCTTCTCCGTCCCACCGGTAATCGTTCCGCCACCAAACACGATTACAACCGTTACGTAATTTTGAATACCAATCTCCTCAAATTTAAATATCATCGAAAATATTATCATACCACCAACCTTAATTTTTTTGGTGCATAATTTGAAGCTATTCTATTCAAATTTAATTCAACGTTAAGTTTTTTGGAAACCTCCGAACAAATCACAAACCGTTACGTAATTTTGAATACCAATCTCCTCAAATTTAAATATCATCGAAAATATTATCATACCACCAACCTTAATTTTTTTGGTGCATAATTTGAAGCTATTCTATTCAAATTTAATTCAACGTTAAGTTTTTTGGAAACCTCCGACCAAATCACAAACCGTTACGTAATTTTGAATACCAATCTCCTCAAATTTAAATATCATCGAAAATATTATCATACCACCAACCTTAATTTTTTTGGTGCATAATTTGAAGCTATTCTATTCAAATTTAATTCAACGTTAAGTTTTTTGGAAACCTCCGACCAAATCACAAACCGTTACGTAATTTTGAATACCAATCTCCTCAAATTTAAATATTAATAATAAACCCCAACATTCAGTAATATGCCTGATAAAAGGAATATTTTGATGAAATACTTATGTAATTTTTTACTATTACTATAAATCAATCTTAAATATCATATAAATAAGCTAATCAAGCTTTTAGGTTCATACCCTAAGTATAAAAATTCAACTTTTTTTTATATAATTAATAGAAAATTCATAATATTATTTTAGAATATCAGTATTAAACTACAAATAAATTATTAATTAGGTTATATTTATTAATATCCTTAATACTTTAAAATTCAAAATTTTACATGCACTTACATTAAAATATATAATAACCTTATTAATTTAACAAATAAAACCAGTATACAAATTATAGTCATTGCATTAATAATTTTAATCAACCTAATTATAAGAAACAAAATTCTTCTATGAATAACTCTAGAAATCTCAACAATATCTTTTATTAGTATAATCATTATAGCAAAAAATTACAACTCCAGAATTATATATTTTATTATCTCATTCATTAGAAGAACAATTATATATGTTGGATTGTTATATAACCCCTCAATCAATATAAATATCTTAATCATAATTAGTGTTATAATCAAAATTGCCATATTTCCATTCAACTACTGATTTAACCTAATAAGTAAATCAATTAGATATATAAATCTAAGAATCCTAATAACCCTTATAAAATTTATCCCCCTCAACATCATACACATAATAACTGAAATAAATACTCCCATATTATTAATTACTCTAACAAGAATAATTATTTCACCAATCATAACAATTAATAAATATTCATTAAAACTAATTATATCCTATTCATCAATACATCAAACCAGAATAATAATTTTAATAATATATATAAATTTCTATATATTCATTTCATATTTTATATTATACTCAATCATTACAATAAACTTATTAATCATATTAAATAAAATAACTAACACATTAAAATATGAGTTCATCATAAACAAAAAAATAAAAATCATATTCTTTTTAATAATAGTATCATATTCATATTTCCCTCCAATAACCACATTTATAATAAAATGATCACTAATTGAAAATCTTATTATAATAAATAATCAATTTAAACTAATATCAATCATTGTAATACTATCAAGATTTATTATAATCTGAAGGTACATAAACTTTATAAACAATAACATTTACAATTTTAACAACTTTAACAAAATATTCATAAAAACACCACTAATAAAGTCTCAAAAAAATATAATAGTAATTCACATTATACTATTTACATCATTTATATACACATACATTAATTTCTAAACACTAACATTATCTTTAAACTTGCAATTCAATATTCTCCTTAAACTATAGAAACTTAGTCCCAGAAATCAACTTCATTAATAAATTTACAATTTACTCCTTTTATCAGGCATAGAACTAAAATTTTAAGTTAAAATAAACTTTTAATCTTCAAAATTAACATTATATTGTAGGCATTTTTGATGACGATAGTGTCGAGTGAAGGGAGATAAGCCAGACAGTCGGCCGATCGTCGGCCGACCGCTTGAGGGGCTGTTAGTTTAGGGTAGGGTTACAGGCCGTGCCATAAACAGGCGACAATGCGAGCGACCATTGATGGCGTATTGGCCGCGAGATGACTGTGAGTCACGTAGCCGTTAAGGACATTTTCGAATGCGTTTGAAACAGTTCTCTGTTGGCGACCGACGAAAGACGTTGGCCGGAGGAACCGTCCCGTGCGAGATCACTTTTAATAAATCTCTATTTAACATCATTCTCCTCAGTTATTGAGCGACCACCTGACCATGCTCTATCCGTGATTTGCCTTCCTACAATTCAGAAGTGGGATAAAGTACGGAGAAAACGATTAGGATCACGGGAAGCGGTATTGTGAGCTCTGTGCCAAAGAGAACGGGTTGAACTGTATATTGTGTTGTGGCAGTATTGTGGGGAAAACCATTTCGTGTTTGTGTTGTGGTCGACGTGAATTGTGACAGAGGACGAGGACGACGCGTAGTGGCGCGAATTGATTCGAATTTGACTCTGGTTCACGGTCGGATTTTGTTTCCCGGGCAACATGTCCAATTATACAGTGGCAGAATTGAAAGAATTCTTGCGTGTGCGGAATTTAGTAACAACGGGTGCTAAAGCCGAGTTGATTGGTAGGCTAGAGCAGTGTGATGCTAATATTTGGCAAAGTATAGCGGAGGAAAATTCGCGGGCAGCCGAGCAAACTGCTCGCGACGAAGAAGCGCGACGCAGAGCAGTAGCGGAAGAATCGGCGACTCTTCGAAGTGATGGGCACCTCCATGTCAGTCAAGCAGAGGGATGGCAGCAGTTGGATGACTCTGTTCGTAGAGAAATGGAACTACTGCGGCGAGAAAGGGATGTCCTGCAAAGGGAAGTGGAACTTTTCAGGCGAGAGTCCGCAGGGCTGCGAAATCCATCGACGGATTCGACAAGGACGGGAAGTACAGGGAGTATGGACTCCCGGAGGACGGCAACCGCTAATTTAAGTATACGGGCGATCGGTGACCTTCTGTGTGAGTTTGACGGGAACGATAATACTTTCTGGAAATGGGAACAGCAAGTGGATCTTTTGCGTACGTCATACCAGTTGGACGAGAATGCATCGCGGGTGTTGATCAGCTCAAAACTCAAGGGCCGCGCAGCGAGTTGGTTTCATTCGAAAGCGGAACACCTCACCCTGACAATTGTCGACTTGTTGGGGGAAATGAAAATTATGTTTGATCATCGACCCACTCAACTAGCGCTTCGCCAGGAATTTCAGGATAGGACGTGGAAATCTGGGGAAAAATTCACGGATTATTACCACGACAAATTAATTCTGGCAAACCGAGTACCAATACCGAGCGCAGAAGTGGTTGACTATTTAATAGACGGGGTGCCAGACGTTCCGCTGCGAGATCATGCTCGTATGATGTGTTTCAAGACAGCGGGGGAGCTGTTGGGAGCGTTTGAGAAAATTTCGCTGGAGGCGCGAAAATCGGCCGATCGGGATACTAAGGAGAAAAAAGAGATTAAGGGCAGTAGCGGCAAGGAAAAGGAAAAAGTTTCTTCGCTGCCGCCGAGGAAGCCTGTGAGATGTTTCAACTGCCAGGAAGTCGGGCACGTTTCTACAAGATGTCCAAAACCGAAGAAGCAACGAGGAGCCTGCTTCGAGTGTGGGTCAACATCGCATCGCATAGCTGATTGTCCACAACGAGCATCGAATCGGCGAGGGGAAAGCAGCACGACGAGGGAGACCAGCGCAACGGCGTCGGCGAACGTGGTGCAACCAGAGGTCCTCAGTGCGCCGTATATGGTTTCGTTGAGTTACACTGTTCTTGATAAAAGCGGACACAGTTGTAAGTATACAATAAGCGCAATGTTGGACTCCGGATCGCCGATTAGTCTAATTAAAAATAGTTTTGTACCTCTTGATGCGCGAACACCGGTAACGGGAACCGAACAAGACTTTTGCGGAATCAACGGTTCGCGGTTACAAATTCTGGGCAATTTTTATCGCGAGGTTGAAATTGAGGGTGTTCCGATTAAATTGAAGTTTTATATTGTACCTGATGATACAATGGCATTTATGGCCATACTTGGAAGAGATTTTTCGTCCCATCCGTCGGTTGAAGTCACGTTGAATGGAAACCGTGTAGTTGCGAGGAGAGTGCAAGAAGCACCGACGACCGAATTGGATTGCGCGATAAGTCAGATAATGAGCATTGAGTGCGTTAATGACCCGAATACGGCACGGGAAAATTTACAGATAAATTCGGAACTTGATGACGAAGTAATTGAAAAGATTAAAGATCTGTATGATTCGGATTATACTAAAGTTAAGGAATCGAGTGTGTTTGAAACCGATTTTGAAATGAAAATTGTATTGCAGCATGAGCAACCGATTAGTTTTCGACCGAGGCGACTTTCTTTTGCGGATAAAGAAAAATTGCAGGTGATTTTGGATAATTTGCTAGAGAGAAAGATTATTCGGGCAAGTGAGTCACCTTATGGTAGTCCGATAGTTCTAGTAATCAAAAAGAACGGTGAGAGACGACTTTGCATAGACTATCGCGAAATTAACAAAATTACGGTAAAAGACAACTTTCCGAGTCAGCTAATTGATGATAATATTGATCGGTTAAAAAACAAGAAATTCTTCACGACGCTCGATCTGAAAGACGGATACTATAATGTAAAAATGGCTCAGGATTCGATCAAGTATACGTCATTCGTGACTCCTCTGGGGCAATTTGAATTTTTATACTGTCCTTTTGGTTTGACTAATGCACCAAAAGTATTTCATAGGTTTGTACAGAAAGTTTTTACAGTTTCCATTAGAGAGGGGAAAATGATGCCATTTTTCGATGATTTTTTCATAGGAACGGAGACTTTGGAGGAACATTTGGAAATTTTGCGCGAAGTTTTCCGGGTGGCCGGGCAATATCGTTTAACCTTCCGACTGGACAAATGTTTTTTCGCTCAGACCGAGGTGGATTATTTGGGGTATCACGTTAGTGCGGAGGGGATTCGGCCGAGCGATAATAATATTGCGGCGGTAATTAATTATCCGGTTCCGCGTAACGCGAAGGAGGTATTACGATTTGTGTCTCTCGCAAGTTATTTTCGTCGTTTCGTCCGCGGATTTTCAATAATTGCAAAACCATTGTATGGCTTAGTCAAGAAAGATGCTAAGTTTGCATTTGGGGCGATTGAAAACGAGGCATTCGAGACCTTGAAAAGGCACTTGTCCGAGAAACCCATTTTGGCGATTTATTCACCTACATTAGAAACGGAATTACATTGTGATGCAAGCGCGTCAGGGTTTGGGGCTATTCTTTTGCAGAAGCAAGTAGATGGTCTTTTTAGGCCAATATCGTATTTTAGTCAGCGTACGTCGCCCGCGGAATCGAAATATCACAGTTTCGAGCTTGAGTGCCTCGCAGTGGTAAACGCGATAAAACGTTTTCAAATTTACTTGGGCGGGATACCATTCAAGGTAATCACTGATTGTGATAGTTTTCGTTTAACATTGAGTAAAAAAAACGTAAACCCTCGAATTTCGCGTTGGGCGATGTTTCTGCAAGATTATGAGTACGAGATACAACATCGACCGGGGAAAAGAATGAGTCATGTGGATGCGCTCAGTAGATGTCATGGGGTATTGGTGATTGAGGGTAATAATTTTGAGCAAACTCTCTCGATATGCCAGGATCGGGATGAGGAGATCTGTAAAATACGTGAGAAATTGGAGAGAACGGAGATAAAGTTTTTTGAATTGCGCGACGGTTTAGTGTATCGGAAAGATAAAATGAAAAAATTGTTTTTTTATGTACCACGTTCAATGGAGGATAATGTGATTCGTACATGTCATGATGACTTGGGTCATGTTGGCCTGGATAAGGTTATTAATAATGTGACAAAAATTTACTGGTTCCCGAAATTGCGACAAAAGGTGAAGGAATATATTGCAAATTGTTTGCGCTGCATCGAATTTTCTCCACTTAATGGGAAGCAGGAGGGCTATTTACACAGTATTGCAAAAGAAGGGTTACCGTTTCATACAGTTCATATAGATCATCTAGGACCTCTTGAAAAAACGGGAAAGGGGTATAAGCATTTGTTGGCTGTAATTGACGCGTTTACAAAGTTTTTGAGATTGTTTCCGTGTAAATCGACTAAATCCGAGGAATCAATTAAGCATTTAAGAGAGTATTTTAGAGCCTATAGTAAACCAAAGCGGATGATTATGGATCGGGGGACTGCGTTTACTTCTAATGCGTTTAAAGATTTTTTGGAAGCGGGAAAAATTGAACAGATTTTAATTGCGGTTGGTACTCCTCGCGCTAACGGTCAAGTCGAGCGTTACAATCGGACAATAACACCCATGATTGCGAAGCTGTGTGAAACTCCACAAAAATGGGATCGAGTGCTCGAGCAAGTGGAATTTGCCCTTAATAATACGGTTTGCCGAACGACGAAGGAAACTCCGAGTCGATTGTTGTTTGGGATAAATCAGTTCGGGGAAGTGAATGATTGTGTGCGACTGTTGTTGGAGCGAGATTCGGATGAGGAAAGGAATTTAGAAGTACTACGAGGGAATGCGTCAAAGAACATTGAGAGGAATCAGTTAATTAATGAAAGACAATATAACGAAAAGCGAAAGGATGCATCTGTGTATAGCGAGGGTGATTATGTAATGATTTGGAACGTAGATACGTCTGCGGGTATTAATAGAAAATTGTTGCCTAAATTTAAAGGTCCGTATAGAGTTAAGAAAGTTCTTGATCGCGATCGGTACGTAGTTGGCGATATCGACGGGTTTCAGGTAACTCAAATTCCTTACAATGGGGTAGTAGCGCCTGATAATATGAAACCTTATATTGCATCGTAATTTAAGTTATTGGAAGTTAACTGAAGGAAGTTTGCTATATTTAATTATAAGATTATATTTTAATATCGGTAATAATTTTATGTTTATAGTAATACGCCACATTTGTGTGTTGCGTCATATATTGTCACAAGGATCTTTTATCATATATTGTATTGTTGTGTGTTAGTACCTATTTAATTGTATTACTTGGTTATGTGAAGGTTTAGCCGGGACGGCTAAAATGTCAGGATGGACGAACTGTAGGCATTTTTGATGACGATAGTGTCGAGTGAAGGGAGATAAGCCAGACAGTCGGCCGATCGTCGGCCGACCGCTTGAGGGGCTGTTAGTTTAGGGTAGGGTTACAGGCCGTGCCATAAACAGGCGACAATGCGAGCGACCATCGATGGCGTATTGGCCGCGAGATGACTGTGAGTCACGTAGCCGTTAAGGACATTTTCGAATGCGTTTGAAACAGTTCTCTGTTGGCGACCGACGAAAGACGTTGGCCGGAGGAACCGTCCCGTGCGAGATCACTTTTAATAAATCTCTATTTAACATCATTCTCCTCAGTTATTGAGCGACCACCTGACCACGCTCTATCCGTGATTTGCCTTCCTACAATATTAATATATATATAAATTTTAATATACTATAAAACATGATTATACTCAACCAATCATAAAAATATCGGCATACTATACTTTATTTTCGCAATATGAGCAGGTATAATCGGAGCATCCCTAAGATTTATTATTCGTATAGAACTGAGAAATCCAGGAAATTGAATCAGTAATGATCAGATCTACAACACTATTGTAACCTCACACGCCTTCGTTATAATTTTCTTCATAGTTATACCATTCATAATCGGAGGTTTCGGAAACTGACTCACACCGTTAATATTAGGAGCGCCCGACATGGCTTTCCCACGAATAAATAATATAAGATTCTGACTACTCCCACCAGCAATTTTAGTTATTATCATAAGAATAGTTTTAAATTCAGGATCTGGAACAGGATGAACTATCTACCCACCCCTATCATCTTATACATACCACCCATCATCATCAATAGATCTAACAATTTTCTCTCTTCATATTGCAGGTATTTCATCAATTATAGGAGCAATCAATTTTATTGTAACAATTTTAAATATAAAAAATATTTCACTAAACTATGACCAAATACCTTTATTTCCATGATCAGTCTTTATTACAACAATTCTTCTATTAATCTCATTACCAGTACTAGCGGGGGAAAAAGGTAATTCTAGAAATGAAATAGAGAATAATGCGAGAAAAGTATTAGACATATTAAATAATTGGTGTACATTGCACAAACTCAAAGTATCATCATCTAAGACGACAGCAATGATTGTGAAAGGTAAACTAGATAGAGAAAGGTTATCTGTTATGAAAATTAACAACGAAAATGTCAAGTATGGTACACAAGTTAAATACCTAGGGATGATCCTAGATGAAAAAATGACTTTCGTTCAACACGCAAAGTACTTGAGAAGTAAAATAATAAACTTAGTTATGTCTATTAGAAGAGTCGCAAAGGAAAGCTGGGGACTCAATTCACACATAGTGAACATTATATATAATGCGGCTGTAATACCGATTATAAAGTACGGTTCATCTATGTGGTACGATAGCGTACAAAAAGCGCACGTATTAAGAAGCCTCCTAGCAACGCAAAGAGCGATTTTGTTAGTTTTAACAAAAGCTTGTAGAACAACTGCTACAGTAGCTATGCAAGTAATAGCTGGAAAAACACCTCTAGACCTGGTGTAGAGGTGTTTTTAGTAGACCATTGATAAACAGGATACGAAAGAATAGAACAACAACATGGAAGAGCTACGGGTATCGGGAGAGGGAAATAGCAAAAGGTACAGAAATTCGTATTGTAGAAGAGGAAACAGAAAAGATAAAGGAATTGGTGCAAAGGGAATGGCAATGCAGATGGGATACTGAGAGTCGAGGTAGAACCACATATAGATTTATAAAGAAAGTGAAATTTACCAAGGAAAATGGATGGTTCAAACCAGGACGACTGAGTGTATATATGATCACAGGGTATGGTCCAATAATTATTATTATTATTGTATTAACGGGAGAACCCTTTAGAGTACAAAATTTTTAACAAGGTAATGCTGTAAGTACAGCACATAGTAAGGATATAAATAAATGAAAAAAAAACATAAAATATACAGAAAAAACAAAACATAAAAACACAACAGTCCACTAAGAGCGCAAAACGAAAAAACGACAGAATATAACACGTAATACTTATGACTTAAGAATTAAGGAGGTGACAGTCCCCTAAGTACACGGTCCCTGAAGACCGCTAAGGAGTCAGTGAATACATCAATATCCACAGGGAATTTATTTATCTCCTCCATCGCACGGTTTATGGGGTCAGCAGCGTAATAATGGTATTCAGGGACACATGTTGTGAATAGGGGTCTAGAACGCAGAGAGCGTTGCGGTGCGTGAAAGCAAATCAGACCAACGAGCTCATGGCAGTTTATCTGACCGTGAAGAACTTTATAAAGAAATAAAATATCGGAGCATACACGACGGTCACTAAGAGTCAAGAGCTTAGTTTTTTGCAAGGCAAAACCATAATCATGGTCACTAAACCGCATAGGGCTGCCAGTTACCCTCATGGCCAACCTAAGGAACCTGTGTTGGACCCTCTCGATCAAATTAGTGTACTGTTTATGCCTAGGACTCCAGATCACCGAGGCATATTCAACATGCGGCCTCACCAATGCTACGTATAGTAATTTCAATGTCCTGATGCGTTTGAAGTATTTACCGAAACGGGCTATAAACCCAAGGGTTTTCAAAGCTTTGCAATTAATATTTCGATAATGGTTGCGAAAATCCAGCCCTGACGTAAACGTAACCCCAAGATCCAGGACTTCCGCGACCTCTGTCAAAGAGGAGTGACCCAGAGTGTATGTAGAAGGAATGCCGCTGATTGTCCTATGAGACCTTAATAATACACATTTACCTGTGTTTAGTCGCATCCTGTTTGCGGTACACCACTCCTCGAACCTAAGGAGATCAGCCTGCAACAGATCTACGTCCGCAATACCACTAATAGTGCGGAAGATCTTAAGATCATCCGCATACATAAGAAATCTACTGTGCAGAAAGACCTCCTTAAGATCATTAATAAAGAGGAGGAACAGGAGCGGACCAATGTGAGATCCTTGAGGGACGCCTGAGGTCACATTAACTGGATCGGACAATTGATCCTGTATCCTAACCACCTGCACACGGCCTTCAAGATAGCTATTGATCCAAGCGAGGAGCGGCCCATTAATGCCGATTGAGATTAGTTTACTAAGCAGGATGGAATGATCAACAGAGTCGAAGGCTTTCCGGAAGTCCGTGTACACGGTATCCACTTGGAGACCGTCATCGAGTGCAGCCGAGATGAAGCAATGGTAAACCGCAAGATTAGAAGTCGTCGAACGTCCGGGGACAAATCCATGTTGTTCATCGCAGATGACATTAATGAGCTTAGGCATTAAGTGCTCAGTAAGAATCTCTTCAAAGATCTTCGGCATGACCGATAGTTTGCATATCGGTCTGTAATTCCTTACATCCGAGCGGTCGCCTGCCTTGAAAACCGGGGTGACGAGTGACGTCTTCCATGCAACAGGGAAAATACCCTTAGCTAGCGAGGAATTAAAAATGTGCCAGAGGGGCCTCGCTAGAATAAAACGACACTCCTTTAGAAACAATGGTGGAACACCATCGAATCCCGGACCCTTTGACGTGTCAAGCGAATCAAGCATGGAGTAGATTTGACCAATCGAAATAGAAATTGAGTGCAAATTAACATCACAGTCCGGAGTAGAACCAGGAATCAGGGCAGGCGCCGTAATAGACCGAGTGGAATATACCGAGCCAAAGAAGTCTGCGAAAAGATTAGCTGCAGCCTCATTCGAGGAGGCAGAAGCGTGGTCCAGATAAACGCTACCGGGAATTCCATGCCCGCCAGGCCTAGCGTTTACGAATTTCCAAAAACTCTGGACGTTATCACACACCGCACTCTCAACACCATCCATATACTCACTATGTTCACGCGCTAAGACAAGCTTACATCTCGAACGGAGACTCGCAAAGCACAGGTAATCGCTACGTGAACCTGAGCACTTAAAGATCTTATGCGCCCTTTTCTTCTGCCGAATCAAGTACCTTAAACCCGGTGAAAACCACGGCGGATACGAGGAATGGATCACAGACTTAACCGGAATAAAGGCGTCAATTGCAAGATTAATATGTCCATATAAACGACCAAGAGCGGCATCCGGCTCAGAGTCCCCAGTCTCATGATCCCAGTCAACAGAGTTGAGGTAATCGATAACACCGTTGTAATCACCACGCTTAAAGTCTCTGAACTCCGTAATACCGCACTTATGGCCAGGACCCGAGGCCAAACCATTAAACAATACATATAAAGGTGGATGATAGGCATCCGGTTGAATAAGGACATCAATAACCCGATCGATAGTGACATTAGAGCAGCTGACGAAGACAAGATCGAGCATAACGTCGAAGTCATTAAAAACATTGTTAATTTGGGCAAGATTGCAGTACCCGGCACAACCCAGAAGGAGGTCAATGGCTGCGGATTCCTTCGACGAAATGCCCGACCTTCTAAAGCACTCCTGACCTGAGTCATTGAACCAAACCGCATGAGGTAGATTAAAATCGCCATAAAGACCCACGGTATCTTCGCTAAACTTATGGTAAAGCTCAATGACTGAGTCGACAAAACTTGCATAAAGTGAAGTCTGGGCGGCGGGCGGAATATAAACAGCCCCCAGAAGCAGATATTTATTAGTGTGAAGGTGGACTCTAACAAATAGCTGTTCCACTTCAGAACAATTGACTGTTACGATGCGGGATGACCACGAGTTCTTGACGGCGATGAGAACGCCTCCACCTCTAGAGAAACAGCTGGTTCGATGAGATCTGTCACATCTATACACAGTATAATCACGTAAACCCAGTTCATTATTACAAATCGCCGGAGTGAGCCAGGTCTCGACAAAAATAATAATATCAAACGATACAGCGGACAAGAGAACAGAGTTAGCGAGAGAATCCAATTTGGTGCGCAGACCACGGACATTTTGTACGTATACTAAAGGGTTCAACTCGAGTTTTTTTGCGCCACGTCCTTATGCGGTCTACCCTCCACGATTTTAGGAAAACCACGACCGTAACGGATTGTCATCCGAGTTTCCCCCTGTTCATGGAGATCCCGTAGCCTTTCCCTTAGCTGCTCAAGGGTCTCGCGCTGCTGTTTGGTCTTATCATCAGCAATCTTGAAAGGGCCTTTGTAGCGATGCTTATTCTGGAGAATAATCTTCACTTCCGCTGCAGAGTTGAGGCGAACACAGAGAGGCCTACAAGGTGCCCTGCCCTGCTTGCCAAGGCGATGAGCAACAAGATCCTGGTTGGAAAGGGGGCCTATTTCAGTTAGGACCCCACGTGCCGCGATCACGTCGGCCGATCTCATCAATTCCGGTGTTGCTTCGCGAGGCTCCGGGACACCAAAAATAATGATATTTTTGGATCTCATCTCTCTGTCATGAAGTTCTTCCAGGAGATCGTCCGCTGACAAAGGCCGCTGACCGGAGGAGGTGGTAGCCTTATCTTCAAGTGCCGTAAAGGTGGCCGTTCCAATGGGTGGCTGCAGCCGCCAGCGACCGCGGCTGGCGACTGCGGCTGTAGCCGCGTACACTGGTACAATGGAAAGCATTCATCTCAACTCCTATGGGCGGCTGCGACTGCTGCGGCCGCGCCAGGATTGCTATAGCCTATGTGCGTCTGGTTCATGAGCAGCCTAGGCTACTCGAGACACAACACAATGCTACGAGTGTCTGTTTTCCGCCATAACGGCAGAATCTCCTAGTCGCACAGCGGCTGCCGCTCTACTCCTCCAGAAGCAGTCTAGCGACTCTAGCCGCTCTGCGACTCTAGCCGCTCTGCGACTCTAGCCGCTCTGCTGCGATTCATCGTCACATTCGGACAGATTATCCAGAAATAAGGAAAGAAGTCAGAATTCATAACTTATGGAATTATGTTTTTTTATATACATATTTCTTGTAAACTAATAATATGAGCTCTTATAAAAAAAGGTAAAAATATCATGACGGCTACATCTGATCTGCGTGTAAACACATGTCAAATTTTTTGTTTTGTGCAGAATTTTAAATCGTGTCTTTTAAAGTTTGTTAAAGTAAAGTTAAAGGGGTCAGAAATGATTAGTATCGATTCTGCAAAGTAATAGCAAATAATTCGTTATATACAGTTATTTTTCCATAAGAAACCCATTGAAAAAATATCAGTAATTGTCGGCTTTTTAGTTACCTTCCGCGAACTTGTGTAATCAACATATATTTGTTCTTGCAACTGCGAAAACAAGATTTGACAATATTTTCCAATAATGGAGTAATCACCTGTATTCTATATCGTACAGTGGGCCTGAATCCCAAGAAATAGGGGAAAAATGCAACATTCCATCTTTCGCGTTGAAAATGCTGAATATTATTGAGCAAGTTCATAAAAAAAGTGTTAATATACAACTCATAACAAAGTTTGCCGTTATTTAAAAAAATAACGTCAACAATTTCAATAAAAATAAAAAAATTTGATAAATTACTATGGAAAGTGCAGAAATATCTGCAAACCTGTATCCATGTTATTCTGGTACCAATGTAATAGATAGGTACTGTTCACAAAGTGTTCATACATTCTTACGAAATTATACAATATTTGGGTAACCTTCCAATCGGCTAATTGGATGAAGCGACCCAAGAAGCCAGAAATAAAGATTTTAATAAATATATGAAGAATTGTAAGCTCAAAATATTCTCATTGCAATATAATCTCATTTTATGTATACAGAAACGGAGTTTCTTTATTTTTCATCGTATCAATATGAAAATGATACCAATGGATTCCTTGCATTCTCCCGATTAAATTGACAAAAAAATATTTAAATCCCACTACTTTTAACGAAACGGGCTTTCAGTCCATGCGAATTAATTAATTGAGGCAGAGAGCAAACAACGGACTAGACCACATTCTTTTCGAAATTGAGTTAGTACCAATAGCGTATTCCAATAGGTTCTACTAATCATATAAAATAGGCATTATTAGGTCGGTGCATACGTTCGTTCGCTTTATTGATAGAAAGTGTTTATTACAAATATAAATATATTTCATACTTTTCAAGGCTGGCGTTCCAATGTGCGGCCGGCGACTGCGACCGGCGACGGTCCCACTACTGCAAGGGAGAAACAGATGCATACTTCTCCCTTGCACAAGTGGGACCGTCGCCGGCCGTAGTCGCCGGCCGCACATTGGAACGCCAGCCTTGAAAGGAAAACATTTTTCTTCAATATTTATATTTTTTTGTCACTTTTCTGGCACCTAGATGAACTGGTAAATTTGCCAATTATAACAAAGCGTGTATCAATATATTGATACAAAGTGTTTTCTAAAAATATTGTATAAATATATTTCCAATTATAACAAACCATGTTTTGGAAACACATTCATTTCTTTTACTTTGTGTTTTTTTTAATCCGGTACGTCAATGAATACATTTAAAATTATTTTAACATCAGATACTTCAAATGATAAATTCTGTTATTGTTATTCAATTCGCCTTTTTATGTAGTATAAAAATACAGTAATTCGTCGATATAAACCCGACGATCGGGGCTGGCGGCGGGCGTACGTCGCGATGTGAACACGATTCCGTCCGGCCGAGAAATTCGAAGAGCGAGCGAGAGGTAACGAAACGGTTGCCGTCGACTCTTTCGTTCTCTCACTCTCGACTGAAGGATTCCAAGAAATGGTGGGGATAGTGAGCGGGACTATTACGCATGGTAAAAACGGGACAATAATGACGAATTACTGTATATGGAAATTCTTCAAAGGATTGCTTGTTTGAATGAAGAAAGAGTTTAGATACAGCAAGCGGCCTGACGCCCGTATTGCCAAAGAATAGGAACTCTCTTATACCTGTAATAAACACTTTGTATCAATAAAGCGAACGAACGTATGCGTCGACCTGATGATCACTTATCTCTCGAGTATAAACACGCGTTGCAATATCAAAACAGAAGCACCCGCTGACGTATTGGGTACTAGAAAAGGTGGGCCATAAGGTGCGTATCGACTTTGCGAGGATTCCTCGCGAGGCACGCCTCGCGGAGTTGGATATCTGGAAATTGCATACCGCGATTATGATCACTTTGCGAAACAGCCTCGCGCTAGGCCGAATTTCCTAGCCGCGCAGCGTTCGGGATCCCACTTGGTTTCGAGCACTTGGAATGGTCTATGTGTGTAGTAGTAGAGCAAAATACAACCTGCTATAATATGCAACTAAGTAAATTTCATACCAAGAAGGGTGTAACTATTATCAAGTCAAAAGGCAATTCCACAAATTATTGAAACATTAAATATTTGACACGTATTTTCTTTTATCCGCAATCATCCATATCTGGAGGTGAAAAACACGTTTGCCCCAATATCTCGGAAAATATGCACCATATAGAATAATCTGTTAGGCGAAACTGATGTACTTTTTTATAACGAATCCAGTCACGCTGTTAAGAGAATTCTGCATCTTAACGCCATCTCCCTGGCGTACCGCGAATTAGATAAAGACACCGGTCCGCTGACTCATGTGGAGCGCCGAAAACGGCCCCTTCCATCGCCTTACAACCGAGGGAAGGGGGACTGCTTCTGCCTTCCAGGAAATCGGGCCGATTTCCTGGATCTCGTTCTGTACACGACACTTGTCGACGAGCCGTCTTCAAAGTCACTCTGCTTAAATCGCTTCGCTTTATTGGATTCGGGCCGAATCCACGTGCTTTGTTCATCAGCTGGTTTCGCGTTGTAAAGGGCATCGGGCCGAGCCCACGTACATCGCGCTGCTTATTCCAAAAAACCCTACCGCGTAGGAGAACTGCTTAGACTTTTGCTTGCTTACGGAATCGGGCCGATTCCGCGTGCTTCGACTTCGCTAAATTAGATTAAGCCTACGGCGTAGGCAAGTCTGTGTTGCTTCTCTTTGTAAACTTGTGCGTGCGTTCCTTTTATTGTACAATTGTAAATAGTGACTTAAACATTAAACTAGTGCTTAGACCATAGGGGTCATAAATTTACGAAGCCCTCTCGCGAGTTCCCGTTCCTTGCGACGTGCGTGATCCGTTATTTTCTAAACACACGCAATCAGATTCGTAATATAGCAAATGTTATATATTAAAAATTACTTTTTATGAGTATTTTTACTGCTTATAAATTGTTGGTCCATTTTGGCGTAAATTTGTCAACGTAAACTAAAGACCAAACCCTGAAACACGGATACGTAGAATTCTTCAATTTCGACTTTTTAGTAAAAACTAAATACACTATATTGAACTCGCTACGCGTAGGGAACCTCAGGTGTAAAATTTTAGTATATTTCGGGCCTAATGGAACCAGATGTTTCCAAAGAACTAGCCAGGTTAATCGGCCAGAGCGTCTCATTAGAGTCGCGGTTTATGATCGTATTGTCCCGCACTTCGACGACGGACAACAGTGCTTACGGACCATTTACCTGTACCTGCCATCCGCTGACAGAGCAATATACGGATTAACGAAAAGGCCGCTTTTTATTATATTTTTAAATTTTATTATATTTTGGACCTTTATATTGTGTTCTGTATTTTGCCTTTATGTTGTGTCCTCAATTATCCGAAAGGAAGCAGCCTCTGGAAGGAGCAGTTGTGAGCGGAGCGAAAATTCATTTATCGTTTATGGCCGGCAATTTGGTATTTTCAAAGACGGCTTCGACAACATCTGGTTGCCAGATATTCAAAGGATAATCAAGAACGTAACTTTGCCGTCTTTAAGAATTCAGATATTATTCGCGGTGAACAAAAGCGTGATTTTTTATTAACCCGCGGGTGTCCGCGGGAACAGTAAACAGCTGGATATTTCCTAACGTATTGGAGATAAAAAAAATTATTTATATGCAATTGCATAGTACGTGGGGGCAAATTTACTAGCGCAGATGAATTTTTTCTTCGATTATTGTTTTAACCCTTACGCACCGGACGGAACATATGCTGTCCCAGTCTGGAAAATTTTTGATATTACGGCTGGGACAACATATGTCCCAGTTACTGAAAAACATCTAGGACAGAAAATAACGCCAAGTTGGGCCTCCAAACTGATACTAAATTGTTGATGGTGCGCTGTTATGGGGACGTTTATGTGTCTCCAAGACCTTCAACCTTTTAGGCATAAAAGTTATTTTATCCAATAATCGCTTGGAGGAGAAATAACTGATCCCGGCAATGGGGCGCACTCGGACTGATTTTTCGCCGTATTGAAAGGGTTAAGATATATTTCCCCAACATGCGATTTTTGCTCTTGCGGCCGCGAGGCACCTTTGATTATGTCAAAAAAACGACAGTCGCCTCGCACGCAAGGCTGCTTTGGAAAGTCGAGGATGGTTTCCATGGCCGAGGGAAACAGTTTCCTGACTTTCCACGCGGCGAGGCTAGTCTCGCCAGGAGTCCTCGCAAAGTCGAGGGTTAATGTGGTCTCCGAGGGTTAATGAATAACTAATAAAAGATGATTTTTATCGCAAATGACTGATCATTAATTTAAACAAAACGATATTCGGCTACTTCCCTTACTATTCGACTTTTCCTTATAACTTGAAAACCGAATGTTTGCCCAACGTGCGACTTAAAACACTAATAAAGTACCAAAAAAACAGTTTTCAATTTTTTATCACGATTGAGTTAAAAAATAGAAAAAACAAATTAATAGATGTAAAAAATATTAAATTATACATCACTAGAAAGGAATAGGTTTATCCTATTTTTTGCCACAAATTTCATTCCGATATCTTAAAAGAAACACCCAAATGTCATTGACTTCTTCAATCCGGCAGATAAACAGAGCACGATGTACATATAAAAAAAGGCTAGTCTTTCACTGTCTTCGACGGTCCTCGAGACCTGATACGACAATAGACCCTTTTTTCAAGTGCTCGAAAAGGTTCTGTGTGGCGCGTCGTTGCACTGGTGGGGCCATGGCGTTGACGCTTAGGTATAGAAAATACCATTTCCGACGACGCCAGTCGCAGTCGCTTGCGGCTGTAGCCGCCAGCCGCGGTCGCTGGCGGCTGCAGCCGCTCATTGGAACGGCCACCTTAACGCGGCCCGCCAGAGAGTCTATTTCAGATCTTATCCCACTCAGTTCCGCTCGAATACCCATTAAAAAGTCCTCCCGGAGAGCCGCTAGCTTCGAATCAATGATGTTGTTTACTATGTCACTAATCGTCTCGGCGGATGGTAAGGAAGATAGTGTCTGCAGTGTGGCTGCCGGAATAGCAGATAGTGAATGTACCGGCGACGCGAGAGCCTGGCTAACGGTAGACTGAGACAAAGGCACTCCAGCACAACAATTCAAAAGTTCTTTCCCAAACCAGGGATGGCCCGTACGAGCCAGACACGAGGGCCCAGGGTGGCTGACCGCTCCACAACCCGCACAAATGACCGGATCAGCAACCAAAGCGGAACAACCCTTACACTTCCTAGTGGCACGAGGCATATTGGACAGGCGGAGGAACCGAGATACAGAATCCGAACACGAAACTGCCGGAGCACTTCAAGAAATCGAGCACTTAAAAACAGGGACAGATGATCCAATAGTATTAATAATTACGGGTCAGCAACAGCCCATTGAATAAAATCAGCACACGACGAAAAACTAGTAAAAGAATTTTAAAGAGACACACAATGAGACACGTGCTAACGTACACTCAACCAAAACAAAGACGACTTAATCGGTACGCTACAAAAAAGAGGATGCACTGAAGAGAGTTCATGTCCACTATGACAAGAAGATGAGGAAAGTATAGACCACATGCTTTATGAGTGCGAAAAATATGAAGAATATACAGGGTGTCCCATCCCAGAGTGGACAGCGGGATATCTCCTAAACTATTGGAGATAAAAATATAAAAAAAAAAATGTAATTAAATGGTTCGATGGGGCTACTTAATTAGCCGCGACGGATTTTTTTTCCGATTATTATTTTAAAAGATACGATGGTCAAGTTCGGTTCTTCAAATGGCACTAACTTTTCTGAAGTGCTGAGTTGATAGTGCGTTCCAAGACGAATTCAATAAGCTTTAATGTATACACTTGATTTCCACAGGTTTTTGAGATATTGCGCTGGCAAATTTGCTGATTTTCACTTGAAAAAAACCTCTGGAATAGCAAGGACCGGGGTCGGTCTTGCAGGCGCCACGGGTGGCAGGGCCTGCTGAAATAGATACCTACCTGCCAAAGGTCTACGCAGGCCAAAGGCTGGACAATTCTTTTCCGTCAGAAATGCTACTTTGGTAGGTACATCTGCGGAATCGAGAAGCGCACCGTTACTTTTATTTCGCACTTGCTTCTACGCTCGGATGGCCGGTTACTTTGGGAGGGGTGCAAGTTCGATTGGATAGGTTAGTAGGTGTGAAAGTTGCTAGACTAAATTTCAACCATAGGGAGCAGATTGTATTAGAACCAATCGGATTTGCATCCCTCACAAACGGCTGCTCTCTTGAAGAGGCCCTCTTCACAGCAATGCCCACCTTCAATCGCACGGAATACGTTAACGTATGCTATTGTTTTGATATTGAAGCTCGTGTTTATACTCGAGAGGACCACGCGTCGACAGCGGGCTACCCCTTTTCTTCCTGTGTCTCTCCACGAGGAGTATTGCCGGTGGATTGTAGGAGCGTAGATGTCGGGACGCCAGTTATTGAATTCAGGAGACGATAGAAACACTTTATTACAAAACACACATGTACTATAATTAAAATAAATCGTATTCCTCTCGGGCATGAGGATAATAACCGAACTTGCGCCCCACTTCGCGCAGACCGATTACACGGAGGGTAGTCGGGTGTCACACACTGCACAAATGATACAGGGTAATTCTGGAGCAACGCCCGTCAAGGAGATGCGGCCTGGTATCCCGTGGCGAGGACAGCCCTTCCCAGTGCCTCGCCCCAATTTTATGGCTTTTTCCGGAAAAAAGGTAGGAATCCTGGGCCGAACGTAGCGAATTGAAGGGTTTCGACCCTCGAAGGGTTTGGAATATCATTAAGAAGTGAAAAATGTACAGGATTTCAAATGTTTGCTTCTTTTCTTCATCGTATCGAGAAGGAAGTGACGCCAATGAATTCCTTATGCTTTTCCGATGAAACTGACACCAAGAATACGATAAAGAATAAAGAATTAGTTTATTTCCTGAACAGATACAGGGTAATTCTGGAGGTACGCCCGTCACCCCGTGGCGAGGACAACACCTCACAGTGCCCATCGAATTTTATGGCTTTTTCCGGAAAAAGGTACGAATCCTGGGCCGAACGTAACGAATTTGGGGTCGAGCCCCCGCAGTCGAGGGTGAAAATGTGAAATATTAATTTCAGCGTAGTAAGAAATGCTTCATTCTTTAATGCATCGATATGAAAGTGGCACCAATGGATTCCTTATGTTTTTCCGATGAAGATCGTACCAAATTTCACGTAAATCGTACTATTATTAACGAAATTTCCTTCATTATTTTCCGAATTGCGTCGTTCTTTGTGTCAGTTTCATCGGAAAAACATAAGGAATCCATTGGCGTCACTTCCTTCTCGATACGATGAAGAAAAGAAGCAAACATTTGAAATCCTGTACATTTTCACTTCTTAATGATATTCCAAACCCTTCGAGGGTCGAAACCCTTCAATTCGCTACGTTCGGCCCAGGATTCCTACCTTTTTTTCCGGAAAAAGCCATAAAATTCGGGCGAGGCACTGGGAAGGGCTGTCCTCGCCACGGGATACCAGGCCGCATCTCCTTGACGGGCGTTGCTCCAGAATTACCCTGTATCATTTGTGCAGTGTGTGACACCCGACTACCCTCCGTGTAATCGGTCTGCGCGAAGTGGGGCGCAAGTTCGGTTATTATCCTCCTGCCCGAGAGGAATACGATTTATTTTAATTATAGTACATGTGTGTTTTGTAATAAAGTGTTTCTATCGTCTCCTGAATTCAATAACTGGCGTCCCGACATCTACGCTCCTACAATCCACCGGCAATACTCCTCGTGGAGAGACACAGGAAGAAAAGGGGTAGCCCGCTGTCGACGCGTGGTCCTCTCGAGTATAAACACGAGCTTCAATATCAAAACAATAGCATACGTTAACGTATTCCGTGCGATTGAAGGTGGGCATTGCTGTGAAGAGGGCCTCTTCAAGAGAGCAGCCGTTTGTGAGGGATGCAAATCCGATTGGTTCTAATACAATCTGCTCCCTATGGTTGAAATTTAGTCTAGCAACTTTCACACCTACTAACCTATCCAATCGAACTTGCACCCCTCCCAAAGTAACCGGCCATCCGAGCGTAGAAGCAAGTGCGAAATAAAAGTAACGGTGCGCTTCTCGATTCCGCAGATGTACCTACCAAAGTAGCATTTCTGACGGAAAAGAATTGTCCAGCCTTTGGCCTGCGTAGACCTTTGGCAGGTAGGTATCTATTTCAGCAGGCCCTGCCACCCGTGGCGCCTGCAAGACCGACCCCGGTCCTTGCTATTCCAGAGGTTTTTTTCAAGTGAAAATCAGCAAATTTGCCAGCGCAATATCTCAAAAACCAGTGGAAATCAAGTGTATACATTAAAGCTTATTGAATTCGTCTTGGAACGCACTATCAACTCAGCACTTCAGAAAAGTTAGTGCCATTTGAAGAACCGAACTTGACCATCGTATCTTTTAAAATAATAATCGGAAAAAATATCCGTCGCGGCTAATTAAGTAGCCCCATCGAACCATTTAATTACATTTTTTTTTTATATTTTTATCTCCAATAGTTTAGGAGATATCCCGCTGTCCACTCTAGGATGGGACACCCTGTAGATACGACACGTTAAGCGAAAGAAGAGGAAATGAAGAAAGCCTGATAGAGACAAAAGAGGAATTCGAGAAATTCTCAAAATGTACAAAATTAATATTCGAAACCAGAAAGACTCACCTGGCCGAATTAGAAAGTAGAAGGTCCGCCTCCCCGGGGCAGGGACGGGAACGGCGGGATGCGATCCCGACGGCTGAGAGACCTGAATAAATCTGAATCAAATTAAAGACGAAACTTTGTATTTTATTATTGTTCTTTTTTTTTACCCAATGGGTTTCTTTATTATTATTATTGGATGTCAAAACTGAACCTGCGATATTTCTATACAAAATTGAAAGGAAACCAATTTAGATACATATAAGAAAATTTAACAAAATTCGAAAGTAAGAAGAAATAGTAAATACCACATTAGAAACTAATGAAGAAATAAAATTTTAGGCAAAGTAAAAAGGTGGCAATGAGCGGCCGCTCGAGCCTCAATCGCATGGTGAACTAAATGAAAAAAAAAATGTCCCTATCTACTCAGGGGAAACCCTGGGGTTGTAGCGCGTCAGTTGGACCTTTCTGCCGACACTATCTGTCCCTATCTACTTTCTTGCGAAACCACTGCCAAGGGAACGGGCTTGGAAAAATTAGTGGGGAAAGAAGACCCTGTTGAACTTGACTCTAGTCTGGCACTGTAAGGAGACATGAGAGGTGTAGCATAAGTGGGAGATGGCAACATCGTCGGTGAAATACCACTACTTTCATCGTTTCTTTACTTACTCGGTTGGGCGGAGCGCGTACACCGAGGTTTCGACCCGGTTGTCACGGTGTTCAAGAGCCAAGCGTGTAAGAGTGGCGTGAAGTCAAGTAGGCCCATCGCCGACAATACTCCCGCGTGATCCGATTCGAGGACAACGCCAGGCGGGGAGTTTGACTGAGGCGGTACATCTGTCAAAGAATAACGCAGGTGTCCTAAGGCCAGCTCAGCGAGGACAGAAACCTCGCGTAGAGCAAAAGGGCAAAAGCTGGCTTGATCTCGATGTTCAGTACGCATAGAGACTGCGAAAGCACGGCCTATCGATCCTTTTGGCTTGAAGAGTTTTCAGCAAGAGGTGTCAGAAAAGTTACCACAGGGATAACTGACTTGTGGCGGCCAAGCGTTCATAGCGACGTCGCTTTTTGATCCTTCGATATCGGCTCTTCCTATCATTGCGAAGCAGAATTCGCCAAGCGTCGGATTGTTCACCCGCTAAGAGGGAACGTGAGCTGGATTTAGACCGTCGTGAGACAGGTTAGTTTTACCCTTCTGATGACTAGTCGTTGCGATAGTAATCCTGCTCAGTACGAGAGGAACCGCAGGTTCGGACATTTGGTTCACGCACTCGGTCGAGCGGCCGGTGGTGCGAAGCTACCATCCGTGGGATTATGCCTGAACACCTCTAAGGCCGTCGTCCGACCGACCACCAAACTCGACCAATCTTCGAAACAACCATTGATCCTTGTTCCCCGTTGCATTGCGAACGTATTACTCTAATGGTTCGACCACGGTCGTCGTGCTTCTTTTCGAGATAATCGCGAAAAACTCCAATCGCTCCGAAAATTTCAAAGTCCCGAGAAATTATTTCCGAATGTTGTTTTGGACCGTGTATTTATCGTTTTAATGGTCGCGGCGATTGTTTATTATAATTCGTTCAGTCGGTTCACTCTTGGCCCCGGCGCTCTCCGCGGCTAAGTCCCAGCATGCCAGGCGAACGGGCTGTTGTAGCGGCGGTTTACACCCATAAGCGCCCGTGCGTAAGGTACGGCGGCGCCGGCGTTCCGGCCGGCCGTTCGGTATCTATAAGGGAGAGTGACGGTCCGAGCGTCTCGGTCGGAGCAGCGTTGGGCCCGTGGCTATTCTATGACCTCGGTTGAGAAGCAGTCACCGCTCCTCGAGATTCTGTCTCGACTGTTCTTGCCGTGTTGCGTTTCGGATTTCTCCACACAGCATTACCACGGGTCGGTGTCTAAGACCGAATGGCCCTTATGTGGTGAGCGTCCAAAGGTGACGTTGGTGACACGTATGCACTTATGTGTATGCTTGTACGACCTCATGCATTCAACTCTTTATCCACGCAGATGGACGATTTAAACTTTAACAAAACGCTAAGGAAGGCTAGCGTCGGGTACATATAAAGTATCGAACTAAAAGTTCGAACTTTGAAAGAGGGAGAAAGTAGATACAAACCCAAGAGGAGTCAGATCTCGGTATGCCTAGCGCGCACATTACGTGCCAACTCGTTATGACCAGCATGGCACGGTCCGCGCTTTCCCGTTTGCTCAGCATGCACTTGTCCGCGCTATTACGTACATGACCAGGGTGAATGATACGCGCTTTGTCGATTTGTCCAGCGTGTAGTGGTCCGTGCTTCTACGGTGGATGCTAGCGTGCGTGTACTCCGTGCTTCCCGGTGGATGCAGCGGCACGCGTGATACGCGCTTTATCGAGCATCCGATGCCATCCTTATATTTATGAAGGAAATATAATGAATTTTGTCTGTAACTGAGATCTTTCTGTGAACGTATATATGAAAGGCACATATCCGATATAAATTTTAGTCAGTGGAAAAATCGAAACGATATGATGCCTCGAAGTATGATATAATTAAAGGAGTGTGGAGAGAGAAAGGCACATATTATCCGAATTAGTCAGTGGAAAATCTAGGATATATATATATATATATGATGTCTGGAAGAGAAGTAGAATAAGAAGGAGAGTGGAGAGAAGGCACACCACGTATCATCCGAGGAGTTAGTCAGTGGAAAATCCTGGGTATGATATGTTGGGGGTCTCTGGAGAGAAGTTATATAAGGAGGAAGAGAGGAGGCGCACATATCCGAGATAGAGAATTTGTGGAACAAATCGAGGATATTGATGTGTCTAAAACTGCACGCTGTTGTGCAAGTTTTATAAAATCAAAAATGAATGGGGCATCGTCGATCCGTCTCTAAAAGAGCGGACGACGCGATGAGAACGGAAAGAACACGAAAGTGTGTGTGAATTCGAAGAGAGAGGGAAGCTTCGCGAAGCTCCCTGGTTGATCCTGCCAGTAGTCATATGCTTGTCTCAAAGATTAAGCCATGCATGTCTCAGTACATACCGTATTAAGGTGAAACCGCGAATGGCTCATTAAATCAGTTATGTTTCCTTAGATCGTACCCACACTTACTTGGATAACTGTGGTAATTCTAGAGCTAATACATGCAAAACAGAGTTCCGACCAGAGATGGAAGGAACGCTTTTATTAGATCAAAACCAATCGGTGGCGGATGGTTCGCCGTCCGTCCCATCGTTTGCTTTGGTGACTCTGAATAACTTTGTGCTGATCGCATGGTCATCTAGCACCGGCGACGCATCTTTCAAATGTCTGCCTTATCAACTGTCGATGGTAGGTTCTGCGCCTACCATGGTTGTAACGGATAACGGGGAATCAGGGTTCGATTCCGGAGAGGGAGCCTGAGAAACGGCTACCACATCCAAGGAAGGCAGCAGGCGCGCAAATTACCCACTCCCGGCACGGGGAGGTAGTGACGAAAAATAACGATACGGGACTCATCCGAGGCCCCGTAATCGGAATGAGTACACTTTAAATCCTTTAACAAGGATCCATTGGAGGGCAAGTCTGGTTCCAGCAGCCGCGGTAATTCCAGCTCCAATACCGTATATTAAAGTTGTTGCGGTTAAAAAGCTCGTAGTTGAATCTGTGTGTCACAGTGTCGGTTCACCGCTCGCGGTGTGTAACTGGCATTATGTGGTACGTCCTACCGGTGGGCTTAGCTCTTCACGGGGCGGTCCAACTAATATCCCATCGCGGTGCTCTTCACTGAGTGTCGAGGTGGGCCGGTACGTTTACTTTGAACAAATTAGAGTGCTCAAAGCAGGCTACCTTCGCTGGAATACTGTGTGCATGGAATAATGGAATAGGACCTCGGTTCTATTTTGTTGGTTTTCGGAACCCCGAGGTAATGATTAATAGGGACAGATGGGGGCATTCGTATTGCGACGTTAGAGGTGAAATTCTTGGATCGTCGCAAGACGGACAGAAGCGAAAGCATTTGCCAAAAATGTTTTCATTAATCAAGAACGAAAGTTAGAGGTTCGAAGGCGATCAGATACCGCCCTAGTTCTAACCATAAACGATGCCAGCTAGCGATCCGCCGAAGTTCCTCCGATGACTCGGCGGGCAGCTTCCGGGAAACCAAAGCTTTTGGGTTCCGGGGTAAGTATGGTTGCAAAGCTGAAACATAAAGGAATTGACGGAAGGGCACCACCAGGAGTGGAGCCTGCGGCTTAATTTGACTCAACACGGGAAACCTCACCAGGCCCGGACACCGGAAGGATTGACAGATTTTTTCTCTTTCTTGATTCGGTGGGTGGTGGTGCATGGCCGTTCTTAGTTGGTGGAGCGATTTGTCTGGTTAATTCCGATAACGAACGAGACTCTAGCCTGCTAAATAGACGTAACTTATGGTATCACGAAGGTCCCCGACTTCGGTCGGTGGGTTTTTACTACCAACGTACAAACAAATCTTCTTAGAGGGACAGGCGGCTTCTAGCCGCACGAGATTGAGCAATAACAGGTCTGTGATGCCCTTAGATGTTCTGGGCCGCACGCGCGCTACACTGAAGGAATCAGCGTGTTTTCCCTGGCCGAAAGGCCCGGGTAACCCGCTGAACCTCCTTCGTGCTAGGGATTGGGGCTTGCAATTATTCCCCATGAACGAGGAATTCCCAGTAAGCGCGAGTCATAAGCTCGCGTTGATTACGTCCCTGCGCTTTGTACATACTGCCCGTCACTACTACCGATTGAATGATTTAGTGAGGTCTTCGGACTGGTGCGCGGCAATGTCTCGGCATTGCCGATGTTGCCGGGAAGATGACCAAACTTGAACATTTAGAGGAAGTAAAAGTCGTAACAAGGTTTCCGTAGGTGAACCTGCGGAAGGATCATTAACAAGGCTCAGAGAGCAAAAAAGCAAAAAGCTTGAATCGTAACTATGCAAAAACTAATATAAATGCGAACGCATTTATAAACAGATACCAAAAACTAAATGCGGATGCATTTAAACAGATACCAAAAACGAAATGCGAACGCATTTCTGTATATATTATAGCACCGCGTGGCACGGCTTACGCCGCGGAGGTCGCTACAGACGGAGAACCTGGTTTCTCACCGCGACGCTCCCGTCCGCTGCCATCGGTGAAGCGCAAAGAGCGAAGCGCGCCAGACCGCCAGACCGCGGCGCCCCCCCTCTATGAGAACGGGACGATAATACGAACGCAATCACGAGTGCGCTCGCGCGAGGTTTCTCGAGAGGCCGTCGTTAACTGGATCGGGAAGCAAAAAACAAGACCCGTCGTTGCGATCGTGCCTCCGGTAATCCGCCGCCCCGTCGATTCGCGTTCACCTCGTATCGGAGGCGTGTGCCGCCGTCTTATATACACACACGATACTTACCGTCTGCGCGTGTGTCTGCGCGAGCGTGTACGCTCGTATCGAGAAAGGAGAGTCACTCGCGACCCAACACAGGGATGAAAACACACCGCAAGCGCCCCGAGTGGGGTTAAGTAAAGCGCGCGAGAGAGAGGCAGAGGAATGAGCCGCCGTCGAAGCCTCCTGTGCTTCGCGACGTTTCGCGCGCTCTCTCTCTCTCTCTCTCTCTCTCTCTCTCTCTCTCTCGACACGACGCTCCTTCCACTCGCATCCCGCTTCCTCAGTTTTGGTCGCGCTCTCCGAAAAGAAGTCCTGTGACACGACGGACCCTCTCCTCGGAGAGGACCAGGCGGGTAACCTAGGGCGGCTCGTACATCCATCGCGTGGACGTGCGTCCCCGGTACCGCTCGCTTAATCGCGCCCCGATAGCCAAAAAAGTACCGGCTGTGAAGCTTCGATAGCGAAAGTCCGATTGGACCGATCGAAGCCGGCCGTGCGTCCGCTCTCGGGGGACGGCGACGACGATAGAGAGCGTGTGGGGAGGACGCTGCCGCGTGCGGTGGCCCGCCCGCAGAGTACGCGATTTTACGGTTCTCGTATCCGTGTATCTCGAAAGGTTTTTAAATGAATTTGTACGCTCGGCCGTCGGATGTGTCGCGCGGTGTTTCCGCGTTACGCTTCGACGGTTCCCGTCGTGGACACAAATCTCACACAGTGTCGTCAACGCTGGCGACGCCCGGACATCCTTCGCGCGCTGGTTGGAGGCGCCACGGGCCTCGGCTTCATCCGGTGACTATCACTTTTTTCACATTCAGATATTAACTAATTTATTAGTTATAATTAAACAAATTATGTAAAAATGACGATGTGTTCTATATTCGTTTACGCGAAAATATAAATAAACCGATAGCACGATTTTACATTTACGAAAATCCGAATACAGTTAGCATGGGTAATATGGGTATATTAAATTGAATAGAATTTGTTATGATAATAATTACAAGAATCATAAGAACAAATTTTGTTTTTGCAAAAGATTTTGTGTTCCCGTTTATTTGCATTTTATAGTAAACAAATGTAAGAAACATCGTCGTTTTTTTCACAATCAATCTAGAGTTAACCAATAAATAAATTAGTGTCCATAAAACTTCCAAAACCCTAGCTTTTTATAGTATTCGAAATTTGTCAGTTATATTTGTGCGCAGACTTTTCCGACTTTTAAAATTTATGGATTGTTCATTAAGTTGCGTGATCCTTTCGATTAAAATGAGTGCAAACACGGTATAAATCGGATTATTTCTAGAACTATAGATAATTAAATATGAATGTAACATTTCTAATGTAATAATGCTAAAAATAATCCGATTTATATCGTTAATTCATTTTCATCTAAAAAATTTCAGCAATATGTTACTGAAACGTTCATGCTGATACGATCGAAAATGTGGAAGTTTTATATCCTATTAATATAAGTATAATCCACCGCAAGCAACAATGTATGGCTCTCGAGCCGAGGCTCGAACCAAGATCAGAAGCCGCCGCCGAAGTCTTCAGCTGGAGCCGCTGGAGGCGAGATCGCGCCGGTTCGGTAAAACACGCTGCCGAATGTTATTCGAAGCCTTCGAATAAAAGTCGAATAAACTACGGATAATGATGAGAACCTTATTCGACGGTTCGAATAAAAGTTCCTCGAAAAAAAAAATTATCTTTTACCGTCGAATAAATTCACTTCGAAAAAAAAATTATCTTTCACCGTCGAATAAATTCACTTCGAAAAAAAAAATTATCTTTCACCGTCGAATAAATTCACTTCGAAAAAAAAATTATCTTTCGCTGTCGAATAAATTCACCTCCAATAAATTTATTTATCCGTGGTGTTTCGGATAAAGATAAATCGTGTTATTCGAAGCTGCGAATAACGAATAAAGATAAAATATCTTTTATTCGACACGTTATTTAGATAATTTTTTATCGAGATAATGCCCATCTCTGTGCGAAACTATCGTAGCTTGCAGGTTGGCACGAATTGTAAGCTCAACGAGCTGAGAACGAAAGAGTAAGAGGTGTGGATAAGGACAAGACTAGGTCTTGTGAAGATAAGAGAGAAGAGAGTGGCGTATAGATCGGGGGCCCTATCCTACGTTAGTAGGAAGGGCCCCCATATTGCGTTAAAATCTTTTCTCGATATGCCGGCGCAAACCGCCGCACGGAGCGGGAAACCAATACGCCGCCACGAAGCAATACGCCGCTGGAACTTGCAAGTTGGGGAGCGTAAGCAGTGCGCCGCTACGACTTGCAGGGTTCAGCGGCGGAGCATCACGCCGCTGGCACTTAGAGAACCCGGCGTTGTAATAGTACAGTGTCGGAGAATCGAACGTGACAGTCGTGAGCGTGTATAAAACGGGCAAGAGGGCCCCGTCCGGCTGAGTACTGGGCTAAGTGAGGAAACGATGACAAACTGGCAAGAACAAGGACATGAGTGGAAATGGACTGGAAATAATGTACCCGGCAAACAAAATCAATTTTATTTAATGTTTAGTGACAACTTAGATGTAGCCTCGGACGTGGAGGTCCCCGGTCCCGGGACCTCCGCGGCGGACTTGTCCGCTAGCCGTGAGGGGACCGTGTATGACGACAATGGTAACGACCACGGACTTGACTTGGTCCAAATAGTGGAAGTGCCGATATGTACTAGCATTCGCTGCGCCCAGTGCACAATAGAGGGCAAAACTATACTCTGCATAAGCGAAAAAGATTACGCAGAGCACGTGAAGCAACACCACCCACGCCTGGTGGTAACATGAAGTTTCAGGGAGTGCGGTAAAGCCTCCAGCAATCTCCAATCGATAAAATACCATATCCCTAAATGCAAGGGGCGGCAAGAAAGAGTGAAGGGAAGCTTTAAGTGCAGCGAATGCGAGAGCACTTTTGAAACCCAAAGGGGCCTGTCAACGCACAAGCGACACAGGCACCCGGAAAAAAGAAATGAGGAAAGACGGGAGGAATGCGAGGGAAGCACCCGAGAAAGGAGGGCAGGCGGGTGCTCCTCAGTATGGACAGAGGAGGAGGTCAGGCTGCTCAGAGAAATGAGCGAGCGGTATAAGGATGTGAGGTGTATTAACGTCGAGATAAGGAAGCACATCCCGGGAAAGACTTTAAGACAGATTAGCGACAAGAGAAGACTGTTGCTGAAAGTGGCCCAAAGAGCTAGTGTGGTGACGGTCGACATCAGCTCGAATGAGGAGCGACAGACATCAGAAGATGTACAATGAGTGCCCAAGGAAGCTGGCGGAAATGGCCATAACGGGTGACATGGATAATGTAGGAGCACAAATCCAGTCACCGCCGGCTGACGAGATCAGGCAATTATACGCCGCTCTGTGGGGAACTGCAGGACCAGAGAGCGGCTCACCCTTCTTGGGCAATACGGCTAATATTATCCCAGAAACGGAGGTAATGGAGCCAATAAGTGTAATGGAAATAATCCGCAAAATGAGAAGAGTGAAAGCAGGAACGGCAGCTGGACCTGACGGCGTGAAGAAAGTTTACGTCAAGAAAAGCGGAGCAGTGCAGGTGCTCGCCAAAATGTTCAACCTGCTACTGCTAAAACAATATTACCCACAGCAGTGGCGGTTGAACAGAACAACGCTAATACCCAAGGCAGGGAAGGATACAGCGGATGTCCGAAACTGGAGGCCAATCACAATAGGTTCTCTACTGGGCCGACTGTTCTCGGCAATGCTAGACAGCAGGCTGAGGCAGACGGTGGAACAGTCAGCCAGACAGAAAGGATTTACGAGAGAGAACGGGTGCAAGCACAATGTACAGTTGCTGCACACCGCCCTCACCAAGATGAAGAGCGAGACAGGTGGGGTAATAACTGTGGTCGACGTCTCAAAGGCGTTCGACACGGTACCCCACGCGGCAATAAGCGCCAGCTTAAAGGCAAAAGGAGTCCCTCATGTGGTGGCCTCGTACATTGCCAGCATGTACGATGGCAGCAAAACCAGAATTCAGGCGAAAGAGGAGACAATTGACATAACCCTGAAGAGGGGTGTCAAGCAGGGTGACCCGCTGTCACCACTGCTATTCAATTTGGTAATAGACCCCATAATTACAAAAATAAACGAGACAACCGAAGGGGTAAGAGTAGGCGATGAGAACGTCTCCGTGCTGGCGTTTGCGGATGACATAACACTCATCGCCAAGGATAACATAGAGGCGGGAAAGCAGGGGAGAAAGCTGGCCAAATTCCTAGAGCAGCTAGGCATGGAACTTTCTCTCCCGAAATGCAGCACGTTCGAGATAAAGGCGAAGAGCAAAACGTGGTACATCCAGAACCCGCATATAAAGGTCGGAGAAGAGGAGGTCCCATACTGCAAGCCCAATGAGGCTTTGAGGTATTTGGGAGTCACGCTGGACCCGAGGTACGGCCTGAACGCCGGACAGGGGCGGGTAGAGCCAATTGCACAGGCAGTGGCCAGGGTCAAGCGGCTAAGGCTGAAGCCCTATCAAAAGGTCGAATTAATAAAGACGTATATACTGCCAAAGTATATCCACGATTTAGTGGCGAAGCCCCCGCCACTAAAGGTACTGGCGGAAATTGATCACCAGGTCAAGCAGGTGGTCAAAGAAATTCTAAAGCTCCATCCTTCCACAACGGATGGGATAATATATACGAGCAAATGCCACGGAGAGATAGGGCTCCAAAGAGTGGCCAATATAGTTAAGCTAGCAGTGATCCGCAGCAGCAGGAAAATGATTGATTCGGAGGATGGCGCGGTGCGCTCGGCGTACCACGAGCAAGAGGGAATAACGGCCAAATACGCTGCCTCGATAGGGTTGGCATGGCCAACCACCCTAGATGGAATAGAGGCAGCGCGGATAAAACTAAAGAAGCAGGAAACGGAGAGGTGGCGACAGCTGGTGTCGCAAGGCCAAGGAGTGGCGGACTTTGGCCCGGACGACATCGGGAATGCGTGGCTTTATAGACCCACGCTATTGAAACAGTCGAGGTACCTGGACGCATTGAAGCTCCGGACGAATACGTTCGGAACCAGGGCCGTTTTGCTAAGGGCCAAGCGGGACGTAGACCCGCTGTGTCGGCGGTGTAGAGCGCAGACCGAGACACTAGGGCACGTGTTGGGTGGTTGCACCCACACGAAGCCCCTTAGAATAAGAAGGCACGATGAAATAAAGGAACTGATCCGAGATAAAGTGTCAAGACGTTGTGCAGTATTTGTGGAGCCAACTGTCAATGTGGTGGGCGACATTAGAAGGCCTGATTTGGTCATTAAAGACCAAGAGGACCTGTATGTCGTGGATGTGACAGAACGCTACGAGGACAGGAACAATCTCAGCAATGCTTTCAGAGAGAAAAAGGAAAAGTACACAGACACGGCTGAGTTTGTAATGATCAGAACGCATAGTGCCAGAGTAAAGATACTACCAATAGTGGTAGGTTGCAGGGGTGCAATGCCCAGGGAAACGAAAGAAAACCTGAAGAGGCTGGGCATAGGTAAAAGCGGGATGCTGACGATATCGATGATCGCTTTGCTAAGTCCCAGCGTGCCAGGCGAACGGGCTGTTATAGCGGCGGTTTACACCCATAAGCGCCCGTGCGTAAGGTACGGCGGCGCCGGCGTTCCGGCCGGCCGTTCGGTATCTATAAGGGAGAGCGACGGTCCGAGCGTCTCGGTCGGAGCAGCGTTGGGCGCGTGGCTATTCTACAGGGTGTCCCAAAAATGTCGCGTTTCCTTGAAAGGGGTGACTCGGGGGGTGATTTGAAACAACTTTTTCCTTAGCGAAAATATTGTCCGAAGCTTCGTTAAGAAGATATTAACCAAAAACCCGGACCAATCAGAGCGCGCGCCTTCCGCCCGAGCTCCCGCGATAGCGTTGGCTACGCGGTAGGCGACCGTGCTTGTACTACGAACGTACGAACAAGCAAGTCGGCATGCATCGAAGGAAACCGCGTTACACAGTTTTTTTTTTTAAAGCAGAATCTTAAATAAGAATAATTTGAAGTGAGAGGACAAGAAGTACGTAAATTTCGTTTTTAAATAAGGCATAAACGAAAAGGTAACGTAACAGAAAATGTACGACAAGTGATCGTAATGCGTTATTGAGGTAAAAATCCGTAGTTTAACAACGGCCAACACAACTAAATTTAAAAAATAATATTAGGTGTATGAATAAATTCTTTCCGACTGGAATTTCTATCGCGGTGGTATTCAGAAGCTGCCAGAAAAATGGCAAAAGGTAATTAACAATAATGGAAATTATTTCGATCATCGAGTTGTTTTCATATTTTTTAAATCGAACTGTTATTGTACCCTAAAATCGGAAAGAATTTATTTCTACACCTAATAATCACCAATAAATTAAACAAAACTCACTCTTTCGGACATTCCTTTCCTTGCGTTCCTTCCCTTTTCGGAAACCTGTGTCACTAGGCCACTGTACCGATCCTGGTCATCGGCGTCCAGTGCTCAGCTGATCGCAGGGTCAATGTACCGAATATTCACTTCACTGCACGGCTACTAACACTGTTCACTTAATTTATGTTTCACGGAACGTGTTGTTCTTACGTTACAAAAATTGGTGGCCCCGAAAGGGGCCGATTACTGTTAATTACTGGGACGAGATTACTACTATTACCCGGCGAAAAGAAGATTCGTGGCGGACGGTCTCGGGATGTGCAGTCCGCTGCTGTGACGATTGGTCACCTATTTGGGCACACTTTTACAGACGGGGCACACGTATTTTGGTTATTGGCTGAAGTTGCCACATACATTGTCGCACCGCGCGACGAAGAGATCGAAAGAAACACGAGATCAAGTGGGATAGAGCGATCTGACCGACAATCGTCAAAACAAAACAATAGCGTAGGCTACAGATCGCTCTATCCCACTCGGTCTCGATGTGTTTAATAACTGATTTCTCCCCCTATCTAACTGATTTCTTCGATTGCTTTTCGTCATCTGTCCTATTTGATGCATTTCTTCGATGGATTTACATGATTGATTTTATTTGATGCATTTCTTCGATGGGTTTACATGTTTTCTTTTATTTGATGCATTTATTCGATGGTTTTCCAATGATTTATTTCATCTCGTCGATTTCTTCGATGGTTTTGCGTGACTTCTGTCACTCTGTCATGCATCTCATCGATAGGTCTATATTCTCTGCTCTCTCCTTCATGTACTTACAGGGTTGCCAGATCAGGCCTGATCATTTGCCGGAGATTTCAATTTCGGGGAGTGTGGAGGGATGGAGTGGGGGGGAGGGGGAGCAAATAAGGGCCAATAGAAAAACAGGCATCTAAAATTCATTATAATAATGACTTATTATAAAGGAGTAATCATAATAATAGTAATAAAAGTATTATGAATATTTATTCGAATTCATTACAGATTTTAATAGTTTTTTGTTTTTTTAAATGCGTTAAAAAAATGTTTGACAATTATATTTCAAATTGGATTTTATTACAAGTTCTCTGCTTTTATTAAATCGGCATTCATTCTGTTCCTGTTATCTGTCCAGGTCTGATACATAAGAGAAAAGATTCTTTCGATATTGGCCGAACTGACAGAAATAGAGAGAATTCGTTGCACTATATTAAATAAAAAAACGCTAATTCCGATAGATGGTATGCTGCAACATACTCTCTATTCTGCCGGAGATTTTTATTGTGCCTGTCTGAGGCCTGAGACAACGGTTTAAAACCTGGGACTCCGGCTGAATGCCGGAGATCTGGCAACCCTGTGTACTTATCTGTACGATGGTTTTGCATGCTCGAGCGTGCTCTTCTATACAGGGTGTCCCAAAAATGCTGCGGTTCCTTAAAGGGGGTGATTCGGGGGGTGATTGCAAACAACTTTTTCCTTTGCGAAAATGCCCTCCGAGGTTTCGTTAACGAGATATTAATAAAAAGCACCGACCAATCAGAGCGCGAGCCTTCCGCTGAAGCTCCCGCGCTAGCGTGGCCGCGCGCCGGGCCGCGCTGCGACTACGAACAAGCAAGGCGGCATGCATCGAAGGAAATTGCGTAGAATGGCAAATGAAAAAGACGTAACAAAAAAATCGAACCTTTTGCCATGGTTTGTTTGCCATTTAAAGTGAATAATGAATAAAGGATAAATGGATGAAAATCGCGTGTAACGTAAAAAGACGAATACACATTTTTTTAGAAGATTCGAAAATAATAATTATTTGAAGTGGGAGGATAAGGAATACGTAAAATTCCTTGTGTTAATAACATATCCCCGAAAAGGTAATGTAACAGGAAATTAACGAAAAGTGATCGTAGTTCGTTATTGTGATAAAAATCCGTAACTCAATAACGGCCAGCACTGTTGCTGATAAAGAATAAGTCTGTTTAAAAAGCCCGAATAAATATTTTCGTACGAGAATTTTGAGAATTATTGCCGGAAATAAGCCATAGCTTGCGTTAAATTTAAAAATGAATGATCACCATTAAAGTAACTAAAACTCACCCTTGTCGAAAATTCACCTGCAATTTGAAAACTAGTGTCACTGGGTCACTGAACCGATCCTGGTCATCGATGGACGAGCCCAGTGCACAGCTGATCCCAGGTATACGACACTACCCAAAGTTAAGGGTCGCAATGTCAGGTGCGTCCAGGTCAACGTACCGAATATTCACTTCACTGCACGGCTACTAACACTGATCACTTAATTTACTTTTCATGGAACGTGTTGTTCCTACGTTATAAAAATTGGTGGAAATGAATTTTTACTTGGCGTTCGGAGCCGTGGGTAATCCCCGCGCAAATTCTCACGCTGCAGCACTTGCGTCCTCGTTGTTCGGGGGGTACACCCAGAACATCGCGTAATACTCTTGAGCAGAGAACATTTGTCTGCGACGTGATTGCTGACTGCTGACTGACAAGATTTTTTCCAAGCGACTTCTTCTACCCCCAAATAGTTTCTCTCGTTCCATTATGAGTTGACCCCCACCAGGCCAAGAGGCTTCAGGTAAAAAGAAGCCAGCACATTTTCGGAACACACGTGTTTTGCAGAAGTGCAACGAAAACTTTCACAAAAGCCCGCGCTCCGTCCTTCTACTGCCAATGTACCCATTGCTTCGAGATAGAAAACAGACACCACGTGTATCGGTTCGAAAGGGTCCGAAGGGAAGAGACGCAGAAAGTCTTCGAGTTGCTATAAAGAAGAAAATGCATACCATTCCTGTTTCCCCTTTCTGACACCATGAGTTCACGTCTGCTACGAGGCGGAACCAATTAAGTCATAAATTATCCGAAACTGTAAGAAACCGTTCTCTACCGCCGACTTGCGGGACAATACGGTCATAAACCGCGACCCTGGCGAAATGCTCTGGCTGATCAGCCTGATTAATTTTGGAGAACTAGAAATTACAGAGTATTATCCAGCATCAATACGTCCCGCGGAGAGACACAGGAAAAGAAGGGATAGTCCGCTGACTGCGCGTAGTCCCGCCTGCTTCGTCCTACCCTCAAATTAAAGACGGATCCCTTATCTCTCGAGTATAAACACGCGCTCGAATTTCAAAACAAAAGCACGCGTCGACGTATTCCTTGCGAGAGAAGGTGGGCTTGAAGTCCGATTGGCCCTAATTTAACCAATCTGCCCTGCATCCTTCCCAAACGGCCACTGTCCTGAAGAGGCCCTCTTCACAGCAATATCTCCTCCCCAAGGCCCACCTTCTCTCGCACGGAATACGTCGACGCATGCTTTTGTTTTGATATTCGAGCGCGTGTTTAGACACGAGAGATAAGTAGGCCCAAATGGTTAGTTCAGGACCAATCGAACTTCAAGCCCGCCTTCTCTCGCACGGAATACGTCACGCGTATTGTCCCTGAACTGAGGGACAATCCGGGATATGTATTATCCTGATGCCAGAAGACATCGAAATGTCCTTACCGTTTCACGTCGAGGTCGCGATTGTAAAAATCAGAAAAAGTACTACCACATTCGCTGATATGTTTTCTGTAAATTAAGCTTATTTCTAGAGTAATGCAGCTGATATTAACGTCGCAGTAAGCTGTTAAAGGCAATGGTGCGCCCCGTCTCAGGTAAAGCAACCGCGCGCGATTACAGTCAGCTGACCGTACCGCTACCACCCCACATTTCTTCAGTGAGGTAAAAAAACGGCGGTCAAATTTGTGTTAGAAGCCAACATCTTTTCTTTTAATGGTGTGTTTTATAAACAAATTTTTGGAACGGCAATGGGGTCTCCTATCTCCCCAGTCATTGCTAATATAGTGATGGAGGAATTAGAAACGATCTCTCTCTCGAAATTACCCTTTCAACTAAACTTTTATAAAAGATATGTAGATGACATCGTCACATGCATTAAATTAGATGATTTATCAATATTGATGGACACGTTTAACAGCTTTCACAACAGACTTCAATTTACTTACGAGATTGAAAGGGATTCTTGTTTGAGTTTTCTTGACACAGTTATTATTAGATCAAACAACAAATTCATTACCAACTGGTACCATAAGCCTAGCTGGTCTGGAAGATATATAAATTTTTTCTCGGCACATCCTATGCAACATAAGGTTGGATTGATAAAGGGATTAATAGATCGGGGCATCTTGCTTTCTGACCCTGAATTTCGGCCAGATAACTTACTGCTAATTAAAGATACACTGAAACGTAACGGTTACCCCACAAAAATGGTTTCAACAATCATACGTGACCGTGTTTTCGAAATTTATCATCCTGTATTAAGGGAAAAGCGTAAAGTGGAAAAAACCGAAAAGATCGGACCAGTAAGTTGGAGAAATACTGTGGTCTTGCCCTTTAGCGACAATATCTCGAATGACATTAGAAGAATTTTTAGAAAAGTGGGCATGCACACCATTTTTAAATTGCCATGTTATACTAAAAAAAATTTTCCACCAATTAAGGATAAAATACCATTATTAAAGAATTCTAATGTTGTGTATTCAATCCCTAGTCTTGGTTGTAACCAAGTGTATGTTGGACAGACCTCTAGGTTATTGGAAAGACGGATTTATGAGCACAGAAGAAATGTTTTTCTTTCTCCCCTCCAGCACACTGCATTAACAAAGCACTCGCTTGAGTTCGATCACAAGTTTGATTTCGACAACGTAAAAATTTTAGATAGAGAAACAAACTTAAGTAGGAGGATTCTATTAGAAACGTTACATATGATTAAACAACATAGCGTAAATCTTAGGTATGAAACACCTAAGATGCAAGAATACTACGCAACCTTATTGAAATAATAAGGATATGATATGATGTGGCCTTTCTGGTAGAATTTTCTGATAATTCTCTAACAATGATCGTGAATTACATATGTTAGTTATGTAATTAATTATTAGTTTTCGAATGAGAGTGAATATTGGTTTTTGTTCTATTACATCATTGGTGTTGACTGTGTGTTGGAGAGGTTTGAGATACCGTTTCTTTCAGAAATTTTCGAATTTAGTCGGTACCGTATTATATTCAACCTCTAGAGTCTCCTGGTTTGCTTTTGCTGTTTACCTCAGTCGTGTTCTAGCTGACGCGCTCGACGCACGTCTTTGGCTAAGCGAAAAATTCTCACCTAAAGGCAAACGCATTTTTCTTTTCTATTCTTCTTTCCTTGATAAGGGTCACAATCAATGACCGAAACGTCGGAAATATATTAAAAAAAAATCGCAAAACAACCTTTATATTAATTTTCTTTTTTTTAAATTGACCGACCCAGTGCGCCGAAACTAATTGAATTTTGAATTATCATTAAGAAGTAAAAATGTACAGGATTTCAAATGTTTGCTTCTTTTCTTCATCGTATCGAGAAGGAAGTGACGCCAATGGATTCCTTATGTTTTTGCGATGAAACTGACACAAAGAACGACGTAATAGCAAGACCGACCGGTCCTTGCTATTCCAGAGGTTTTTTTCAAGTGAAAATCAGCACATTTGCCAGCGCAATATCTCACAAAACCAGTGGAAATCAAGTGTATACATTAAAGCTTATTGAATTCGTCTTGGAACGCACTATCAACTCAGGGCTTCAGAAAAGTTAGTGCCATTTGAAAATCCGAACTTGACCATCGTATCTTTTAAAATAATAATCGAAAAAAAAATCCGTCGCGGCTAATTAAGGTGAAACCGCGAATGGCTTATTAAATCAGTTATGGTTCCTTAGATCGTACCCACATTTACTTGGATAACTGTGGTAATTCTAGAGCTAATACATGCAAAACAGAGTTCCGACCAGAGATGGAAGGAACGCTTTTATTAGATCAAAACCAATCGGTGGCGGATGGTTCGCCGTCCGTCCCATCGTTTGCTTTGGTGCCTCTGAATAACTTTGTGCTGATCGCATGGTCATCTAGCACCGGCGACGCATCTTTCAAATGTCTGCCTTATCAACTGTCGATGGTAGGTTCTGCGCCTACCATGGTTGTAACGGGTAACGGGGAATCAGGGTTCGATTCCGGAGAGGGAGCCTGAGAAACGGCTACCACATCCAAGGAAGGCAGCAGGCGCGCAAATTACCCACTCCCGGCACGGGGAGGTAGTGACGACAAATAATGATACGGGACTCATCCGAGGCCCCGTAATCGGAATGAGTACACTTTAAATCCTTTAACAAGGATCTATTGGAGGGCAAGTCTGGTGCCAGCAGCCGCGGTAATTCCAGCTCCAATAGCGCATATTAAAGTTGTTGCGGTTAAAAAGCTCGTAGTTGAATCTGTGTGTCACAGTGTCGGTTCACCGCTCGCGGTGTTTAACTGGCATTATGTGGTACGTCCTACCGGTGGGCTTAGCTCTTCACGGGGCGGTCCAACTAATATCCCATCGCGGTGCTCTTCACTGAGTGTCGAGGTGGGCCGGTACGTTTACTTTGAACAAATTAGAGTGCTCAAAGCAGGCTACCTTCGCTGGAATACTGTGTGCATGGAATAATGGAATAGGACCTCGGTTCTATTTTGTTGGTTTTCGGAACCCCGAGGTAATGATTAATAGGGACAGATGGGGGCATTCGTATTGCGCCGTTAGAGGTGAAATTCTTGGATCGTCGCAAGACGGACAGAAGCGAAAGCATTTGCCAAAAATGTTTTCATTAATCAAGAACGAAAGTTAGAGGTTCGAAGGCGATCAGATACCGCCCTAGTTCTAACCATAAACGATGCCAGCTAGCGATCCGCCGAAGTTCCTCCGATGACTCGGCGGGCAGCTTCCAGGAAACCAAAGCTTTTGGGTTCGGGGGGAAGTATGGTTGCAAAGCTGACACATAAAGGAATTGACGGAAGGGCACCACCAGGAGTGGAGCCTGCGGCTTAATTTGACTCAACACGGGAAACCTCACCAGGCCCGGACACCGGAAGGATTGACAGATTTTTGCTCTTTCTTGATTCGGTGGGTGGTGGTGCATGGCCGTTCTTAGTTGGTGGAGCGATTTGTCTGGTTAATTCCGATAACGAACGAGACTCTAGCCTGCTAAATAGACGTAACTTATGGTATCACGAAGGTCCCCGACTTCGGTCGGTGGGTTTTTACTACCAACGTACAAACAAATCTTCTTAGAGGGACAGGCGGCTTCTAGCCGCACGAGATTGAGCAATAACAGGTCTGTGATGCCCTTAGATGTTCTGGGCCGCACGCGCGCTACACTGAAGGAATCAGCGTGTTTTCCCTGGCCGAAAGGCCCGGGTAACCCGCCGAACCTCCTTCGTGCTAGGGATTGGGGCTTGCAATTATTCCCCATGAACGAGGAATTCCCAGTAAGCGCGAGTCATAAGCTCGCGTTGATTACGTCCCTGCCCTTTGTACATACCGCCCGTCGCTACTACCGATTGAATGATTTAGTGAGGTCTTCGGACTGGTGCGCGGCAATGTCTCGGCATGGCCGATGTTGCCGGGAATATGACCAAACTTGATCATTTAGAGGAAGTAAAAGTCGTAACAAGGTTTCCGTAGGTGAACCTGCGGAAGGATCATTAACAAGGCTCAGAGAGCAAAAAAGCAAAAAGCTCGAATCGTAACTATGCAAAAACTAATATAAATGCGAATGCATTTATAAACAGATACCAAAAACTAAGTGCGGATGCATTTAAACAGATACCAAAAACGAAATGCGACGCATTTCTGTATATATTATAGCACCGCGTGGCACGGCTTACGCCGCGGAGGTCGCTACAGACGGAGAACCTGGTTTCTCACCGCGACGCTCCCGTCCGCTGCCATCGGTGAAGCGCAAAGAGCGAAGCGCGCCAGGCCGCGGCGCCCCCCCCCCCCCCCCCATCGAGAGGCCGTCGTTAACTGGATCGGGAAGCAAAAAACAAGACCCGTCGTTGCGATCGTGCCTCCGGTAATCCGCCGCCTCGTCGATTCGCGTTCACCTCGTATCGGAGGCGTGTGCCGCCGTGTTATATACACACACACGATACTTACCGTCTGCGCGTGTGTCTGAGCGAGCGTGTACGCTCGTATCGAGAAAGGACAGTCACTCGCGACCCAACACAGGGATGAAAACACACCGCAAGCGCCCCGAGTGGGGTTAAGTAAAGCCCGCGAGAGAGAGGGCAGAGGAATGAGCCGCCGTCGAAGCCTCCTGTGCATCGCGACGTTTCGCGCTCTCTCTCTCTCTCTCTCTCTCTCTCTCTCTCTCTCGACACGACGCTCCTTCCACTCGCATCCCGCTTCCTCAGTTTTGGTCGCGCTCTCCGAAAAGAAGTCCTGTGACACGACGGACCCTCTCCTCGGAGAGGACAAGGCGGGTAACCTAGGGCGGCTCGCACATCCATCGCGTGGACGTGCGTCCCCGGTACCGCTCGCTTAATCGCGCCCCGATAGCCAAAAAAGGACCGGCTGTGAAGCTTCGATAGCGAAAGTCCGATTGGACCGATCGAAGCCGGCCGTGCGTCCGCTCTCGGGGGACGGCGACGACGATAGAGAGCGTGTGGGGAGGACGCTGCCGCGTGCAGTGGCCCGCCCGCAGAGTACGCGATTTTATGGTTCTCGTATCCGTGTATCTCGAAAGGTTTTTAAATGAATTTGTACGCTCTGCCGTCGGACGTGTCGCGCGGTGTTTCCGCGTTACGCTTCGACGGTTCCCGTCCTGGACACAAATCTCACACAGTGTCGTCAACGCTGGCGACGCCCGGACATCCTTCGCGCGCTGGTTGGAGGCGCCACGGGCCTCGGCTTCATCCGAACCGAGAACAAAGATATAACGAACATATTTAATAACACGATTACCCTGAACGGTGGATCACTTGGCTCGTGGGTCGATGAAGAACGCAGCTAATTGCGCGTCAACGTGTGAACTGCAGGACACATGAACATCGACATTTCGAACGCGCATTGCGGTCCACGGATACAATTCCTGGACCACGCCTGGCTGGGGGTCGTTATCGCATACAAAAGACTGCTTGCGTCGGTTCTCCGTATATAATATCATCCTCGCCGTCTCGCGTTTCCGACGATGTAACGCGTTTCGGAGTCGGGTCGATGGTACACGCGAGATACGCGACGTACGAGCGAAAGTTGGGCCATTCGTCGGTGTTTGCCACGGCTCGCGTGAGAATCGCGTGAAGCGTGTACTCTCTCTCTCCCGTGCGAGAAGCAGAGAGAGGCGAATGTGATGAGAATGATCGTGCGGACTCGCGTGCGTGCTTTCACGGCGTCGTGCGTCGTTGTTTTACAACGACCGCCCGTGTGCTTGGCACCGCTCCCTGGATCATCACACACAGAGCAGCCTCTCCGCTCGCACCGGGGTGTGTGTAGATTTGCCTTCACGTTCCGCGCGAGATCCTTTACCGTGCTCCCAACGTCGCCTGAAATGAAAAATTTGTCCTGAGAAAGAGACCAAAGAGAAAAGGGGAGAGCAGCAGCGAGAGATGATAGAGAAGAGAGGAAAGAGCAGTGCGCGGCATATCGTGCGCCGATCGATCTATATCGTCGGGTTCACGCGGCCCCAGGGATTTTATAAAGAGGAGGGTCGTCGTTGATAAGTGAGAGAAGTGTTGTCAGTCAATCTATATAACACCGAGGGCACAACACACACTCGTTCTTCGGGACGCCGTGAAGATCCAAGGGTGTACAATGAGAAAATAGAGGCGCTGTGCGGGATGATAAATAAACCACGCGTCAACAGGATATCGGGTCGATGTATTTCCCCGTAGTTGCGCGTGTCCTCGCCTAGCCCTATTCATTCTCTCCCTATGGCCACGTTCCGTCGACACACAAAAGAGTGTTTGCGCCAAACATCCGATGAAGAGAGATTGCTCCACACTCGTCGCTTTTCTTAACGTTTCTGTACCCCCGGAATCCTCCTTGGCGCGGCTGAGCGAATTCTGGAAGTTTTGACGAACCGAGAGGCGCTGATGCCGCGCGAAACGTGCAAGAGAGGGAGAGACTCTTCGTTCGTAGAATGGAAGAACGAGTCTCCCCGATCGCGCGCCACATTGTCTTTTCGCGTTGTTGGTCGATCGTGTACGAGACCACCGCGCGTCTCACCGGTCGTCCAGTCCACGGAAAAGCTTATTTTTCGGCGGTTCCCTCTGCTCGAGTCACACTGCTCGAGGCGTGAGGGACAGCGGAATCTCAAAGCTAATATAGCGGACGGACGTTAAAGTAAAAACCGGTGCTCGTTCCGCGAGAGTCTCACGGATCGAATCGACGGTGCGCGATGAAAAGACACCTTTCCTCTGGAATCGTGCGATGGCACCTCTGGATATATAATACAACGAGATCGATCCACATCGATCCGTCGTCGTCGGGCTACGAG